>CM070062.1:27363804-27963804 GCA_036320875.1 Cotoneaster glaucophyllus
TTTCAGAACCATGCAAGTTCCCACTTCCTATTGACGAATATGCACTCATTTGGCTGGATTGTGAAAACATGCTGTTTTCAAGCTCTGGTGAGAAAAGTAAGAGCAGGGAAAATCAGTTGGTCTCTAATGATTTGCTCGAAAAAATGAGATCCGGTGTTCCATTTGACCCAGGGTTGATACACAATCCTGTCAGCTGCATTGATGATACGGATAGTTTTCCCATTGAGCTTCTTTTGCCCGATGAGGACAGTCTAATTACAGCGGATGACTTCAAGTTTACACCCGAAAAGTACGATAACACAATGGAAGGAAATCCAGTCAAAGCTGATGGGGTAAACTCAAGTTCACCGTTTGCTATTTCTACGAATCTAACAGGCTTGAATATTTTCAAAGATGAAAAATCTACTCAACTGAGTTCAGAAGATTCCACTTCCTTTTGTAATTCGTATAATGTTGTCACTGGCTTGGGGACTTACTGTCACAGTCAAGAACTACAGGCATGCAGAAGTCCTGCAACATTTCCTCGGGTACGAACCATACAATCAAGACAGACGAAACAAACATCTTTTTGTCCATTAGATTCTCAACCAGCTCAAGCTTGCAAGGCCTCCGTCCCATCCCGCCATCCTCTCTCTACTAATATACTCCCCAGCACTGTCCATCACTCCCTTGCAAAACAACACCAGCAACTGCAGCAGATGCAAGTTCCAGGAAGGATTCCACAACACCAACTTAGTGGGCGTCCCGGAGGTGCAATGACTCATTGTCCTTGTGATCAATCTCGTTACTTGCAGGAGTTCGGCCCTGCTCAAGATTTTCCTTTGAACTACCAGTCACCAAGTCATGGATCTTTCGAAATGCCAGGTCTAGGTACGATGTGGGAAGTTAGTTAATCTGATATTTTGGCATCGAATCTCTTTTGAGCTTTCTACCTGCTGTCATAATTCGGAAAAGTATGACCTATTAGTAACTTTTGGTGTTTTCAGGGTTTCGTGTCTATGGGAGCACCGATGATCCGACTTTCAATACCCCTCTGGAAGAAACACAGCGCAAGGCGGGGACAGGCTTCTACCTTGGCCGGCCATACTCAGACAACCTTTGAGAAACAAAGCGGTTAACGAACATCTTTACAGCATCAGCTTATACGTTGATTCTACCAATCTGTAGATGATGCGACTGTAAATATTTCGGTGTTCACTTTGTAGGAGGAAATGTTCCAGCCGTTAGGGCTTAAGTAGTATGACCATTAGTTTCTACTGAAATATGAGACTCTGTACAAGGAAAGCAACGAGACGCGAAAAAAGCGAAAAAAGAACAGCAGCTTAAGAAGCTTAAAGGAAAGGGGGAGAAAAGTTATCTTTACGATTCTGGCTACTGTATTCTGTTGTGACAACTATTTCAAGTTGAAGTGAAAACTACGGGAGAATGGTTCGACGGCCAGATGAATGACTAGGGATCGCACCCAAGCCGCAAGGGCTTCTGGCGCGATTATTGTACACAAAAAATCGAGATTATAGTATACAGAAATTCGGACGTATCCAATTTCAAGAGGAATTCAAACAGGCATGCAAATACCGCGCCAACATCGCATAATCAACAACAAAAACTTGAACACAACAGGATGTACAAAATAACATTCACATAACTTGAACTAACTATACCAAAACCCATTACTTATATCTTGATATATACAACCACAGCAAAATGCCATATCAAGTGACATGTTCTGTGGTCGACGAGCTCACTACAACGCAGTATCACGAAGAGTCAATACCTAGACGAGACCTGACGCTTTCTGATAGTTGCCGTTTCATCTGCTGGATGCCAAAACCAGTTGGGCAAAGATTGGATTTGAAATTCAAGCACTGCCAACGGGATGAGAAGAAAGCTTCCAAGTTCCAGAACTACCACTTAAGCAACTTTCTCATGTTGATCGTCACGATGGCTTTTAGTTTCATCACTGAGATTCCCTGTATCCGCATCCATCTTGTAGGATGAAAGCAACTGTCTCTGGATCCAATTTATAAGTTCATCAATATACTTGCTGAGATCATCAACTAAATAAACTATAGGTTGTTATGATCAATCTTCCTCCAAAAGTAAAAGCAAAGCTAAGAATAAATCAGAGGTTAGTGGAACGGAAATTTACATGATCCTCGAAATCAGGATTGGTTAAATTCATGGACAGGTTTCGCATCAACAGTAACACCTGAAGAGGAGCCAAAGAAAAGTAATAAGATCACAAGCCAATTACAATTACAAAAGAAAATTGTAAATCTATACGAGGCAGTAACCGAACACTAGTTTAGATAACAAACAAATATATAGACTACAGTCAAAACTTTAAAGTGATTGCACATGAGGTCAGAAAAGAGAGAAGAAGAAGTACCGTTTCAACATCTATCGGATCCATCTTCTTCAGACTCTGCATATGACCTGTAACATTGGGGTCAAAGACACTGCCAATGAATCCGTATACTTGAGTAAAGTCGGGAAGAACTGCATAAAACAAATAAGTGTCATATTCATGGAAAAACACTTTTTTCTAGCTATAAATTTGTAATCCATATCTCAGGCCACGGCACACAGCAAACAAAACGGGTGACATACAAATTCAAAAGTTGCAAGTGTGCATTGCTAATAAAAATCCAGATTCATTACTGGTTCCAACGGTGACAAGCCGTTAGACATGTAGACTTATCCAGAGAAGAGAGTACATAAATAGTGCAATTCCTCGTCTATGACACATACAAAAATGCAAACCAAGGCCATGACGACAAAGATGTGAACTTTTCCGGTGTTTAACTGAACAAATGAACGAAGACTGAAGCCTCACCTCTCAATGCATGGCTATGGTTCACTTGATCAGTTGTTCCACCAACTGGTTGAGCTTTAGGGGCGCTTTCTGGGGTGCTGCAACTGTTGTTCGGCACAGCAGCTGGCCCTGAAACAACTACCACATGAAAAAGAAATCATCAAATTTGTGAACGACAACATTAATGTACACTGAGATCAAGTCATTGTGACAAATTAACTTATTTAATAGTCACACCTTTGGACTCGTGAGATGGATTGGCTGTTTGCACAGAACCATTAGTCCAAGAAGGGGCTACAGGGCCAGGGATGGGACTCATAAGCATTGATGATGAATCTGGCCTTTGATTAAACCCAGATTCAAGTAAAGCAGATGAAGACTGACATGACCCAGATACCGACGGAAGTGCCAAAGCTGGAAATCATAGCACATATGAGCAAGGGTTGTATAGACTTTGTCATATGAAAAACAGGATACACAAAACAGAAACTATTCACACCATTTTTTGAAGCTTTTTGAGGATACGGATGAGCAGCTTTCCTTTTTGGCCTAGGGGGAGGTAGATGCTCGCTTGTCCCATTCTTTTGAACCTTCAGAAAATACTTCTGTGCATGACTACGTATCTGCGAAAAGAATCCTTCTTATGAGTAAGGGAGTTCACTATTTCCTAATTGATGAATTTGTAGACATAAGACTAAACCAAAAGCATAAGTTGGTGACAATTGAAACTCAAGCAGTCTTCCTCTTTGCATAGTAAGTTATAGAACGAATCAAGAAAACTAACCTGTATGACTGTCTTTGACCCAATGAAAGCTTCAATCTTTTTCCAATCGCGATCGAAGCTGAATACAACAGAGGGAACATTAACAAAATTAGGGAATAACCCAAAAATTTATACCAAATTGAGCTTAAACTCAAAAGGGCTGAGCATCATAACAAATAAAAATACAAATTATTGTTGAGAAAATCAATTGCCACTAAAATCCTACTTTTTTTCCACATTCCCGAAACTTCTATATTCTTTCTTTCCTACTAAAATCCTACTCTTTCTCAACAACCAGACAAATCCTACTCTTTTTCCACTAAAGTCCTACACTTTCTCAACAACCAAACAAGTCCTTACAAACCTCAAAACACAAACAAAATTTATACCATTTCTTGCCCCACATTTTAAACCCAATTCAAAACTAAATTCCTACTCTTTTTCCACTTTCCTGAAACTTCTCGTTTTCTCTTCCTCTCCTAAATTTTCTCAGCAACCAAACAAATCTTACAAATTTTAAAACCCAATTCAAAACTAAATTCCTACCCTTTTTCCACATTCCTGAAACTTCTCGTTTTTTCTTCCTTTCTCCTAAATTTTCTCAGCAACCAAACAAATTTTTACAAATTTCAACACACAAAATCTACACCATTTTTTCCCCACATTTCAACACCCAATTCGGAACTACAACTCTATCCCCCTAAATTCATATGTAACATATACAGAATTGAAGAATTAAGAGAAATGTGAAGCTAATTAAACCAAAAAATAATTAAAGGAATTAAGAAAATTTAAAATTACAGCTGGAGGGCTTCGAGGAACTTGTCGTGCTCCGGTTCGCTCCAGCTCTCTCTGGACTTGGTAATGGTGTAGGGCTTCCGAATCTTCTTGCTCAGATCCTCCGCCGAAGACGACGTCGTTGACGCCGTCGCAGAGACCGAGGCGAACTGCCCGAGTCCGGGCAACGCCATGCCTTTTACGTCCGGATCCAAGTACAAGCCCTCTGGCAGGTTCGGGTTTTTGGATACCATAAATTGCGGAATAGTAGGATTCGGGTTTTTTTGAAGAAAAGCTGCGGCTCTTCTGGAGGCGGCGGAAATTTTATATAAGGACTCGCGGATTGTTGGATGCGGCGGAGATTTGGGTGGGCGTGCAGGTGGCCAATAGTAGCTCGCCACGTTTACGGTACAAATTGAATAATGGCCTCGTGGGATTGACGGATGGTTCTTTCCATTTTTTAGGAAAATTTGGGAAATAAGATTTAAAAAATATATTATTATTATTAATGAGAAAAGGAACGTGTAAAACTATTCTAATAATTTAAGGAAAAAAAAGTGTTGCGAATCATAAAACGCATGAATGAAAGAAATCTAATAACTTAACCTGAATAATTATCATCGTGAACGCAACCAACATTCTCAATAGTTCATGAGAAACAAAATTAGGATTAGAGGTGTTGGAGACTTCATTAGAAAAAAGAGGAAACAAGAGAGGAGATGAGGCGCGGGAAAGGGATCGGCAAGAAGGGGGAGATGAAAGAGAAGAAACGGAGGGGTGAAGGGAAAGGAGGAGGGCAAAGGGAAGAACGGCGGGAGGCTAGAAGGAAGGAGGAAAGGGGCTGCCACCAACTCCAAGCTAGAGCAAAGAGTCATTGCCTGTGATCCATCTTGAGAAATCTCGAGAAATGATCGAAGCTAAATTTCCGCTTAAAAATTTCTTGAGACAATACTTGGACAAAATACATATTCAAACTCCCCTTCAATCATTAAAATTTTAAGAGTAAAAGTAGGATTAAAAGTCTTAAACATGAACAACTTTGGCTATTTATCAAAAGCGACCAGCAAATTAAGTGCAATGGGTGTTCCAAGTAGGGAAAGATGATATGATTTAGCAAATTAACACGTGAACAAAATGTTTAAGTTGAGTGACCCAATTAAGGTACATACCGAATTAGTGACCAACTCCGAGAACATGAGATGAGTAGAATGCCTCACCAAAAGGAGAAGGAAACTATGTTGAACATGGATGATCATGATTTGATTGGTTTGTACACAATTTTTCTCACCCAATGCTCTTCCCCAACCCCCCAACACCCCCCCCACCCTTTTTTTTGGGTAAATTGTCGTTTGACTCAATGAACTCTTACTTCAGTTGAAATTGACTCCTTAAATTATTTTTTTTGGTAAAATAGCCCCCCTGAACTATTTGAAATAAGCCAATTAACCCCTTGTCGTTAGATTCCGTCTATTATTCTGTCAAATTCAAGGGCAAATTAGTCTTTTATAATCAATTCTTACATGTCACTTATAACCATCAATAAAATTATGACATGTGGACACATAATAATGTGTAATGACAATATGAAATGATCCTTATGTAAACGTTTCGTTTCTTTATGTTTCTTACTATTTTATAAGTTTTTGAATTATTTCGTATCCACGTGTCATTATTTTATTAGTGATTATAGCTGACAAGTAAGAATTGATGATGAAAAGACTAATTTGCCCTTCAATTTGATGGAATCTAACGGCAAGGGGTGAATTGTCTGATTTAAATAGATCAGGTGGTTAATTTACCAAAAAAATTAGTTTAGGGGGTCAATTGCAACTAAGATAATAGTTTAGGGGGTCAAACATCAGTTTACTCTTTTTTTTCTTTTCTAGTTATTGAATTGAACAAATCAAACAAAACGACGTGCGTAAGATGAAGAAAGGTTCTAAAAGTCGCTAGGCGCTAGTCGGACGGCGGGCTGGGGCCTAGCGCTTAGGCGGACTAGGCGGATTTAAGTAAATCTATCATATTTCGTGTAAATAAGTGTCTGCTTATACTTGAAATATTTATAATTTCATTATAAACTACAAAATAGAATGCATATATATTATGAAGTATTATAACATAATGAAAACATGTGAAATAAGGATATAATGTGTGTTCATTTAAGTATGCAACAAGTTTCTTACAATTTATTGGAAAAAAATAAAATGCATAATGAAAGTTATCTATTTTCTGTCTAAGTGAGTTGGGACCTAGGCGGGTGTTTAGGCAGGTCTAGGCGGTCTAGGCGCCATTTTTTAATTTTCAAACGTCTAGGCATTAATCGGGACGGTGGCCAGCCGCCTAGCGCCTAGGCGGGGATTTTTAGAACAGTACATAAATCACTCCTGGGAAGAGCTACAATTACACACCTCGACTCAAGTATAGTAGGCTTTAGAGTCCTTGACGTCAAGGCGTGGAGGCATAATATTCCCTCATCAGTATAGGGGTTATTAGTAATTTTGTAATTAGCATTTTTAGTTGTGGTACATTGTGTACTTTCACTGTAGATATTTAGTTGTTCTAATTTCCCTAAAGGTTCATCACACTCATTGAGCACTCTACTCTATTTTATACTATTTTTTAATTTATTCGTACTTTTTACACATCACCTTCGTATTATGATTTCATGAATTGACCAACACACCTTAATTTCGGAGTCCATCATGCCATTCGGGATGTGTCATAGAACTTTGTTCCCATCCACAAAAATTAATTTGAATTTGGTTGTTTGTGGTAACGGTGGACTTGTGTGAACCAGTAACCTGTTCATCACCTCTCAATTTTTACCGACAAACCAATCCTTAAAAGGTTAACAGAAGATTGTGGATCGTCGAGAAAAAGATTTGATTTGATTAGGGTTTGCAAAATAGGGACCCAATTGAAACAGACACATGGTTTTTGGACTGGGAGCTCAGGGTGCGTGAAATATCATGCGGCCGGGTATGTGGCCACTCATTCAAGTTAATACATAGAGAACGAATGAACCATAGATTTTTCCAGATACTTTAGACGGTCAACCCCATCACATCTTGCTTTCCACGCCAATTTGTTTCTTAAATTTTAGAATTTATTTTTTAATAGTCCGGAGAATCAACGGTTTGATTTTGTATTTAGAAATAAAAATAAAATTTTACAACGATTAGGTCTTGCACATAACTTATACTTTATTTTTTTTTTATGGAATTGGCATATGAAATGAAGTATGATGTTTACATTATTAAGTGTCCTTATATCTTTTTTATCAAATGAAGTGTTTTTTTTTTCCTTTCTATTTAGTGTCTTTGCCTACTACGTTGTATTTTTCAAAAACTCCAAGGTTGGTGTAGATATCTAAGAGAAAAGAAGGCAAAATCTCAAGCGCACGAATCGGCTATTATTTTTTGCTTAGGAGATTATTAAACGTAATTTGACTAGTATCATGTTGAAAATTTTCTTAAACGAAAATTAAATGGAAAGAAAACATACATAAATAAGGATAATCAGAGGGGTGTGTGAGAAATGTTTGAGTCCATGGAGAAGTTTGATAGGTTTTTATCAAGAAGTGGAATGTGCTTGATGAACACAAAATGCCATGAATTATATTAGAAAGAGATGAAATATAAAAATTGAGGATATGAGTGTACAGAGAAAGAAAAAAATTGATTAAGTAAAAGGGCAATTTTGAAAAATTAAAAAAATTATTTTAGGTGCCCAAAGAAAGGTGAAGAAAAATTTGAGTGTCCAAATTATATGGGTGTTCAAAAACAGAAGTTAGGTGTAAATAGAATTTTCCAAATTTTTTACGCAACTACTTGTATACGCATGCCGATCCTCGGACTCCAAATTCAAGCATGTCGTATATCAAATAATTAACTTTTTATATCATGCTCAAATTAAGCATGTTACTACCTTCTATTTATGTAGTGAGAATCTTAAAACTATAGGATATGGTATATATTACCAGATGCAGAGATGCAGAAGTAGAAATCCAACAAAAGATATAGGCTATCTAGACTATACCTTCCACCCATGTGACACTAACCCTTAACTTAAATCAAATTATTTAAGAAATACAAGAAACATTAAAAATACCATTCACACTATGACCATGATGCATCCCTACCACAAGAATTTTTTTATTTGTCTAATAGCTGACGGCACCGCATATAAGGACGGAAGAAAATGAAATGTAGGACCTTGTTGATGTGCATGGAACTGCATAGGCACGTGACTCGAAGAGTAGATCTTAAAAAAGTTACCTTGTCGCAAATAGAGACTCTCGAGTACGGGCTCTTTTTATGTGTGTGTAACTGCATGAGCACGTGATCCGACGGGTAGATTCTTAAAAAAAGTAGAATTTGCCTTGTCGTAAAGAGAGACTCTTGAGTACGGGCTTTTTTTACGTGTGTGTAACTGCATGGCCACGTGATCCGGTGGGTAGACTCTAAAAAAGTTAGAATTTGTCTTGTCGCAAAGAGAGACTCTTGAGTACGGACTATTTTTATGTGTGTGTGTGTGTAACTGCATGACCACATAATCCGAAGAGTAGACACTTTAAAAGTTAGAATTTACCTTGTTGCAAAGAAAGACTCTTGAGCACAGGCAACAACTACTCACAATAAGTGTGGAACTTCGTATCACAGGGTCGACTCTCATTGCGAGAAGCTTCCCTACGGGGCTAGAATTTCTCCATTGTTGAATTTCTGCATGGTTGGAGTCATATATTGTACCTAACCAAAGTGCCAACTGAAGCCTTTTGACATGGTCTGAAATAACGCGTGGAGATCGCAGAAATAAAGAAAAGGTGGCTGTGGGGGATATGGAGACCTACCAACGACGACGACCCACAAGATGTTGGAATTTTTGGATCGTCGGGCCCGTCCCACTTTAACGACACCGATACTGTCCCCAACTTAACTACCTGCCCAATCCTTCAGGTGTGGGGTTTTACCACAAAAGGCCTCAGTGTTAGTTAGAGTGGGGTAATACTATTTAAACCCTCCATATTTTCTTCACCCCACCGATGTGGGACTTTAACACTCCCCCTCACGTGTAACCTCATCTTCACCCCACCGATGTGGGACTTTAACACTCCCCCTCACGTGTAACCTCATTTAGTGGTTCACACGTGGAGATCCACATCGGTAATTGAAACTCAGAGGTAGGCTCACGTTGGGCCCACTTGTTTTCAATTGGAACTCAGCGGTCGTCTCTATATTAAGAGCTCAGACTTGTTTCCTTTTGGGTGGTGACAAGCTCATTGGCTTTGCCACACAAGCTCTTTGGCTTGCACGGGCCCGCAACCGTGGGCTCTGATACCATGTTGGAATTTTTGGATCGTCGGGCCCGTCCCACTCTAACGACACCGATACTGTCCCCAACTTAACTACCTGCCCAATCCGTCAGGTGTGGGGTTTTACCACAAAAGGCCTCAGTGTTAGTTAGAGTGGGGTAATACTATTTAAACCCTCCATATTTTCTTCACCCCACCGATGTGGGACTTTAACACAAGAAACTAGAGTCGTACCAAAAAAACTGTTCATCAAGCCAACGACTCGGATTTAATGTAGTTCCTTCACGGAAGGAACCAACAAACATTATGATTGCAGATACTATTCAAAAACCATTGAACTTTTCAAAAGGTGTTCGACGCCATTACGGTATCGTTTGGCATCGGGAGATTACTGATCATAACACAGTTCTTAGGCCTCGTTTGGCTTTAAAATGACATAAATTGTTTTAGATGAAAATGTTTTTAAAACTAATCTTTTGTAAAAATTCAAGTGAATTTTAGAAAAACATTTTAAGTTTTGTAAACCAAAAATTAATTTCACAAAAAACAAGTTCAGTCATTTCAAAAATACTTCTAAACAAACTCTTAAGTTTCTATTACATGATTGGTTAGACTGCCTGTCACAAAGTATACGAAAAAAAATTTAATATGTGATTTGATTCTCGAGTTGTGAATCGCCATATTCTGGAGACGGAGTATGTTGAGATACGGGAATTTGGTGATGTCATGTGTCGATCTTGGACGTATGTCGGGATCGGGGCGTGACAGGCAGTCTAACGAAGAGGTTAGATGCAGCTATAAAGTATACGAAAAAAAAATTAATATGTGATTTGATTCTCGAGTTGTGAATCACCATATTCCGGAGACGGGGTATGTTAAGATACGGGAATTTGGTGATGTCATGTGTCGATCTTAGACGTATGTGGGGATCGGGACGTTTAATGGTATGAATATTAAAATTTCATTAATTTTTTCTGTTGCAGCCGAAATTAGCACATGATTTCGATGACCGTAGACTTCTTGCGTCTTGACTCTTGACTAGTTGCGTTGACTCTGTTCCTTCTTTGTAAGTTCCTCTCTTTCCAACCTTCAATTATTCAGTATAAATTGCAGTTCCCCAAGGACTCTTCACTTCACCAAGACACTTTCAACGTCTCTCTTCCTCCTAATTACTTCTACCATAATATAATCTCTTTTTATTTTCTTAATTTCTTGGATTCTGCTGAGATATTTGAAGTGTTTGATTCAACTTCTTGCTCTCAGATCACTCAAGCTCCACAGAAAAATGAAGGTAATTAGTGTTTCTCTTTCTGCAGACAACTTTTTAATGTGATTTTTTACATAAAAGATGCGCATGCATGAGTGATGATGCTACTTTTGGGTAAACCCAAAACTTACTTTTCGAAAATCTTGGCTACCCTTCACTTTTTTTATATACTAATTTGTTACTTGGTTCTGATTTTGATCGTTGCTTATTTTTTCTGACAGAAAGTAGTGTTGAAATTGGAATTATACGACGAGAAGTGTAAGAAGAAAGCCATGAGGGCCGTCTCAGGGCTTGAAGGTATAAATTCCATGGCCATATTACTCTCTTTTACTCCGATTTCAGTAGTTTCGAATTAGCAGACCTAGGCGTAGCCAAGTTAGTAAGAGCACTCAAGTTCGAATCCGCATCTATTGAGTAACGAACTAATTTAATTTTGTTACTGAAATTTTCTGTTTGCAGGGCTTGATTCAATTTCTATGGACATGAAGGACAAGAAGTTGACGGCCACAGGGGACATAGATCCAGTGGATTTGGTGGGAAGATTGAGGAAGCTTTGCCGGACGGAGATAGTCTCAGTCGGACCGGCAAAGGAGGCGAAGAAAGAGGAGCCGAAGAAGGAGGAGCCGAAGAAGAAAGATTCAAAGGACGAAATGGCTGAGTTTATGAAGGCCTACCCGGCTTTTTATCCTCCAATGCCTGCATATTATTGCGTAAGAAGTTCAGAAGAGGATCCCAATGCTTGTGTCATTTGCTAAATGGTCGGCAAAATTTAGTTGCTACGGTTTTTTTTCAAGAAGAGAAATCATATGTACATTGGTCGAAATTGGGATAAAATTTTGGTTAAAATAGTGTGGTTGGTCTTGAATTTTCTATGATCTAGAAGTGTTTGTGGTATTTTTGATGTACTACTTTGTATTTCTTTGATATAGTATTTACTCGGATAAGATGTGAATGAAAATCAGCCATCTTAGCAATTTCATTAATATTTAATATTTGAGAATAAAGTGATTTCGACGCTATCATTTTTTAGTGCACTATATCCCTCGTTATATTTGATTATAAACTTGAAAATTTTCATGTCAGTTTTGATAGATCTCAATGAATGCATCAAAATAAAAGTTGAGTATTAAGATCGGTAAACAAAAATGTTAAATTGAATAATGTTCTACACGAATGATTTGACAACTTGTGATCGAGACAATTAATTGTGAAAAGGATGAGGAAGAGAGAAGTGCAATCCGATGTCTATCTCAACTTTAACTCAATTCAATTAGAACAATAATTTTTTAACTAAAAATTCTTGAACATTGATCGCTTAACTCGTCAAAACATGCAGTTATGATCAATTTCGTCAATTTCGTCAGATTTTCATAAAAAAAATCATGATGAAATGATCATTACTTGAGTAACCTTTGTTTTAGTTGGGTTAAGGGCCTACCAAGAACGATGCCCCACGGGAAATTAGAATCGTTCCAAGGAACTGTTCAGCAAATGCCAACGACTAAGAATTAACATTGGCTTCTTCCTGGAAGGAGGAAACAAACACTACTATTGCAAATACTTTTCAAAAACCATTGACTTTTAAAAAACCATTGAAATTTTCATAAAGTGTTCGAAGCCATTACGGTGTCGTTGGGCAGTACAATGTTTCTTAGACCTCGTTTAGAAATGCTTTTAAAATGATTAAAAATGTTTTAAGTGGAAACATTCTAGAAACCAATCTCTTGTAAAAATTCATGTAGATCCTAAAAAATACTTTAAATGCTTCTTGCAAAAAGCACATGTCTAGTGTTTATTCCAAAAAAGCACTTAAAGTGCTTTTGAAACTCAAAATAAATTTCACAAAAAGCGGTTTCACTTATTTCAAAAGTATTTCCAAACGAACTCTTAAACTTCTAGTATTTGATTACATGATGATGTAAAGAATATTAAAAATTAATTAATTATCTCTTGCAGACAAAATTAGCACATGATTTTGTTGACTGTAGATAGAACTTCTTGCGTGGGGGATGGGCAATGGTTATGACGGACGGGTAACCGCGATTATTACTCATAACCGTTTATAAACGGTTAACCATACGCATTTAACCATAACCGTTTAATACCTGTTTACCCTTTTTAACTCGTTTATCTTTATCTTTTTTTATTTTATTTATTTATTTTTTACCATTACCAATTTTTCACCCGTCTACATGTTTTTTAACAACTTGAAAATAAATAAAAAATTGTCATAATTCTATTTTATTTTTTGACAATTAAACACCGTTATAGGTACATTCATCATACATTTCCATATTTTAATTTTTTAAATCCTTATACCATTCCAATAATTGAAATAATAGTTTACGCACGATATTTTTAAAGGAAAACTAATGAAAAAAGTTTGAAAACTTTGAGTTTTAACAATAAGGACAAAATAAAGGGTAAAGTGAATAGTATCAAGTTTGACTTTTTAGTGTAAAAATGTGATTTTTCGTTAAAGTGAACAGTACCGCGAGTTTTTCGTTAAAACTCCTTTTTTTTAACTGTTACCAATGAAGGTAATATAATATTTGCTAAGTATTATTGGGTTACAAAAACTGTTTAGAAGACAGTATTCTTGGGTTATTTAACCCATAATGTAAAGTATTAACATAATATATATAATGAGCTACATTATATTATATTTAGCTATATAAACCATGCACTATAGTCAATAACATTGATCTAAGTTTTGTCCGATAGAGAACATGGTTTGACTTAATTGTACATATATAAAATAAATAGGTAAACGATTACCCATTTATAATCGCGGTTAATACTCATAACTATCCATTTAAATTTCACGGTAAACGGTTATACCCATAACTATTCTTTTGAACCTTCAGAAAATACTTCTGTGCATGACTACGTATCTGCGAAAAGAATCCTTCTTATGAGTAAGGGAGTTCATTATTTCCTAATTGATGGATTTGTAGACATAAGACTAAATGGGCTGAGCATCATAACAAATAATAATACAAATTATTATTGAGAAAATCAATTGCCACTAAAATCCTACTCTTTTCCACATTCTCGAAACTTCTATCTTCTTTCTTTCCTACTAAAATCCTACTATTTCTCAACAACCAAACAAATCCTACTCTTTTTCCACTAAAGTCCTACACTTTCTCAACAACCAAACAAGTCCTTACAAACCTCAAAACACAAACAAAATTTATACCATTTCTTTCCCCACATTTTAAACCCAAATCAAAACTAAATTCTTACTCTTTTTCCACATTCCTGAAACTTCTCGTTTTTTCTTCCTTTCCTAAATTTTCTCAGCAACCAAACAAATCTTACAAATTTTAAAACCCAATTCAAAACTAAATTCCTACCCTTTTTCCACATTCCTGAAACTTCTCGTTTTTTCTTCATTTCCTAAATTTTCTCAGTAACCAAACAAATCTTACAAATTTCAACACACAAAATCTACACCATTTTTTCCCCACATTTCAACACCCAATTCGGAACTACAACTCTATCCCCCTAAATTCATATGTAACATATACAGAATTGAAGAATTAAGTGAAATGTGAAGCTAATTAAACCAAAAAATAATTAAAGGAATTAAGAAAATTTAAAATTACAGCTGGAGGGCTTCGAGGAACTTGTCGTGCTCCGGTTCGCTCCAGCTCTCCCTGGACTTGGTAATGGTGTAGGGCTTCCGAATCTTCTTGCTCAGATCCTCCGCCGAAGACGACGTCGTTGACGCCGTCGCAGAGATCGAGGCGAACTGCCCGAGTCCGGGCAACGCCATGCCTTTTACGTCCGGATCCAAGTACAAGCCCTCTGGCAGGTTTGGGTTTTTGGATACCATAAATTGCGGAATAGTCGGATTCGGGTTTTTTTGAAGAAAGAAGCTGCGGATCCTCTGGAGGCGGCGGAAATTTTATATAAGGACTCGGGGATTGTTGGATGCGGCGGAGATTTAGGTGGGCGTGCAGGTGGCAAATAGTAGCTCGCCACGTTTACGGTACAAATTGAATAAGGGAGTTTTAACGAAAAGCCCGCGGTACTGTTCACTTTAACGAAAAACCACATTTTTATACTAAAAAGTCAAACATGGTACTATTCACTTTACCCTTTATTTTGTCCTTATCGTTAAAACTCAAAGTTTTCAAGTCCTTTTCATTAGTTTTCCTATTGAATAATGGCCTCGTGGGATTGACGGATGGTTCTTTCCATTTTTTGGAAAATTTGGGAAGTAAGATTTAAAAAATAGATATTTATTGTAGGCATAATTTACTGAACAATTATGGAGGCTATAGAGAGAAGGGGTGCGACACTTAGAGAGAAGAAGATAGAGATGTGTAATTGTGGGTGTGTGTTATCTCACCCCATTGTGCCTTTATTTATAGTAGTAGGGAAGGTAAATTTCTTACCCTTTAGGATTACAACATTTAATAGGTAATCTACTCCTAGTAGGAATATAAGATATATTTCCATATCTACTAGGATTTACACAATCACATTCCTATTCCAATAGGACTGCAACACTCCCCCTTGAGTGTGTAAATACTCAAGTAAATGACGCATCAGGTCTTCAGTGATGACGCAAGTACAATTGATGAAGTCGTCGGCACAATGGACAAATGCGAGTCTCAAATCAACGGAAGAATGCATAAAAAAGTAAAACTCACAAAACCTCGCTATGGTAAAACCCATGGTGGGAGAAAAACCCATAGATTAAGGAGAAAAGTGAGAAGTTGCATTAAGTCAAAACTATACGTCTTTTGGACGCAAGTATAATAGCTCACAAGGGTATGGTCAGCCCAGGATGGGTGCCTCGTTAAAACCTAGTTAGGTAGCAAAAACCCAGTGGGAAAAATGCTCCTAATCGTAGGGAAAAAAGTACATTAAGATAAAGTGAGTATACTTCTGGATACTCCCCTGAGTTTGACATAACTTCTAAATGAGAACTGTAACAACTTGTTCCGAAATTTACTGTACAAAAGGGTATTTTTGTATTTTCACTAAGTTTGGGATATTTTCCTTTAAAAAAATTGTTTTTAAGGCCTTAATAGGTGTGCCCAGAGGCCCACCTTGTTTTTGTGTCCCCGGTTCCCCTTTCTTCTCTCTTATCTCCCGGTTTTCTCTTCCATTTTCCCTGCAACTCTCTATCGATCTCTATCTATCCCTTACCCTTCCCTACATCTCTCTGCAAACTCCTTATCCGTGATCACCTGGACCTCTTCGTCGTGACCCCGGACCACCAAGGTTGTCCTCCTTCTTCCCCTCTCACGTCACTGTTCAAAGTGTGCTCCGACGAACCCTAACGTAGATGAGCTTTGAAACCACTCTAAAACTTTCCCCTTTTATCCTCAAAATTCATTCCTGATTGTATCTATGTGTTTTGGTCGTCGAAACTACGAAGAAAAACGTCGGGGAGACTTCCCCAGATTTACGGCGAAGAACCGGTCACTTTCGAGGCAATTTTCGATCAAACTATAGCGAGTTGGCCGACGTGCAAGGTATCAATCTCTTTGTCTCCCTAAGTAATACAACTTTCCTTTTTGTTTCACCCAATTTCGTTGAGTATTGAAGAAATTATACTCATTTGAATCTTACCCAGTTTTCGACGACCTCTGTGGCTTTCGAGGCGTTTTTCGGCCAAACTACGACGAGTTATATGTCGTGCGAGGTACCAATCTCTTTTTCTCTTCGAGAACTACGATTTTCGTTTTTGAATCACTTGATTTCGTTGGGTATTGACAAAGTTATGGACGTTCAAAGTTTGTCTAACTTTCCGGCCGAAATCCGGCCTTCCTTTCGTTTAGCTCTGGTGAGCAGCAATCACACCAGGCCCTTTGGGCCTTGACAAACCCAGGGCTTTCGGATAAAGTGATTTCGACGCTATCATTTTTTAGTGCACTATTCTCATTTTAATCCCTCGTTATATTTGATTATAAACTTGAAAATTTTCATGTCATTTTTGATAGATCTCAATGAATACATCGAAATAAAAGTTGAGTATTATGATCGGTAAACAAAAATGTTAAATTGAATGATGTTTTACACAAATGATCTGACAACTTGTGACCAAGACAATTAATTGTGAAAAGGATGAGGAAGAGAAACAAGTGTAATTCGATGTCTATCTCAATTTTAACTCAATTTAATCAGAACAACAGTTTCTTAACTAGAAATTCTTGAGCATCGATCTGTTAATTCATCAAAACATGCAGTTATAATCATTTTCGTCAGATTTCGTCAGATTTTCATAAATAAAAAATCATAATGAAATGATCATTACTGCACTTGAGTTAGACTTGAGTAACCTTTGTTTTAATTGGGTTAAAGGCCTACCAAGAACGATGCCCCACCAGAAATTAGAATCGTTCCAAGGAACCGTTCAGCAAATGCCAACGACTAAGAATTAACATTGGCTTCTTCCCGGAAGGAGGAAACAAACACTACGATTGCAAATACTTTTCAAAAACCATTAACTTCTAAAAAACCATTGAAATTTTCATGGTGTTCGAAGCCATTACGGTGTCGTTTGGCAGTGGGAGATGATAACAATGTTTCGTAGACCTCGTTTAGAAGTGTTTTTAAAATGATTGAAAATGTTTTAAGTGGAAATATTTTTTAAACCACTCTCTTGTAAAAATTCATGTAGATCCTAAAAAATACTTTAAATGCTTCCTGCAAGAAGCACATGTCTAGTGTTTATTCCAAAAAAGCACTTAAAGTGCTTCTGAGCTTGATCGATGGCGGACGTTTAGATGCGCGACGCTGAGACCTTAAAGTGCTTTTTATGAGTAAAGGAGTTGATTATTTCCTAATTGATGGATTTGTAGACATAAGACTAAAGAGTAAATTGTAGCAATGATCCCTTAACTTTAATCAAATTGGAGCAATGGTCCCTCAACTAAAAATCTATTATCATTGGTTCCTCAACTTATCAAAATGTGTAGCTACAGTCCTTTTCATCAATTTAGTCAAAATTTGTCAAAATAAGTTATGTTGGAATAACCATTTATATAATTAGGGTCCCTCAACTAATCAAATTGTGTAATTATGATCTTTTTCGTCAATTACGTCAAATTTTTTGTCAAATGGGCTGAGCATCATAACAAATAATAATACAAATTATTGTTGAGAAAATCAATTGCCACCAAAATCCTACTCTTTTCCACATTCTCGAAACTTCTATCTTCTTTCTTTCCTACTAAAATCCTACTCTTTCTCAACAACCAAACAAATCCTACTTTTTTCCACTAAAGTCCTACACTTTCTCAACAACCAAACAAGTCCTTACAAACCTCAAAACACAAACAAAATTTATACCATGTCTTTCCCCACATTTTAAACCCAAATCAAAACTAAATTCCTACTCTTTTTCCACATTCCTGAAACTTCTCGTTTTTTCTTCCTTTCCTAAATTTTCTCAGCAACCAAACAAATCTTACAAATTTTAAAACCCAATTCAAAACTAAATTCCTACCCTTTTTCCACATTCCTGAAACTTCTCATTTTTTCTTCCTTTCCTAATTTTCTCAGCAACCAAACAAATCTTACAAATTTCAACACACAAAATCTACACCATTTTTCCCCACATTTCAACACCCAATTCGGAACTACAACTTTATCCCCCTAAATTCTATGTAACTGTTGGTCCTAAAAACTACCAAGCCTACGTGGCGCGCAGGCCGAATAACTAATAGACTAACTACGTCCTTCGGTTGAATGCGGGGCGTGCCAACTCGACGGCCGAGCTTGGCCGGTGAGTAAAATTTGCTGATGTTGCGTCGTGCGCGTAACTGACTTCTCTGTCTTACGATTGCGGCCGAGGAAGGAACACGTCTCGGCCTTCAAGTTCTGGAGCCTGAAGACAAGGCTGCTAATCTTGCGAAAGTATAAGCACGCCGAATCGATACCAAAGTGTAGGGACACAGATACTCAAAACGAACGTACGTTTTGATGGTGAAGATGGTTCGGCCGCCGGAATGCCGAACTCTGAAACTGACTTGTGAGTATCCAATCATAAAACAACTTGGCGTTCAATGTGCCGAGCCCAGCAAATCGTAACACCTCACTTCGCCGAGAAGGCTGATGAGATGACCCTTGCCGAGAAGAACTCAAAAGTCCTTCTCGACCGAGACTTAGATAGATAACCAGTCGGCCTCGACACAGTGCTGTTTATCCAAACTGAAGATGCTCCGCGGTCGGCTGATTCTACGGCAACAGTGCTGTTTATCCAAACTGAAGATGTTTACCGGTTGCCTCCACAGTGCTGTTTATCCAAACTGAAGATGTGTTGGCGAAAAAGAAAATAAAAATCTCAAAGTTAAGAGGGTTTGCGCATGGCAGATTTGTGTGTTGAGTTGAAGAGGGTTGAATGTTATGCTCTCCCCTCTATTTATAGCAATGTGAATACTCCAAACCGTCCTTGAATAGAAATCATTTTCCTAGTCTAACTCTTCTTCGGCCGATACTAATCCAACTCTATTTCGGCTAATCTCATCCCAACTAGGATTTTGCACTGCCTCCAATCGTGAGCTCGATCCACTTTTACTTCGGCTTCCTTAAGACTCCTTCTCCTAATAGGTCTCGGCTTCTATCTCATTCCCATGCTTATCCGTAGCATTCCTACTCCCACCGATACTCGGTTACTCTGAACCCCCTTGGCCCATGACATCAGTCCATAACGCCTTTAAATAGACACTGGGCCGAAGGTGACCCTTATTCGGCCCAATAATATTTTGGGCCCAAACAGTAACATATACAAAATTGAAGAATTAAGTGAAATGTGAAGCTAATTAAACCAAAAAATAATTAAAGGAATTAAGAAAATTTAAAATTACAGCTGGAGGGCTTCGGGGAACTTGTCGTGCTCCGGTTCGCTCCAGCTCTCCCTGGACTTGGTAATAGTGTAGGGCTTCCGAATCTTCTTGCCCAGATCCTCCGCCGTCGCAGAGACCGAGGCGAACTGCCCGAGTCTGGGCAACGCCATGCCGTTTACGTCCGGATCCAAGTACAAGCCCTCTGGCAGGTTCGGGTTTTTGGATACCATAAATTGCGGAATAGTCAGATTCGGGTTTTTTTTTAAGAAAGAAGCTGCGGATCCTCTGTAACGTTTCCTTTCTCACTATTTCATTTATCTCATAACGTTTCCTTTCCCACTTGTAACACAAACAGGTTACCTTGGGCAGTGTAGGAACTACGGGTCCAAACACACTTTGGTAAGGAATTTGAACTGGATTGTAACTTTAGTTGTCCAATCAGTTCTACGTTGTCACTTAATCAACTGAACAAGTTTCGATATTGTCGTTTTTCATTTATGTCGGTAGCTACCATGTAAGTGAAAACATCATCGATGATAATCTCATTTCAATTCCATTTAGCTCACCCAAACTAGTATACTGGACCAAGAACTTCATGTCTTGGGAGTAATCCAGATTAATCTCATGAGATGAAAATGATTTAAGATAGCGATCGAGTTTAGATTCATTGTTGTGTCGTGTTTTCCTCTTCCAGGGAAGTGAATCCTACAAACTGAATGATCTGTCGTGCTCCAGGCCAATACAGATTGATTGGTTATCCGCCGGTGTACCAGACCGTCCAACAGGGGCGTCCAAATCGTCCAACAGGGGCGGCACACCCTCCAGGGATGATGACTCGACGTCCAATACGTCTATCCTTGCAGGCATGTTTGCAGCTGGTATATGATCTTGTCACTTTAGCTAGATCAAAGGAATGCGTCTAAGGCAACATTATGAAATCTAGAATTCATCGCACTTGCTTATCACACTTGTGCAATATGGGGAACGAGATGAGACATAGTGGGCAACGTCCACGCAAATTTGCACCGTTCTACAGGAACGTTGACATTCTTATCTCCCCTTAACGGCAGGAAGACTGTCTCATTAAAGTGACAACCCGCAAATAAGCGGTAAAGAGATCGCGTGCAAGGGCTCGAAGAGAGCTAGTGTGAAGGAGAATCATGATCGACAAAAGATACACATCCTTCTTTAAGGACCCATGGTGGTACGTTGCGGCGGCGCAACTTGGCACATGGAATACACACCCAAATGCGTAAATACGAAAATCGTCAGGTTCGTACCCAATAACCAACTGTAACGTCATAT
Source organism: Cotoneaster glaucophyllus (assembly GCA_036320875.1). NCBI lineage: Eukaryota > Viridiplantae > Streptophyta > Magnoliopsida > Rosales > Rosaceae > Cotoneaster > Cotoneaster glaucophyllus. The sequence goes on from CM070062.1 coordinate 27,384,853, forward strand.
AGGTTGGGTGGCAATGGGCCTCAAGGCGGACCAACATCATTGTGTACAAGGATTGCATAGCCCTAGGCAGAAACTGAAAACTTGGTATTTTTACCAAAATTCGGGTGATCATTTAAATTGCACTTTATGATCACTAGGCGAGCCTATTTGGGGTGAACATGGAAATTCGATGTTCAATTAGAAACCCAAAACAACATGCAATACTTTATCGAAAACCGTCGATATAAACTCTCTGGCATTATCCAGTCTCCTGGACCTTAATGGATAAGTAGGGTGGTGAGCCCATAATCGGCCAGGAGGTTTAGCAGCAATGTGTGTGGACAAACATGTGACCAGTTTGTCGATTCATCAACCAAAACCATAAGTCTTTATATGGTCCGCATTTTGGTTGGATTAGTCCACATATATTTCCTTGAATTCACTGTGAAAAGAGAGTTGTTTCGTATCTTTGTAAGGGAAGATTTAAAAAATCAAATTTCACAAAGAGCAGACTTTGGCAAGTGTGCTTGTAGGCACAAGATCCTTACTTCGGGTAAGGAGATGCGTCGTAACATAGTTGGTCGACCTAAGTGTCCCAAAAGGTCGTACAAAAGCAAGTAAACTGCTCAATCACCTAGCTCCAGGCTGGCCACATATGGCGTGTGCCCTAGTTGGGGGACAACCCATTAGCCCCAAATCAAAGCTTCAGGCTCATTTTTGGAGGTGGTACAAAGATATTTCACTCTATTTTCTTCAGTGGTTTCATTTATGATCATTGTCATCTCGAATATCCTTAAAAACTCAACGACATGGAGAATTTAAGGTCCCTTAAATGGTGATGCAGTACCATTCATACAACGAGGAGCGTGCCAATGCTCTTAATCAGGGTGGATAGACCTGAAGTCGTTGTTAGAGATGTGATTTATGTGTAAAGTTAGTGTGCGTAGTACGCATTCATCCAGACAACTAACTTTCTCACATTCCTACCTAATCACGTGTTTAATTGAATTGGCCACATGTACTAAGAAACATGATTCAATTAACTCATATTTGAGGACAATATCAATAAGATTATCCATAAGTAAAACATACACCAAACTTGAATCCAAGAACATGGAAAAATGTTCACAAAGTAAGTGGTTTACTAAGGGGATTCGGCCATCAAGGCTATCCATGTCAAAATTTTGCTCTTCCAACAATGTTTGGTGAAGCAAAATTAGTCTCACATATTGACTACTAGAATGGTACTCCTCAACAACATTGGTAGGGGCAAGAACAGGTGCATAACCAATGATCTATTCTATCGAGACGGAAGTAGATTATGCAGGGTTGAGGTTAGGGAATACTATCCCTTATTCTTGAAGTTTTAGGTCTTAGGTGCCAAGGATCACGCTTCGGGCATGATGCCACACCTTGGCAGGCCCTGATTCTACCATATGTTGTAAAAACAAACTCAAAATTGGATTGTTAGAGAAACAGACCCAAACTTGGGTTCAGTAGGCTTTGACCGAACTGGGTCGAGCCATTCGGTAGACTCCGGCCGAATTGAGTCTATATTTTTCTCTCACATTTGTGGTAGTAATCATGTGAGATCCCACATCGCCCAGGGGAGTGATCCTTATATGTATATTCCCATCCCTACCTAGCGCGAGGCCTTTTGGGAGCTCACTGGCTTCGGGTTCCATGGGAACTCCGAAGTTAAGCTAGTAGCGCGCGAGAGCACTCCCATGATGGGTGACCCACTGGGAAGTTCTCGTGTGAGTTCCCAGAAACAAAACCGTGAGGGCGTAGTCGGGGCCCAAAGCGGACAATATCGTGCTACGGTGGTGGAGCGGGCCGGGATGTGGTGGACCCCGGGTCGGGATGTGACAAATCAAATCCGAAAATTTGGTAAACTTCTGCTTTCTACACTGTTGCTTCAGGGGCAAGTTGGAAAAATGGAAGGACAAGAAAAGTATTCTCTAGTCAAAATTCAATCGGATTTATAAACTTTAGAATTGTACTCATTCATGGACGTAATCATGGTGTGCTTTAAGCAATGTCTTTCATGATTAAACGGTTCGTAGGAGCGAGTCAAAGAGCCATGAAATCCTCGTTCGGGAGGTATTTTCGTTAGTAATGCTTCGGGTATAAGTCTTCGAATGAAGATCATGACGGAGGCTGATTCAGCTCTTCCTTGCCATTGTTGGCTTCAATGGTTTCTCAGCTACTTAATAGTCAATGGGAGATTCACGTCTTGTACCCCACATTAAGTGGTTTCTACGAGAAACATCCAAATCAGGAAAATCGAACTTGTGACGGTTCGACAATCCACTGAATTGGAGGGAACAAGATTGTGATTTGGTGCTATGGGAATGAATCATCCATAAGCATCAAAGTTAGAACATTCGAGTTCTAAGACATGGTTTTCATGAAAAACGTCGGGTTTTCATGGGTGTATTGTTTTATGAAAACTTCGGGTTTCAAAGGCACTAAATTTGAAACTACAGGTTCGATTTAGTTTATGAACATTTAGTTCATAAAAGAGAGGTTCTTGCAAGAACACATAATGCAATATACTGATTTAAGTGTAGTGGATTTGAGGTTCTTCGGGAACTCAAGTGTGAGAGCTTCGTTACTACGAAAGTATGTGACGGTTCAAAGTATAAAAATAAATTATTGAATTGTTAATGTCCAAAAGTGATATTCAGGTCAAGAATTTTGGATTCATTATCAGATTAATGGACTGCAGGTCACTTTTAATTAATTCAATAAATCGGGTCATAAAGGGTCGATTGTAGAAGCAAAATAATACTAAAATAAATTATTGGATCGAAAATATAGCCCCAAAATAATTTGGGCTTAGTGCCGTGTGATAAAGGGCATGAGTTTGGGTGCTTTGAGCATAAGGCAAGGCCTAAAGGTTCCTGGGTGGTGGCTGCAGGCCACGAGTGAGGGAGGGAAACCCCAGCCGCAACTGGGTTTCAATTTGGGCCAAGAGGGGTGCACAGGACAAGGCCCAGCAGAAGCTAGCCTTTTGGGTGATGCACGGGAGGACAAAGTCCAGCCCCGTGGGCTAGTGTGAGGGTTCGAATAGGAGCCTAGCCGCATGGGCTGGCTTCCTTTGTTGTGAGCCATAAAGAACCAAGGCCCAATCAAGTGGGCTGGCACCAGAGGAAGTAGGGCTGCGGGCCTGGGTGTGTGCGGGACAAGAACCCAGCAAGCAAAGCTTGCCGTGGGTTTGGTCTGGGTCCAGGGAAGCTACAAGCTTTCCACAGAGAAAGAACTAGGGCTGTATGCCCATTCCACTCAAGTAGGCGGAAGGCCTGGGGATCCATGTGGGTGCAGCAAAGCCCAAAGGGCTACTGTCGATGTTATGCCGCAGGGGGTGCCAAATTATGTCCAAGTTCCCATTTTTTTCTTTTCTTTTCTTTTTTTTTTCAAAAAAATCCCTTAGGGTTTAGGAAAACCCTAATTTGCTTCTAATTTATTTTTGTACCTTGACTCACAAATTCCACATAACAATTTAATTGTGCGATGCATGAAACAAATATATATATATATATTACAAATATATGAACATATACAATATATATATTGGAAGAAAAATATAAACATATGGGGTTCATGCATCATGGGGAATGTTTTCATGCATCATGGGGAATGTTTTCATGCTTCAGAGTCGTTTCAAATATCTTCCTTTATTTTAAGCATACCTGATTGGCAGAAAACAACAAAAGCCTTTGAATTTGTAGAAGATCATTCTCGAAAAGCCGAAATTTAATCTCCAATGCGTTGTATCACGTTCAACATAGAAAAATTAAATTGAATCAATAGCATGTATATCAATTCAATGAATTAGTAAATTAATCATAAAAAGAATGATTAAAACGTAATACTCCCCTAATTGAAGATCAAACTCTCTTTAGCGCAGCGTCAAGAGCGTGCTGATAACGTGTTGTAGGCATAATTTACTGAACAATTATGGAGACCATAGAGAGAGAAGGGGTGCGGCACATAGAGAGAAAAAGATAGAGATGTGTAATTGTGGGTGTGTGTTATCTCACCCCATTGTGCCTTTGTTTATAGTAGTAGGGAAGGTAAATTCCTTACCCTTTAGGATTACAACATTTAATAGGTAATCTACTCCTAATAGGAATATAAGATATATTCCCATATCTACTAGGATTTACACACTCACATTCCTATTCCAATAGGACTGCAACAATATTATTATTATTAATGAGAAAAGGAGGGTGTAAAACTATTCTAATAATTTAAGGAAAAAAATGTATTTGCGAATCATGAATGCGTGAGTAGAAATCCAATAAATTAACCTGAATAACCACCAAACATGCTCAAAAGTTCATGAGAGACAAAATTAGATTAGAGGTGTTGGAGACTTCATTAGAAAATAAATAAATAAATAAATAAATAAAAAAAGAGGAAACAAGAGAGGAGATGATGCGCGGGAAAGGGATCGGCAAGAAGGGGGAGATGAAAGAGAAGAAACAAAGGGGTGAAGGGAAAGGAGGAGAGCAAAGGGAAAAACGACGGGAGGCTAGAAGGAAGGAGGAAGGGGGCTGCCACCAACTTCAAGCCGGAGCAAAGAGTCGTTGCCTTTGATCCCTCTTGAGAAATCTCGAGAAATGATCGAAGCTAAATTTCCACTTAAAATTTTCTTGAGACAATACTTGGACAAAATACATATTCAAACTCCCCTTCAATCATTAAAAATTTAAGAGTAAAAGTAGGATTGAAAGTCTTAAACATGAACAACTTTGGCTATTTGTCAAAAGCGACCAACAAATTAAGTGCAATGGGTGTTCCAAGTAGGGAAAGATGATATGATTTAGCAAATTAACACGTGAACAAAATGTTTAAGTTGAGTGACCCAATTAAGGTACATACCGAATTAGTGACCAACTCCGAGAACATGAGATGAGTAGAATTCCTCACCAAAAGGAGAAGGAAACCATGTTGAACGTGGATGAACATGATTTGATTGGTTTATACACAATTTTTCTCATCCAATGCTCTCCTCCCCCCTCCCCCCTTTTTTTTTGAGTAAATTGTCGTTTGACTCCCTGAACTCTTACTTCAGTTGAAATTGACTCCTTAAACTATTTTTTGGTAAAATAGCCCCCTAAACTTATTTGAAATAAGTCAATTAACCCCTTGTCGTTAGATTCCGTCTATTATTCTTTCAAATTCAAGGGCAAATTAGTCTTTTATCATCAATTCTTACATGTCACTTATAACTGATGAGTCCATGTTATACCATATATTTTACCCTAATCTTAGCATTAATTTATTGGTTATTTTGGTATAATTTTGATACTTTGTTATATATTTTCAATGTAGGACATTCGACTTCCTCTGTAGCAAAAAGTGATCAAACAGATAAATTTTGGAATGATTCCAATTGGAGGATGTTCGTGAGTCTTTCAAGATGATTGTATCAAAATTCTAGATTTTTCTACCAAGCCATTTAATCGTGGCGATGAAATTAAGGCCCAGCGTGCAGCTTTCTCAGATTGATATTTATGAACGTTTTTGGTATTTTGGAGGTCAAGATGGCATATTTTAAGGAAGATTCCTTCTGAAGATTTGTAGAGGACGTCTCAAGCTTTAAAAAGAGATATTTTGGAACCAAATCGGAGTTGATTTGGTTGGTCAAAATATGATTTTCTGAAGTCCGAATTTCAGTTTAATTAGGAAACCTTCTTTTTTCTTTTATTTTATTTTATTATGTTTCCTAGTTTTATTCCAAGACCCTTTAGGGTTTTATTTTGTAGTAGTATAAATAAGGCTTGTTAGCCATTAGGGTTCGGGACGCAACATTGAGAGGAGCACGCACTACTCGAGAGGGTTTTTGAAGTTTTTTTTCTAGGTGTTTTCTATCCTTTTTCTATTTCAATAAAATTCCTTTTGTTTTATGGTTGTTCGTAACTAATTTACGTATGCTAGGGCGATGCCTTGAGCCTTAGCATGAATATGTAGTTTTTATTTAATTGCTTATGATATTATACCTGCATACTTTGAATTATTAATCACCGTGCTTTAAACTGTCTCTATATCTTAATGGATGTTTAGATAAGTAATCATATGCAATTTGATTGGAATGCTACCGGGGAATTGGATATTGCTTCTTGTGATTGATAGTTGTAATTTCACCTATGATGAATCTCACGTCTTAGGGGTTGGATGGTTTTTCAAAGGGTTTTCACAAAGCGTAATGAGTCATGCATGTTTATATTTGATCTAAATCATACATACGGATTGCATGTTTGATATACGTTCTAGCTTGAATGCCACAAGTAGAATATGCATTAGGAAAACCTAACCTTCAAAGTTACATGGGTAATTCATAAGTAATTGGCAAATCTACATAGGTTTGTTAAGGGGACGGCGGAACCCTAGGCTTTTACAATTTGGTTTTAAAACTCTTTTCTTTTGTTTTCTTTACTTTGTCAATTTATTTTATTATTTTTAATTAAATTCGTTTTTAATATTTTAGGTTATAAAATCAACTTTTTCCAATCCTTGTTTTTAAATAATTAATTAAGATTTGGTATTTACATCAATTATTCATTCAATCCTTGCGGAAAATGACATTGCTTGAGCAGTTTATACTACAACTACCTTTTTCTCTTGCAAGTATTTTTATCCCTACTTTTTGTAGGTGGTAAAAATCCCTATCAATAACCACCAATAAAATTATGACATGTGGACATATAATAATGTGTAATGACAATATGAAATGATCCTTATGTAAACGTTTCGTTTCTTTATTTTCTTACTATTTTATAAGTTTTTGAATTATTCTGTATCCACGTGTCATTATTTTATTAGTGGTTACAGCTGACAAGTAAGAATTGATGATGAAAAGACTAATTTACCCTTCAATTTGACGGAATAGTGGACGAAATCTAACGGCAAGGGATGAATTGTCTGATTTAAATAGATCAAGGGGTTAATTTACCAAAAAAATAGTTTAGGGGGTCAATTTCAACTGAGATAATAGTTTAGGGGGTCAAATAACTTTTTACTTTTTTTTTTCTTCTAGTTATTGAATTGAACAAATCAAACAAAACGTGCATAAGATGAAAAATGGTGTACATAAATCACTCCTGGGAAGAGCTACAATGACACACCCCGACTCAAGTATAGTAGGCTTTAGAGTCCTTGACATCGAGGCGTGGAGGCATAATATTCCTTCATCAGTACATGGGTTATTAGTAATTTTGTAATTAGCATTTTTTATTGTGGTACATTGTGTACTTTTTTTTTTTTTTTTTTTTTTTTTGGTAAACCAGTCACTAAATAACCAGGCAAAGATGCCAACAAAGAACAAGAGGGCCTACAACGAGGTAAGCAAGCAGAGCAAAGCTGCAAAGAAAACTAGTGCGAGAAGGAAACCAAGATGCTGCATCTAATGCTAAAGCGTCCCAACTCAACATAACAAAAAAAAACTACGGGGGGCATGGAAGACCATCGTTACATAAAACAAAGATCAGAGAAGACGGGGTCTATCGACCCAAATAAGATCACATACTTCCCTACAATTGCGCGAAGCCAAAAAATTCGCCACCGAGTTGGCCAGTCTTGGTACCCAAGACCAGCTGCAACAATGAAAAGCCAAACCCAAGTCATAGCATTTACTGAGAATGGGAAAGGCCTCCCAGCTGCCTTTCTTACCCCGATCTGTCAGGCAAGAAATAGAATCAAAGGAATCCGATTCAATACATACCGAGTTCCAGCCCTTGTTTATCCCCAGTTTGCATCCATGCATGATTGCCAACGCCTTCGCCTGGGCAACGCCAGAGGCTTTCACTTTGTGCCGAGTAGCAGCCAGAAACCTGCCAAGCCCATCCCGAGCCACTACACTCGTGTATCCCCACCCATCATTAGCCACCCAACTTGCATCCACATTTATCTTGATCATACCTTGCGTCGGAGGGGACCATCTGACTTCATTTGCCTCACTTCTTTGTCTGGGCACATGAGAGTTACCAGGCACATGCTTAGCATCTTTGAAAGTCGAGACCAATCGTTGGATAGCCTCAATAATTCTACTTGGGTGGATAACTTGATTGTTGAATTGAAAGTCACATCTAGCTTTCCAAATATGCCAATAAGTATAGGCAATATAGGAGAGCCGTTGCATCCTCACCTCCTTCGTACTTTCACAATAGATATTTAGTTCCTCTTTCCCGTACATGCATTTACTAAAGGTTCATCACACTCATTGAGCACTCTACTTTATTTTATACTATTTTTTAATTTATTCGTAATTTTTACACATCACTTTCATATTATGACTTTGTGAATTGGCCAACACACCGTAATTTCGAAGTCCACCATGCCATATGGGTTGGAATGTGTCATAGAACTTTATTCGCTTCCACAAAATTTAAATTTGGTTGTTTGTGGTAACGGTGGACTTTGTGTGAACCAGTAACCAGTACATCACCTCTCAATTTTAACCGACAAACCAATCCTTAAGAGGTTAACAGAAGATTGTGGAGGGACCCAAATGAAGCAGACACATGGTTTTTGGACTGGGACCTCAGGGTGCGTGAAATGTCATGTGGCCGAGTACGTGGCCACTCATTCAAGTTAATACATAGAGAGCGAATGGACAACATATTTTTCCAGATATTTTAGATGGCCAACCCCATCACATCTTGCTTTCCACGCCACTTTGTTTCTTAAATTTTAGAATTTTTTTTTTAATAGTCGGGAGAATCAATGGTTTGATTTTGTATTTAGAAATAAAAATAAAATTTTACAACAATTAGGTCTTGCATATAACTTATACATTTTTTTATTTTTTTTAATGGAATTGGCATATGAAATGAAGTATGATTTTTACATTATTAAGTGTCCTTATATCTCTTTTATCAAATGAAGTGTTTTTTTTTCTTTCTACTAAGTGTCTCTGCCTACTACGCTGTATTTTTCAAAAACTCCAATATTGGTGTAGATATCTAAGAGAAAAGAAGGCAAAATCTCAAGCGCGCACGAATCGGCTATTATTTTTTGTTTAGGAGATTGTTAAACGTAATTTGACTAGTATCACGTTCAATGGCGGAGCCATCTTAAGACCACAGTAGGCATAGGCCTACCCTGATTATTTTTTCATGCAATCTCTACTATCTGTCTACCATTGATCAATTTTATAATATCACTATTAACTTGAATTCGTTTTCAATCCAACAAGTACAAAGCCTATAATTTTCACTTAACAATCCTATAAGAATATTAGTTGATCATATTCTCAGTTTCTTGTCTATATGCAATTTTTTCCTTTGCTTGCAGATTGTTATTTTTGTTAGTTTCTTATTTCCCTCTATATCATCTATGAAATCAAGAAGAGAAAAAGTTTTTCTGTGAATAAAACCTTTCAAAATTCTCGTATGCCTTATTGTTTTTACAAATGAATGTATGATCACTCACATTTTAATTTAATAAGAATGTGCAATAAATAGATATGCTTTTAATGTTTTATTCTCCACCCTTAATATGAAATTCACAAGTAGTTGATCATGTATCCTTGGTCACAAGGTGACCAAAAGAACGAGGCTATGTTTCTATATGTATTATGCTAATTTCAGTTTAAAGTGTGACCCTCCTAACATGAATTTCTGGCTCCGCCAGTGATCACGTTGAAAATTTTCTTAAACGAAAATTAAATGGAAATAAAACATATATAAATAAGGATAATCAGAAGGGTGTCTGAGAAATGTTTGAGTCCATGGAGGAGTTTGATAGGTTTTTATCAATAAGTGGAATGTGCTTGATGAACACAAAGATGCCATGAATTATATTAGAAAGAGATGAAATATAAAAATTGAGGATATGAGTGTACAGAGAAAGAAAAAATTGATTAAGTAAAAGGGCAATTTTGAAAAATTAAAATATTATTTTAGGTGTCCAAAGAAAGGTGAAGAAACATTTGAGTGTCAAAATTATATGGGTGTTCAAGAACAGAAGTTGGCTGTAACCAGAATTTTTCAAAATTCTGACGTGCAACTACTTGTATACGCATGCGGATCCTCGGACTCCGAATCCAAGCCTGTCGTATATCAAATAATAACTTATTATATCCTGCTCAAGTAAGCATGTTACTAGCTTCGATTAGTGCAGTGAGAACCTTAAAACTAGAGGATATGGTATATATACCAGATGCAGAGATGCAGAAGTAGAAACCCAGCAAAAGATATAGGCTATCTAGACTATACCTTCTACCCATGTGACACTAACCCTTAACTTAATCAAATTATTTAAGAAATACAAGAAACATTAAGAATACCATTCACACAATGACCATGATGCATCGCTACCACAAGAAAATTTTTATTTGTCTAATAGCTGACGACACCACATATAAGAACGGAAGAAAATGCAACGTAGGGCCTTGTTGATGTGCATGGAATTGCATGTGCACGTGATCCGACAAGTAGACCTTAAAAAAGTTACCTTGTCGCAAATAGAGATTCTTGAGCACGGGCTCTTTTTATGTGTGTGTAATTGCATGAGCACGTGATCTGACGGGTAGACTCTTAAAAAAGTAGAATTTACCTTGTCGCAAAGAAATACTCTTGAGTACGGGCTTTTTTTATGTGTGTGTAACTGCATGACCACGTAATCCGACGGATAGACCCTAAAAAAGTTAGAATTTGCCTTGTCGCAAAGAGAGACTCGAGTACGGACTCTTTTTATGTGTGTAATTCACTACTACAAAACCATTTATTAGTGTCGCTATGATAACCGACAAAAAACGTGTATTACTGTCGGATATTAAGCAAAATCCGACAGAAAATGGATGCAGTGGCGGATATAATAAGCGACAGAATTGCTGCGTCAGGAAATGAATTTTCCGACAGAAAATACTCTAAAACCGACAGAAATTGTGTCGGATATAACCGACAGGAAATATAATAATAATAAGTAAAACCGACAGGGAATATAATAATAAGTAAGAGGATTTTCTGTCGGATAAAACCGACAGAAAATATATTAATAATAAAAAAAATATAAAAAGGTCATCGTCTCTTTTATCATTTTTTTCGTTCTAATGTTCTGAGCTCTTCCCTTTCCCGTTCTCTACGCCCATTCTCAGGCTCTCTTTCATTCCTCTGGCTGCACCGGTCTCTCTCTATCAACTCCCCTTCTTCATCAGAACTTTCTCTACCTCTAGGATCCCTCTCAGTGGACTTCTCCCTGTCCACACCCCTAAAATCGTACAAAACTGAAATCTGGGTAAGGAGGTCAAACTGAAATCTGGGTAAGGAAATCGAAAGCTCAAGAATTTCACACAGAAGCTCAAACTTTCGAATAATTAAATAAATAAATAATTATGGAGAGAAGATAAGGATACCTGGGTAAGGAGGTGCTTCAATGGAGGAGAGAGAGTGGAAGAGAAAAGCAATGGAGATCCCAAATCACAAACATCATTCAAACACCTAACACATACACAATCAACTGAAACAACCACCATGAATAGAAGAACGAGAAAATCAATGAAGAAAAAAAAGAGGCTCACTCGTCTTTCTCTTCGGTGATCTGTAACGGGCTTCGATCGGACTTTGAGGAGCAAAAGGGAGGAGAAGAACAGATGAAGCAACGCCACAGAGAATCAGAGAAAGCAAAAATCTAAAAACCATGTAATGGGGAAGAAGAAACGTGCGTGTATGGTGTTTGTATGTTGTGGGTTGGACGAATCTGAGGAGGATCATCTTCCATGGCCTCGTGGGTGCGCTACTGTGCCTTTCTGATTTTTCTCTTCTGGTTAAAAGGAGAAGGGAGAATGCTCAACAAAAAGTATAAAAAGGAGAAGGAAATGAGGAGAGGAGAAAAGTGAGAAGGAAGGAAAATTTTCATTACTGTCGGTTCAAACCGACAGAAACATTTTTTAAAATAAAAACCGACAGACAGAAAAAAAATAGCGGCAAAAATCCCCCAAAATTCCCTCCCAAAAACAATTTCTGTCGGTTATAACCGCCACCATTAATTTAGAAACCGTCAGAATTTATAAAAAATATTTTAAAAAAAAGGATTCAAAAATACTGTCGGTTATAACCGACAGTATTTTTTTTATATCCGCCGGTAAATATCCGCCAGGAATTTATGTCGGATATAACCGACAGTATTTTTCTAATATCCGCCACTAATTAAATGATGTGTCGGATATAATTTATCCGACAGGATTTTTCTAATATCCGTCACCATCATCCGTCACCTAAAGCTAATATTGTAGTAGTGATTGCATGGCCACATGATTCAAAGGGTAGACACTATAAAAGTTGAATTTCTCCATGGTTGGAGTCATATAATAACCTAACCAAAGTCCCAACTGAAGCCTTTTTCTACAGTGTCGCACTTGACATGGTCTCTAATAACGCGTGGAGCTCGCAGAAATAACGAAAAGGTGGCTGTGGGGGATATGGAGACCTACCAACAACGGCGCACCACAAGAAACTAGAGTCGTACCAAAAAACTGTTCATCAAGCCAACGAATCGGAATTAAAATTAATGTGGTGTGAAGGAACCAACAAAAGGAACAAACACACATTATGATTGCAGATACTATTCAAAAACCATTGAACTTTTCAAAAGGTGTTCGACGCCATTACAGTGTCGTTTGGCATCGGGAGATTACTGATCATAACACAATTTCTTAGGCCCCGTTTGGCATCAAAATGACAGATTGTTTTAGATGGAAATGTTTTTAAAACTAATTTCTTGTAAAAATTCAAGTGAATTTTAGAAAAATATTTTCAGTTTTGTAAACCAAAAATTAATTTCAAAAAAAACAAGTTCAATCATTTCAAAAAATTACTTCTAAACAAACTCTTAAGCTTCTAGTATTTGGTTACATGATGTAAAGAATATTAAAATTTAGTTAATTTTCTCGGGAGCATTTTTGCTCACCACCATAAACTATAGTGTATGCTTACCATACACCTAATCAAATGACACGTGTTATTTCACTTAATCTTGGTTAATTTTTTTCAAAATTGAAAAACTAACATTTAATGTGAAAGTTAACTAGAGTTAGGTGAAAGGACATATGTCAATTGATTAGGTGTATGGTGAGCATACACCATAGTTTATAGTGGTGAGCAAAAATGCCCCCAATTTTCTCTTCAGCCGAAATTAGTACATGATTTTGATGACCGTAGACTTCTTGCGTCTTGACTCTGGACTAGTTCGTTGACTCAGTTCCTTCTTTGTAAGTTCTTCTCTTTCCAATCTTCAATTGTTCAGTATAAATTGCAGTTCCCTAATGACTCTTCACTTCACCAAGACATTTTCAACGTCTCTCTTCCTCCTAATTACTTCTACCATAATATAATCTCGTTTTATTTTCTTAATTTCTTGGATTCTGCTGAGATATTTGAAGTGTTTGATTCAACTTCTTGCTCAGATCACTCAAGCTCCACAGAAAAATGAAGGTAATTAGTGTTTCTCTTTCTGCAGACAACTTTTTAATGTGATTTTTTACGTAAAAATGTGCATGCATGAGTGATGACGCTACTTTTGGGTAAACCCAAAACTTACTTTTCGAAAATCTTGGCTACCCTTCACTTTTTTTTTATACTAATTTGTTACTTGGTTCTGATTTTGATCGTTGCTTATTTTTTCTGATAGACAGTAGTGTTGAAATTGGAAATATACGACGCGAAGTGTAAGAAGAAAGCCATGAGGGCCGTCTCAGGGCTTGAAGGTATAAATTCCATGGCCATGTTACTCTCTTTTACTCCGATTTCAGTAGTTTCGAATTAGCAAACCTAGGCGTAGCCAAGTTAGTAAGAGCACTCAAGTTCGAATCTGCATCTATTGAGTAACGAATTAATTTAATTGTGTTACTGGAATTTTCTGTTTGCAGGGCTTGATTCAATTTCTATGGATATGAAGGACAAGAAGTTGACGGCCAAAGGGGACATAGATCCAGTGTGTTTGGCGCTAAGATTGAGGAAGCTTTGCCGGACGGAGATAATCTCAGTCCAACCGGCAAAGGAGGAGAAGAAGAAAGAGGAGCCGAAGAAGAAAGATCCAAAGGACGAAATGTGTGAGTTTATGAAGGCCTACCCCTACCCGGCTTTTTATCCTCCAAAGCCTGCATATTATTGCGTAAGAGAAGAGGATCCCAATGCTTGTGTCATTTGCTAAATGGTTGCGTAAGAAGAGGATCCCAATGCCTGCATATTATTTCGTAAGAAGTTCAGAAGAGGATCCCAATGCTTGTGTCATTTGCTAAATGGTTGGCAAAATTTAGTTGCTACTGTGTTTTTTCAAAGAAAATCATATGTACAGTGGATGAAGTTGGGATAAAACTTTGGTTAAAATAGTGTGGTTGGTCTTTGAAATTTTTATGATCTATAAGTGTTTGTGGTATTTTTGATGTACTACGTTGTATTTCTTTGATATAGTATTTACTCGGATAAGATGTGAATGAAAATCAGCTATCTTGGCAATTTCATTAATATTTAATATTTGGGAAAAAAGTGATTTCGACGTATCATTTTTTAGTGCACTATTCATTTTAATCCCTCGTTATATTTGATTATAAACTTGAAATTTTTCATGTCATTTTTGATAGATCTCAATGAATACATCAAAATAAAAGTCGAGTATTATGATCGGTAAACAAAAATGTTAAATTGAATGATGTTTTACATGAATAATTTGACAACTTGTGACCGAGACAATTAATTGTGAAAAGGATGAGGAAGAGAAAGAAGTGCAATCCGATGTCTATCTCAACTATAAATCTCAACTTTAACTCAATTCATTCAGAACAATAATTTCTCAACTAAAAATTCTTCTTGAGCATTGATCGCTTAACTCATCAAAACATTATAATCATTTTCGTAAATTTTGTCAGATTTTCATAAAAAGAATCATGATGAAAGAATTATTACTCCACTTGAGTTAGACTTGAGTAACCTTTGTTTTAATTGGGTTAAAGACCTACCAAGAACGATGACCCGCGAGAAATTACATTCGTTCCAAAGAACCGTTCAGCAAATGCCAAGACTCAGAATTAACATTGGCTTCTTCCTGGAAGGAGGAAACAAACACTACGATTGCAAATACTTTTCAAAAACCATTGAACTTTTAAAAAACCATTGAAATTTTCATAAAGTGTTCGAAGCCATTACGGTGTCGTTTGGCAGTGGGACATGATAACAATGTTTCTTAGAGCTCGTTCATAAATGCTTTTAAAATGATTGAAAATGCTTTAAGTGGAAATATTTTTGAAACTAATCTCTTGTAAAAATTCAAGTAGATCCTAAAAAAATATTTTAAGTGCATAACGTTCATGGAGACATTTCCATGCTTCATGAGAGGATTTGCAGCCAATAACATAGTCTACTACGGCTCCATCCGAAAAAGTAGCAATGAGCAAATCAACAGAGATACATCAGTCTTAATCCATTCTTTGCAAGCCGTGGAAACTTCCTTTGTCACTCCAGCTTCAGCAGTGATACAAAACTTGGGCGGACATTGTGATTCCCCATCAAAGAAATCAAAAAATTCATAACCTGGAAGAACAGATTGGAAATGATAATTCCATTTGACAAAATTATCATCTTGTAGCTTCATAGTAATCATACCCAAAAGACTCTCAATCTTGACAGTACTGAACGCCATATCTTCTTAAGAACACAGAATCTTGACACTTCAAGCAAGTATTAACCTTTGGTTTGTTGTAATCAATACACTTCTTGGCAATCGGCCTTATGAAGTGCAAAAGTCTTAAACAATCAAGAACATACCATTCAATAGAAAGGAATGGCTATCGACCTTTGTATTCCTTCAACAATGCATTCAACACACACTTGGCAATCAACCTTTTTCGAGTGCACAAAATCCCAAACAATCAAGAACTAATCAAACAACAGAGAGGAATGGCTATTGACCTTTGTATTCCTTCAACAATCTCACAGAAAAAATGGCTATCAGCTTTATCAGAGAAACTTGCATACAAGAAATCCTATCGAAGAAGCAAATTTTCACTGCGACATTTAAGCAAACAGATGGAGTGCATAATTTAAACAAAACCCAGACTTGAGTGCATGATCGAAAAACCCCATCGCATAAACTCCAACAAATCACCAGCTACCAGAAAACCCCAGCGAATCAGAAAGAAACCCTCAACGATCACAGCGGAAGAATGGCCCCGAAGATCGTAACCCTCGGCGATGATACCATGATAACAGTTCTATTAGAGCACATAAAATCCGAAAGAACATAAAGAAAAGCTAAGGAACAAATGAGAGAAAATAAGAGAGAGAAATGAAATCTTGTGTATTGATAATTCTGAATCGAATACAATTGCATAGCTGAGGTTGTTATGTATATTCCCTCAAGACTTAGCAGCTAAGCTACTATTCTAACTATATAACCGACTTCTAACAAACTTATCAAACACCTTGCTGACATGGCACTTCAATCACTATCCACTTATGTTGACATGGCACTCACCATTTCTAAATTACATTCAACACTTCAGGAAAGAAGCAT
Source organism: Cotoneaster glaucophyllus (assembly GCA_036320875.1). Taxonomy (NCBI): domain Eukaryota; kingdom Viridiplantae; phylum Streptophyta; class Magnoliopsida; order Rosales; family Rosaceae; genus Cotoneaster; species Cotoneaster glaucophyllus. The sequence continues at coordinate 27,401,350 of CM070062.1, forward strand.
ATGTATAGTGTTTCTTCCAAAAAGCGCACTTAAAGTGCTTTTGAAACTCAAAATGAATTTCACAAAAAAACGGTTTCACTCATTTCAAAAGTATTTTCAAACGAACTCTTAAACTTCTAGTATTTGATTACATGATGATGTAAAGAATATTAAAATTTATTTAATTTTCTCTTGCAGTCCCCCAAGGACTCTTCACTTCACCAAGACTCTTTCAACGTCTCTGTTCCTCTTAAATACTTCTACCATAATATAATCTCCTTTTATTTTCTTAATTTCTTGAGTACGGACTCTTTTTATGTGTGCGTAATTGCATGGGCACGTGATCCGACGGGTCGATTCTAAAAAAGTTAGAATTTGACTTGTCGCAAAGAAAGACTCTTGAGTACGGACAACAACCGCTAAAGTCAGTGTGGAACTACGTATCACAAGGTCGACTCTCATTGTGCGAAGCTGCCCTACAGGTCAGTTTTCGTATCCAAGAATTTCTCCATAGTTGGAGTTATATATTGTACCAAACCAAAGTTTCAACCCAAGCCTTTTTCTACAGTGTCTCACTTAACATGGTCTGAAATAACGCGTGGAGATCGTTGAAATAAAGAAAAGGTGGCTGTGGGGGATACGGAGACCTGTCAAGGACGACGACCCACAAGAAACTAGAAACGTAAAAAATGTTCATCAAGCCAACGACTCGGAATTAATGTTGGTTCCAACAAACACTATGATTGCAGATACTTTTCAAAAACCATTGAACTTTTTCAATAGTGTTCGAAGCCATTACGGTGTCATTTGGCAACGGGAGATTATTGATAACACAGTTCTTAAGTGTCATTTGAAAGTGGTTTTAAAATGATTAAAACTGTTTTAGATGAAAATGTTTTTGAAACCAATTTCTTGTAAAAATCCAAGTAGATCTTAGAAAAACACTTTAAGTTTTGGAAACCAAAAATTAATTTCACAGAAAAGCGAGTTCAATCGTTTCAAAAACACTTCCAAACGAGCTCTTAAGCTTCTAATATTTGGTTACATGATGATGTAAATAATATTAAATTTAATTAACTTTCACTTGGTTCTGATTGTGAGAGGACAAAGAGAGACTCTTGAGTCTTGCGTACAGACTCTGTTTAAGTGTGTAATTGCATGGTCTTTTTAAGTGTGTAATTGCATGGTCACGTGATCCGACAGACAAATCCCAAAAGAAACTTAAATCTGTCTTGTCACAAAGAGAGACTCTTGAGTACGGGTAACAACCATTCACAATAAAGGTCAAACTACATATCACACAATCGACTCTAATTGTGAGAAGTTGCGCTACGGTTCAATTATTCGTATCCAAGAATTTCTCCATTGTTGAATTCCTCCATGCTTGGAATCATATATAGTGACAATATTGTACCAAACCAAAGTCCCAACTCAACTCTCCCTCTACAGTTTCTCACTTGACATAGTACTGGTTTGGTACTAAGGTGTTTTAAAAAAAACGGGTATAAAAAAAAGCTGGGAGCTTTTTGTGTTTGGTAAACATTCAACTTTAGTTTTTTTTCACAGTTTTTGGGTGAAAAAAAAGCTGAAAGTTCAAAGCAGCAAAAGCTAGCTTTGAAAAACGGCTTTTTTTTGCTTCCACAGTTTCTGCGCAAACCTAATTTGCAAGAGGTGCTAAGCCCTTTAATGAAATTTTCAAACACCCAAATGACCTTAAACAATTAAATAATTACACATAATACCAACTGGAAAACGTCGCCGACTTTAATTGGGAGGTCGTCCTCGTCGATCTCGCCACAACTCTGTTCGCTCCCAACTTCAACAATCATTGTTATTGACCTTGGATTCTATACCCTAGGACGTTGTTTATGCCTTTGTCCTTCCCCCCCATCTCTTGTCCGTCCCTCTCACTCCCATGCCGACAAAATCGCGCCAAGAAATACCACCATCTTTTTCGACGAGGACCAGATTCGGTTTTGGCATCGCAGATTTGCCCAGATTTCCCATATTGCATCGCTTACAGGCGACTGATCTTCGTATTTCTGAAAATTAGGAGAGCCCAGATTGCCCAGACGGACACCAAAACTCAATTATTCCAAATACCCAAAATTAAATACAAGAAACTACTTCGTATAATCAAATTCACACTATACAATTTAAAAAAGAAAAAATGGTTAGTCTTGGAAGAAGAAAGAAACCAGCATCCTGGAGCGTTGGCCCTGCTCGATGTATATAATGAACTCCTCGAGCAGCTAGACCATATGTACTGCAAATCAGATGACAGGTGAGAGAGATTGAGGAACAGAGCAGAAAATAAAAAGAAGAAGATGGAGCAAGCAAAAAAAACTGAGAAAACTGGGGTTATGGCAGAGACTTTTAGAGAGATGTTTTTGGTTTTTGGAAAGTTTGGATCAGTAGTGGGGTAGGGGGAGAGACTTCTCGATGCAGATGGAGAAAATAAAAGGGGAAGACTTAAGAAAATTAAATTAATGGCACATCTAGTATTATACATTTTTTGGTCATTTCACACAGTCACAGCTGTTTTACATAAAAGTTTACCAAACACTATAATACTTTTTTTTTTCTCTTCCAAAAACACTTTTATAAAATAGTTTACCAAACATTCTACTGCTTTATTTTACAACTACTTATTCTCACAGCATAACATAAGCAGCTTTTTTCAAAGCACAATATTACCAAACCAGCCCATAATTTGAAATAACGCGTGGAGATCGTAATAGAGATAAAGAAAAGGTGTTTGTGGGGATGTGGAAGACCTACCAACAACGATGACCCACGAGAAATTAGAACCGTTCCAAAAAATTGTTCATGCAAAGAAAACGACTCAGAATCAACTTTGGCTGCTTCCCGAAGGAGGAAACAAAACACCATGATTGCACATACTTTTCAAAAACCATTTTACTTTTCAAAATGTGTTTGAAGCCATTACGGTGTCGTTTGGCAGTGAGAGATTATTGATAACACTGTTTCTTAAGTCTCATTTGAAAGTGTTTTTAAAATGACTGAAAGTATTTTAAGTAGAAATGTTTTTTAAATCAACATTTTGTAAAAATCTAAGTGAATCCTAGAAAAACACTTTAAATGCTTTCTATAAGAAACACATATTGAATGCTTCTTCCAAAAAGCACTTAAAATGCTTCTAAAATTAATTTCACAACAACCAACTTCAATCATTTTAAAAACACTTATAAACCAGTCTTAAGGCTTATAGCATTTGATTACATGATGACGATGATGCAAATAATATTAAAATTTAGTTACTTTTCTCATGAGGCCGAAATTAGCACATGATTTTGTTGACCGTAGACTGAACTTCTTGCGTCTTGACTCTTGACTAGTTGCGTTGACTCTGCTCCTTCCTTCGTAAGTTCCTCTTCTGTTTCCCACCTTCAATTATTCAGTATAAATTGCAGTCCCCCAAGGACTCTTCACTTCACCAAGACACTTTCAACGTCTCTCTTCCTCTTAATTGTTTCTACCATAATAAATTCTCCTTTTATTTTCTTAATTTCTTGGATTCTGCTGAGATATTTGAAGTTTTGGATTCAACTTGTTGCTCTCAGATCACTCAAACTCCACAGAAAAATGAAGGTAATCAGGGTTTCTCTTTCTGCAGACAACTTTTTATGTGATTTTTTTCATAAAAGATATGCATGCATGACTGATGATGCTACTTTTGGGTAAACCCATAACTTAATTTTTCGAAAATCTTGGATACCCATACTTTTTAACACTAATTTGTCACTTGGTTCTGAATTTTGATCTTTCCCTTTTTTTTTTTTTTTTTTTGTGACTATAATTTGTTGTGAGTCTAAATTCTAATATCTTGTTTCATGACAGAAAGTAGTGTTGAAATTGGAATTACACGATGAGAAGGGTAAGAAGAAAGCCATGAGGGCCGTCTCGGGGCTTGAAGGTATAAATTCCATGGCCATATTACTCTCCTTTTCAACATATTACTCCGATTTCAATAGTTTCGAATTAGCAGACCTAGACGTAGTCAAGTTAGTTAGAGCAGTTTGCTGGTCTTCACTCAAGTTCGAATCCACACCTATTGAGTGACGAACTAACTTAATTTTGTTACTGGAATTTTCTGTTTGCAGGGCTTGATTCAATTTCCATGGACATGAAGGACAAGAAACTGACGGTCACAGGGGACATAGATCCAGTGGAGTTGGTGGGAAGATTGAGGAAGCTTTGCCGGACGGAGATAGTCTCGGTCGGACCGGCAAAGGAGGAGAAGAAGAAAGAGGAGCCAAAGAAGGAGGAGACGAAGAAGAAAGATGAAATGGCTGAGCTTATCAAGGCCTACCAAGCTCATTGTCCTCCAATGCCTGCATATTATTACGTAAAAAGTTCAGAAGAGGATCCCAATGCATGTGTCATTTGCTAAATGGTTGGCAAAATTTAGTTGATATGGTGGTGTTTATCAAGAAGAGAAATCAAATGTACAGTGGGTAAAATTGGGATAAAACTTGGGAGTTTTAACGAAAAGCTCACGGTACTGTTCATTCTAATGAAAAATCATATTTTTACACTAAAAAGTCAAAACTGATACTATTCACTTTACACTTTATTTTGTCCTTATCGTTAAAACTCAAAGTTTTTAAGCCCTTTTCGTTAGTTTTCTTATAAAACTTTGGTTAAAAAATGTGGTTGGTCTTGAATTTTATATGATCTAGAAGTCTTTGTGGTATTTTTGATGTGCTACTTTGTATTTTTATTTTGATATATTATTTACTCGGATAATCAGTGAATGAAAATCAACTATATTAGCAGCTTCATTAATACTTGAGCATAAAGTGATTTCGATGCACTCTTTTTTTAGTGTACTATTTTTGTTTTAATCACTCATTATACTTGATTGTGAACTTGAAAACTTTCATGTCATTTTTAATAGATCTCAATGAATGTACCAAAATAAAAGTTGCAAAATTTTAAATTGAATGATAGGAATGATCCGATAACGAGTGACTGAGATAATTAATTGTAGAAAGGATTAGGAAGAAAAGTGCAAACCGATATCTATCTCAACTATATATTAAACTTAGTAGTTTACAATTAATATATAATTTCCATGACTCACTTGAAATATAAATTGACCTTGCTCTGAATTAATTCAAATAAAACGACAAGGAAGGAGTGGCTTTTAGCCTTTAACTAACAAGGCGGATCTGCTACTCAAGTATAGATCTCAACTTTAACTTAGAACAATGATTTTCTCAACTAAAATTTTTGAGTATTGATCGCTCAACTCATCAAAACATGCAGCTATGATTATTTTCATCAATTCCGTCAGATTTTCATCAAGAAAGTCATGGTGAAAGGACCATTATTGCACTTTAGTTAGAGTTTATGGACCATTATTGCCTTTTTCTACAGTGTCTCACTTGACATGGTCTGAAATAACGCGTGGAGATCGTAGAAATAAAGAAAAGGTGGCTGTGGGGGATATGGAGACCTGCCAACGACGACGACCCACAAGAAACTAGAAACGTACCAAAAAACTGTTCATCAAGCCAACGACTCGGAATTAATGTTGGTTCCAACAAACACTATGATTGCAGATACTCTTCAAAAACCATTGAACTTTTCAAGTGTTCGAAGCCATTACGGTGTCGTTTGGCAACGGGAGATTATTGATAACACAGTTCTTAGGTGTCATTTAAAAGTGGTTTTAAAATGATTAAAACCATTTTAGATGAAAATATTTTTGAAACCAATTTCTTGTCAAATCCAAGTAGATCTTAGAAAAACACCTTAAGTTTTGGAAACCAAAAATTAATTTCACATAGAAGCGAGTTCAATCATTTCAAAAACACTTCCAAACGAGCTCTTAAGCTTCTAATATTTGGTTACATGATGATGTAAATAATATTAAATTTAATTAACTTTCACTTGGTTCTGATTGTGAGAGGACAAAGAGAGACTCTTGAGTCTTGCGTACAAACTCTTTTTAAGTGTGTAATTGCATGGTCACGTGATTCGACAGACAAATCCCAAAAGAAACTACAATATGTCTTCTCACAAAGAGAGACTCTTGAGTATGGGCAACAGCCACTCACAATAAAGGTCAAACTACATATCACACAGTCGACTCTAATTGTGAGAAGTTGCGTTACGGTTCAATTATTCGTATCCAAGAATTTCTCCATTGTTGAATTCCTCCATGTTTGGAGTCATATACAGTGACAATATTGTACCAAACCAAAGTCTCAACTCAAGTCTCCCTCTACAGTTTCTCACTTGACATAATACTGGTTTGGTACTGAGGTGTTTAAAAAAAAACGGATATAAAAAAAAAGCTGGAGTTTTTTTGAGTTTGGTAAACATTCAACTTCAGCTTTTTTTTTTTCACAGTTTTGGGTGAAAAAAAGTTGAAAGTTCAAAGCAGCAAAAGCTAGCTTTGAAAAACCGGCTTTTTTTTTGCTTCCACAGCTTCTGCTCAAACCTAATTTGCAAGAGGTGCTAAGCCCTTTAATGAAACTTTCAAACACCCAAATGACCTTAAACAATTAAATAATTACGCATAATACCAATTGGAAAACGACGCCGACTTCAATTAGGAGGTAGTCCTCGTTGATCCGACCACAAGTCTGTTCGCTCCAGCTTCAACAATCATCGTTATTGACCTTGGATTACATACCCTAGGACGTTGTTTATGCCTCTGTCCTTCCCCCCATCTTTTGTCTGTCCTCTCACTCACATGCCGACAAAATCTCGCTAATAAATACCACCATCTTTTTCGGCGAGGACTAGATTCGGTTTTGGCATGTTGTGATTTGTGTAGATTTTTCCCTATTGCACTGCTACAGGCGACTGATCTTCGTATTTCTGCAAATTGGGAGAGCCCGGATTGCCCAAACGGACACCAAAACTCAATTATTCCAAATACCCAAAATTAAATACGAGAAACTACTTTGTATGATCAAATTTATGATTAAATTCACACTATACAATTTAAAAAAAAATGATTAGTCTTGGAAGAAGAAAGAAACCAGCATCCTGGAGCGTTGGCCCTGCCCAATGTATATAATGAACTCCTCGAGCAGCTAGACCATATATGTACTGCAAATCAGATGACTGGTGAGAGAGATTGAGGAACAAAGCAGAAAAAAAAAAGAAGAAGATGGAGCAAAAAAAAAAAATATGAGAAAACTGGGGTTGTGGCGGAGACTTTTAGAGAGATTTTTTTTGTTTTTGGTTTTTCGAAAGTCTGTTCAATAGTGGGGTAGTGGGAGAGACTTCTCGATGCAGATGAAGAAAATAAAGGGGGAAGACCTAAGAAAATTAAATTAATGACACATCTAGTATTGCTTTATTTTACAGTTACTTATTCTCACAGCATAACAGAAACCGTTTTTTTTTTCAAAATATAAAATAGTTTACCAAACACTACCAAACACTCTGCTGCTTTATTTTACAGCTACTTATTCTCACAGTATAACAAAGGCAGTTTTTTTCAAAATATAGTATTACCAAACCAGCCCATAATCTGAAATAACATGTGGAGATCGTAAAGATAAAGAAAGGGTCTGTGGGGATGTGGAAGACCTACCAACAACGATGACCCACGAGAAATTAGAACCGTTCCAAAAAAGTGTTCATGCAAAGAAAACGACTCAGAATTAACTTTGGCTGCTTCCCGAAGGAGGAAACAAACACCATGATTGCACATACATTTCAAAAACCATTAAACTTTTCAAAATGTGTTTGAAGCCATTACGGTGTCGTTTGGCAATGAGAGATTGATAACACCGTTTCTTAAGTCTTATTTGAAAGTGTTTTTAAAATGATTGAAAACACTTTAAGTAGAAATGTTTTTGAAACCAACATTTTGTAAAAATCCAAGTGAATCCTAAAAAAACACTTTAAATGCTTTCTATAAAAAACACATATCTGATACTTCTTCTAAAAAACACTTAAAATGCTTCTAAAATTAATTTCACAACAAACGATTTTAATAATTTTAAAAACACTTATAAACCAACTCTTCAACCTTATAGTATTCGATTACATGATGACGACGATGCAAATAATATTAAAATTTAGTTACTTTTATCGTGCAGCCGAAATTAGCACATGATTTTGTTGACCGTAGGCTGAACTTCTTGCGTCTTGACTCTTGCCTAGTTGCGTTGACTCAGCTCCTTCCTTCGTAAGTTCCTCTTCTCTTTCCCACCTTCAATTATTCAGTATAAAATAAATTGCAGTCCCCCAAGGACTCTTTACTTCACCAAGACACTTTCAACGTCTCTCTTCCTCTTAATTACTTCTGCCATACTAAATTCTCCTTGTATTTTCTTAATTTCTTGGATTCTGCTGAGATATTTGAAGTTTTGAATTCAACTTGTTGCTCTCAGATCACTCAAACTCCACAGAAAAATGAAGGTAATCAGGGTTTCTCTTTCTGCAGACAACTTTTTAAGTGATTTTTTTACATAAAAGATATGCATGCATGACTGATGATGCTACTTTTGGGTAAACCCATAACTTAATTTTTCGAGAATCTTGGATACCCATACTTTTTCACACTAATTTGTCACTTGGTTCTGAATTTTGATCTTTGCTTTCTTTTTCTTTTTTTCTTTTTTTTTTCCTGACTATAATTTGTTGCGAGTCTAAATTCTAATATCTTGTTTCATGACAGAAAGTAGTGTTGAAACTGCAATTATACGACGAGAAGGGTAAGAAGAAAGCCATGAGGGCCGTTTCGGGGCTTGAAGGTATAAATTCCATGGCCATATTACTCTCCTTTTCAACATATTACTCCGATTTCAATAGTTTCGAATTAGCAGACCTAGACGTAGCCAAGTTAGTTAGAGCAGTTTGCTGGTCTTCACTCAAGTTCGAATCCACATATATTGAGTGACGTACTAACTTAATTTTTGTTACTGGAATTTTCTGTTTGCAGGGCTTGATTCAATTTCCATGGACATGAAGGACAAGAAACTGACGGTCACAGGGGACATAGATCCAGTGGAGTTGGTGGGAAGATTGAGGAAGCTTTGCCGGCCGGAGATAGTCTCAGTCGGACCGGCAAAGGAGGAGAAGAAGAAAGAGGAGCCAAAGAAGGAGGAGACGAAGAAGAAAGATGAAATGGCTGAGCTTATCAAGGCCTACCAAGCTCATTATCCTCCAATGCCTGCGTATTATTACGTAAGAAGTTCAGAAGAGGATCCCAATGCATGTGTCATTTGCTAAACGGTTGGCAAAATTTAGTTGATATGGTGGTGTTCATCAAGAATAGAAATCAAATGTATAGTGGGTAAAATTGGGATAAGACTTTGGTTAAAAAAATGTGGTTGGTCTTGAATTTTATATGATCTAGAAGTCTTTGTGGTATTTTTGATGTGCTACTTGTATTTTTATTTTGATATGGTATTTACTCGGATAATCAGTGAATGAAAATCAACTATATTAGCAGCTTCATTAATACTTGAGCATAAAGTGATTTCGATGCACTTTTTTTTTAGTGTACTATTTTTTTTTTATCGCTCGTTACATTTGATTGTGAAATTGAAAACTTTCATGTCATTTTTAATAGATCTCAATGAATGTACCAAAATAAAAGTTGAGTATTATGATCGAGAAACAAAATTTTTAAATTGAATGATAGGAATGATCTGACAACGAGTGACTGAGATAATTAATTGTAGAAAGGATTAGGAAGAAAAGTGCAAACCGATGTCTATCTCAACTATATATTAAACTTAATAGTTTAGAATTAATATATCATTTCCATGACTCACTTGAAATATAAATTGACCTTGGTCTGAATTCATTCAAATAAAACGACAAGGAAGGAGTGGCTTTTAGCCTTTAACTAACAAGGCGGATCTGCTACTCAAGTTGAGATCTATGGCTACAATTAAGAGAAAATTGTAGCTATAGATCTCAACTTTAACTTAGAGCAATGATTTTTCAACTAAAATTTTTGAGTATTGGTCGCTTAACTTATCAAAACATGCAGCTATGATCATTTTCATCAATTCCGTTAGATTTTCGTCAATAAAGTCATGGTGGAAGGGCCATTATTGCCCTTGAGTTAGAGTTGAGGGACCTTTGCTCTAATTAGATGAAAGTTGAAGGGTCATTGCTACAATTTTTTCATTTGGTTTATATTATTTGCCTCTTAATTCAGCCTCACATGCGTGACACATGATTCAGTTTGGCCGAAATTTTAAAATTGACGAAATGACTATAGCTACACGTTTTGATAAATTAATGTACAAATAGCCACATATTTTTAAACGAGATAACATTACTCCTATTGATTAATTATATAAAATGCAATGAAGAATTCCATATGTGCAAACAAATACAATAAAAAATGTCTCAATCAGCAAAGAAATTAGGATTCTACGATGGATTGGTATAAAAAGGAGACGTATCACATTAGGCTTCATGTTGATTAATTAAACTGCTAATACCATATTCGTTGATTAATTTAATGTTCTCTACCACATCAACATAGAACATAAAACGTCGTCGTCGGTTGGTAAAATGCTTCCATCATGTGAAAGTCGGCACTAATTAAGCATTATTTGTGCGGTATGTATTGTTACCATAATACAGCTTGGTTACTGTTTTCTGAGGGTTTTTTTTTTTTTTTTTTGTCTAATTAAGTTGTGTATTTTGCTTTACTTCTAGCTAGGAGATTGAACCAGGTAATAAGAAAATAGAAAACATAATACTTAATTAGAGCAGATAATATGATCGCTGATTAACTAATGATAATTTAGAAGCATTTTATAACTTTATAATATATGCTCAAGAGATGACAACTATCCATCTGTAATGTAAGACCTCAGACCTTAAACACCTACTTGTATTGCAACTTGCAGTGACATCAACTCATATTTTAATAGCATAGTAGCGTAAGTTAAACATCTAAGAGCTTAATGCTAGATAGATCATTTATTTAAATCATATTTAGATTTAAAAAATAAATATAACCATCAACCGTCATATTATTGAATTTTTAAAGAAAGAACCAAAATATGATTTAAAAAGATAGTATTCCTAGTATTTTTTCAACTTAATTAGGTATTAAACTTATCCAAGGGTGATGTTAGAGACTGTTTACTTGAATCATATTTTGTAGATCACATGATGCGGCAGTGGTTGAATTTCTTGTTTAAATCATTAAAGAAGATATCCAACAATCAACAGTTGCTTCATGTGATCTACAAAATATAATCTCAAAACATGATCTACTAACATTTTCCTTAATCCAATGGTTTAATATTTTTCATGATTAATGTGCAAGTTAACGACAGTCCTCAGCTGATTTGAAGTTAAATAAATGTATAGAAATAACAATAAATAACTGCGCAATTCATCACATACTCACGGTAACATACACAGGCAGATTTTAATGTAGTGGTTATATCGATATGTATTATCAATTCACTTATATTATTACACCTCATAAATTTATTTAGTAATAGCGTACATAAATTTATGATATATCAACCATATCATTTACTTATTTTATAATATGTGAATCAATAATACCGTGTGATTGTCGCACTCAAAATTTTACACAACAGGATTAAGGGGAGAACAAAAACTAACTAATGGTGCTTGAAGTTACAGTGAAACCTTCAATTTACATGGGCCAAAATTAACCCTTCATTTATTACTATTATTACTCTCATCTTCCTCCCTCCACATCTCAACCCAATTGCTTTGAGCTTCTTCCAATCCAAGAACTGAACCCTTCTTCTCTGCATCCCAACTTGTAGACAATGCCCCATACGCAATCCCAAGAGCCGAAGCCCCAAAAGTCAACAAGGTCGTCAAGAATGGTAGCCAAAGTGGCACATCCCACAAGTGCTTCTCCTTAACCGCATCAAAAACTTTCAAAAACGCAAAGCCAGTGGCTAGAGGCAGGCCCACAGAGGCGATAATTCTCACTAGCATCCTCTCGAAAACGACCTGTGGAACTTCCTCGCCGCCGTCGTTGTTATCATTTTTGCCGGAGTTTTTGCTTGTAGGCGTTTCCTTTGTCGTGGCTGGTGGTGCCCTGCCAAAGCCTTTTGCATTTGCATGTGTTTTGTACGTACTTCTTTTAAGGTGACCTAGGTTCTGCAAGGTTGTGGGGTGGAAGGTTAGGAGGGTTTTGGGCTTCCATGGCAAAGAGCTTGGAAGATAGAGAGATGGTTGGGAGGAAAAAATCAGAGTTTTCATGGCTTATGCTAGGTTACTTCATTATAACGCCAAGTCAAGTTGTATGGTCTTATTGCTTAAAACCTTATCCCAAATGGATGGTGGTGACATGGTCTCTAGAGATATTATGTAACTTTATCTCATTGTGATTTTTCTTTCTGATCACCAAATTAACCAAGCTAGGGTAATATGTTCTGCACTGAACAAGCAAAACTCTCTAAATCCAATAATAAAGTGACAAAGGAAACAACTTTTTTTTTTTTTTTTTTTTGAAGGCAGAAAGGAACCAACTTAGTAAATTAGAACTCGACCTACTTATTGTGCTCTTGCAAATTAACCACGCACACTAAGTATCGTTTTATAACTATTTTGTTTTTAGGGTTCAGTTTTATTTTTTATGCTTGAGATATATGACAAAAATGTAAAGGGAAATGATGGATGAAGAAAAATGATGTGAGGGAGGGGAAGAATGTGAAAAATTCTCAAAATGAAACAACTCAAAATGATTTTTGTTGGCTTTTTAGCCAAAATGTTCTCTGACATTGGCATAACTCCTCACTTTTGTCCATGAGATTGAAAATCAATAGAGGTGGTCCCTGAGTTTGTCCGCTGTAAATCATTTTAATCATTTGCGAAAAATTTGTCAACACCATCGTTAAATTGTAACGTGAGAGACCATATGAGCACATTTTTAAGTATATTTTTGTCAAACCAACTGTTTTTAGCCAAAATGGTTCTTGAGATTGACATAACTCCTCACTTTGTCCCTGACAATGAAAAATAGATAGAAGTGATCCATGAGTTTGTCCATCTTAAATAATTTTGGTCATTTTGGGAAAAATCTATCAATATCCTCGTTAAATTGTCACATTAGCGATCGCGTGATCACCTTTTTAAGGACATTTTTGTCTAACCACCCTCTCCACTTAATGAGAATATTAACAATTTTCTTCACAAAATGAATTAAATAGTTTTATTAACAAAACCTGTCAATATCCTTGTTAAGTGGAAGGGTTGGTTTCTCAAAAACACCCTTAAAAAAGTCGATTGTTGTCGCACAAGTGACAATTTACAAGGATATTGACAAATTTTTCATGGAATGACCAAAATGATTTACGATAGACAAACTCAGGGACCATTTTTATAAATTTTTCATTGTCAAGGACCAAAGTAAGAAATTATTACAATCTCAGGGACTATTTTGGCTAAAAAGGGGTTGGTTTGATAAAAATATCCTTAAAAAGGTGATCACGTTGGACAAACTCAGAGACCACTTCCATTGTTTTCAATTTCAGGCCAAAATGATGAATTATACTAATCTCAATGATTATTTTGGCTACAAAGCCTTTTTTTTTTTTTTTAATAGTTTCATTTTGTGTATCATTTTATATACATTTCTTATGCATTTTCAATTTTCCCCCCACCATTCCTCCACCATTCTTCATCATCTTTTCCAGACGTTTCTAGTTTGTCTTGTAAGTATCCTCATGTATGTCCAAATTATTATTCTATATGTGTCATACATGTTTGTCCCGTTGTACCTTCAACATTACAAAAAGAAACTCAACCTACTTAAATTACGATGTCAATCCATAATACGTCTGATTACAATACTTGATTAGATAATTTTCACATCCAAATTAAGCATTGTCAAAACTTGAAGGGAAGATGGAGCTAAGGATGGATGAACCTTTTGAAGATGCGACAATCTTAATACGCTGTAGGGCACGTAGCTAGCCTCTAAATGGTGAACATCAAAGGAAAAAAAATATTTAGGTTGACCTACTCAAATATTAGGTTTAGCACACCAAGTATCAAATTAGTAGGTAATTACATATTTTAGTGGTTAATTAATCTCTGATTGGGGATCCCTCAAAAATGTACAACATGTCTATGGAGCTCAATATCCTAAATTTTTATGGAAGTACGCATGCTGAGTGATTTGTTCCTAATAGTTAGTGTATGTGTTTTGATATATACGTGACTTATCTCTCTAAAGTAATACTTTATATTAGAAAAAGTCATAAAAAATTTCGGTTCCAACTTGGGACCAGTTATGCAATGGAATAAACTCTACACTATAATAAGTGATAAATTTTCTTGGTCCAATCTTAAGAAAACACCCCTCCACAGTACAAAAATATTCAAGAAATAAAACAACTGGCGCAAAGGAATTTTAATTAGGAAATACACAATTCATTAAAGATAAATAAGTCAATAAATATTTTTTTTAACCCTTTATTAGTAATAACCTCCTAAAGTTATAAAATTAATTTGATTCCAACTGCATAACTTCGGAGAGATTATAACTTTAAGGATAATGTTAAAGAGATTAAATTTGTAGACAAAATTTACAAATTAAATGATGTTTCACCAATAGGAATGGATATGTTTATCAACACTCAAGTAATAATCGAATTATCAACTTCCAATTTATGTAGTTTACAAAATTTAGTTTCCCTAACCGTACCCTAATTTTAAAAAGGTTTTACTTACATTGAAATATAATACATGCACTAGTAAGAGAAAAGCGAGTTTATGCTGCCCTTTTCAGTGTCTACTATTCCCACTTTGAATAAAACAATGAAAACAAGTACTCTTTGATGCTTATATATAGCAAGCTTCCTAGTTTTTCTTCATATCTTGTAGTACTACAGGAGGGAAATGTCTACCTTGAGATGTTTTGTGATATATGCAGTATTAATGTTGTTTCTGCATTTTTGTTTTAAGTTGGATTCTCACTCTCTCAATCCTGAGGCCAACTCGATTCGAAAATTATTGGTCAAAACAACCAAGGAAGAAATATATAATATCGGATTCAGAAATGAAGAGGCAAACAGAATCCATGCAGGCAAGTCAAAGCGCGAAAGTATAAGCAAAACTCAAATTGAGTCAAAGCGGTTGTCTCCTGGAGGTCCGGATCCACGTCATCACTAGCTTTATCAGTCAACCAAAGGGAGAGAAGCTTCCTTACCCAAGTGTCATTACCTTGTTCTTATTTCTCTCCTCACGTGAGACCAGAATATGAAAGTATTTTCTTTCAATCATAAGGTGTGTATTTGAACTTCAACAATATATAGAAGTGGTTGCTACTCCTATATATAAAATGTGTATTAAATAAAATGGTATGAACATCGTTATCCATTAAGATCAATTTCTCGTTGATCATATCCAAATTTGAAGTTGTTGCACCTCTCCTCATTTTGTAGAGAAAGTGGTCAAGCGATACATTACAAAGCTTTTTTTTTTTTATTATAAATTTTTAATAATATTAAGAGGAGGAGGAGAGTTCAAAACTATCACCATGATTTAGAGAGAGGTGAATTTCGTATCAGGGACACATCATAGATATCATCCCAACATTCTATTCACTAGAATATTGAACTACATGCGAGACATTGCTTTCTCACTAACGTAACCAAAACAAAGACAACCTGAACAAAGTCTAAATCAGGACTAATATGTGATCGAAATCAGATAGGTAATTTACGAATGTTTTGCCTTTGTTGTGAACATCGACGTATTCATCTGTTTCATCCAGTATATCTTCCTTGAAGACAAAATAAATAGACTGGTTAGTTTAATTTTCAAATGTAATTGCCATAAAAAATAAAAAAACAGTTCATCAATTTATTTACTAACTTGGTTACCTGCAACAGTTCCTCCATGACATCTTCCATTGTTATGATGCCGATTACCTCCTCGTCCCTTTGAAGAGATTCTAAACTTTCAGATGATACATTTTGCTTGCGCAATCCTTGCCTATGTTTCGTATTTGCTCAGAGGCTCTTTTTGTTCATGCGAAAAATTTAATCCTGTAGAATCGCACTTAACCATGAATTCTACTAGTCTAAAAACATATTTTTTTGCCCAAAAACCTTATTTTCAGTATTTTCAAAATAACTTAAATTACCTCTACCCTCAGCTAGTGTTGAATGTGATCTTGAATTAGTATCCTTGCTACTCTTCACCACAGCAACCATATGACTATGACCTTTCTGGAACTGCTGCAGTATGTCGTATAAAGGCGAATTATCATAGACCTTGTTACAGATTATGTACAGCATTACAATTTACATTAAACATATGCGCTTTTCGGCAAATTAGTTTTGTGGAAACAGTAGTTGGTTTTGCCCAAAACTTGTGTTAGCATGAAGCCAATTGCTAGATTCCTATCTTGGAATCCTTCTGATAGTCAAGTATTTAATTGGCGTTTCGTCCTCAGGGCGGCTGAAGATCAAATTCTTCAACTACGATGAAAGGTAGCCTTAAAGAAATAGTAAACAATGAGGCCTGCTAAGTGCGAAGTGCTTACCAGAATGAAGCCAATAATGTTTGTTGGGGTTCCGGAGTAGATAGGTATACGACTGTGACCTTTGCTAGTTATTAAACCAAGTGTATGGCTAAAGATCCACGGACCAAAACACATCAGAATGACATAGTACTCGAACGTAATTAAACATGATTTAACTTTGGTATGAGCAGATTCAACTGACCATCGTAACTTACATGTCGAGTTTTGAATTGATGTCAAGGGAGAAAGTTTGAGATATGGGAGTCATTGCATCTTTAGCAGTCTTGGAAGCCAAATCCAGAGCACCAGCAATAATCGTCGTTTCATGATGCGATAACTCTCCACCTTTCCCAGCCTAGTGATGAACATGATCACAGTAATTAGACTTTTGTCACTGTCTGCATAGACCGTTAACATTTAACAAGAATCTCTAGCAAGTTTACCTCATTGGCATACAGATCCACCAATGTTTTTAGCTCCGCTCATTTTAAGAGCGCCGAATGCCCTTTGCCAAGGAGGCAATCCAGCAGCTGCCACGGTATTTCCAAACACGAAAAAGTCTTAATTTGCACAATTTATGCTTAGCACGAAAGAGTTGAGTTACGTGAAGCCAGCGAAACTGAACATTGATCTGAGCTATGTCATGAACGTGTATTTTACCTTGCTGAAAGGGTACGATAGGGGGAGGAAAATCACAAGAAGGAACCGGACCAAGTGAGACATTTTCGCACCGAGACTTAGTCCATATCGAGAACATACAGCTTGAGGAATGATCTAAGAGAAGAGGTGAAGGATACAGAATCTTAAGACAACGATAATGTATATATTGTCAACATTTAAAGTGCATTAGGCTAAGACAAAAACCAAGTGAATGGCTTAAAACAAAATTTTTACCTCCGTAAATGCAAGAACAAGGGTGCCTGACACAAGAATCGCAGCCCAAACGGGAAGAATCGAGTCCATGAAAATGGGAAGCGCCTTGTAGAACAATACATTAGTTAACAGGTCAAGTAATTTGGTACTTCAGAACATAAAAACAGCACAAATTACACATGTCATAGCGGCGTACCTCCATTGCCAGTGATTTTCCTATGAGGAGAGTACATAAAAGTAGATGTTCGTTCTTAACAAGCGGCAGAATCTTCGCTGCAAATTTAGCGAGCTCATTAAGCTAGTAATTAATTTTCACAAATAATATTGTAATGAAGTTCACCGCAGCTAGCAACCTGTATTCTTCTGTTCTTGAGGCTGACCGGACTTAATGAGGACTTCAAGATTGACTTGGCTGAAGGAGAGGAGTCCTAAGGCAAGGCCTGATGCAATACCGGCAAATGCCACAAGGACCAAAGATATGACCATAAACACCCAGAAATCGGTCTGACAACATAATATGTCATCGTCTCTCATGGTAGTCTAGTAAGTACTAATACTCCAACAGTGAACTACAATGTATTTATCAAACAGAAGGGTTGGCTTTATACACTTTTGCTTGAACGAACACGCGAAGGACTATCCTTTTTATCGATTGTGCGGGTTACTGTAGCATGAAGAACAAAACCACGAAACAAATAGTCTCAAGTTTTGTGAATTTTGGACAAAGATAATCAGAACACGTAGTAGATGTGAAATATATACAGGTACAGTCTTCTGTCCAAATCCAAGTCCCTACTGCCGAACACCTCTAAATCTGTAGATTCAACTAAAATAGGATAATTAATCTGGTAAATAATAAAAATAATAATAAAAAAAGACGGAATACCAAATTTTAATTGAAAACAAAACAAAAATACAAAGAGTAAAAAACGGAACCTAAGTCATCATTTATTATTTGATGTCAAATTCCCTACAATTGTTCCCTAATGCTTGCTGAATTGAGGTTTCCTTCATTGGAAATAGCTTTTGATACTACTGCAAAGTCCAAACGTAGTTTTAATTCAAGTTATTACAGGCGAGGAACAGAAACCAAATGAGAAAGAGTTGTTGATTGTTCTGTTGACCCAAAAAATTACTCGGATTAAACCAAATCCGGGTGTGTCAATTCACAACCAAGCTCAGTTGGGTGAATGAGATGAATGTGACGATACGTGCTGCTAACTTCTACACCGTTTCAAAAAACCCCATAAAAAAACAAATTATGTTGATACGTTATGTAATATTTCTCTACATTTTGGTTGTTTGATTCACCAAGTTGTTTTTTATGAATACTATTGGTTTCACCGGTTTGATATTAAACATATGAACTGATGTTGAGTGTGGACAGTGTGAGGTCAAATGAGACCAAAATACAGAGAATATTATGTTTTTAAGTGCGACATGAATGATTGTGTCACCCCTTCACAAGTTTTTTTTTTCCATCAAGTAGTGGAATCTTTGCTTTTGGTGCTCAACAAATAGAACCAAAAAGAGTTTCTTTTGGCGATTGGATGTATATGTAGTGAAGTTGGTACCAGATACGAGCTTCCCCAGTTAATTTACGTATGTTCATTCCATATATGCATGCTTTAGTTGGCTTTCCACATTGTCACAATCCAATGAGGCTTCGTTTGGTGGGTTGGATGGGACATGTTGTGACCGATCAAAACAGATTTGAGTTCAATCTGTTGTTTGTTGTGTCAAAATGTGAGATGAACATGACCGGACACGATGAGTTACAAATCCATAATATTGTGGTTAACTAACATATTTTTATACATGAGTTACAAGTCTTGTCTTACAAGTCCTTGTCAATCCATTTCTATCTCTAAAACCCAATCTCATCCAATCCACCATTTTTTTGTATTTCCTGAGTTGTATAATCATTCCTCGTATTTACAGGCTCTGAAATGTTTCATAATACATTTGACAAAACAACCTATAAATGCTTTTAAATCATAAACTTAGAAGTCGTTTCTTAAAAACACATAGTACTCGTTAAAGAATGCACTTCTACTTCTAATTAACAAAAGCACTTTCTAGAAAAGTACCAAATGGCCCAAAGTACGAAAATATTAATGACTCGTTTGAAGATACGTTTTTAGTGAAAATGTTATCGAAACAAATTCTTAATAAAACTCAAGTTGAATTGTTAAAAAAAAAAAAAAAAAAAAAACTCAAGTAGGATTCTAAAAAAATACTTTAAGTACTTTTTCTAAAAAAACACTTAAAATGCTATTAGAATCCAAAACTAATTTCACGAAAAGTGTTTTTGATAGTATTAAAAACACTTCTAAACCAGTTTTAAAAAAGTGAACTTTAACGAAAAGCTACCGGTACTGTTTACTTTAACAAAAAAACCATATTTTTTCACTAAAAAATCAATCATATTACTATTTACTTTACCATTTATTTTATCCTTATGGTTAAAACTCAAATTTTCAACCCCTCTTCATTAGTTTTCGTTTAAAAAAAAGGAAAACTAACGAAAAGTCCAAAAAAACTTCTCTTTTAATGAAAAGTCATTTTTAAAGGTATAATGAATAGTGACAGTTAAAGGTAAAAAAGTGGTTTTTGGTTAAAAGTGAACAGTACCGGGGGTGTTTTATTAAAACTTCCTTAAAAAAATTGGAATTTCGGTTGTACCAATCGTGCTCGCAGAGAATCGCAGCCCAAACTCCAAGGCAACAGCAAACCTCATCCTTTCAGATTCTTCACAGAGCGATATATTTTGTGGATCTCACACTTGCAGTTGCGTTAACTATAACCAACTCGAAAACGATGATGATGATCGAGTAAGCCATGGCCGTACAATTCAACTCCGCCGCCACAAACCTCTGCTCCTCCACCTCCATGTCCTGTAACTCCCTCCTCTCTCTGCCCCCTCACTTTAACAGCTCAACTTTCTCTTCACATTTCTTCCCTCCGTTATCTCTGTTCCCAAGCACGACGCTTCTAATTTAATTTCTTTTGTTTATTGCAGCCTATCGTCCGACGTGGAGCTCAGACGAGGTGACCGGAGCCGTACGCTGCCGCCTTTCTTGCTCCGGCGGGTTCGCCGCGCCGTGGTACGCAAATTAGTTTGATTTCTATTATCCAGCAGCTGAGCTTTTTCTAGCTGAATAAACCAATTTGAATTTCTAGGTTTCGAAAATGCGTAAATTGGATAAGAATGTGATACAGGACTCGAATTCCGCGGTCAAAGAATGGTTCGGTTGCAAAAAGGAGAAATTTGGTAAAGAATGGGATTCAGGCATCTGCCCGGCAGTTAGGGCCCGGTTCGGAGCCTGTGAAGCCGAATGGGAGGCCGGAATACCACCCATTTGAGGATATTGCCGAGTCCACATTAGAGGCTAGTGGAACTGCTAGACTCACAGCTGCAGAATCTGCTAGAACCCTCGTTGAGGTAGTACATTGTATTCGATTGTTGATAAGTAGGCGAAAGTTCGAATCTTTGAGTACTAAATTGGACTTGCTCACTTGTTGATGCTCCGCCATTTTCATATCGAGGATCCGCGTTGCTAATGTTGCCCATAGTATGCCATTTTCAGGTTAACAGCAAAGCAACACTCTTGTTTTCGAGTTTGATCAATGACGAGGTTCACGAAAATATTTTATGTCCGGATTTGCCTTATGTAACTGATGAACATGGAGGTAAGTCAAAGTGTGTGACCTTCACATCGTACATTGGACTTGGCAAATTTTCTTTTCCTTTCATAGTGAAGATTTTAACCCGCTCTAGCTTGTTGCAGATATCTACTTTCAAGTGAAGGATAGTGAAGACACTTTTCGTTCCCTAACTTCAGAGAATAACTTTGTGGTATGCAATTTTCATGAACAAATAAATCGATAGCCATCGGTAGAGATGATTGCGTTCTGTTAGCAATTCTATGCTCTGGACTTTTCCTTACGCATTTTTGGGTTATTATAATGATGCAGCAAGTTATTATTGGGTTAGATACTATGGAAATGATCAATGAGATGGAGTTACCAGAAATTGATTTTGAAATGGATGGGATTGAAGATGAAGGTAGTGAAGTTGAAGATGATGATGATGATGATGATGACGATGACGATGATGAGGAGGACGATGATGAAGAAGACGGTGACTATGATTCGGTCTGTTTTGTGTTTTCATTTGTTTAGATGTGGATGCATGGATGTTGTCAGACATTTCTAATTATCTAATAGGTTCATGTTTAGGATTGGGTTGCTGTTCTTGAAGATGAAGACGAAGATGATCTGGATGATTCTGACAACTGGGCAAAATTGCAGACTATGCGTTACTCTCACCCAATGAATTTTGCCAAGAAGCTAAGTGAGGTATTTGTCCATTGTAATTTTCTTACCCTACCATGGAGTGATGTAGAGGTAATTGAAAAAAATTAATTCATGTGTTTTGTTTGTAACAGCGGGGAATTCTTGAGCTTTTCATTTGCTTACTTGTAGTAACTCCTTTTCATTTGAAGCGTCTAGCTGCAATTGTATCCCATTTCATGGTCTTTCATGAAGTTGTCATTTCCGTTTCTCATATTTCCACTTTTGTTTTTACTTTTCAGGTTGCTTCTGATGATCCTATAGATTGGGCAGAGCAGGCTCCAGCTAGTTTGGCTATTCAGGGCCTTATAAGGCCTGCACTTATAGAAGAACATTCTGTTATCCAAAAGCATCTTTCTGATCACCGGTTTTGTAATGATGGCGTAGATGAAGTTGGGAGGACTGTAGAAGATGATTTAGAAGACCCTGTTAGGATTAATGGCCATAAATCAGGAATTTCAAAGGATAGTCCAGCCTCGGAAGAGGAATTGGATAATAAGAAAGATGAAACACCGGGACACAGGACTACATTTTACAAACTGGGGATGGTTAAGATTCAGCTGTTTTCATCCCATGGAAGTCAGGTTTGTGCAAGGAAGGATTTACTCTTATTTTGTCATCCAAGTTGATGCTAGCTCTTTTTTAATGGTTAATCTTTTGTTCTAATTCTCCACAGACTGTTGTTGAAGTAGAAGACTTTGTAAAAGCTCAACCCGATGCCATTGCACACTCGGCAGCTAAAATTATATCTCGTCTGAAAGCTGATGGAGAAAAGACCACGCAAGCCCTCAAGTCCTTATGTTGGAGACTAAAGGGTCTTCAAGTGGAGGTACCACTTCTTTTTTTTGCCGACATAAGTTTCCAAATCTGTTCCAAGACGTGGCTGTAGGTTTTGCACTCCTTTTTTTTTTTTTTACAATTTTGAACAACTTCAAAACTTATGTTCTCCAGAAAGGTTGTTTTTAGATTGAATGCCCAACTTCTGTGATATATGAGATCGTCTTCAACACCCACAAAGGCTAGAATCTGATTTCGTAGAATGAGAAAGTCTATTTTACATATCTATACCAATCTTGTTAAATCCGCCTTTAATGTTGTTGTTGCAAATCAATGTAGTCTTATCGATGATTAATCTTTGTCGAATTATATTGCAGGAGGCAGTACTTATTGGTGTAGATTCCCTTGGATTTGACTTAAGGGTATGCTCAGGAACACAAGTCCAGACATTGAGATTCGCACTTAACACACGGGTAAGCCAATTATCTTTAATCCATGGCGCATCTTCTGCACGTTATTGAACCATCTCTGAACTCTGAAGCACAATAAAATGTAGTTGCAAATTCCTTTGTTACTCTTTCAGAACCATGAAATACAATATGCTTGTGCTGCCTTTGGTTTGGTTACCTCGTCTACCGTGTGGTTTCAGGCAACTTCTGAGTACAGTGCTGAGAGACAACTCAATGATCTGCTATTCCCAAGGATGCAGCAGAAACCACAAACAGTGAAACAAACTTAGCAAATTGAACGGTAACGTCATCAACACCTTCAAGTGCCATCATTTGGTTTGATTCTAGCTCGTTTCTTCAAGGTGTCTCTCGGCATAGGTTTCAATATATGACAGGAGGGGTTCCAAAAATTTCTTGCACAGTCCGACCAGGTCATTGTATTGTTAATTGAGATTAAGGATTATGAAATTTCATTATTTGCGAAGCTTGGTGATTCTTTGCCTTGTAAATCATTTTTGTTTTGATCAACTGGTTAATAGGTCTCGTTGCCCTTGTTTTAACCTATGGGATCATAACCTCAGGTTAAACATATATATATATATATGTGTGTGTGTGTGTGTGTGTTTCGTTAAGTTGTTTAAATGCACAAACGCTACATGTAGAAATTGAGGACGGATCCACACTGAAGACACTTTAAGTGATCCGCACGGGCAACAATTTGCAATCTTCAAATTATATGTTTGGGTATGTCTTTCTTGTAAATGTGAGTTAATTTTAAAAAGGCATGTAAAGATTGTGTAAATATTAGGAGTTCTTTATTAGGAAGGATATATGTTTGTGTCCTCTATTATTTCCTTATGGAACAAGGATTGTATTTGTATATAATTGATTATGTAATCATTCAAGTCGTAAAATTCTAATTTGGTATCACTAAAGGAGAGCAGATGAATGTTTTACGACGCTATATCTCGTGAGTGTAAATGACTGTAAGAGCAACCATATAAGCTCTATAACAAACTAGCCAAGAACATAAGATTTAACCAACTAAATCACAATCATCACTCCAAATATATTCTGTATATGCAAATACTGTAGTAATATCTGCAACACATACCTGCAAACTGTTTGCCGAAGTCTTTCCCGTGTGTGCTGTCAGAAGACAGCAGATGGTGCTATTCCATTAAGCCAAAAGACGAGGGGTTTTAGAGATGACTGTCTTCGTTGAAAAGCGAATGACCAATGTTGTGATGATTGGTGACAGTCCAACCATGACCAGGATGAGCGGAAGCAAGAGCCACACGGATGGTGTCACAACCATGAACACCGCAACCTTTGCCGCACTTGAAAACTATAGGGAACTGGGTTCAAGAATACGGCAGGGCACGTAAAGCACCAAGCCGTGGGACTGCATGTGCAATCCGACTTCTCCATCTTCTTCAACTGTCACATGGACGCATACCAAGACACCCTCTACACACAACCTTCTCCTCTCTGCAAAACTCAATGCTCTCCAAGTTATAGGTAATTGGAACATTAAGAGCGTGCTTTTGTGAGAGCAGGGGCTTGTGGTTTTTATACTACAAAATCTGGATTACCCTATAATAATCCTACAAGGAATACAAGACCAAATCTCTATTCTTAAGCTTATCAATACAGAGTTTCAATCCAAACCAAAGTCGAATGAACTCTTATAAACATATTAAGACTTCTTTATAGCAATCTGAGACAACAAAGATTATTACCAAACCGTATGAATCACACTCATACTCTAACAATGATATTTTAGGTACATTGATCACGATTATGATCGTGAGAAACGTGTGACAGAAAAATTTGAAATTTTCAAGTTGGATTATTTGAAGCGCGAGTGGATTGAGAAAAAAAGCTTAGGTGATGTGCCTCTCTTTTTGGGTGACAACTCTAGGTTGCGGTTCTAGCTTTGGATATTCCTGGATGCCGGTCGAATTGCATATACTTCATCCATGATCATGATCGTCAGTCAACAATTAGGTTTCGTGGCCATGGACCTCATGATTTTGGTGTATATGATCTCGAAAGCAGAATCGTTGATTCACAACGGCCTTACAGCAACCTTGCCATGAAGCTAGTGAACAACAGTATTCGACCTCCAATTTGGATTGTGCCGACTTTTCAGTACTTGTAAAGAGCTTGTTTTATTAATCTCTGTCTACTTTTGTGCTTTTAAACATGTAACTCCATGTTTGAGATTCGGTATTTTATATTTATAGTTCAAAATTTGATTCATTCTCGTTGCATCGCATGTTTTTAAAAATTAATTTTAGGACATTGCAAAGATTTTCGACACCTACAAATCTCTTTGGGTTTTTGGTATTAGTTTATATTTATTTTTCTATTTTTCAACTTTAAAAATAATTGCGGAACCTAATAAATGGTAGGATCACATGTAAAGGTCTTGCAATATTTTTCTTAACTCCATGCAAAATACTTCCTAAAACTAAAATTTCAATTTTTTTTTTTGTCAAAGGATAATATTATTAGATACAAACAAAAATGTTTACATAAATAGCCAGAGTGTTAAATAGCCACTCCGGCTCCAAGCAATCCCACAAATGAGAACCCCCCCCATACGCGTGACAAATTATGCCACCAAATGCGCAGCCTCATTACAGGCTCGAGGAGTATAAAGAAATTCCACAAACTCCAATTGGTTTTTACTCAATGTCCCATAATATTCCTTCAATGCTAACCTCCATCACAAGAAGACCATTTAACATCTCCACAAGCATCTTCGAGTCCGTTTCAATCTTAACCTTCCCATAACCTCTCTCCATACAATCCAACAAACCCCACCTCACCGCCTCCGCTTCCGCCATCAAACTAGACCCACTCAAGACTCCCCTCACACCTCTGGCCCTCTGGAAAATCCATAAAAGTCTCTAGCCACCCACCCTAAACCACCAATCCCCGTTCGTGAACACCAAGCACCATCACAATTAACCTTAATAATTTGAAATGGAGGCTTCACCCATCTCTCTTGAACCATCCCCCCTACCATGCGTTGCGGCCTTGTGACGAGTCCAAAGACGCCACAACCCACAGACTCTATTAATGAAAACGAGTTACAACACACGTTATCCAATTGATTTTGAGATTTTTACAAGATTCATTATAAGCCAAAATTAGAGTCATTCTCGTCATGCCACATGTTTCATAAAACTAATTTTAGGATATTCCCAAGACTTTCAACACATAAAAATATATTTTGGGGACCATCTATAAGTTTATAAGTTTATAAAACAAAAAATTATCTCTCTCTCTCCCTAAAGGATTAAACTTGAAGTACCTATAATCTTTATTTTTTTTGTTTGAGATATGCTAATGCATTCATGCAGATATACATAGCTAACCCAGGATTGTGCTCTTGCAAATTAACCACCAGGGCCGGTCTAGAGTTTTTTGAGGCCCGGGGCGATGCCACAAAATGTGCCCTCATTTTATATAAGAAAATTATTTGTTTTCACACGTAAGACATCGATAAAATTATACTTAGAAAAACACTTAAAACTTAATAATTTAGAAACACGGAAAAACTAATTTATTTTGTATCGTGAGAAGGAAACAAAAAAAAACTCCGTGTTTACAAGTAGATAAATATGAGTTTTGTTTTCCATCTGAACTTTTAAAGTGTTTTTGTATGAATCGTGAGGTGTTTTTTCTTATTTACTAACCTTGTCAATATGGGACTAAAAAAATAATGATGTTTTTGAGTCTTTAGTTGATATGTATAAGTAATAAATGGGTACTAAATTAAACTTTTTTATGACACGTCATATGATTTGTAAATTTGGTCTAAAAATTTGGTCAACACATTACTCTTTGTTGAAGATTAGACTTGAATTGGAACAAATGTTTTAAAAATAACAACTCACATAGCTACTAGCTACTAATTAAAAATAAATTAACAACCAAACAAAAATTTGTAAAAATTGTAAAAATTGAAAAGTAAATAAGCACACATGGGGTTTTGAACCCAAGACCTCCTCATTAATTTTAAACAACAAAACCACCAGCTCTAGTTAAATTTCTTTGTCATTGAACCAAATTTTATAAATTTATACTCTTATGAAAACATATATAAATATACCACCCTAATAATTTTGGTGCCCCCAATTATTATGGGCCCTGGACGGTCGCCCTGCCTGCACTGGGCCTGGGCCGGCCCTGTTAACCACGCACACTAAGTATCGTTTTATAACTATTTCGTTTTTGGGGTTCAGTTTATTTTTTATACTTGAGATATATGACAAAATGTAAAGGGAAATGATGGATGAAGAAAAATGATGTGAGGGAGGGGAAGAATGTGAAAAATTCTCAAAAATGAAACAACTCAAAATGATTTTTGTTGGCTTTGTAGCCAAAATGTTCTCTGACATTGGCATGACTTCTCACTTTTGTCTCTGAGATTGAAAATCAATAGAGGTGGTCCCTGAGTTTGTCCGCTGTAAATCATTTTAATCATTCGTTAAAAATTTGTCAACACCATCGTTAAATTGTAACGTGAGAGACCATATGAGCACATTTTAAAGTATATTTTTGTCAAACCAACTGTTTTTAGCCAAAATGGTTCTTGAGATTGACATAACTCCTCACTTTGTCCCTGACAATGAAAAATAAATAGAAGTGATCCCTGAGTTTGTCCATCGTAAATAATTTTGGTCATTTTGTGAAAAATCTATCAATATCCTGTTAAATTGTCACATGAGCGATCGTGTGACCACCTTTTTAAGGACATTTTTGTCTAACCACCCTCTCCACTTAATGAGAATATTAACAATTTTTTCACAAAATGAATTAAATAGTTTCATTAACAAAACCTGTCAATATCCTCGTTAAGTGGAGGGGTTGGTTTCTTAAAAACACCCTTAAAAAAGTCGACTGTTGTCGCACAAGTGACAATTTACAAGGATATTGACAAATTTTTCATAGAATGACCAAAATGATTTACGATAGACAAACCCAGGGACCATTTTTATCAATTTTTCATTGTCAAGGACCAAAGTAAGAAATTATGACAATCTGAAGGACCATTTTGGCTAAAAAAATGTTGGTTTGATAAAAATATCCTTAAAAAGGTGATCACGTTGGACAAACTCAGAAACCACTTCCATTGTTTTCAATTTCAGGCCAAAATGATGAGTTATACTAATCTCAATGATTATTTTAGCTACAAAGCCTCTTTTTTTTCTTTTTCTTTTTTTATAGTTTCATTTTGTATATCATTTTATATACATTTCTTATGCATTTTCAATTTTCCCCCCACCATTCCTCCACCATTCTTCATCATCTTTTCCAGACGTTTCTAGTTGGTCTTGTAAGAATCCTCATGTATGTCCAAATTATTATTAGGAAAATATGTGTCATACATGTTTGTCCCGTTGTACCTTCAACATTACAAAAAGAAACTCAACCTACTTAAATTACGATGTCAATCCATAATACGTATGATTACAATACTTGATTAGATAATTTTCACATCCAAATTAAGCATTGTCAAAACTCGAAGGGAAGATGGAGCTAAGGATGGATGAACCTTTTGAAGATGCGACAATCTTAATACGCAGTAGGGCACGTAGCTAGCCTCTAAATGGTGAACATCAAAGGGAAAAAATATTCAGGTTGACCTACTCAAATATTAGGTTTAGCACACCAAGTATCAAATTAGTAGGTAATTACATATTTTAGTGGTTAATTAATCTCTGATTGGGGATCCCTCAAAAATGTACAACATGTCTATGGAGCTCAATATCCGAAATTTTTATGGAAGTACGCATGCTGAGTGATTTGTTCCTAATAGTTAGTGTATGTGTTTTGATATATACGTGACTTATCTCTCTAAAGTAATACTTTATATTAGAAAAAGTCATAAAAAATTTCGGTTCCAACTTGGGACCAGTTATGTAATGGAATAAACTCTACAAAATAATAAGTTATAATTTTTCTTGGTCCAATCTTAAGAAAACACCCCTCCACAGTACAAAAATATTCAAGAAATAAAACAACTGGCGCTAAGGAATTTTAATTAGGAAATACACAATTCATTAAGGATAAATAAGTCAATAAATAACTTTTTTTAACCCTTTATTAGTAATAACCTCCTAAAGTTATAAAATTAATTTGATTCCAACTGCATAACTTCGGAGAGATTAAATTTGTAGACAAAATTTACAAATTAAATGATGTTTCACCAATAGGAATGAACACGTTTATCAACACTCAAGTAATAATCGAATTATCAACTTCCAATTTATTTAGTTTACAAAATTTAGTTTCCCTAACATTACCCTAATTTTAAAAAGGTTTTACTTACATTGAAATATAATACATGCACTAGTAAGAGAAAAGCGAGTTTATGCTGCCCTTTTCAGTGTCTAGTATTCCCACTTTGAATAAAACAGTGAAAAAAAAGTACTCTTTGATGCTTATATATAGCAAGCTTCCTAGTTTATCTTCATATCTTGTAGTACTACAGGAGGGAAATGTCTACCTTGAGATGTTTTGTGATATATGCAGCATTAATGTTGTTTCTGCTTTTTTATTTTAGGTTCGATTCTCACTCTCTCAATCCTGAGGCCAACTCGATTCGAAAATTATTGGTCACAACAACCAAGGAAGAAATATATAATATCGGATTCAGAAATGAAGAGGCAAACAGAATCCATGTAGGCAAGTCAAAGCGCGAACGTATAAGCAAAACTCAAATTGAGTCAAAGCGGTTGTCTCCTGGAGGTCCGGATCCACGTCATCACTAGCTTTATCAGTCAACCAAAGGGAGAGAAGCTTCCTTACCCAAGTGTCATTACCTTGTTCTTATTTCTCTCCTCATGTGAGACCAGAATATATGAAAGTATTTTCTTTCAATCATAAGGTGTGTATTTGAACTTCAACAATATATAGAAGTGGTTGCTACTCCTATGAAATGTGTATTAAATAAAATGGTATGAACAACGTTATTCATTAAGATCAATAAAATGGTATGAACAACAGTGGTTGCTACTCTTATTTCTTCTCATTTTGTAGAGAAAGTGGTCAAGCGATACATTACAAAGCAATTTTTTTTTTTTTATAAATTTTTAATAATATTAAGAGGAGGTGGAGAGTTCAAAACTATCACCATAATTTAGAGAGATGTGAATTTCATATCCGGGACGCATAGATATAATCCCAACATTCTATCCATTATGATATTGAACTACATGCGAGACATTGCTTTCTCACTAACGTAACCAAAACAAAGACAACCTGAACAAAGTCTAAATCAGGCCTAATATGTGATCGAAATCAGATAGGTAATTTACGAATGTTTTGCCTTCGTGCGTATCTTCTAGTATAGTTCTAAGTTTATTTTTGGGCCGTCAACAAATTAATAAGATAATTTCTTCTTCGCATTTATGTTTCAAAGTTCAAACTGAAGAGTGATTTACAATTTTGCATGCAGCCGAGGACAGGATCAAATTTGTTTGGTAAGATCTGTCGTTAATTGCGTTGAATTAATTTTAATTTTAGGTATTAAGCAACTGTTGTGTTAGTAAGTGCAGTTGTTTCTTATATTTTATCAAGTACGTAATAACGTAATTAAATTGGTTTAATTAATTAAAATTAGGATGGTCTTCAAAAGCGTGCAAAAGGAAGCATAAACAAATGCAAACAATAATTTAACAAAATTTATCGTTTGACGAAAAAAAAATTGCAAACAATAAAGCTTGATTAATTGTGAAAATATAAATGTATCAGGTACTTTTTTCTACTGTTGCATGTTATTACAGGTTAAGCATAAACTTAAAGAAAGTTTAGTTACGTTCGGTTACATAACTAATTTATTTTAATTAATTACTACCTTTTAAACTTTGTGGTCACTGGGATTTTGCAGCTTCTCATCATTCGATTTTCTTGAGGTCTGCCAAGATAAAAAAATTTCATATAAACAAAGCGAACCTATTTATGTTACAGAATTATAGTCATGTTAGGTCACGTTTGGTGCCTAAAATTAGATTGGATATATTAACTCACTCGATGCGAGGATGGTCAGCTGCGAACAAGGCCTGCAGATGCATGCAGGGCAGGTCTTATGGTAGGTTGTTGAGTGTATGGATGAATGGGAGACCCGGGTGCAGAAGTGCTGTATGAAGACAGTAGAGACGGCTCTGGAGTTCTCCAATAAATCTGAGACGCAGATTTGCTTAGAGTTTTTGAGGCTGATGATCGTCTTGAATATGGTAGGAGGTTGATTTTGATTCTGTGGTACAAAAATGAAAAACCACAGCAAGTGGTCAAGATCAAATATAATTAATACTAATTAAAGTATTAAGAATCATTCGGGTTAAGGGTTTCGCTCTAATTTTTGGAACAGACGTGGAGTTTGCGTAGAAAACAAGAAAAATATCATCACTCACTTGTTGTGAACATCGACGTATTCATCTGTTTCATCCAGTATATCTTCCTTGAAGACAGAATAAATAGACTGGTTAGTTTAATTTTCAAATGTATATTGCCAGAAAAAATAAAAAAACAGTTCATCAATTTATTTACTAACTCGGTTACCTGCAACAGTTCCTCCATGACGTCTTCCATTGTTATGATGCCGATTACCTCCTCGTCCCTTTGAAGAGATTCTAAACTTTCAGATGATACATTTTGCGTGCACAATCCTTGCCTATGTTTCGTATTTGCAGTTTCAGTTGAATATAGAGGTGATGGTATGTCCACGGAAATGCTCAGACGCTCTTTTTGTTCATGCGAAAAATTTAATCCTGTAGAATCGCACTTAACAACCATGAATTCTACTAGTCTAAAAACATATTTTTAGTATTTTCAGTATAATTTACATTACCTCTACCCTCAGCTAGCGTTGAATGTGATCTTGAATTAGTATCCTTGTTACTCTTCACCACAGCAACCATATGACTATGACCTTTCTGGAACTGCTGCAGTATGTCGTATAAAGGCGAATTATCATAGACCCTGTTACAGATTATGTACAGCATTACAATTTACATTAAACATATGCGCTTTTCGGCAAATTAGTTTTGTGGAAACAGTAGTTGGTTTTGCCCAAAACTTGTGTTAGCATGAAGCCAATTGCTAGATTCCTATCTTGGAATCCTTCTGATAGTCAAGTATTTAATTGGCGTTTCGTCCTCAGGGCGGCTGAAGATCAAATTCTTCAACTACGATGAAAGGTAGCCTTAAAGAAATAGTAAACAATGAGGCCTGCTAAGTGCGAAGTGCTTACCAGAATGATGCCAATAATGTTTGTTGGGGTTCCGGAGTAGATAGGTATACGACTGTGACCTTTGCTAGTTATTAAACCAAGTGTATGGCCAAAGATCCACGGACCAAAACACATCAGAATGACATAGTACTCGAACGTAATTAAACATGATTTAACTTTGGTATGAGCAGATTCAACTGACCATCGTAACTTACATGTCGAGTTTTGAATTGATGTCAAGGGAGAAAGTTTGAGATATGGGAGTCATTGCATCTTTAGCAGTCTTGGAAGCCAAATCCAGAGCACCAGCAATAATCGTCGTTTCATGATGCGATAACTCTCCACCTTTCCCAGCCTAGTGATGAACATGATCACAGTAATTAGACTTTTGTCACTGTCTGCATAGACCGTTAACATTTAGCAAGAATCTCTAGCAAGTTTACCTCATTGGCATGCAGATCCACCAATGTTTTTAGCCCCGCTCGTTTTAAGAGCGCCGAATGCCCTTTGCCATGGAGGCAATCCAGCAGCTGCCACGGTATTTCCAAACACGAAAAAGTCTTAATTTGCGCAGTTTATGCTTAGCACGAAAGAGTTGAGTTACGTGAAGCCAGCGAAACTGAACATTGATCTGAGCTATGTCATGAACGTGTATTTTACCTTACTGAAAGGGTACGATAGGGGGAGCAAAACCACAAGAAGCAACCGGACCAAGTGAGACATTTTCGCACCGAGACTTAGTCCATATCGAGAACATACAGCTTGAGGAATGATCTAAGAGAAGAGGTGAAGGATACAGAATCTTAAGACAACGATAATGTATATATTGTCAACACTTAAAGTGCATTAGGCTAAGACAAAAACCAAGTGAATGGCTTAAAACAAAATTTTTACCCCCGTAAATGCAAGAACAAGGGTGCCTGACACAAGAATCGCAGCCCAAACGGGAGGAATCGAGTCCATGAAAATGGGAAGCGCCTTGTAGAACAATACATTAGTTAACAGGTCAAGTAATTTGGTACTTCAGAACATAAAAACAGCACAAATTACACATGTCATAGCGGCGTACCTCCATTGCCAGTGATTTTCCTATGAGGAGAGTACATAAAAGTAGATGTTCGTTCTTAACAAGCGGCAGAATCTTCGCTGCAAATTTAGCGAGCTCATTAAGCTGGTAATTAATTTTCACAAATAATATTGTAATGAAGTTCACCGCAGCTAGCAACCTGCATTCTTCTGTTCTTGAGGCTGACCGGACTTAATGAGGACTTCAAGATCGACTTGGCTGAAGGAGAGGAGTCCTAAGGCAAGGCCTGATGCAATACCGGCAAATGCCACAAGGACCAAAGATATGACCATAAACACCCAGAAATCGGTCTGACAACATAATATGTCATCGTCTCTCATGGTAGTCTAGTAAGTACTAATACTCCAACAGTGAACTACAATGTATTTATCAAACAGAAGGGTTGGCTTTATACACTTTTGCTTGAACGAACACGCGAAGGACTATCTTTTTTATCGATTGTGCGGGTTACTGTAGCATGAAGAACAAAACCACGAAACAAATAGTGTCAAGTTTTGTGAATTTTGGACAAAGATAATCAGAACACGTAGGAGATGTGAAATATATTCTGTCCAAATCCAAGTCCCTACTGCCGAACACCTCTAAATCTGTAGATTAAACTAAAATAGGATAATTAATCTGGTAAATAAAAAAAAAATAATAAAAAAAGACGGAATACCAAATTTTAATTGAAAACAAAACAAAAATACAAAGAGTAAAAAACGGAACCTAAGTCATCATTTATTATTTGATGTCAAATTCCCTACAATTGTTCCCTAATGCTTGCTGAATTGAGGTTTCCTTCATTGGAAATAGCTTTTGATACTACTGCAAAGTCCAAACGTAGTTTTAATTCAAGTTATTACAGGCGAGGAACAGAAACCAAATGAGGAATTTCAAAGGATTAATGGCCATAAATCAGGAATTTCAAAGGATAGTCCAGCCTCGGAAGAGGAATTGGAGAATAAGAAAGATGAAACACCGGGAAACAGGACTACATTTTACAAACTGGGGATGTTTAAGATTCAGCTGTTTTCATCCCATGGAAGTCAGGTTTGTGCAAGGAAGGATTTACTCTTATTTTGTCATCCAAGTTGATGCTAGCTCTTTTTTAACGGTTAATCTTTTGTTCTAATTCTCCACCTGTTGTTGAAGTAGAAGACTTTGTAAAAGCTCAACCCGATGCCATTGCACACTCAGCAGCTAAAATTATATCTCGTCTGAAAGCTGATGGAGAAAAGACCACGCAAGCCCTCAAGTCCTTATGTTGGAGACTAAAGGGTCTTCAAGTGGAGGTACCACTTCGTTTTTTTTGCCGACATATTCAAACTTGTTAAACAAGTTTCCAAATCTGTTTCCAAGACGTGGCTGTAGGTTTTGCACTCCTTTTTTTTTTTTTTTTTACAATTTTGAACAACTTCAAAACTTATGTTCTCTGGAAAGGTTGTTTTTTAGATTGAATGCCCAACTTCTGTGATATATGAGGTCGTCTTCAACACACGAAGGCTAGAATGTGATTTCGTAGAATGAGAAAGTCTATTTTACATATCTATCCCAATCTTGTTAAATCCGCCTTTAATGTTGTTGTTGCAAATCAATGTAGTCTTATCGATGATTAATCTTTGTCGAATTATATTGCAGGAGGCAGTACTTATTGGTGTAGATTCCCTTGGATTTGACTTAAGGGTATGCTCAGGAACACAAGTCCAGACATTGAGATTCGCACTTAACACACGGGTAAGCCAATTATCTTTAATCCATGGCGCATCTTCTGCACGTTATTGAACCATCTCTGAACTCTGAAGCACAATAAAATGTAGTTGCAAATTCCTTTGTTACTCTTTCAGAACCATGAAATACAATATGCTTGTGCTGCCTTTGGTTTGGTTACCTCGTCTACCGTGTGGTTTCAGGCAACTTCTGAGTACAGTGCTGAGAGACAACTCAATGATCTGCTATTCCCAAGGATGCAGCAGAAACCACAAACAGTGAAACAAACTTAGCAAATTGAACGGTAACGTCATCAACACCTTCAAGTGCCATCATTTGGTTTGATTCTAGCTCGTTTCTTCAAGGTGCCTCTCGGCATAGGTTTCAATATATGACAGGAGGGGTTCCAAAAATTTCTTGCACAGTCCGACCAGGTCATTGTATTGTTAATTGAGATTAAGGATTATGAAATTTCATTATTTGCGAAGCTTGGTGATTCTTTGCCTTGTAAATCATTTTTGTTTTGATCAACTGGTTAATAGGTCTCGTTGCCCTTGTTTTAACCTATGGGATCATAACCTCAGGTTAAACATATATATATATATGTGTGTGTGTGTGTGTGTGTTTCGTTAAGTTGTTTAAATGCACAAACGCTACATGTAGAAATTGAGGACGGATCCACACTGAAGACACTTTAAGTGATCCGCACGGGCAACAATTTGCAATCTTCAAATTATATGTTTGGGTATGTCTTTCTTGTAAATGTGAGTTAATTTTAAAAAGGCATGTAAAGATTGTGTAAATATTAGGAGTTCTTTATTAGGAAGGATATATGTTTGTGTCCTCTATTATTTCCTTATGGAACAAGGATTGTATTTGTATATAATTGATTATGTAATCATTCAAGTCGTAAAATTCTAATTTGGTATCACTAAAGGAGAGCAGATGAATGTTTTACGACGCTATATCTCGTGAGTGTAAATGACTGTAAGAGCAACCATATAAGCTCTATAACAAACTAGCCAAGAACATAAGATTTAACCAACTAAATCACAATCATCACTCCAAATATATTCTGTATATGCAAATACTGTAGTAATATCTGCAACACATACCTGCAAACTGTTTGCCGTAGTCTTTCCCGTGTGTGCTGTCAGAAGACAGCAGATGGTGCTATTCCATTAAGCCAAAAGACGAGGGGTTTTAGAGATGACTGTCTTCGTTGAAAAGCGAATGACCAATGTTGTGATGATTGGTGACAGTCCAACCATGACCAGGATGAGCGGAAGCAAGAGCCACACGGATGGTGTCACAACCATGAACACCGCAACCTTTGCCGCACTTGAAAACTATAGGGAACTGGGTTCAAGAATACGGCAGGGCACGTAAAGCACCAAGCCGTGGGACTGCATGTGCAATCCGACTTCTCCATCATCTTCAACTGTCACATGGACGCATACCAAGACACCCTCTACACACAACCTTCTCCTCTCTGCAAAACTCAATGCTCTTCAAGTTATAGGTAATTGGAACATTAAGAGCGTGCTTTTGTGAGAGCAGGGGCTTGTGGTTTTTATACTACAAAATCTGGATTACCCTATAATAATCCTACAAGGAATACAAGACCAAATCTCTATTCTTAAGCTTATCAATACAGAGTTTCAATCCAAACCAAAGTCGAATGAACTCTTATAAACATATTAAGACTTCTTTATAGCAATCTGAGACAACAAAGATTATTACCAAACCGTATGAATCACACTCATACTCTAACAATGATATGTTAGGTACATTGATCACGATTATGATCGTGAGAAACATGTGACAGAAAAATTTGAAATTTTCAAGTTGGATTATTTGAAGCGCGAGTGGATTGAGAAAAAAAGCTTAGGTGATGTGCCTCTCTTTTTGGGTGACAACTCTAGGTTGCGGTTCTAGCTTTGGATATTCCTGGATGCCGGTCGAATTGCATATACTTCATCCATGATCATGATCGTCAGTCAACAATTAGGTTTCGTGGCCATGGACCTCATGA
Organism: Cotoneaster glaucophyllus; assembly: GCA_036320875.1. NCBI lineage: Eukaryota > Viridiplantae > Streptophyta > Magnoliopsida > Rosales > Rosaceae > Cotoneaster > Cotoneaster glaucophyllus. The sequence goes on from CM070062.1 coordinate 27,438,334, forward strand.
TTTTGGTGTATATGATCTCGAAAGCAGAATCGTTGATTCACAACGGCCTTACAGCAACCTTGCCATGAAGCTAGTGAACAACAGTATTCGACCTCCAATTTGGATTGTGCCGACTTTTCAGTACTTGTAAAGAGCTTGTTTTATTAATCTCTGTCTACTTTTGTGCTTTTAAACATGTAACTCCATGTTTGAGATTCGGTATTTTATATTTATAGTTCAAAATTTGATTCATTCTCGTTGCATCGCATGTTTTTAAAAATTAATTTTAGGACATTGCAAAGATTTTCGACACCTACAAATCTCTTTGGGTTTTTGGTATTAGTTTATATTTATTTTTCTATTTTTCAACTTTAAAAATAATTGCGGAACCTAATAAATGGTAGGATCACATGTAAAGGTCTTGCAATATTTTTCTTAACTCCATGCAAAATACTTCCTAAAACTAAAATTTCAATTTTTTTTTTTTGTCAAAGGATAATATTATTAGATACAAACAAAAATGTTTACATAAATAGCCAGAGTGTTAAATAGCCACTCCGGCTCCAAGCAATCCCACAAATGAGAACCCCCCCCCATACGCGTGACAAATTATGCCACCAAATGCGCAGCCTCATTACAGGCTCGAGGAGTATAAAGAAATTCCACAAACTCCAATTGGTTTTTACTCAATGTCCCATAATATTCCTTCAATGCTAACCTCCAGCACAAGAAGACCATTTAACATCTCCACAAGCATCTTCGAGTCCGTTTCAATCTTAACCTTCCCATAACCTCTCTCCATACAATCCAACAAACCCCACCTCACCGCCTCCGCTTCCGCCATCAAACTAGACCCACTCAAGACTCCCCTCACACCTCCGGCCCTCTGGAAAATCCATAAAAGTCTCTAGCCACCCACCCTAAACCACCAATCCCCGTTCGTGAACACCAAGCACCATCACAATTAACCTTAATAATTTGAAATGGAGGCTTCACCCATCTCTCTTGAACCATCCCCCCTACCATGCGTTGCGGCCTTGTGACGAGTCCAAAGACGCCACAACCCACAGACTCTATTAATGAAAACGAGTTATCCAATTGATTTTGAGATTTTTACAAGATTCATTATAAGCCAAAATTAGAGTCATTCTCGTCATGCCACATGTTTCATAAAACTAATTTTAGGATATTCCCAAGACTTTCAACACATAAAAATATATTTGGGGGACCATCTATAAGTTTATAAGTTTATAAAACAAAAAATTATCTCTCTCTCTCCCTAAAGGATTAAACTTGAAGTACCTATAATCTTTATTTTTTTTGTTTGAGATATGCTAATGCATTCATGCAGATATACATAGCTAACCCAGGATTGTGCTCTTGCAAATTAACCACCAGGGCCGGTCTAGAGTTTTTTGAGGCCCGGGGCGATGCCACAAAATGTGCCCTCATTTTATATAAGAAAATTATTTGTTTTCACACGTAAGACATCGATAAAATTATACTTAGAAAAACACTTCAAACTTAATAATTTAGAAACACGAAAAAACTAATTTATTTTGTATCGTGAGAAGGAAACAAAAAAAAACTCCGTGTTTACAAGTAGATAAATATGAGTTTTGTTTTCCATCTGAACTTTTAAAGTGTTTTTGTATGAATCGTGAGGTGTTTTTTCTTATTTACTAACCTTGTCAATATGGGACTAAAAAAATAATGATGTTTTTGAGTCTTTAGTTGATATGTATAAGTAATAAATGGGTACTAAATTAAACTTTTTTATGACACGTCATATGATTTGTAAATTTGGTCTAAAAATTTGGTCAACACATTACTCTTTGTTGAAGATTAGACTTGAATTGGAACAAATGTTTTAAAAATAACAACTCACATAGCTACTAGCTACTAATTAAAAATAAATTAACAACCAAACAAAAATTTGTAAAAATTGTAAAAATTGAAAAGTAAATAAGCACACATGGGGTTTTGAACCCAAGACCTCCTCATTAATTTTAAACAACAAAACCACCAGCTCTAGTTAAATTTCTTTGTCATTGAACCAAATTTTATAAATTTATACTCTTATGAAAACATATATAAATATACCACCCTAATAATTTTGGTGCCCCCAATTATTTTGGGCCCTGGACAGTCGCCCTGCCTGCACTGGGCCGGGCCGGCCCTGTTAACCACGCACACTAAGTATCGTTTTATAACTATTTCGTTTTTAGGGTTCAGTTTATTTTTTATACTTGAGATATATGACAAAATGTAAAGGGAAATGATGGATGAAGAAAAATGATGTGAGGGAGGGGAAGAATGTGAAAAATTCTCAAAAATGAAACAACTCAAAATGATTTTTGTTGGCTTTGTAGCCAAAATGTTCTCTGACATTGGCATGACTTCTCACTTTTGTCTCTGAGATTGAAAATCAATAGAGGTGGTCCCTGAGTTTGTCCGCTGTAAATCATTTTAATCATTCGTTAAAAATTTGTCAACACCATCGTTAAATTGTAACGTGAGAGACCATATGAGCACATTTTAAAGTATATTTTTGTCAAACCAACTGTTTTTAGCCAAAATGGTTCTTGAGATTGACATAACTCCTCACTTTGTCCCTGACAATGAAAAATAAATAGAAGTGATCCCTGAGTTTGTCCATCGTAAATAATTTTGGTCATTTTGTGAAAAATCTATCAATATCCTGTTAAATTGTCACATGAGCGATCGTGTGACCACCTTTTTAAGGACATTTTTGTCTAACCACCCTCTCCACTTAATGAGAATATTAACAATTTTTTCACAAAATGAATTAAATAGTTTTATTAACAAAACCTGTCAATATCCTCGTTAAGTGGAGGGGTTGGTTTCTTAAAAACACCCTTAAAAAAGTCGACTGTTGTCGCACAAGTGACAATTTACAAGGATATTGACAAATTTTTCATAGAATGACCAAAATGATTTACGATAGACAAACCCAGGGACCATTTTTATCAATTTTTCATTGTCAAGGACCAAAGTAAGAAATTATGACAATCTGAAGGACCATTTTGGCTAAAAAAATGTTGGTTTGATAAAAATATCCTTAAAAAGGTGATCACGTTGGACAAACTCAGAAACCACTTCCATTGTTTTCAATTTCAGGCCAAAATGATGAGTTATACTAATCTCAATGATTATTTTAGCTACAAAGCCTCTTTTTTTTCTTTTTCTTTTTTTATAGTTTCATTTTGTATATCATTTTATATACATTTCTTATGCATTTTCAATTTTCCCCCCACCATTCCTCCACCATTCTTCATCATCTTTTCCAGACGTTTCTAGTTGGTCTTGTAAGAATCCTCATGTATGTCCAAATTATTATTAGGAAAATATGTGTCATACATGTTTGTCCCGTTGTACCTTCAACATTACAAAAAGAAACTCAACCTACTTAAATTACGATGTCAATCCATAATACGTATGATTACAATACTTGATTAGATAATTTTCACATCCAAATTAAGCATTGTCAAAACTCGAAGGGAAGATGGAGCTAAGGATGGATGAACCTTTTGAAGATGCGACAATCTTAATACGCAGTAGGGCACGTAGCTAGCCTCTAAATGGTGAACATCAAAGGGAAAAAATATTCAGGTTGACCTACTCAAATATTAGGTTTAGCACACCAAGTATCAAATTAGTAGGTAATTACATATTTTAGTGGTTAATTAATCTCTGATTGGGGATCCCTCAAAAATGTACAACATGTCTATGGAGCTCAATATCCGAAATTTTTATGGAAGTACGCATGCTGAGTGATTTGTTCCTAATAGTTAGTGTATGTGTTTTGATATATACGTGACTTATCTCTCTAAAGTAATACTTTATATTAGAAAAAGTCATAAAAAATTTCGGTTCCAACTTGGGACCAGTTATGTAATGGAATAAACTCTACAAAATAATAAGTTATAATTTTTCTTGGTCCAATCTTAAGAAAACACCCCTCCACAGTACAAAAATATTCAAGAAATAAAACAACTGGCGCTAAGGAATTTTAATTAGGAAATACACAATTCATTAAGGATAAATAAGTCAATAAATAACTTTTTTTAACCCTTTATTAGTAATAACCTCCTAAAGTTATAAAATTAATTTGATTCCAACTGCATAACTTCGGAGAGATTAAATTTGTAGACAAAATTTACAAATTAAATGATGTTTCACCAATAGGAATGAACACGTTTATCAACACTCAAGTAATAATCGAATTATCAACTTCCAATTTATTTAGTTTACAAAATTTAGTTTCCCTAACATTACCCTAATTTTAAAAAGGTTTTACTTACATTGAAATATAATACATGCACTAGTAAGAGAAAAGCGAGTTTATGCTGCCCTTTTCAGTGTCTAGTATTCCCACTTTGAATAAAACAGTGAAAAAAAAGTACTCTTTGATGCTTATATATAGCAAGCTTCCTAGTTTATCTTCATATCTTGTAGTACTACAGGAGGGAAATGTCTACCTTGAGATGTTTTGTGATATATGCAGCATTAATGTTGTTTCTGCTTTTTTATTTTAGGTTCGATTCTCACTCTCTCAATCCTGAGGCCAACTCGATTCGAAAATTATTGGTCACAACAACCAAGGAAGAAATATATAATATCGGATTCAGAAATGAAGAGGCAAACAGAATCCATGTAGGCAAGTCAAAGCGCGAACGTATAAGCAAAACTCAAATTGAGTCAAAGCGGTTGTCTCCTGGAGGTCCGGATCCACGTCATCACTAGCTTTATCAGTCAACCAAAGGGAGAGAAGCTTCCTTACCCAAGTGTCATTACCTTGTTCTTATTTCTCTCCTCATGTGAGACCAGAATATATGAAAGTATTTTCTTTCAATCATAAGGTGTGTATTTGAACTTCAACAATATATAGAAGTGGTTGCTACTCCTATGAAATGTGTATTAAATAAAATGGTATGAACAACGTTATTCATTAAGATCAATAAAATGGTATGAACAACAGTGGTTGCTACTCTTATTTCTTCTCATTTTGTAGAGAAAGTGGTCAAGCGATACATTACAAAGCAATTTTTTTTTTTTTATAAATTTTTAATAATATTAAGAGGAGGTGGAGAGTTCAAAACTATCACCATAATTTAGAGAGATGTGAATTTCATATCCGGGACGCATAGATATAATCCCAACATTCTATCCATTATGATATTGAACTACATGCGAGACATTGCTTTCTCACTAACGTAACCAAAACAAAGACAACCTGAACAAAGTCTAAATCAGGCCTAATATGTGATCGAAATCAGATAGGTAATTTACGAATGTTTTGCCTTCGTGCGTATCTTCTAGTATAGTTCTAAGTTTATTTTTGGGCCGTCAACAAATTAATAAGATAATTTCTTCTTCGCATTTATGTTTCAAAGTTCAAACTGAAGAGTGATTTACAATTTTGCATGCAGCCGAGGACAGGATCAAATTTGTTTGGTAAGATCTGTCGTTAATTGCGTTGAATTAATTTTAATTTTAGGTATTAAGCAACTGTTGTGTTAGTAAGTGCAGTTGTTTCTTATATTTTATCAAGTACGTAATAACGTAATTAAATTGGTTTAATTAATTAAAATTAGGATGGTCTTCAAAAGCGTGCAAAAGGAAGCATAAACAAATGCAAACAATAATTTAACAAAATTTATCGTTTGACGAAAAAAAAATTGCAAACAATAAAGCTTGATTAATTGTGAAAATATAAATGTATCAGGTACTTTTTTCTACTGTTGCATGTTATTACAGGTTAAGCATAAACTTAAAGAAAGTTTAGTTACGTTCGGTTACATAACTAATTTATTTTAATTAATTACTACCTTTTAAACTTTGTGGTCACTGGGATTTTGCAGCTTCTCATCATTCGATTTTCTTGAGGTCTGCCAAGATAAAAAAATTTCATATAAACAAAGCGAACCTATTTATGTTACAGAATTATAGTCATGTTAGGTCACGTTTGGTGCCTAAAATTAGATTGGATATATTAACTCACTCGATGCGAGGATGGTCAGCTGCGAACAAGGCCTGCAGATGCATGCAGGGCAGGTCTTATGGTAGGTTGTTGAGTGTATGGATGAATGGGAGACCCGGGTGCAGAAGTGCTGTATGAAGACAGTAGAGACGGCTCTGGAGTTCTCCAATAAATCTGAGACGCAGATTTGCTTAGAGTTTTTGAGGCTGATGATCGTCTTGAATATGGTAGGAGGTTGATTTTGATTCTGTGGTACAAAAATGAAAAACCACAGCAAGTGGTCAAGATCAAATATAATTAATACTAATTAAAGTATTAAGAATCATTCGGGTTAAGGGTTTCGCTCTAATTTTTGGAACAGACGTGGAGTTTGCGTAGAAAACAAGAAAAATATCATCACTCACTTGTTGTGAACATCGACGTATTCATCTGTTTCATCCAGTATATCTTCCTTGAAGACAGAATAAATAGACTGGTTAGTTTAATTTTCAAATGTATATTGCCAGAAAAAATAAAAAAACAGTTCATCAATTTATTTACTAACTCGGTTACCTGCAACAGTTCCTCCATGACGTCTTCCATTGTTATGATGCCGATTACCTCCTCGTCCCTTTGAAGAGATTCTAAACTTTCAGATGATACATTTTGCGTGCACAATCCTTGCCTATGTTTCGTATTTGCAGTTTCAGTTGAATATAGAGGTGATGGTATGTCCACGGAAATGCTCAGACGCTCTTTTTGTTCATGCGAAAAATTTAATCCTGTAGAATCGCACTTAACAACCATGAATTCTACTAGTCTAAAAACATATTTTTAGTATTTTCAGTATAATTTACATTACCTCTACCCTCAGCTAGCGTTGAATGTGATCTTGAATTAGTATCCTTGTTACTCTTCACCACAGCAACCATATGACTATGACCTTTCTGGAACTGCTGCAGTATGTCGTATAAAGGCGAATTATCATAGACCCTGTTACAGATTATGTACAGCATTACAATTTACATTAAACATATGCGCTTTTCGGCAAATTAGTTTTGTGGAAACAGTAGTTGGTTTTGCCCAAAACTTGTGTTAGCATGAAGCCAATGGCTAGATTCCTATCTTGGAATCCTTCTGATAGTCAAGTATTTAATTGGCGTTTCGTCCTCAGGGCGGCTGAAGATCAAATTCTTCAACTACGATGAAAGGTAGCCTTAAAGAAATAGTAAACAATGAGGCCTGCTAAGTGCGAAGTGCTTACCAGAATGATGCCAATAATGTTTGTTGGGGTTCCGGAGTAGATAGGTATACGACTGTGACCTTTGCTAGTTATTAAACCAAGTGTATGGCCAAAGATCCACGGACCAAAACACATCAGAATGACATAGTACTCGAACGTAATTAAACATGATTTAACTTTGGTATGAGCAGATTCAACTGACCATCGTAACTTACATGTCGAGTTTTGAATTGATGTCAAGGGAGAAAGTTTGAGATATGGGAGTCATTGCATCTTTAGCAGTCTTGGAAGCCAAATCCAGAGCACCAGCAATAATCGTCGTTTCATGATGCGATAACTCTCCACCTTTCCCAGCCTAGTGATGAACATGATCACAGTAATTAGACTTTTGTCACTGTCTGCATAGACCGTTAACATTTAGCAAGAATCTCTAGCAAGTTTACCTCATTGGCATGCAGATCCACCAATGTTTTTAGCCCCGCTCGTTTTAAGAGCGCCGAATGCCCTTTGCCATGGAGGCAATCCAGCAGCTGCCACGGTATTTCCAAACACGAAAAAGTCTTAATTTGCGCAGTTTATGCTTAGCACGAAAGAGTTGAGTTACGTGAAGCCAGCGAAACTGAACATTGATCTGAGCTATGTCATGAACGTGTATTTTACCTTACTGAAAGGGTACGATAGGGGGAGCAAAACCACAAGAAGCAACCGGACCAAGTGAGACATTTTCGCACCGAGACTTAGTCCATATCGAGAACATACAGCTTGAGGAATGATCTAAGAGAAGAGGTGAAGGATACAGAATCTTAAGACAACGATAATGTATATATTGTCAACACTTAAAGTGCATTAGGCTAAGACAAAAACCAAGTGAATGGCTTAAAACAAAATTTTTACCCCCGTAAATGCAAGAACAAGGGTGCCTGACACAAGAATCGCAGCCCAAACGGGAGGAATCGAGTCCATGAAAATGGGAAGCGCCTTGTAGAACAATACATTAGTTAACAGGTCAAGTAATTTGGTACTTCAGAACATAAAAACAGCACAAATTACACATGTCATAGCGGCGTACCTCCATTGCCAGTGATTTTCCTATGAGGAGAGTACATAAAAGTAGATGTTCGTTCTTAACAAGCGGCAGAATCTTCGCTGCAAATTTAGCGAGCTCATTAAGCTGGTAATTAATTTTCACAAATAATATTGTAATGAAGTTCACCGCAGCTAGCAACCTGCATTCTTCTGTTCTTGAGGCTGACCGGACTTAATGAGGACTTCAAGATCGACTTGGCTGAAGGAGAGGAGTCCTAAGGCAAGGCCTGATGCAATACCGGCAAATGCCACAAGGACCAAAGATATGACCATAAACACCCAGAAATCGGTCTGACAACATAATATGTCATCGTCTCTCATGGTAGTCTAGTAAGTACTAATACTCCAACAGTGAACTACAATGTATTTATCAAACAGAAGGGTTGGCTTTATACACTTTTGCTTGAACGAACACGCGAAGGACTATCTTTTTTATCGATTGTGCGGGTTACTGTAGCATGAAGAACAAAACCACGAAACAAATAGTGTCAAGTTTTGTGAATTTTGGACAAAGATAATCAGAACACGTAGGAGATGTGAAATATATTCTGTCCAAATCCAAGTCCCTACTGCCGAACACCTCTAAATCTGTAGATTAAACTAAAATAGGATAATTAATCTGGTAAATAAAAAAATAATAATAAAAAAAGACGGAATACCAAATTTTAATTGAAAACAAAACAAAAATACAAAGAGTAAAAAACGGAACCTAAGTCATCATTTATTATTTGATGTCAAATTCCCTACAATTGTTCCCTAATGCTTGCTGAATTGAGGTTTCCTTCATTGGAAATAGCTTTTGATACTACTGCAAAGTCCAAACGTAGTTTTAATTCAAGTTATTACAGGCGAGGAACAGAAACCAAATGAGGAATTTCAAAGGATTAATGGCCATAAATCAGGAATTTCAAAGGATAGTCCAGCCTCGGAAGAGGAATTGGAGAATAAGAAAGATGAAACACCGGGAAACAGTGTTGAACAAGAAGAGTATTCAAGATAACTCTAATTATTCCAAGAAGAAGAAAATAAAACACACTCTAAAGAAAGCTCACAAAACACTAATTAGCAAAGCTATTCTTCTTTAGCACTTAGCTTTGTTTTTCTTGTTGATGATTTACAAGGCTTAGGGACTTGGGTATTTATAGCAAACCTACACCACACACTTAATTAAACTAAGATTATTTACTACCACACAAAACACATTAATTGTACCTAATTATTTTCCACACAACTATGCCTAACATTGCCTAACATTGCCTAACTTTGCAATTGTAAGCAATTACATCATCAAACTAGATATGGACTTGGACTTTAGATTGGGTTGTGGATTACTTATGGATTTGGGTTGACATTGATTCTCAACACTCCCCCTCAATGTCAGCTCTCATTCTTTGCATTGTGCTGAGCAGACAGCGAAATATTTCGAGCTTGCCTGTACTCAAACTTTTTGTGAACAAGTCCGCAACTTGATCATTCGTCTTAACCTGTCTCATCTCAATCTCTTCTTGCAAAACCTTTTCTCTGATAAAGTGGTAGTGCACTTCAACATGTTTAGTTCTTGCATGAAAAATTGGATTCTCCGCCAAACGAATTGCCGACTGATTGTCACAGTACAACGGAATAGCATAATCTACTGATTGATGTAGATTATTCATCAGCTGTATCAGCCATGTACTCTCTTGAGCTGCCATTGCTGCTGCTCGATACTCAGCTTCAGTGGTTGACAATGATACCGTCGGCTGTCTCTTGCTACACCAAGAGATCGTTCCAGAACCAAGCTTAAACACATACCCAGTTGTTGATCTCCTGGTGTCATGATCTCCCGCATAGTCAGCATCACAGTAACCAACTAACTTGTAGTCTTCACCTTTCTTGTACAAAAGACCATAGTCAATTGTACTCTTCACATATCTCAGTATTCGTCGAACTGCTTCCAAATGAGGCTTCTTTGGATTTTGCATGTACCGACTCATCACACTAACTGCATAAGAAATGTCAGGTCGAGTCAGGGTTAAGTAGATCAGACTACCTACCAATTGTCGATACATCGTCGCATCTTCCAAATCTTTTCCTTCATGTGCACTCATTTTGGCATTTGGTTCCATCGGTGTCGAAATTGGCTTGCATTCGAGCATTCCAAACTTCTTCAATAAATCTTTGGAATATTTTTGCTGACAGAGAAATATTCCTTCTTGTGTGCGATCAATCTCTAGACCAAGGAAGTGCTTGAGCTGTCCAAGTTCCTTCATCTGGAAACGGACTGATAAATTCTCCTTCGTCCGAAGAATTTCTGCCTCGTCATCACCGGTTATGATCAAATCATCCACATACACTAGCACAATAGCTAACTTTCCTCTATTGGCTTTGACAAACAAGCTGGAATCTGCAGGTGTTACTGAATAACCACTTTGTGTTAGAAATTCAGCAATCTTACCATACCATGCCCTGGGTGCTTGTTTCAATCCGTAGAGCGCTTTTCGCAGCTTACACACATATTCAAGATGATCTTGACTTTGAAAACCCATTGGTTGAATCATGTAGATCTCCCGATCCAGCTCTCCATGAAGAAAAGCATTCTTAACATCCATCTGCCACAAATTCCAGTCTTTGTTGGCTGCGAGTGCAAGTAGGACTCGTACAGTTGTAAGTTTCGCCACTGGACTAAACGTTTCATCATAGTCTAGTCCGTACTGTTGAGAGAAACCACGAGCTACCAATCGTGCCTTGTACCTCTCAATTGACCCATCTGGACGACGCTTTATCTTGTAAACCCATTTACAGGATATGGGTTTCACATCTCTTGGCCTTGGCACCAGATCCCAAGTTTGATTTTGCTCAAGTGCATCAATCTCTTCTTTCATAGCTGCCATCCACTCAGAACTCTGCGATGCTTCTTCAAACGTTTCAGGTTCTGTTGCAGTTGCTTCTTCAATTATGGCTGCATTGGCGTATTTGGGATTTGGCCTCCGTGTTCTTGTTGACCTTCGGAGTTGAGATTGTGGAGTTGATTCTTCCGGTTCACTAGACTCACCTTCTGCATCTGGTTGTTGATACATGCCAGTTTGCCAAGGATTCTGAGTCATTCTTTGTTCGTCATCATCGCCGTTTGGATCTCCTGATTCATCTGAACTTGGTTGGAGTTGAACAATATGCTCCCCCATCTTTTGTTGTAGCTTGTCTCCAAATTCTCTTGAGTCAGGTAACACCTCCTTTTCTAAGGACCACCAAGAAGATGCTTCATCGAACACCACATCTCGTGAAGTGTAGCACCTTCCACTTGTTGGATCGCAACATTTCCACCCTTTTCTCTGGCTGTCGTATCCCACAAAGATACATCTGACAGCTTTCTTGTCAAACTTGCTCCGTAAATGATCAGGAACAAATACATAACATACACAGCCAAATACTCGAAAGTAGCTAACTGTAGGTTTCATGTTCCACAGTTTCTCAAAGGGTGAAACAAATCCTAACCTTGGTTGAGGAAGTCTGTTGATCACAAAAGCTGCAGTCCTCATTGCTTCAGCCCAAAACCTTCCCGGTACGTTCTTTGCATGTAGCATACTTCGACAGATTTCTGCAAGATGCCGGTTCTTTCTCTCAGCTACACCATTTTGTTGTGGCGTGTTGGCACAAGTGTACTGATGACGTATTTGGCATTCCCTTAGGTATTGAGAGAACTCACTTGAGCTATATTCTCCCCCGTTGTCTGTGCGCAAGCAACGGATTTTCTTTCCCACTTCTCCTTCAACTGTCTCTCTGAACTCTTTAAACTTTGAGAATGTGTCAGACTTTTCTTTCATGAAGAAAACCCACACATACCTTGAGAAGTCATCAATGAACGTCACCATGTACCGCATACCGCCAATTGATGGTTGCTTAACGGGCCCGAACACATCGGAATGAATCAACTCCAACGACTCTTTCGCTTTAAACTTCGACTCTTCGTATGGTAGTTGATGTGCTTTACCATACTGGCATCCTGCACAAACCGTGTCTGTTCTCACGTCAAACTGAGGTAGCCCCTTAAGCATTGACTTCTTCATCATCACATTTAGCTTGTGATAGCTAACGTGACCCAATCGCATGTGCCACAGGTCTACTGTCTCATTTTTTCTTGTCTTGTCTACATATGCAGACTCTGCTGACATCACGTAGACTGACTCCAATCGTCGCCCTTCCATTGTCGGTTTTTCTGAGATTTTTAGATCACGATACACCTTCACATTTCTGGGACCGAACAAGACATAGTGGCCTGATGATGTCAATTGGGCCACAGATAGCAAATTTTTCTTCATTCCTGGGACATGATAAACATCTTGAAGTGGCACCTGTTTAGAATTATATCGTGGTGTAACTATCGTCTTACCGATGTGAGCTATCGGTAACCTTGAGTTGTCAGCTGTCACCACCACACGGTTTCCCTTGTACTCAGACAGGTTTTGCAACTTCTGTTTATCACCCGTCATATGATTTGAGCAGCCTGAATCTACGATCCAATCATTTTTGTAGTCAATCCGTTCTTGTGTTGTTACCGTGAGAGCTAATTCTTCTTCCTCCATAGCGAATGACGCTTCAGCATCCCAGCCATCTTCACTATTCTCCTTCGAACTGGAAGTAGCAGTATTACTTTCAACATGCTTTTTCCTGGCCCAACAATCTTTCGCCATGTGACCCGACTTCCCGCAGTTGTAACACTCGCCATCGAACTTTCTATTATTACCGCGATTCTTCGAAGCTCCCCCTGGACGAGAGCCTCCCCTTCCTTGGTGATTTTTCATCTTGTCACCATCCTTTTTAGATCCACCACCAGTGTGCCGCTTGAGGCTGCCTTTGCTTTTATTGATGTAGAGCGCTTCCTCTTCACCCTTCAGCAAGACTCCTCCCATTTGCTTGGCCATAGCTTCTTGACCTGTAAGCAAATTCTCAAACTCAACAAGCGATGGTTGTGTCGGCCATCCCTGTACAGCGGCAACGAACCCTCGGTATTCGGGTCTCAAACCATGGATAATTATTCTCTTTATCCTGGCTTCCCCAATAGACGCGGTTAGATCTAATTCAGAAATTTCGCGGCATATCGACTTCACCTTGTGAAAGTACTGGGCAATCGTCATGTCGAGTTGCGTCATCGATAGCAGCTCATTCTCGAGAAGTTGCAGTCTTGTATCATTCTTCTTTGAGAAGAGTGTAACAAAAGTGTCCCATGCTTCCTTTGGCGTTTTGGCATCCCGAATGTGCTCCAACATTTCTTCTTCAATTGTGGTCTTTAAAGCAAACATTGTTTTGCCTGCTTTAATTTTCCACTTTCGCAAGACGCCATTGGCATCTTCTGTCGCCGGTTGTGTAACTTCACCACCACCGACAACCTCCCAAAGGTCCTGACCTTGTAGGTAAGACTCAATACACGTTGCCCACGTGTTGTAATTTTTGTTGTTGAGCTTCTTGATTCCTCCAACTACTTGAAGGTCACCCATCGTGCCCGGCAAGACTTCGACTATACCGATCAAGCTTGACTAACAAACTTGCAGAGTACCAAACTCCTCACGACTCAAGATAGCTCCACCAAGAACGATCCCTGACCGACTTGGCTCTGATACCAATTGTTGAACAAGAAGAGTATTCAAGATAACTCTAATTATTCCAAGAAGAAGAAAATAAAACACACTCTAAAGAAAGCTCACAAAACACTAATTAGCAAAGCTATTCTTCTTTAGCACTTAGCTTTGTTTTTCTTGTTGATGATTTACAAGGCTTAGGGACTTGGGTATTTATAGCAAACCTACACCACACACTTAATTAAACTAAGATTATTTACTACCACACAAAACACATTAATTGTACCTAATTATTTTCCACACAACTATGCCTAACATTGCCTAACATTGCCTAACTTTGCAATTGTAAGCAATTACATCATCAAACTAGATATGGACTTGGACTTTAGATTGGGTTGTGGATTACTTATGGATTTGGGTTGACATTGATTCTCAACAAACAGGACTACATTTTACAAACTGGGGATGTTTAAGATTCAGCTGTTTTCATCCCATGGAAGTCAGGTTTGTGCAAGGAAGGATTTACTCTTATTTTGTCATCCAAGTTGATGCTAGCTCTTTTTTAACGGTTAATCTTTTGTTCTAATTCTCCACCTGTTGTTGAAGTAGAAGACTTTGTAAAAGCTCAACCCGATGCCATTGCACACTCAGCAGCTAAAATTATATCTCGTCTGAAAGCTGATGGAGAAAAGACCACGCAAGCCCTCAAGTCCTTATGTTGGAGACTAAAGGGTCTTCAAGTGGAGGTACCACTTCGTTTTTTTTGCCGACATATTCAAACTTGTTAAACAAGTTTCCAAATCTGTTTCCAAGACGTGGCTGTAGGTTTTGCACTCCTTTTTTTTTTTTTTTTTACAATTTTGAACAACTTCAAAACTTATGTTCTCTGGAAAGGTTGTTTTTTAGATTGAATGCCCAACTTCTGTGATATATGAGGTCGTCTTCAACACACGAAGGCTAGAATGTGATTTCGTAGAATGAGAAAGTCTATTTTACATATCTATCCCAATCTTGTTAAATCCGCCTTTAATGTTGTTGTTGCAAATCAATGTAGTCTTATCGATGATTAATCTTTGTCGAATTATATTGCAGGAGGCAGTACTTATTGGTGTAGATTCCCTTGGATTTGACTTAAGGGTATGCTCAGGAACACAAGTCCAGACATTGAGATTCGCACTTAACACACGGGTAAGCCAATTATCTTTAATCCATGGCGCATCTTCTGCACGTTATTGAACCATCTCTGAACTCTGAAGCACAATAAAATGTAGTTGCAAATTCCTTTGTTACTCTTTCAGAACCATGAAATACAATATGCTTGTGCTGCCTTTGGTTTGGTTACCTCGTCTACCGTGTGGTTTCAGGCAACTTCTGAGTACAGTGCTGAGAGACAACTCAATGATCTGCTATTCCCAAGGATGCAGCAGAAACCACAAACAGTGAAACAAACTTAGCAAATTGAACGGTAACGTCATCAACACCTTCAAGTGCCATCATTTGGTTTGATTCTAGCTCGTTTCTTCAAGGTGCCTCTCGGCATAGGTTTCAATATATGACAGGAGGGGTTCCAAAAATTTCTTGCACAGTCCGACCAGGTCATTGTATTGTTAATTGAGATTAAGGATTATGAAATTTCATTATTTGCGAAGCTTGGTGATTCTTTGCCTTGTAAATCATTTTTGTTTTGATCAACTGGTTAATAGGTCTCGTTGCCCTTGTTTTAACCTATGGGATCATAACCTCAGGTTAAACATATATATATATATGTGTGTGTGTGTGTGTGTGTTTCGTTAAGTTGTTTAAATGCACAAACGCTACATGTAGAAATTGAGGACGGATCCACACTGAAGACACTTTAAGTGATCCGCACGGGCAACAATTTGCAATCTTCAAATTATATGTTTGGGTATGTCTTTCTTGTAAATGTGAGTTAATTTTAAAAAGGCATGTAAAGATTGTGTAAATATTAGGAGTTCTTTATTAGGAAGGATATATGTTTGTGTCCTCTATTATTTCCTTATGGAACAAGGATTGTATTTGTATATAATTGATTATGTAATCATTCAAGTCGTAAAATTCTAATTTGGTATCACTAAAGGAGAGCAGATGAATGTTTTACGACGCTATATCTCGTGAGTGTAAATGACTGTAAGAGCAACCATATAAGCTCTATAACAAACTAGCCAAGAACATAAGATTTAACCAACTAAATCACAATCATCACTCCAAATATATTCTGTATATGCAAATACTGTAGTAATATCTGCAACACATATCTGCAAACTGTTTGCCGTAGTCTTTCCCGTGTGTGCTGTCAGAAGACAGCAGATGGTGCTATTCCATTAAGCCAAAAGACGAGGGGTTTTAGAGATGACTGTCTTCGTTGAAAAGCGAATGACCAATGTTGTGATGATTGGTGACAGTCCAACCATGACCAGGATGAGCGGAAGCAAGAGCCACACGGATGGTGTCACAACCATGAACACCACAACCTTTGCCGCACTTGAAAACTATAGGGAACTGGGTTCAAGAATACGGCAGGGCACGTAAAGCACCAAGCCGTGGGACTGCATGTGCAATCCGACTTCTCCATCATCTTCAACTGTCACATGGACGCATACCAAGACACCCTCTACACACAACCTTCTCCTCTCTGCAAAACTCAATGCTCTCCAAGTTATAGGTAATTGGAACATTAAGAGCGTGCTTTTGTGAGAGCAGGGGCTTGTGGTTTTTATACTACAAAATCTGGATTACCCTATAATAATCCTACAAGGAATACAAGACCAAATCTCTATTCTTAAGCTTATCAATACAGAGTTTCAATCCAAACCAAAGTCGAATGAACTCTTATAAACATATTAAGACTTCTTTATAGCAATCTGAGACAACAAAGATTATTACCAAACCGTATGAATCACACTCATACTCTAACAATGATATGTTAGGTACATTGATCACGATTATGATCGTGAGAAACATGTGACAGAAAAATTTGAAATTTTCAAGTTGGATTATTTGAAGCGCGAGTGGATTGAGAAAAAAAGCTTAGGTGATGTGCCTCTCTTTTTGGGTGACAACTCTAGGTTGCGGTTCTAGCTTTGGATATTCCTGGATGCCGGTCGAATTGCATATACTTCATCCATGATCATGATCGTCAGTCAATGTTGAGAATCAATGTCAACCCAAATCCATAAGTAATCCACAACCCAATCTAAAGTCCAAGTCCATATCTAGTTTGATGATGTAATTGCTTACAATTGCAAAGTTAGGCAATGTTAGGCAATGTTAGGCATAGTTGTGTGGAAAATAATTAGGTACAATTAATGTGTTTTGTGTGGTAGTAAATAATCTTAGTTTAATTAAGTGTGTGGTGTAGGTTTGCTATAAATACCCAAGTCCCTAAGCCTTGTAAATCAAAAGAAAAACAAAGCTAAGTGCTAAAGAAGAATAGCTTTGCTAATTAGTGTTTTGTGAGCTTTCTTTTGAGTGTGCTTTATTTTCTTCTTCTTGGAATAATTAGAGTTATCTTGAATACTCTTCTTGTTCAACAATTGGTATCAGAGCCAAGTCGGTCAGGGATCGTTCTTGGTGGAGCTATCTTGAGTCGTGAGGAGTTTGGTACTCTGCAAGTTTGTTAGTCAAGCTTGATCGGTATAGTCGAAGTCTTGCCGGGCACGATGGGTGACCTTCAAGTAGTTGGAGGAATCAAGAAGCTCAACAACAAAAACTACAACACATGGGCAACATGTATGGAGTCTTACTTACAAGGTCAAGACCTTTGGGAGGTTGTCGGTGGTGGTGAAGTCACACAACCGGCGACAGAAGATGCCAATGGCGTCTTGCGAAAGTGGAAAATTAAAGCAGGCAAAGCAATGTTTGCTTTAAAGACCACAATTGAAGAAGAAATGTTGGAGCACATTCGGGATGCCAAAACACCAAAGGAAGCATGGGACACTTTTGTTACACTCTTCTCAAAGAAGAATGATACAAGACTGCAACTTCTCGAGAATGAGCTGCTATCGATGGCGCAACGCGACATGACGATTGCCCAGTACTTTCACAAGGTGAAGTCGATATGCCGCGAAATTTCTGAATTAGATCTAACCGCGTCTATTGGGGAAGCCAGGATAAAGAGAATAATTATCCATGGTTTGAGACCCGAATACCGAGGGTTCGTTGCCGCTGTACAGGGATGGCCGACACAACCATCGCTTGTTGAGTTTGAGAATTTGCTTACAGGTCAAGAAGCTATGGCCAAGCAAATGGGAGGAGTCTTGCTGAAGGGTGAAGAGGAAGCGCTCTACATCAATAAAAGCAAAGGCAGCCTCAAGCGGCACACTGGTGGTGGATCTAAGAAGGATGGTGACAAGATGAAAAATCACCAAGGAAGGGGAGGCTCTCGTCCAGAGGGAGCTTCGAAGAATCGCGGTAATAATAGAAAGTTCGATGGCGAGTGTTACAACTGCGGGAAGTTAGGTCACATGGCGAAAGATTGTTGGGCCAAGAAAAAGCATGTTGAAAGTAATACTGCTACTTCCAGTTCGAAGGAGAATAGTGAAGATGGCTGGGATGCTGAAGCGTCATTCGCTATGGAGGAAGAAGAATTAGCTCTCACGGTAACAACACAAGAACGGATTGACTACAAAAATGATTGGATCGTAGATTCAGGCTGCTCAAATCATATGACGGGTGATAAACAGAAGTTGCAAAACCTGTCTGAGTACAAGGGAAACCGTGTGGTGGTGACAGCTGACAACTCAAGGTTACCGATAGCTCACATCGGTAAGACGATAGTTACACCACGATATAATTCTAAACAGGTGCCACTTCAAGATGTTTATCATGTCCCAGGAATGAAGAAAAATTTGCTATCTGTGGCCCAATTGACATCATTAGGCCACTATGTCTTGTTCGGTCCCAGAAATGTGAAGGTGTATCGTGATCTAAAAATCTCAGAAAAACCGACAATGGAAGGGCGACGATTGGAGTCAGTCTACGTGATGTCAGCAGAGTCTGCATATGTAGACAAGACAAGAAAAAATGAGACAGTAGACCTGTGGCACATGCGATTGGGTCACGTTAGCTATCACAAGCTAAATGTGATGATGAAGAAGTCAATGCTTAAGGGGCTACCTCAGTTTGACGTGAGAACAGACACGGTTTGTGCAGGATGCCAGTATGGTAAAGCACATCAACTACCATACGAAGAGTCGAAGTTTAAAGCGAAAGAGTCGTTGGAGTTGATTCATTCCGATGTGTTCGGGCCCATTAAGCAACCATCAATTGGCGGTATGCGGTACATGGTGACGTTCATTGATGACTTCTCAAGGTATGTGTGGGTTTTCTTCATGAAAGAAAAGTCTGACACATTCTCAAAGTTTAAAGAGTTCAGAGAGACAGTTGAAGGAGAAGTGGGAAAGAAAATCCGTTGCTTGCGCACAGACAACGGGGGAGAATATAGCTCAAATGAGTTCTCTCAATATCTAAGGGAATGCCAAATACGTCATCAGTACACTTGTGCCAACACGCCACAACAAAATGGTGTAGCTGAGAGAAAGAACCGGCATCTTGCAGAAATCTGTCGAAGTATGCTACATGCAAAGAACGTACCGGGAAGGTTTTGGGCTGAAGCAATGAGGACTGCAGCTTTTGTGATCAACAGACTTCCTCAACCAAGGTTAGGATTTGTTTCACCCTTTGAGAAACTGTGGAACATGAAACCTACAGTTAGCTACTTTCGAGTATTTGGCTGTGTATGTTATGTATTTGTTCCTGATCATTTACGGAGCAAGTTTGACAAGAAAGCTGTCAGATGTATCTTTGTGGGATACGACAGCCAGAGAAAAGGGTGGAAATGTTGCGATCCAACAAGTGGAAGGTGCTACACTTCACGAGATGTGGTGTTCGATGAAGCATCTTCTTGGTGGTCCTTAGAAAAGGAGGTGTTACCTGACTCAAGAGAATTTGGAGACAAGCTACAACAAAAGATGGGGGAGCATATTGTTCAACTCCAACCAAGTTCAGATGAATCAGGAGATCCAAACGGCGATGATGACGAACAAAGAATGACTCAGAATCCTTGGCAAACTGGCATGTATCAACAACCAGATGCAGAAGGTGAGTCTAGTGAACCGGAAGAATCAACTCCACAATCTCAACTCCGAAGGTCAACAAGAACACGGAGGCCAAATCCCAAATACGCCAATGCAGCCATAATTGAAGAAGCAACTGCAACAGAACCTGAAACGTTTGAAGAAGCATCGCAGAGTTCTGAGTGGATGGCAGCTATGAAAGAAGAGATTGATGCACTTGAGCAAAATCAAACTTGGGATCTGGTGCCAAAGCCAAGAGATGTGAAACCCATATCCTGTAAATGGGTTTACAAGATAAAGCGTCGTCCAGATGGGTCAATTGAGAGGTACAAGGCACGATTGGTAGCTCGTGGTTTCTCTCAACAGTACGGACTAGACTATGATGAAACGTTTAGTCCAGTGGCGAAACTTACAACTGTACGAGTCCTACTTGCACTCGCAGCCAACAAAGACTGGAATTTGTGGCAGATGGATGTTAAGAATGCTTTTCTTCATGGAGAGCTGGATCGGGAGATCTACATGATTCAACCAATGGGTTTTCAAAGTCAAGATCATCTTGAATATGTGTGTAAGCTGCGAAAAGCGCTCTACGGATTGAAACAAGCACCCAGGGCATGGTATGGTAAGATTGCTGAATTTCTAACACAAAGTGGTTATTCAGTAACACCTGCAGATTCCAGCTTGTTTGTCAAAGCCAATAGAGGAAAGTTAGCTATTGTGCTAGTGTATGTGGATGATTTGATCATAACCGGTGATGACGAGGCAGAAATTCTTCGGACGAAGGAAAATTTATCAGTCCGTTTCCAGATGAAGGAACTTGGACAGCTCAAGCACTTCCTTGGTCTAGAGATTGATCGCACACAAGAAGGAATATTTCTCTGTCAGCAAAAATATTCCAAAGATTTATTGAAGAAGTTTGGAATGCTCGAATGCAAGCCAATTTCGACACCGATGGAACCAAATGCCAAAATGAGTGCACATGAAGGAAAAGATTTGGAAGATGTGACGATGTATCGACAATTGGTAGGTAGTCTGATCTACTTAACCCTGACTCGACCTGACATTTCTTATGCAGTTAGTGTGATGAGTCGGTACATGCAAAATCCAAAGAAGCCTCATTTGGAAGCAGTTCGACGAATACTGAGATATGTGAAGAGTACAATTGACTATGGTCTTTTGTACAAGAAAGGTGAAGACTACAAGTTAGTTGGTTACTGTGATGCTGACTATGCAGGAGATCATGACACCAGGAGATCAACAACTGGGTATGTGTTTAAGCTTGGTTCTGGAACGATCTCTTGGTGTAGCAAGAGACAGCCGACGGTATCATTGTCAACCACTGAAGCTGAGTATCGAGCAGCAGCAATGGCAGCTCAAGAGAGTACATGGCTAATACAGCTGATGAATAATCTACATCAATCAGTAGATTATGCTATTCCGTTGTACTGTGACAATCAGTCGGCAATTCGTTTGGCGGAGAATCCAATTTTTCATGCAAGAACTAAACATGTTGAAGTGCACTACCACTTTATCAGAGAAAAGGTTTTGCAAGAAGAGATTGAGATGAGACAGGTTAAGACGAATGATCAAGTTGCGGACTTGTTCACAAAAAGTTTGAGTACAGGCAAGCTCGAAATATTTCGCTGTCTGCTCAGCACAATGCAAAGAATGAGAGCTGACATTGAGGGGGAGTGTTGAGAATCAATGTCAACCCAAATCCATAAGTAATCCACAACCCAATCTAAAGTCCAAGTCCATATCTAGTTTGATGATGTAATTGCTTACAATTGCAAAGTTAGGCAATGTTAGGCAATGTTAGGCATAGTTGTGTGGAAAATAATTAGGTACAATTAATGTGTTTTGTGTGGTAGTAAATAATCTTAGTTTAATTAAGTGTGTGGTGTAGGTTTGCTATAAATACCCAAGTCCCTAAGCCTTGTAAATCAAAAGAAAAACAAAGCTAAGTGCTAAAGAAGAATAGCTTTGCTAATTAGTGTTTTGTGAGCTTTCTTTTGAGTGTGCTTTATTTTCTTCTTCTTGGAATAATTAGAGTTATCTTGAATACTCTTCTTGTTCAACAGTCAACAATTAGGTTTCGTGGCCATGGACCTCATGATTTTGGTGTATATGATCTCGAAAGCAGAATCGTTGATTCACAACGGCCTTACAGCAACCTTGCCATGAAGCTAGTGAACAACAGTATTCGACCTCCAATTTGGATTGTGCCGACTTTTCAGTACTTGTAAAGAGCTTGTTTTATTAATCTCTGTCTACTTTTGTGCTTTTAAACATGTAACTCCATGTTTGAGATTCGGTATTTTATATTTATAGTTCAAAATTTGATTCATTCTCGTTGCATCGCATGTTTTTAAAAATTAATTTTAGGACATTGCAAAGATTTTCGACACCTACAAATCTCTTTGGGTTTTTGGTATTAGTTTATATTTATTTTTCTATTTTTCAACTTTAAAAATAATTGCGGAACCTAATAAATGGTAGGATCACATGTAAAGGTCTTGCAATATTTTTCTTAACTCCATGCAAAATACTTCCTAAAACTAAAATTTCAATTTTTTTTTTTTTGTCAAAGGATAATATTATTAGATACAAACAAAAATGTTTACATAAATAGCCAGAGTGTTAAATAGCCACTCCGGCTCCAAGCAATCCCACAAATGAGAACCCCCCCCCATACGCGTGACAAATTATGCCACCAAATGCGCAGCCTCATTACAGGCTCGAGGAGTATAAAGAAATTCCACAAACTCCAATTGGTTTTTACTCAATGTCCCATAATATTCCTTCAATGCTAACCTCCAGCACAAGAAGACCATTTAACATCTCCACAAGCATCTTCGAGTCCGTTTCAATCTTAACCTTCCCATAACCTCTCTCCATACAATCCAACAAACCCCACCTCACCGCCTCCGCTTCCGCCATCAAACTAGACCCACTCAAGACTCCCCTCACACCTCCGGCCCTCTGGAAAATCCATAAAAGTCTCTAGCCACCCACCCTAAACCACCAATCCCCGTTCGTGAACACCAAGCACCATCACAATTAACCTTAATAATTTGAAATGGAGGCTTCACCCATCTCTCTTGAACCATCCCCCCTACCATGCGTTGCGGCCTTGTGACGAGTCCAAAGACGCCACAACCCACAGACTCTATTAATGAAAACGAGTTACAACACACGTTATCCAATTGATTTTGAGATTTTTACAAGATTCATTATAAGCCAAAATTAGAGTCATTCTCGTCATGCCACATGTTTCATAAAACTAATTTTAGGATATTCCCAAGACTTTCAACACATAAAAATATATTTGGGGGACCATCTATAAGTTTATAAGTTTATAAAACAAAAAATTATCTCTCTCTCTCCCTAAAGGATTAAACTTGAAGTACCTATAATCTTTATTTTTTTTGTTTGAGATATGCTAATGCATTCATGCAGATATACATAGCTAACCCAGGATTGTGCTCTTGCAAATTAACCACCAGGGCCGGTCTAGAGTTTTTTGAGGCCCGGGGCGATGCCACAAAATGTGCCCTCATTTTATATAAGAAAATTATTTGTTTTCACACGTAAGACATCGATAAAATTATACTTAGAAAAACACTTCAAACTTAATAATTTAGAAACACGAAAAAACTAATTTATTTTGTATCGTGAGAAGGAAACAAAAAAAAACTCCGTGTTTACAAGTAGATAAATATGAGTTTTGTTTTCCATCTGAACTTTTAAAATGTTTTTGTATGAATCGTGAGGTGTTTTTTCTTATTTACTAACCTTGTCAATATGGGACTAAAAAAATAATGATGTTTTTGAGTCTTTAGTTGATATGTATAAGTAATAAATGGGTACTAAATTAAACTTTTTTATGACACGTCATATGATTTGTAAATTTGGTCTAAAAATTTGGTCAACACATTACTCTTTGTTGAAGATTAGACTTGAATTGGAACAAATGTTTTAAAAATAACAACTCACATAGCTACTAGCTACTAATTAAAAATAAATTAACAACCAAACAAAAATTTGTAAAAATTGTAAAAATTGAAAAGTAAATAAGCACACATGGGGTTTTGAACCCAAGACCTCCTCATTAATTTTAAACAACAAAACCACCAGCTCTAGTTAAATTTCTTTGTCATTGAACCAAATTTTATAAATTTATACTCTTATGAAAACATATATAAATATACCACCCTAATAATTTTGGTGCCCCCAATTATTTTGGGCCCTGGACAGTCGCCCTGCCTGCACTGGGCCTGGGCCGGCCCTGTTAACCACGCACACTAAGTATCGTTTTATAACTATTTCGTTTTTAGGGTTCAGTTTATTTTTTATACTTGAGATATATGACAAAATGTAAAGGGAAATGATGGATGAAGAAAAATGATGTGAGGGAGGGGAAGAATGTGAAAAATTCTCAAAAATGAAACAACTCAAAATGATTTTTGTTGGCTTTGTAGCCAAAATGTTCTCTGACATTGGCATGACTTCTCACTTTTGTCTCTGAGATTGAAAATCAATAGAGGTGGTCCCTGAGTTTGTCCGCTGTAAATCATTTTAATCATTCGTTAAAAATTTGTCAACACCATCGTTAAATTGTAACGTGAGAGACCATATGAGCACATTTTAAAGTATATTTTTGTCAAACCAACTGTTTTTAGCCAAAATGGTTCTTGAAATTGACATAACTCCTCACTTTGTCCCTGACAATGAAAAATAAATAGAAGTGATCCCTGAGTTTGTCCATCGTAAATAATTTTGGTCATTTTGTGAAAAATCTATCAATATCCTGTTAAATTGTCACATGAGCGATCGTGTGACCACCTTTTTAAGGACATTTTTGTCTAACCACCCTCTCCACTTAATGAGAATATTAACAATTTTTTCACAAAATGAATTAAATAGTTTTATTAACAAAACCTGTCAATATCCTCGTTAAGTGGAGGGGTTGGTTTCTTAAAAACACCCTTAAAAAAGTCGACTGTTGTCGCACAAGTGACAATTTACAAGGATATTGACAAATTTTTCATAGAATGACCAAAATGATTTACGATAGACAAACCCAGGGACCATTTTTATCAATTTTTCATTGTCAAGGACCAAAGTAAGAAATTATGACAATCTGAAGGACCATTTTGGCTAAAAAAATGTTGGTTTGATAAAAATATCCTTAAAAAGGTGATCACGTTGGACAAACTCAGAAACCACTTCCATTGTTTTCAATTTCAGGCCAAAATGATGAGTTATACTAATCTCAATGATTATTTTAGCTACAAAGCCTCTTTTTTTTCTTTTTCTTTTTTTATAGTTTCATTTTGTATATCATTTTATATACATTTCTTATGCATTTTCAATTTTCCCCCCACCATTCCTCCACCATTCTTCATCATCTTTTCCAGACGTTTCTAGTTGGTCTTGTAAGAATCCTCATGTATGTCCAAATTATTATTAGGAAAATATGTGTCATACATGTTTGTCCCGTTGTACCTTCAACATTACAAAAAGAAACTCAACCTACTTAAATTACGATGTCAATCCATAATACGTATGATTACAATACTTGATTAGATAATTTTCACATCCAAATTAAGCATTGTCAAAACTCGAAGGGAAGATGGAGCTAAGGATGGATGAACCTTTTGAAGATGCGACAATCTTAATACGCAGTAGGGCACGTAGCTAGCCTCTAAATGGTGAACATCAAAGGGAAAAAATATTCAGGTTGACCTACTCAAATATTAGGTTTAGCACACCAAGTATCAAATTAGTAGGTAATTACATATTTTAGTGGTTAATTAATCTCTGATTGGGGATCCCTCAAAAATGTACAACATGTCTATGGAGCTCAATATCCGAAATTTTTATGGAAGTACGCATGCTGAGTGATTTGTTCCTAATAGTTAGTGTATGTGTTTTGATATATACGTGACTTATCTCTCTAAAGTAATACTTTATATTAGAAAAAGTCATAAAAAATTTCGGTTCCAACTTGGGACCAGTTATGTAATGGAATAAACTCTACAAAATAATAAGTTATAATTTTTCTTGGTCCAATCTTAAGAAAACACCCCTCCACAGTACAAAAATATTCAAGAAATAAAACAACTGGCGCTAAGGAATTTTAATTAGGAAATACACAATTCATTAAGGATAAATAAGTCAATAAATAACTTTTTTTAACCCTTTATTAGTAATAACCTCCTAAAGTTATAAAATTAATTTGATTCCAGCTGCATAACTTCGGAGAGATTAAATTTGTAGACAAAATTTACAAATTAAATGATGTTTCACCAATAGGAATGAACACGTTTATCAACACTCAAGTAATAATCGAATTATCAACTTCCAATTTATTTAGTTTACAAAATTTAGTTTCCCTAACATTACCCTAATTTTAAAAAGGTTTTACTTACATTGAAATATAATACATGCACTAGTAAGAGAAAAGCGAGTTTATGCTGCCCTTTTCAGTGTCTAGTATTCCCACTTTGAATAAAACAGTGAAAAAAAAGTACTCTTTGATGCTTATATATAGCAAGCTTCCTAGTTTATCTTCATATCTTGTAGTACTACAGGAGGGAAATGTCTACCTTGAGATGTTTTGTGATATATGCAGCATTAATGTTGTTTCTGCTTTTTTATTTTAGGTTCGATTCTCACTCTCTCAATCCTGAGGCCAACTCGATTCGAAAATTATTGGTCACAACAACCAAGGAAGAAATATATAATATCGGATTCAGAAATGAAGAGGCAAACAGAATCCATGTAGGCAAGTCAAAGCGCGAACGTATAAGCAAAACTCAAATTGAGTCAAAGCGGTTGTCTCCTGGAGGTCCGGATCCACGTCATCACTAGCTTTATCAGTCAACCAAAGGGAGAGAAGCTTCCTTACCCAAGTGTCATTACCTTGTTCTTATTTCTCTCCTCATGTGAGACCAGAATATATGAAAGTATTTTCTTTCAATCATAAGGTGTGTATTTGAACTTCAACAATATATAGAAGTGGTTGCTACTCCTATGAAATGTGTATTAAATAAAATGGTATGAACAACGTTATTCATTAAGATCAATAAAATGGTATGAACAACAGTGGTTGCTACTCTTATTTCTTCTCATTTTGTAGAGAAAGTGGTCAAGCGATACATTACAAAGCAATTTTTTTTTTTTTATAAATTTTTAATAATATTAAGAGGAGGTGGAGAGTTCAAAACTATCACCATAATTTAGAGAGATGTGAATTTCATATCCGGGACGCATAGATATAATCCCAACATTCTATCCATTATGATATTGAACTACATGCGAGACATTGCTTTCTCACTAACGTAACCAAAACAAAGACAACCTGAACAAAGTCTAAATCAGGCCTAATATGTGATCGAAATCAGATAGGTAATTTACGAATGTTTTGCCTTCGTGCGTATCTTCTAGTATAGTTCTAAGTTTATTTTTGGGCCGTCAACAAATTAATAAGATAATTTCTTCTTCGCATTTATGTTTCAAAGTTCAAACTGAAGAGTGATTTACAATTTTGCATGCAGCCGAGGACAGGATCAAATTTGTTTGGTAAGATCTGTCGTTAATTGCGTTGAATTAATTTTAATTTTAGGTATTAAGCAACTGTTGTGTTAGTAAGTGCACGTTGTTTCTTATATTTTATCAAGTACGTAATAACGTAATTAAATTGGTTTAATTAATTAAAATTAGGATGGTCTTCAAAAGCGTGCAAAAGGAAGCATAAACAAATGCAAACAATAATTTAACAAAATTTATCGTTTGACGAAAAAAAAATTGCAAACAATAAAGCTTGATTAATTGTGAAAATATAAATGTATCAGGTACTTTTTTCTACTGTTGCATGTTATTACAGGTTAAGCATAAACTTAAAGAAAGTTTAGTTACGTTCGGTTACATAACTAATTTATTTTAATTAATTACTACCTTTTAAACTTTGTGGTCACTGGGATTTTGCAGCTTCTCATCATTCGATTTTCTTGAGGTCTGCCAAGATAAAAAAATTTCATATAAACAAAGCGAACCTATTTATGTTACAGAATTATAGTCATGTTAGGTCACGTTTGGTGCCTAAAATTAGATTGGATATATTAACTCACTCGATGCGAGGATGGTCAGCTGCGAACAAGGCCTGCAGATGCATGCAGGGCAGGTCTTATGGTAGGTTGTTGAGTGTATGGATGAATGGGAGACCCGGGTGCAGAAGTGCTGTATGAAGACAGTAGAGACGGCTCTGGAGTTCTCCAATAAATCTGAGACGCAGATTTGCTTAGAGTTTTTGAGGCTGATGATCGTCTTGAATATGGTAGGAGGTTGATTTTGATTCTGTGGTACAAAAATGAAAAACCACAGCAAGTGGTCAAGATCAAATATAATTAATACTAATTAAAGTATTAAGAATCATTCGGGTTAAGGGTTTCGCTCTAATTTTTGGAACAGACGTGGAGTTTGCGTAGAAAACAAGAAAAATATCATCACTCACTTGTTGTGAACATCGACGTATTCATCTGTTTCATCCAGTATATCTTCCTTGAAGACAGAATAAATAGACTGGTTAGTTTAATTTTCAAATGTATATTGCCAGAAAAAATAAAAAAACAGTTCATCAATTTATTTACTAACTCGGTTACCTGCAACAGTTCCTCCATGACGTCTTCCATTGTTATGATGCCGATTACCTCCTCGTCCCTTTGAAGAGATTCTAAACTTTCAGATGATACATTTTGCGTGCACAATCCTTGCCTATGTTTCGTATTTGCAGTTTCAGTTGAATATAGAGGTGATGGTATGTCCACGGAAATGCTCAGACGCTCTTTTTGTTCATGCGAAAAATTTAATCCTGTAGAATCGCACTTAACAACCATGAATTCTACTAGTCTAAAAACATATTTTTAGTATTTTCAGTATAATTTACATTACCTCTACCCTCAGCTAGCGTTGAATGTGATCTTGAATTAGTATCCTTGTTACTCTTCACCACAGCAACCATATGACTATGACCTTTCTGGAACTGCTGCAGTATGTCGTATAAAGGCGAATTATCATAGACCCTGTTACAGATTATGTACAGCATTACAATTTACATTAAACATATGCGCTTTTCGGCAAATTAGTTTTGTGGAAACAGTAGTTGGTTTTGCCCAAAACTTGTGTTAGCATGAAGCCAATTGCTAGATTCCTATCTTGGAATCCTTCTGATAGTCAAGTATTTAATTGGCGTTTCGTCCTCAGGGCGGCTGAAGATCAAATTCTTCAACTACGATGAAAGGTAGCCTTAAAGAAATAGTAAACAATGAGGCCTGCTAAGTGCGAAGTGCTTACCAGAATGATGCCAATAATGTTTGTTGGGGTTCCGGAGTAGATAGGTATACGACTGTGACCTTTGCTAGTTATTAAACCAAGTGTATGGCCAAAGATCCACGGACCAAAACACATCAGAATGACATAGTACTCGAACGTAATTAAACATGATTTAACTTTGGTATGAGCAGATTCAACTGACCATCGTAACTTACATGTCGAGTTTTGAATTGATGTCAAGGGAGAAAGTTTGAGATATGGGAGTCATTGCATCTTTAGCAGTCTTGGAAGCCAAATCCAGAGCACCAGCAATAATCGTCGTTTCATGATGCGATAACTCTCCACCTTTCCCAGCCTAGTGATGAACATGATCACAGTAATTAGACTTTTGTCACTGTCTGCATAGACCGTTAACATTTAGCAAGAATCTCTAGCAAGTTTACCTCATTGGCATGCAGATCCACCAATGTTTTTAGCCCCGCTCGTTTTAAGAGCGCCGAATGCCCTTTGCCATGGAGGCAATCCAGCAGCTGCCACGGTATTTCCAAACACGAAAAAGTCTTAATTTGCGCAGTTTATGCTTAGCACGAAAGAGTTGAGTTACGTGAAGCCAGCGAAACTGAACATTGATCTGAGCTATGTCATGAACGTGTATTTTACCTTACTGAAAGGGTACGATAGGGGGAGCAAAACCACAAGAAGCAACCGGACCAAGTGAGACATTTTCGCACCGAGACTTAGTCCATATCGAGAACATACAGCTTGAGGAATGATCTAAGAGAAGAGGTGAAGGATACAGAATCTTAAGACAACGATAATGTATATATTGTCAACACTTAAAGTGCATTAGGCTAAGACAAAAACCAAGTGAATGGCTTAAAACAAAATTTTTACCCCCGTAAATGCAAGAACAAGGGTGCCTGACACAAGAATCGCAGCCCAAACGGGAGGAATCGAGTCCATGAAAATGGGAAGCGCCTTGTAGAACAATACATTAGTTAACAGGTCAAGTAATTTGGTACTTCAGAACATAAAAACAGCACAAATTACACATGTCATAGCGGCGTACCTCCATTGCCAGTGATTTTCCTATGAGGAGAGTACATAAAAGTAGATGTTCGTTCTTAACAAGCGGCAGAATCTTCGCTGCAAATTTAGCGAGCTCATTAAGCTGGTAATTAATTTTCACAAATAATATTGTAATGAAGTTCACCGCAGCTAGCAACCTGCATTCTTCTGTTCTTGAGGCTGACCGGACTTAATGAGGACTTCAAGATCGACTTGGCTGAAGGAGAGGAGTCCTAAGGCAAGGCCTGATGCAATACCGGCAAATGCCACAAGGACCAAAGATATGACCATAAACACCCAGAAATCGGTCTGACAACATAATATGTCATCGTCTCTCATGGTAGTCTAGTAAGTACTAATACTCCAACAGTGAACTACAATGTATTTATCAAACAGAAGGGTTGGCTTTATACACTTTTGCTTGAACGAACACGCGAAGGACTATCTTTTTTATCGATTGTGCGGGTTACTGTAGCATGAAGAACAAAACCACGAAACAAATAGTGTCAAGTTTTGTGAATTTTGGACAAAGATAATCAGAACACGTAGGAGATGTGAAATATATTCTGTCCAAATCCAAGTCCCTACTGCCGAACACCTCTAAATCTGTAGATTAAACTAAAATAGGATAATTAATCTGGTAAATAAAAAAATAATAATAAAAAAAGACGGAATACCAAATTTTAATTGAAAACAAAACAAAAATACAAAGAGTAAAAAACGGAACCTAAGTCATCATTTATTATTTGATGTCAAATTCCCTACAATTGTTCCCTAATGCTTGCTGAATTGAGGTTTCCTTCATTGGAAATAGCTTTTGATACTACTGCAAAGTCCAAACGTAGTTTTAATTCAAGTTATTACAGGCGAGGAACAGAAACCAAATGAGGAATTTCAAAGGATTAATGGCCATAAATCAGGAATTTCAAAGGATAGTCCAGCCTCGGAAGAGGAATTGGAGAATAAGAAAGATGAAACACCGGGAAACAGGACTACATTTTACAAACTGGGGATGTTTAAGATTCAGCTGTTTTCATCCCATGGAAGTCAGGTTTGTGCAAGGAAGGATTTACTCTTATTTTGTCATCCAAGTTGATGCTAGCTCTTTTTTAACGGTTAATCTTTTGTTCTAATTCTCCACCTGTTGTTGAAGTAGAAGACTTTGTAAAAGCTCAACCCGATGCCATTGCACACTCAGCAGCTAAAATTATATCTCGTCTGAAAGCTGATGGAGAAAAGACCACGCAAGCCCTCAAGTCCTTATGTTGGAGACTAAAGGGTCTTCAAGTGGAGGTACCACTTCGTTTTTTTTGCCGACATATTCAAACTTGTTAAACAAGTTTCCAAATCTGTTTCCAAGACGTGGCTGTAGGTTTTGCACTCCTTTTTTTTTTTTTTTTTACAATTTTGAACAACTTCAAAACTTATGTTCTCTGGAAAGGTTGTTTTTTAGATTGAATGCCCAACTTCTGTGATATATGAGGTCGTCTTCAACACCCACAAAGGCTAGAATGTGATTTCGTAGAATGAGAAAGTCTATTTT
Source organism: Cotoneaster glaucophyllus (assembly GCA_036320875.1). Classification (NCBI taxonomy): domain Eukaryota; kingdom Viridiplantae; phylum Streptophyta; class Magnoliopsida; order Rosales; family Rosaceae; genus Cotoneaster; species Cotoneaster glaucophyllus. Next base: position 27,470,219 of record CM070062.1, read on the forward strand.
ACATATCTATCCCAATCTTGTTAAATCCGCCTTTAATGTAGTTGTTGCAAATCAATGTAGTCTTATCGATGATTAATCTTTGTCGAATTATATTGCAGGAGGCAGTACTTATTGGTGTAGATTCCCTTGGATTTGACTTAAGGGTATGCTCAGGAACACAAGTCCAGACATTGAGATTCGCACTTAATACACGGGTAAGCCAATTATCTTTAAGCCATGGCGCATCTTCCGCACATTATTGAACCATCTCTGAACTCTGAAGCACAATAAAATGTAGTTGCAAATTCCTTTGTTACTCTTTCAGAACCATGAAATACAATATGCTTGTGCTGCCTTTGGTTTGGTTACCTCGTCTACCGTGTGGTTTCAGGCAACTTCTGAGTACAGTGCTGAGAGACAACTCAATGATCTGCTATTCCCAAGGATGCAGCAGAAACCACAAACAGTGAAACAAACTTAGCAAATTGAACGGTAACGTCATCAACACCTTCAAGTGCCATCATTTGGTTTGATTCTAGCTCGTTTCTGCAAGGTGCCTCTCGGCATAGGTTTCGATATATGACGGGAGGGGTTCCAAAAATTTCTTGCACAGTCCGACCAGATCATTGTATTGTTAATTGAGATTAAGGATTATGAAATTTCATTATTTGCGAAGCTTGGTGATTCTTTGCCATGTAAATCATTTTTGTTTTGATCAACTGATTAATAGGTCTCGTTGCCCTTGTTTTAACCTATTCGATCATAACCTCAGGTTAAACATATATATATATATATATGTATGTATGTATGAGGGTGTGTGTTACTTTAAGTTGTTGCGGATAAATGCACAAACGCTACATGTAGAAATTGAGGACGGATCCACACTGAAGACACTAAAAGTGATCTGCACGGGCAACAATTTGCAATCTCCAAATTTTATGTTTGGGTATGTCTTTCTTGTAAATGCGAGTTAATTTTAAAAAGGCATGTAAAGATTGTGTAAATATTAGGAGTCCTTTATTAGGAAAGATATATGTTTGTGTCGTCTATTGTTTTCTTATGGAACAAAGATTGTATTTGTATATAATTGATTATGTAATAATTCAAGTTGTAAAATTCTAATTTGGTATCCTTGAAGGAGAGCAGATGAATGTTTTACAACGCTATATCTCGTGAGTGTAAACGAGGAGGAGTTGTTTATCGATGTTAGGTACATTGATCACGATTATGATCGTGAGAACGTGTGACAAAAAAATTTGAAATTTTCAAGTTGGATTATTTGAAGCGCGACTGTTGCATATACTTCACCTATGATCATGATCGTCAGTCAACAATTAGGTTTCGTGGCCGAGGACCTCATGATTTTGGTGTATATGATCTCGAAAGCAGAATCGTTGATTCACAGCGGCCTTACAGCAACCTTGCTACGAAGATAGTGAACAACAGTATTCGACCTCCAATTTGGATTGTGCCGACTTTTCAGTACTTGTAAAGAGCTTGTTTTATTAATCTCTGTCTACTTTCGTACTTTTAAACATGTAACTCAGTGTTTGAGATTAGGTATTTTCTATTTATAGTTCAAAATTTGATTCATTCTCGTTGCATTGCATGTTTTTAAAAATTAATTTTAGGACATTGCAAAGATTTTCAACACCTACAAATCTCTTTGGGTTTTTGGTATTAGTTTATATTTATTTTTTCTATTTTTCAACTTTAAAAATAATTCCGGAACCTAATAAATGGTAGGATCACATGTAAAGGTCTTGCAATATTTTTCTTACCTCCATGCGAAATACTTCCTAAAACTAAATTTTTTTTTTATTTTTTTATCAAAGGATAATATTATTAGATACGAACATAAATGTTTACATCAATAGCCAGAGTGTTAAATAGCCACTCCGGCTCCAAGCAATCCCACAAATGAGAACCCCCCATACGCGTGACAAACTGTGCCACCAAATGTGCAGCCTCATTACAGGCTCGAGGAGTAAAAAGAAATTCCACAAACTCCAATTGGTTTTTACTATACTCAATGTCCCATAATATTCCTTCAATGCTAACCTCCAGCACAAGAAGACCATTTAACATCTCCACAAGCATCTTCGAGTCCATTTCAATCTGAACCGTCCCATAACCTCTCTCCATACAATCCAACAAACCCCACCTCACCGCCTCCGCTTCCGCCATCAAACTAGACCCACACTAGACTCCCCCCACACCTCCGACCCTCTGGAAAATCCTTGCAAAGTCTCTAGCCACCCACCCAAAACCACCAATCCCCGTTCGTGAACACCAAGCACCATCACAATTAACCTTAATAATTTGAAATGGAGGCTTCACCCATCTCTCTTGAACCATCCCCCCTACCCTGCGTTGCGGCCTTGTGACAAGTCCAAAGACGCCACAACCCACAGACTCTATTAATGAAAACGAGTTACAACACACGTTATCCAATTGATTTTGAGATTTTTACAAGATTCATTATAAGCCAAAATTAGAGTCATTCTCGTCATGCCACATGTTTCGTAAAACTAATTTTAGGATATTCCGAAGACTTTCGACACATAAAAATATATTTTGGGGACCATCTATAAGTTTATAAGTTTATAAAACCAAAAATTATCTCTCTCTCTCTCTCTCTCTCTAAAGGATTAAACTTGAATTACCTATAATCTTTATTTATTTTTTGTTTGAGATATGCTAATGCATTCATGCAGATATACGTAGCTATAACCCAGGATTGCCAAAATGCATGAAATAACCCACAGTTGAAAACCAGACTTTCTCTCTCCCACACTCTAATAAGATCAACCTAATGCACCTCACAAAGCTCTCCGTGTAAAGCTTTGTTAAACCTCTGTGTGTGTGTGTTTGTGTGTGTGTGTGTGTGTGTCATGCGGCAGCAGCAACCAAAAATACTCACTCATGCATATGTGGCGGCAACTATCGCAACCCTAATTTAATGCATATAACCATAAGCTGCACCAAGACTCGTATCGCAACCCTAATTTAATGCATATAAATATAAGCTGCACCAAGACTCCTATCGCAACCCTACTTACAACACTTGGTTGCGATGGTACTACTTATTACCGCACAGCTCTTGTTTGCAATGGTACTACTTATTACTCTCCTTAATCCGCGTTAGTTACCATCAATTTCTTTTAAATTAGCTGATTAATTAACACTAATAAAACATGTGCATGTTGCAGCTTGTGCTGGAGGGGAAGGTTGACAACGCAGGAAAGTGGACAGAATACAGGAGCCACGCAGAGGAGACCATTTGTTCGTGCATCCAGAAGGGAAGCACGAACAGGAAGCGTAACCGGAGGCTTGATATAGTTTGCACCGGGGGATAACATTCGGTGCGTTGCCACTGCTTACTTCGCCACCATTGTTTCTTCCAATTAATTACTTGGCCGCAAAAAAAGCCTCCCTCAACTGTGCTGCTGGCAACGCTAACCCTTTTGATCCTGTTGCATTCGTCAAATCACAGGTATTACATTACGAAAAATACTTTGGCTGCTGTACGTGCAACGAGTCAAACATATACAGTTTGACACATGGGTATAAAAAAATTTATTTTTGGTGTTTCGATTAAGGTGGATTATATAGTGGGGTCAAACACCAAGAACATGAGTTACAGGGTTGGATATGGAGCAAATCATCCGAAGCGGATCCATCACAGAGGTGCATCAATTATATCAATAAAGCAGGATCCGACACTGGTGACATGCAGCGGAGGGTACACTTAATTGGTGACGGAGGAGACGCACCGAACCCAAATGTGCTAGATGGAACTGTCGTGGGCCCAGATAAAAATGATGGCTTCGACTTAGTGAATCCACAACTTATAACACCGATCCATTAGTTGGTGTCTTCGCCTATTTTGATTAATTAATCACTTACAATATAATTCATTGTGCGCAATCTTATAGAAAATTGGTTAAAACGGTCAAAAATTAAAACTCAATTATGGAATTAGTCAAACTTTAATATCATACTAAAAATTTGATCATTTCAGTAGTTAAAATTTGTAAAACGATCATTGTAGCCAATATCCATATATAATATCCCTAAACCATTCAATCAACTGAGATTTTTAACCTTTTTGGCCGTTTTCTTACTTTTCGCCGACATGCAACCATTTGCAATCTTCAAATTATATGTTTGGGTATATCTTTCTTGTAAATGTGAGTTAATATTAATAGGGCATGTAAAGATTGTATAAATATTAGGAGTTCTATATTAAGAAGGATATATGTTTGTGTCCTTTATTATTTTCTTACGGAATAAGGATTGTATGTGTATATATTTGATTATGTAATAATTCAAGTCGTAAAATTATATTTGCTATCACTAAATTTTAAACAGTCGTAAGTTCGACGAATTTGAATTACATTATTATTAGTTTGCTGCGAAACTAAGCCCATTCTTTTTCTATTAGTATTATTAATAAGGAAAATTAATGAAAAGAGCTTGAAAAGTTTTAGTTTTAATAAAAAATCATGTTATAAGTTTTGTTTAATAAAAAACCATGTTATAAGTTTTAGTTTTAATAAAAAAACCATGTTATAAGTTTTGTTTAATCAAAAACCATGTTATAAGTTAAGTCACTGTTTCTGGATTTTAAGTAACACTGTTTCTGGAATCTAAGTCACTGTTTCTGGAATTTAAGTCACTGCACTGTTAGTTTATTTCCAGCGACAGTGTTATTTTTTCCAGCGACAGTGTTAGTTTTTCCAGCAACAGTTTTTTTTTTTCCAGCAACAGTGTTTTTTTTTTCCAGCGACAGTGTTAGTTTTTCCAGCGACAGTGTTATTTTTTCCAGCAACAGTGTTATTTTTTCCAGCGACAGTGTTAGTTTTTCCAGCGACAGTGTTTTTTTTTTTCCAGCGACAGTGTTAGTTTTTCCAGAGACAGTGTTAGTTTTTCCAGCAACAGTGTTTTTTTTCCAGCGACAGTGTTATTCATTTTCTTTCCAGATACAGTGTTTGTTTGTGCATGGCCCAAAGGGCTTGGTGTGGTTGTTGCTCGCCGGAGCTAAACGGAAGGGAAGGCCGGATTTCGGCCGGAATGTTGGACAAACTTTAAACGCTCATAACTTTGTCAATACTCAACGAAATCGAGTGATTCAAAAACGAAAATCATAGTTCTCGAAGAGAAGAAGAGAATGGTACCTTGCACGATGGCTAACTCATTGTGGTTTGGCCGTAAAACGCCACGAAAGCCTCGGAGGTCGCCGGAAACTGGGTTGGACAAACTTTAAACGCTCATAACTTTGTCAATACTCAACGAAATCGAGTGATTCAAAAACAAAAATCGTAGTTCTCGAAGAGACGAAGAGAATGGTACCTTGAACGATGGCTAACTCGTTGTGGTTTGGCCGGAAAACGCCTCGAAAGCCTCGGAGGTCTCCGAAAACTGGGTAAGATTCAAATGGATATAACTTCTTCAATATTCAACGAAATAGGGTGATTCAAAAAGGAAAGTTGTAGTACTCAGAGAGACGAAGAGGAGGAGGAGGATGATGAGGGCCAAAGGAGAGCCCATGAGTGACTGGCTGGTGGTCGAGCTGTCTGTTGGTTTGGTGGGTTTTACTTTGTTATGATATGGTTTTTGGTTAAAAAAAGTTATAGGATGGTTTTTGGTTAAAATAAACTTAGTTCAAGCCCTTTTTATTAAAACTCCCTTATTAATATTGTTTGTTAAAAAAAAATACAAAATTTTGGTACACATAGCTCCGGATCTTTTGAATTGTGGGTTCAAGTGGGTCCCGCTACCCATATTTTCCTATTATTTTGAAGGTCATTTATTATTAGAAATATAGATAACCTTTTTAATCGGTTTTATCTTTATCTAATCATTCAAATATAAACCTGTCATCCCAAATCTTGTTGGGAATATCCTATACGTATTCGTTGCGGAAGTAGGAGTGCATAAACCCTAAATCCTATTCTTTTAGGGAATTGTACATTAAAATTTTATTTATAATAGAGGGAGAAGAAAGGTTTAATCAGTCAATTAGATTATATTCAAAGCCTCCAACGATCGATAGACATTCCTCCACAATTCTCGTAAAGCAAAGAGTCAAATTGACTTGCGGTCTACCTTTAGCGACTCCGGTAGACAACTTGACATCTTGAAATTATGGGTCCGGGTATGTTTCTCTCAAAATATTTTATTGTGTTCTTTGTGTTGCTTAGTTTTCTTTTTTTTTTTTCTTTTTTTTTTTTTTTTTTCCTGTGTGTTATTGTTCTTCTCTAGCAAATCGTATTCGTGTGAATATAATTTTCTAATTCCAAATCATCCAAAGCGCGATCAAGTCTCTCTCGTTGCATCATGTTGATAGTATTGCAAATCTCGGACTAACTCGTAATTTATTTATTTTTTTCCCTTTTTTTTTTTGTAGATTGGGCAAACTTGCCTACAGAGATTGTGGGTTTAATTTCAGAGAGATTGACATTAGACAGAGACTACTTTCTATTTGGTATGGTGTGTAAGTCATGGCATCGTAAAACGAAGAATAATGCAATACGAATTTCTACAATGTCGACTCGTCATCGTGCTCCGCGCTCTTGTTTTCTACCGGCAACAACGGTGTGTGGAGGTTATACGATGTCATGCGCGACAAGGTCCTTGATTTACAGCTAAAATTATCAAAAACGGTTTTGTGGATCATCAAAAGGATGGTTAATAGCTGTGGATGAGGATTTTACGATAACCTTAATCAATCCGGTGTTTAGGGTTAAGGGCAGGAAAGTGATAGAAAATTCAATCATCTGTCTTCCTCCGTTGAACCCTCCAAGCTGGGTACGCGTATGGATTGAGAAGCCTAACTATGGTGTTTACAAGGCTACAATTACAGCTGATCCAATACTAGATGCAGACAATTGCGTTGTGTTGGTCATATACGAAGATCGTTGTCAGTTGGCCTTTATCAGACTCAACAAAGACAAAATGTGGACTTACATCGAAGACCTGAGGTTCGTACTTTTCGAAGTTGTTCCGGTTCGAAATCAATTCTATGCTATTGGTGGTGATGAGTCGCATCTTTTATCTTTCGACATTACTCTGCTCGTTCCAGTTCGGATATAAAATCTGATAAACTTACCTACAAGGAAATCACCAACCAACGCTTGATTTCGAAGACAGAATTAATTTCATTACATACAATTTTGAGAGAGACGTTTATCTGGTTATGCACCTTTACACAAGTTTCATTACACGGTGCTCTTGAAGCGGCACTTGCAGATCGGGCAAATTCCAGAGTCCCTGTGATTGATATTCTGGTGATCCTCGAAGCCCTTTTTGGTGTGAAAGGTTTTGGAGCACAGGAGTTAGACCAAGTTCAGAGATTTCTGCCTTTCTTTCTTTTCCTTCAAACAGAAGCGTGGCATTGAGTTGAGAGAAAGAAAAATGGCGAAAAAAGGTATGGGAAATCGGGGTAGCTTCGCCCTTCGAGTGGCGAAGGGCGAAGGTCGAAGCTACCCCGTTTCTCACGATTTCCCATACCGTTTCGAGTGGCGAAGGGCGAAGCTACCCCGATTTCCCATACCTTTTTTCGCCATTTTTCTTTCTCTCAACTCAATGCCACGCTTTTGTTTGAACGAAAAGAAAGAAAGGATGAAATCTCTGAACTTGGTCTGCCTCCTGTGCTCCAAAACCTTTCACACCAAAAAGGGCTTCGAGGATCACCAGAATATCAATCACAGGGACTCTGGAATTTGTTCGATCTGCAAGTGCCGCTTCAAGAGCACCGTGTAATGAAACTTGTCTAAAGGTGCATAACCAGATAAACGTCTCTCTCAAAATTGTGTGTAATGAAATTAATTCTGTCTTCGAAATCAACCGTGGTGATTTCCTAGCTTTTCTAGCACCGTGTAACAAACGGGGCCATAACCCATAAGGACCACAGGTAGGAAATCTTCGTTTATTCCGTCTTCCACGACGAAATGCTGCATAACCAGATATCCGGAATGATCGCCAGCCAATGTATTAGGCCTCGAATCAGTTGACATGCGCTAATTCAGCTTGGGATGCAGTCCTTTCCACAGCCATCCACCAGTTTTCATCGTCGGAATCAATGTTCTCCTATTCGTCGAAGAAACTCAGACAAATCAGAGTTCAGGAAAACGAAAAGATTGGTTTCATCCATTTCAGTGCACCCAGTGAGCAGAACGATAACCTGTCGCCCTCATCCTGGGGCCAACCGTAACATTTCCCCAGACCACGGTTTACCTATATCAAGAAAGCATTTGATATAGTTAAAATGCCCTACTGTCAATATGCTTATTGGTTATCTCATATCTGTAAGCATCAAGAGTATGAAACGGTTTTGGAATCCCAATTACCTCGGTGTCAAAATGCAGTCTTTATACAATCAAGATCTGGTTTGCATACTAGAAGCTTTTCACAATCAACATCCAAATTGCAGATCAAGGATGCCATGAACAACTCCTCCTCACACTGCTGTTAAATAACATAGCGTTGATTATACGATTGTTATGTAGTCAAACAACAACAACAAAGTCTTTTACCACCAAATGGGGTCGGCACGATTATTATGTAGTCAACGCATAAAATCAAAACATCACTAACAAAGATCCAGGTTGCAACTGTTATATTAATCGGAAGGGTGGCAATACCATCTTGTTGGCTTTGAAACGCCCAGTAGGCAGAAGCACTGAATTCTTCCCTGCCTTTGATGATAGAGCTAAACGAAAGCAACGATTTCGGGTATATACAGCAGTGTCCACAAATAGTTTACTAGGGGAGTCAGAGGAGCTTGAACCTTTTCTGATAAATAAGTTTCCAAATCTTCCATCTCTCTCCTTTGCTGCACGAATGATTAGGTAACGAGAGAACTTTGCTGAAAGGAAGTATAACCATAGGTAACGAGAGAACGTCATCTATCATATATAATTTCATAGCGATGTTGTTGAAGTTGATTGTCACTTATATTTGGGTTATCTACAACCTCTTTTTGGTTTGAATCATCTAACTTGACTATAACAATATATTGCAACACTTGGTATCAGGGAAGAAATAGGCAATTGAGTAAGAGCTAATTGTGCAGGAGTCACCATGTTTAATCAACAAATAACAATCTTTGCTTCAACTGGAAGGAATCAAGAATCGCAAACAAGAACCGATTGTTTTGCACAAAGTGTGCACAACAATTGATCAGCAAGTAGCAGAAATCTATAACAAACACAACTACATCTCGCGAGAAACCAACAATTGACTAGTAGAAACTAACAATCAACGCCTCAATCCACAACAAGATTCATAGCAAGACACACAAAATGAAGTCAAGAAATCAAGAAACTCAACAGATACCTTCAACCAGAGCGACGAACGAGAGGAAAAACACAGACAGACTCAAGAATCCCCAAATTCTAGGGTTTGAGTATCCAACCGACTTCAACCAGAAAACAACCGACTTCCAGCGATCCAGAGAACACTACCAGAACAAGAACGAAGAAAAGCGGAAGCACCGGGATCGTCAGGCGACGGCGTCAGCCATTGCCGGCGATGATACCATGATAACAATGCTACTGTATGTAACGTAGAGAAGCAATGGAGGTGAAAAGCACGAAGAACTAGAGAGAGAAATAGAGAGGAAAATTTTCTTTTTCTTTACTTACAATTATGACCAACCTGTCTTATAAATACAACACACATGGACAATACTTGGGTCCTCACCGGGAGGATTCAAATTTTACTGACCCCCAATGAAAAAGTGGCACTTGTCTTTTTTATTCTATTTCAGATATTGGTGGATCCTTTTAATGACAGATGGTTTGATTTGATTAGATTAAATGGTAAAATCAGTATATTAGATCCTCCCGATGAGGACCCAAGTATTGTCCTTAAGACTTAGTCCAGCTTCACTGACCGTTTGACTACAAAGTAGAAGCAAACATACCCGACACATACTGAACAAAATTAATTAATTTCAATTTATCCCTTTTTTTTTAATTATAACGACGGGCAACAATTTTCATTCTTGAAATTATGGGTTTGGGTAATGTCTCTCTCCAATTTTGTGTAATGAAATTAATTCTTTCATCGAAATCAACCGTGGTGATTTCCTAGCTTTTCTAGTACCGTGTAACAAACGGGGCCACAACCCGTAAGGACCACATGCAGGAAATGGTCGTTAATTCCGTCTTCCACGACGAAATGCTGCAGAACCAAATATCCGGAAGGATCGCCAGGCAATGTACTAGACCTCGAATCAGTTGACATGCGCTAATTCAGCTTGGGATGCAGTCCTTTCCACAGCCATCCACCAGTCTTCATCATCGGAATCAATTTTTTCCTATACGTCGAAGAAACTCAGACAAATCAGATTTCAGGAAAACGAGAAGATTGGTTCCATCCATTTCACTGCACCCTTTGAGCAAAACTAAACAGAAAAGAGACAGACAGTGGATAAACTTGGACAGATGTTCAGAAAATGTAGCCTCACCGTATTACTGATCCCTAAAGAATTTTGCTTAATCTCGACATCATCTGCAACTCTAATGGCTTCACGCCACCATGAATCTGTAACGCAGCTGCTGCTCATTTTCTCATCACCATAGAGAACAGATTCAGGATCATTTTTATTTTCATACACCATGTCAGGGATGATTTCCCATGGAATTGGTCGCGAGGCAGACCGATAACCTGTCACCATCAGTATGCAAGTTGAAAGTAAACGCTTGTTGATTAAGGAGATTAAAAATAGGTAAATATTTACAGAATTGAAATTTTTTTTTGCACCTCTGCAGTCAGGATCATGACATTTCTGATAATAAGAAGCCCTTCTGAGGTCGGCAACGTATATCACTAACCAATAGAACCATCACGCGCATTAGCAGGTTCTGTGTTACATATAAGAAAAAAAGCGTAGGGCAAGTTCCAGACAATACTTTCATGTGTGTATATGCAGACAGGAATCTGAGTCATGAATTAAGATACCAACAACATATTAGATTTACCGTGATTGCTTTTATGCTGTCTGCCAATTCGCTCACAGTATCTATTTCTTGACATGCTGTAGACCATGAGTGCAAACTCTGAGAGCCAATACCAGCTCCGAATTTTACCTAGAGAAGCAGCAAGTTATTTACAAAGTGACTGCAGAAAATTATCAAACTTTTCTGATGCCTGCTACAATGTACCACCTGATACGTTTCCCATGGTCGCAACAGATTCTACAAATGCATCCAAAGCTGGAAATGGAGATTTGCCCAGGAAGTATGTTGCTGAAGCACCACTTGTGCAACCATTCAATGCATATTCTTGGGGCCAACTGTAACATTTTCCAAGACCACGGTTTACCTGTATCAAGAAAGCATTTGATATAGTTAAAATGCACTAATGTCATTATGCTTATGGTTATCTCATATCTGTAAGCATCAAGAGTATGGAACGGTTTTGGAATCCAAATTACCTCGGTGTCAAAATGCAGAGTCTTTATACAATCAAGATCTGGCTTGCATACTAGAAGCTTTTCACAATCAACATCCAAATTGCAGATCAAGGATGCCATGAACATCTCCTCCTGACACTGCTGTTAAATAACATAGCATTGATTATACGATTATTATGTAGTCAACGCATAAAATCAAAACATCACTAACAAGGCTCCAGGTTGCAACTGTTATATTAATCGGAAGGGTGGCAAACCATCTTGTTGGCTTTGAAACGCCCAGTAGGCAGAAGCACTGAATTCTTCCCTGCCTTTGATGATAGAGCTAAACGAAAGCAACGATTTCGGGTATATACAGCAGTGTCCACAAATAGTTTACTAGGGGAGTCAGAGGAGCTTGAATCTTTTCTAATAAATAAGTTTCCAAATCTTCCATCTCTCTCCTTTGCATTTGAAATCCGTGAGCATATCTGATAATATGTCATCACAGTGACAATAGTTGATATTTCTACAGGGAAATATAAAAAGGAAAAATCGTAGTAAATGCAGCAGATTTCTTTTCATCACAATAAAAAGAAGCTATAGGTAATGAAATAAATTCCCATTTTTAAATTTAAACGAGCAAAAGACATCCTAAGAAACAACGTACAAATATCATAATGAAATGATATCTCAAACTTACTAGTCAGTAGTACCAAAATGTTTCTGCAATATTCAGCAAGTCATACCTCAGTGACAAATGCACCTGCATGTGAGTTGTCCTTAAAAGCAGTCTTTTCTATGCGAATGATTAGGTGACGAGAGAACTTTGCTGCACGAAAGTATAACCATAAGTGACAATCAACTCCAAGAACCTCGCCATGAAATTATATACAATAGATGACGTTATGAAAAAGAAATCAAAACCCATATATGGTATCTATATTTAGACTCCATGAAAATTTAAATGCACATAGACATCAGCCTCATATATAAGGGAAGGAGTTATAATTGTGACCCACCTTCATTAGAGGAATCAAGCTCCAATATCCATTCCTTGTTTCCAATAATAGAATACTTTTCAAGCAGGGCTTCAAAAATGACTGAGATCAAGAGGTCAACCATTTCATCTCCATTTCTGTCTGCATTGTCCCTTCTACTGAATTCCAAGTCAAAATAAAGGTGGCACGGCAAACCCTGAAAGCAACACATTCCAATTGTAGGAACCACAACCTAGAACGTAAATCAAATTTCTGCAGTACCCATTTATTGCTTCTATTAAATAAAAGGAAAGAAAAATGGTCACCTCCTGAATCACTTCATAGTGGTGACGGAACTTAGGATTCATATTTTTATACCTGAAAGAAGAAACGAAAGCGGTACAAATATAAAAAATATAATACCTCATACGGTGAAAAAGTATAAAAAATCAAAAAGGACAAGGTAACCTTCTCCAAAAATCGTTATAGGTTGAAACGAGGAACCTTCTCTGTCCACTATAATGATCTTGATAACTAAATACATGAACATTCTCATGCCCTTTGGCAAACTGCATTGCTTCATCCTGCCTTGGAAACGTAGTCCATACTTCCTTCCTAAATGAACAAAAAACAAGGGTCAAGTCACATTGTAAAAGAGTATCACAAGAGAAAAGAACCTTCTTAAAGCATGACAGTGTGGACGAAGAAATACACAAATACCTTGAAGTCAATCTTTTTTGTGCAGCAAGATCAACACGTATTTCACGTAGCAGTCGCAGAAACGACCTTGATGGTTTTTTGGGGGGCACACCGTGTGGAGACCCGTAGAATACAACTGGGGAAAACTCCTTTTGACAATTAAACTTATTTGGTTTAACACTTGTGGAACCAGACTGAATCAGAAAATCAGCAGGACAAAAATCAAAGTACTGACTCATAAACCGATAAACGCAGTAAAAGAACATTTCAGCTACCAATGAAATAAAAGGTCAAGCTTCATTCAACCAAGGAACAATTTCCACACAGTAAGATACATGGACGGGAAAATTCGAACTTAGAACCAATCAAGAATATAGCATGAATTCAAGTTACTTGGATTCAAAAACCATTACGTGCGAATGCTCCATCAAACATATGGTTGATTAATTTGCAGCCTTTATAAAGCACAAAACGAAACCAATTTTCATTGTACATAAGTACCTTGTCGGCGGAAAGTTGTAATTCTGATGCATTTTTCTTTGTGTTCTCTGCTGAGCCTGGAGAGGAGACTTCCGGGGTTTTACTCCTCCGCTTCAAATCGCTTTTGCTTCTCTTCCTTTCCCTCAAAGCGGATTCTGGTCAGACAAGAAAATACCAAATCTTGTAAATATCAGTTAACAACTCAACGAATCAAGAACAATGCTTTAATTGAAACCTCTACAAAATGCATTCCACAAGCAATAAAAAGAAAATTGAATCTCATACTTCCAATTCGAAACCCTAATTTAACCTCCCAAATGAAAAAACATTGTTAATCTCGTAAAAGATTTGATTTTCTTCGTTTTTGATTCTGTATTCTCAGTAGCCAAACAGGGCGGAGGAGAGAGAAAGAGGAGGAGCTTACGAGGAGGAGAGATGCCGCACTTGAAGCACTCGAACAACCGATCGACGTCGTCCATCGCCAGTCGTCCGTCGTCACTGCTCACTCTAAAACGACGCCGTACAGAGAGCTTATTTCGTTTCTAAGCGGTAATTTGAATTTTCGAAAGGAAAACGTTTTCTTTCCCTCCACTTTCTCTTGTTTCCGCCACGTCAGTTGGTAAAGTGCAAAATTTTTTTAAGAAAAAAAATGATAGAAATGCTCGCTCAATTTTAATTCATTTGATTAATTATTTTTCAACTAAAATTTATGATTATTAATTTTTTTTTTCATCAAAATATACAACTATGATTTTTTTTTTTTAACTAATCCGTTAAAATTCTGTCAAAATTAAGGAATCATTTCACTAATTAGCTTAAAATTGGAAATCATTTCTTCAATTCGATTAAAGTTGATGATTAATTGCTATAACTTTTCTCATTTGGTTTTTCATATTTTTCCCTTGATTCAGACTCACTTTCATGACACATGACTCATTTTGACGAAAATTCTAAGAAAGTTAACAAAAATGACCTAATTAAGAAACTAATAGTCACGAATTTTTACTTGAGAAATGGTTTCACCACACGACAGCCAGCCAAACCACTCCTTACAACCTCCGCGACAGCTTCTCCGCCGGCGACCTCCTTTCTCCCTCTCATTGTCTCGCCTTCTCCGTCTCTCTCTCTTCTCCTCCCTCTTCCCTCCTGCTCCACCAGAACCAAAGAGCCACTGCTGGCAGCCACTCACTCTCTTTCTCTGGCTGCCTGAACGAACTGGAGCTGAGATTTTAAATGCTTTACCGAGCATGCTTACATTGAAACACTCTCTTCCGGCCTTCTCTCGAGGACTGGAATTCATCAAATTTCCCCACAGGAGAAGCAGTGTAGTGGTAGAAGCTGCTTCTGACTGAAGTGCTTCCTGAATTTGCATAATTCGAAATTGTTGTTGCAGAAAGATTGTCACTTTCTTCTCAAATTTATATTTTTCAACGATGCGCTTCCAAATCCCTCAAACTTGTTGAATCTGTAAGCTTTTTTATTTCTTTGATCGTTTTTTCTTCTCAATTTCCATATTTTTGCTTGGTTTTTGAGAAATAATTGTAATAATAATTAATTTTTGTAGATTAAGGGATTGTCAAATGTGAAAGAGGAAGTTTATGGAGCCCTTGATTCTTTCATTGCTTGGGAATTAGAATTCCCTTTAATTACATTGAAGAAGGCACTCAAGTCCCTTGAGAATCAAAAGGAGTGGAAGAGGATAATTCAGGTTTGATTTTTCTCCTTCCTTGAAAATGTTCAATATGTAACGTAGACGTGAGTTAGGCTGGTTGGTCATGTTAGTGTGCCCGCCCTTCGCGCCCGAGTCCAAATTCCATTTGATAGTTTAGAATATGGCAATGCTAAAGAAAAATGCTCGATGTATAATGCAGACGTTAGTTAGACCAGTTGGTGAGGGCAAGGTCTCCACTCTTTTGCACCCCGAGTTCGAATTCCTTTCAGTAGTTTATGGATGCGCCTTAACTTTTGAAATCTAAGACATCACATGTGTGTTTTGTAGGTGTCAAAGTGGACGCTGAGCAAAGGGCAAGGAAGAACAATGGGGACCTATTTCACACTGTTAACTGCTTTGGCAGAGGATGGGAGGATTGAAGAAGCTCAAGAGTTGTGGACTAAGTTGTTCTCGCAGTACTTGGAAAGCATGCCTCGCATGTTCTTCGACAAAATGAGTTCGATTTACCACCAACACGGCTTGCACGATAAGATGTTTGAGGTATTGTAGTCCTACCACGTTTTCGTAAACAGATTTAGGAACATATCGATTCTTAAATCAATCTATGAGCCGTGCATCTTGTAATACTGCATATACTTGGTGCAATCTGAAACTCCGGGAACTTTGATTGATAAACGGATTCGTTCTCGTATCCTGCAAGGCCGAATGTCATGCTAGCTTGTATATTGGATCCTTGTTTTTCATGCAGCAAGAAGTTTTAACTTGTCGGAAACTCTCTCTTGTTGCAGATATTTGCTGACATGGAGGAGCTCGGGGTCCAACCAAATGTTTCGATTGTTACAAAGGTCGGAAATGTCTTTTAAGGAGCTAGATATGCTAGACGAGTACAATAAGTTGAAGAAGAAATATCCGCCTCCGAAATGGGAGTATCGGTACATCAACGGAAAACGTAAGTCCGCGGCTCAGAAGAAATGTTGGAACCCGAATCAAATCCAAATGAACACATTGTTGAAGACGAGGAAGTGAACCGGAACTCAGATGAATCGCCGGAGGAAGGCGAAACAAGCTCCGATGAACCGAGTGTTCAATCTTGAAACTCTTTTTTACCAGTTAGATGAAGCTGAAGCTAGTGTACGACGTTTTAATCGTCCCTAACCTCATTTCTCATCAGTGTGGGATTCGCGATTTGAGTCCTTTGACCATATCAATATATACATTGTCTTTTAAGTGGCTCAAATCCGTCGGTTAAATGACCTTAGCTTTATTCAAAATTGTAGTGAAGGAAGTTTTATAATTGTATTAGGTCTACGTAAGTCTATAAGTTTTGTAAATTCATGTACTCTAGAATTTGTCCGTGCCTTACAATACGTCATAAAACCGCAATGCTAATAATAGCGTTACTGGATTGAAACGTCATGTAGCAATGAACTATTTCATGTAACTCTCAATAGTGAGGTTAATTTATGGAAAAATAAAAATAAAAAGGTCTATAATTTTTAATGACTGAAAGGGGTCAAATTGGTTTAGAACCCACATTTTGTAGTATCAAAATAACGATATGTCAAATAAAAGATGGAAAATAGGGTAACTATCACCTGTGGCTGTTTCAATCCTTTCACCAAATAAATGCTAAATGAATAAAACCAGGTAGAAAACTACGTACAGTTTTGTTTGTTTTAGTCGTCCTCTGAACCTGAACCATCTGAGCCGGAGCCTTGTTTATCGACAGTGCCGTTTGTAGCAGGGCCTTTCTTTTTTGTGTCGCGTTGTTCATCCGCCTCATCTTCACTGTACTCGCTCTCATAATCGTCATCATATTCCTCATCTTCATTCTCTTCCTCCTCTTCAATACCATCCTCCGTAATTGGTCCCTCTTCTGCCACAAAACCTCCCCGGGTACCAGCCCGTGTGCGCTTCAAAATCTTCATCTTCAAGTTTGTCTTTCTATCGCAACCAATCCAAGAGTCGCATAGGCAGTAGCATGTCAAATTGTAATTCCCCTCCCCTGGGGCCGGTAACTTGCCTGTTATCAGTCTAGACCCGCTCTTCACCTTCTCAACTGCTTCTTTGACAGCAGCACTAGTCTCTTTCATAGTTGCTCCCGAACCCTCCTTTGTGTCCTCGATTACCTTGGAAGCAGCAGTAATGGCTGCAGCTTCATCCATGAAATTTACCTTTTGCCAAAACCAAACGTTATTGGAGACGCTGTCTGCAAGCAAAAACCAGAAGTTTTCTTCCTTGTGAAACGGGAAGTATGGGGCGTGGGGAAGGGCACCAATCAGTCCGTTGGCACGCTTTAGTGTGACCCAAGCATGAACCGTGACAATGTCACCCTCTTGCATACCGTCTTCACCTTCAGTCTCACATTTAACTTCAATTGATATTGAAGGCATCGTCTGCAATACCATTTCAACATCCTGGACTTCAGCGGATGAGAATCCAGCTGTTTGAGAAAGTACCTCAGCACGATCTTCCACAGACATGTCCTGAAGCTCCTGAAACACTCTCAGCTTCTACAAGCAAAAGAAGAAGAAGAATTAAAGCTAAGATCAAACAGAAAAAAATACTATCAGGAGAAGAAAATAGATCAGCAAAAGAAGTGAAAGAAATAAACTTGACTTATTGTAACAGAATGAAGATTTTCTGCTCATTCAGTAACGAAAAGAGGGATTTCACAGAATATTTTCAATTTTAACCATCTCATGTAGCAATACAGTACTATAGCCTGCTGCCTGCAGCTAGGCAAGGGACGGATCATAAGTTCTATTCCAGCATGGCATTGTCCAAACAAAGACTGTTTACCTTGCGAGCTATCTTTTTTATAACCGCCTCACTAAAATGCGGCAGCTGCAGAAAGGGGGCAATGCCTTCACTGGATCCTCCAATTGCCTTCCTTGCACTAAGAGGAACAGCCTGCATTATGATCACAAAATAACATGAACTTCATAATGAGTACCGATTCGTAAGATACAATAATAAATGTCGTAGATTAATTTAATTGCAAACATAGTAAGCGTTTTGACAGGGCAGACACCAAAAGCCAAAGGATGCACATACTTGCAAAACAAAAGAAAAGAGAAAATTATTGTACAACAATACTTGATTAACAAGAAAGCTAAATCAATATGCAACCAGCTTTCAGAAATTAGCCCTTGCGTGATACTTCAGAACAAGATTTGTTTGTGAAAGATTTGTTTGTGAGGAACAGACGGCATGGTAACTTATGTATAAGCCCACACAGTGTGATTGTACGAGAGAAATTTTAGATCTTTGCAAAGTTAGGATTTCGCATGATTAGTGTATTTGTAAGATCTACACGCTTGACAAAAGTGGATAATGGACTATCACCTGAATGATACACTGAGAAAGTTCAACTACACCAATAGCAGGCCTCAGCCATCCCTGCCCCTGAGCATTGCGTGGCATAACTGCCATCTGCATGGAATCAAACATAAGTAAAACTAGCACAACACGGCTTCCAAATTTGGTACAAATGTCATGAGATATGCTAGCACATTAATTTGATCAACTGTTCTCCAGAAATACAAGTAGCAAGTAACCAACTTCTGTACCCCTTCTAAATCTGTCAGTTAATTTTTAAATAAAGTATTGGAACAATTCTAAACACAAATATGAGTGAAGCAGTGCAGGATTAAGGAAAGTCTGTAACTTCTAAGAAGCATAAGCACTTGTTTTCGAGTTTGCTAATGGAATGTAAGATAAGACAGGAAAATGTAGAAATCACCTTCATCAATTCTTCAAGGAGGCGAGGGGCAAGTTCCAGAACACGTCTAAAATCACCTTGCAAAGATGGAGATAAGGATGCTGACTCACGAGTTAACTGTGCTTGAATCAACAATTCTGTCTGCGTAGAAAGTGGCATAAAGGTAAGCATATATCAAGGACCAGGACAAACTTTGCTGATCATATAGTCTGGTATTGGAGCACAAAATACCTTTACAAGGGCTGGATGCTGTTTCCAAAATTTTGCCTGCTCTTGCTTGATATTCTTAAGGTCCAGATTCAACTCACTCCTGACTAGCATAAAAAGCTTCTGAAGGGGTTCATTGTCAGTTCTGCGAACTGGAATTTCCGTATATTCAGCAGCCTTTATGAAGACATCCATTACTTTGCTGTATAATCAAATTATGTCATAAGATCAGTAAAAAAATTAACAAACAATACAGCTTAATGTACACCTGATCCATCAAAACATCAAAAAATATTGCCCCCAGCATCTGCTTATGTTACTATTCTACTTCAGACTTGCAAGCAGCTGCTATTTAGAAGCAAACAAGAAATAATAAACATATAAAAGCTAATCTCGACATTTCTGGTACTCAGAGTACTCTACTTGATTACCATTGGAATTTAAAATACTACATGAACCCAACTGCCAAAGAACATATCTTTGAATAAGTTGAGTACCTGGGAGCCAGAGAAGGCTTCATGAAGTAATAGTAAGTCGATAATGTGTGATGCATGACATAGTTGCCGGTATATTTTGCCGATCTTGAAAGATATACGACAGCTATCACCAATGGCAATAGAATACAAATGCCAACAATCCAGAGTAGGAGTATTCCACCAGATGCCCCATCGATGTGTAGCAGGAATTGAGGAAGAGCTATGCCCATTTGAAACCCCTATTTGAAAAAAGAGTTGGTTCAATTTCAAAGCAAATTTTGTTCTACTTCATATGATGTTGACAAGGAAACACTAAATGAAAGTTGAAATCTGTTTTCCTTGAATGAGATTGGCAGATTGCACATTACCTGCCTGCCATCTGGATGGCCATATTTTTCAAAATTCTCACGAGATACTGGATCCGTCAGAGCCTGATAAGCCTTTGATATGAACTCCACAAAGTAATTGTGGGCCTCTAGAAAAAAGAATACAAATCAAAATGTTAGTGTATGCTTCATAAAAGCCCCATCTTTCCTGCTAGTTTTAGGTTCAAATGATAGGCATGTGTAAACTGAAAACTAAAACACCACCAACCTGGATCTGGATTTTTATCTGGATGGTACTGTATGGAGAGTCTCCTATATGCCTTCTTTATTTCTGAATCAGAAGCTCCAGGTTCCAGTCCAAGAATACTGAATGGCTCGAAAACTTGAATCTGAGTTATTATAAAAGATTCTCAGGACAAGCACACGACATTAAAAATATAATATAAAGTCCGAATTAACTAAACTGAAAAGGCATGGAAATGTAAAACACGGGCAGGAAGACCATACGATAACAGCTTTCATTAATGCCTCAAAATGGCTAAAAATGTTTACCTCGCGGCTCATATTTTTTATGTAATAAACCAGGACTATCATGATAACCCAGAGAAGTATTAATGTCAAGTTACTCCATGTTGAGAAGTTTGAAATCTGCAAATGAATGATAATCACATACATTCAGACCCTCGTTAGATGGTTTAAAACAAATATTTTGGTTTTCTTCTTGCAGTGACTATTGAAGAACATATCTTAGCAACAATTGAAGGAACTAACCCGCTTAAAAATTGACTTGCGGTACTTTCCTGACCGAGCGCACTCAGAGCACTGACAGTGGATGCTCTTTGTTTTCTTGGATGCAGCACGACATAACTTCGTAATTGTATAAGGCACTAGAGGTAGTGCCATTATGGTCAAAATGAAAATTGGGAACAACGCACTATTCTCTTCCGAAGCAGCCATGGCGACCTCCCTAGACTACTCCTATGTCCGTATTACGCCTGCAGAACAGATTTTGGTTAGAACCAATCAGTTCACAAAGACCAGAGCCGTGACCAATGTGGCATCACGAATTTCAAATCATCTCCAACACAACAACATTAGGATTCACTATTATACCGCTGAAAACAGCATTCGTAGCAATTTCATTTCCATAACGGAATTTATAAACCCCGAATCAAACTCAAAATTAGGACATTATATGACTATGGCCAATCGGAATCACCGAATCTCGGTGATACAGCCAAATTATGATACACACACACATACACATACACACACACACACACACACACACACATATATATATATATATATATATATATAACAAACTGCAGCCTATAATTGTGAAGTCCATCAAGTCAATGACTGAGGTAGCTAGCTCACACTCAGAACAGCCAATTGAATACTGATAGCTAATTAACATAAAAATAAAAGGCAAAAAATGGAGTGTCAACGCTTCAAAAAATCACATAAATCAATTCAAAATACACGAACACGTACAATTAAATCAAAAGAAATTATCAAAATTGCAAAAAAATTAAAAAATTAAAAACGCATGCTCACCTCAATCAAAATTCGATGAACTGAATTTCCAATTAAAAATAACGAAATTAAAAATATAGCAGAAATATGTATAAATACATACATATATATATATATAGCTTGCCTGGGAAATGGAAAAATCGGAGGTCGAGATCTGATTCGGAGGCCCTCTGTCCGTACGATGGCTCGAGTACAGAGACAGAGGGGGAGAAGGTGAGAGCGTTTCTCAGATGGGAGGAGAGGGGGAGAGCTTCGTTTTGGGTTTTATTTGGTGACGTCTGATCCGTTCTAATGGGCCGTAGCCCAGGCCCAGAATGTTTACACGACCTGTCGTTGTGGAAAATATAATTCCAACGACATCCAAAATAAAGCAGATATCTCTCTGCGTCCCTCTCCCGAGCCTCATCCTCTTCCTTCTTATACACAGACAACAACACTTGGACAAATCCATGGCCTCACCGTCCGAACCCCCGCACACCAATCAGCAACTCGGACCCACCGTAACCCACCTGGTCCACTCCACCGCATCCAATCTCCTCTCCATCTTCGCCTCCCCCAAGACGACCCCGCCGTCAATGCGCGTGGGGCTCCTCCTCCCCAACTCGCCGAAACCTCTCGATTTCCAGCCCGACTCCAATACCTCCGCCATGAAGGGCGTGGCATCGTCGCCGGAGTCGACCTCCGGGTTCCCGTCAACGGTCAGGATTGCAGGGCTGAACTCGAACATCAAGGGCGGCGGTGGACCGGCGTTTGTGGGCCAGGTATTCAGTATGTGCGACCTCTCCGGGACTGGTCTCCTGGCCGTCTCCACCCACTTCGACATCCCCTTTATTTCCAAAAGGTAACTCTTTTTTTTCAGCTTTTGCAACAATGGTATTTTGTATTATGCATAAAAATATGGGATTTCAGTTCAATTTTTTGTTAAAGATGTTGTCTTTGATTTGAAATTATTAAAATTCGGGAAATTTTCAGTGTGCTTGAGATTTTTTTAGCTGAATTTTGTTTAATTTTCATGGCATTTACTTGTAGAACTCCTGAGTGGCTGAAGAAGATGTTTAAATCAATTACTAATAGCGAGAGAAACGGCCCTGTGTTTCGATTTTTCATGGATTTAGGCGATGCGGGTAAGGATTCTGCATAAACAACTGGTTGGTTTTATTGGTTATTTGGTCAAATTTATTTCTATCTGGGGATGACCTGCATTACTGAGATTGTGTTGTTAGTTACGTATGTGAAACGGCTGAATATTCCGAGTGGCGTGGTGGGTGCTTGTCGTCTTGA
Source organism: Cotoneaster glaucophyllus (assembly GCA_036320875.1). NCBI lineage: Eukaryota > Viridiplantae > Streptophyta > Magnoliopsida > Rosales > Rosaceae > Cotoneaster > Cotoneaster glaucophyllus. Next base: position 27,492,986 of record CM070062.1, read on the forward strand.
TTTAGCATATGAACATTTCAAGGTAATCCCAGCTTGTACAGTATGTATGTAAGATAGATATGAGAGTTGCAAGTTTTCACATTGGCTTAATTACCCATCTTGCACGAAGCTCACATGGGTTTAGCTTCATTCTGGTCTGTTATGAAGTAATGGGTAGAAAGCGTGCACCTTTGTTGTGTTTTGGATTGTGTCAATTTAAAGATTTATCGATACTTATATTGCTTTTCGTAGACTCCTTTTTGTCAGTAATTTCTGTGGTGCATTACGTTTCTCTTGGATTAACGAGTGAGTTGTTCACTATGTCTTATGCAGGAAAAGCCCCACTTGTTCCAGTTTGTTCCAAATGAAAAACAGGTAGGATATAACAAGTGACAACCGTCTTCCCTAACATTGTATAGCATTTCTCAAAATTTTCTGCTTCTACAGGTCAAGGCAGCTAACAAACTTCTCAAGACAATGCCGCAGAGTGGCAAATGCAAAAGGGTTGATGGAGTTCCAGTTTTTAGTGCTCAAAACTTGGATATTGCAATAGCAAGCTCAGATGGGATCAAATGGTATGTTCTAATGTTTTGTGCTTGCTTCTAGTTTTAGGATTTTGATACATATATATTTCCTGTTCATTTAGCATTATATGAATGATTTCGGATTATCTGAGCAGTTCTTTTTTAGCAAGTTCTGTGCTACAGTCAGATCTTGATTTTCAATGAAAAATGTTTCTTCAATGTCTGTAGTATATGGCAATACTGTATCGTTTTCTTTTGTGGTATAAAACTTTGCAATTTTTATTGCCCTTATTCACCAATACGCTATGGAAATACTGGGCACCTATTTGATTTTTCAACTGAAGGCTGGTTTTTTTGTTGCATGATTACTTGTTATTTGTAAGAGTCATGTTTGTTTTTTGGTGAATTTTAAGTAGAATAGCTGATGCTCTATTGTTATCTTTTGTTCCAACAGGTATACTCCCTACTTTTTTGATAAAAACATGCTTGATAACATTCTTGAGGAATCTGTTGATCAGCATTTCCATTCTTTAATTCAAACTCGGCACATGCAGCGGCAACATGATGTGATTGATGACAACATACCAGCAGAAGTAATTGAAGAGATGGGAGATAACTTATGGGAGCCTCCAGAGGTATAAAATGTCATATCAAGTATTATTTTGATGGAGCAAGTAGTTTGGTGGTGAGACATGTACAAGATTTTAAGATGAAGAATCAAGAATTGGGTTTGCATCATCAATGATAAGCTTAGAATTATTACTCATTCCTCTGACATAACTACACGTGTAGATGTATAAGTTGTGAAGTTAAAACAATCCCAGTTCACCTTCTTCCTGTTCTCACGTATGTGTATTTTGTTCGTTGCAACATATGTTTCTTGACAGGTTCAGGAGGTAATGGATGAAATGGGGAATCCTGGAATACCTTTGAGTGTCATTTCTAAAGCCGCTGAAATGCAGCTCCTTTATGCTGTTGATAAAGTACTTCTGGGTAATAGGTGGGTACGGAAAGCAACTGGCATTCAACCCAAATTCCCTTATATGGTTGACTCTTTCGAGAGAAGGTACATTAGAATTTAGCAATTGCTTTCTCGAGATATCAAATACCCATTTTTTAAATTAAACATTCTTTGAATTTTAACTTAGGTGCTTCTGGATGCTAATAAACTGGCTTGTTCTATCTTTTAGGCTTTTTCTAACAAAATCATGTTCATTCTGTTGCAGGAGTGCGGCCTCTTTCCTCAAAGCTTCTCAGTCAGCCAGATGTCTTTTCAATGGCGAAGCAGTAAATGATACTGAAGATTCTCTAGATTGTAGAACTTCGGAGATTAAATTAAAGGATGATATTCACACCAATAAAGGAAACAAAATAAAACTCCGGTTTCCTTTCGGAGATTGGTTTAGTCATCTGTGGTCGAAACAAAGAGACCAAAATGAAGAGTTGTCAAAGGAATGCATAGAGCAGAGCTCACTTCAAAATCCAAACCTTCCTAAGATTACTATGGTTGGCATTTCAACTGGTGAGGCAGGGCCGATGAGTAAAGCAAATTTAAAGAAGACGATGGAGGATTTAACAAAAGAATTGGAGCAGACGGATTCAGGAAATGGTTTTGGTAGTGATACAAGTAATGAGTTAAGATTTGGAGATAGAGATCCGCTATTTGTGGCAAACGTAGGTGATTATTATTCTGGCTTGGCAAAGACGGGTTCAGCTAGATGGGTTCGTGGAGGAAACAATTAGGGGGCCTCGCTATGAAACCATTTTTGTGCTCTCTTCAGGTACGATAAAGAATATACTATGATACTGCCTCTCCCACCATCAAAAGAAGATACATTGTTCGCAGGCCATGTATTTCTTTTGATGATGGGATGTTGATTTCTCTAAGTTTCTCGTGCATTTTCGATGTAGCATGTATTTCACGATATGTGATCCGACCATTGTTGTAGAATGGGTGAAAGAGCGTAGGTGTAACGGAATGGATAAGAAAGTTTTTCGCCTTGAGTGAACTAGGTACTGTAATAGATATTTTTTTGGGAATCTTAATGAAATACTTCTGGTACTGTTCACTTTTAACGTTAAGGACATTTTTACCTTGAAAAGTCACTCCTGATATTATTCACTTACACCTTTATTTTGTCATTTTCATTAAAACTAAAATTTTTAAGAACTTTCTATTTTTTTTTTTTGGGGGATGTGAATCGGGTGTCCATGGATATGTGTGTTTCTATTTTTTATGTTCTCTTCTAGCAATTTTACTTTGTAAAGGCAAATGAGGTAATCAATCATAGGCAACAAGAAAGTTAAAAATATACAACAAATGACAAATATGGTGGTGGTGGAGATGGTTCCCTCGGTGCTTTGGTGTGTGAGTGCCCTCTACAATCTCCATCTACCTCCTAGTGTGTGACACACTTTTCCCACACCATAAAGTGGTTTCTAATGACCTCACCTTCTCAAGAACCAGAGATTTTTTTAGAGTGCCGGAAACACGATCTGGTATAACAAGTATTATAATACAAGTTGTTGAATATTTGAAAAAAAAAAAATCAACCAATATTATGACACTTGGTGTGCTGGGTTGTGTTCCTGGCATGCTAAAAAATTTCTCCTCAAAAACCACAAATGATGTTGCTCAAAGCCATGCCACCGTAGTCGTCCAAACGTGAGTAATTGTTAGTGTATGTGTGTTCGATCGTGAATCAATGGCTCATTATCTCAAGAATGACATTATTCGCTAATTGAAAAATGATGGTTAAAAGTCTTGAGATTCAAACGCAAGTAAGTGATTGTCAATCATTGATGTATGTGTATCCGATCGGGAATCAATGGCTTGGAGTCTCACAAGTGATTGATGTTCCACTAATCGAAAAATGATGGTTGAGAGTATTGAGACCCGCCCCACACCACAAAAAAAAAAAAAAAAAAAAAAAAAAAAAAACCACCTCCCTCTCTCTCTCTCTCTCTCTCTCATGACGTTGGCAGCAATCACATCACTAATCTTCTTACTGGTTCAACCTCCACAAAGACATGAAGCTCCATGGTTTCGTCAACAATCCAAAAGTCAACCCGCTTGAGAACTTGTCAGACGAAACGTAAAAGCCAACCTGCTCTCCCCAACAAATATAATGCATTCATAAGCTTTCGAAGTTCCAAGTTCCAACCAAACAAAAAAGATACCAAAGAACCATATCAATCACAAATTCTCATTCCCTAACTAGATTTGGACCTTACATAAAAACGGAAAGGAAATGGTAGTGGTGGTCTCAAATCACTTTTTTTCAATTAACAGTTTTGTTTTGCAGACGTAAGTTAGGTAAGTGTTCGTTATGTACACCTAAGTTCGAATTATCTTCATTTATAGAGGTTTTAGAATATGGCATCGTAAAAATAAAATGGTAAGGGACCGTTTGCTAACCTTTTCATGAAGTTTAAAGTTTCCACACTTTGAATGGTAGAACTAATCTCAAATGAAAATCAAAAAACCTAAAAGCATTTCAACTCACCTCTCACCACAATTAAATGACACACGTCCTCTTAAAATTTACAACCAGAAAATCACTCGTGTTTTTCTACGACGATTTTGTTATTCTGCAACTCACATCTCCAGCACATCAAATTCAAATAATGTAAATGGGAGAAGAGACAAAAAATTGGTACATAGTAGGAGAAGAGACAAGCTCAAATGGGAGAGGAACGTTGTCATTTACCTTTCTGTCCCTACTCCCTACCGGTGGATTTATGCTTTATGCAGGACCCCACCACCCGTGGGACCAGATTCCAGAATTAGGATCGTTGGTGAGGTGTGCTTGATGAACGGTTAGGATATTCTCATCTCCACGTGCGGATCACACGTTCTGGGCTTTTGCTTTTGCACTTAGCTTCTTTTCTTCTTTTTTTCTTTTTTGGGTTTATCTAATTGTGCTGTTTAATTAATTATAAAGTGCAAAATGCCAAAATGTGTGCGACTTTTTGTATCATTTTTAAGGCAACATAATAAATAAATAAATAAAAAGAACAAAATGCAGAATTACGGTTTTTTTCCATTACAATTAATTTACATTCATGAACCTTGGTAAAAATATATTTTAGATAAACCCTCCGAAAAATTATTATTGCGTTCTAGAACAATATTCTTTTCTGATTACTTTTTCACCTGAGGTCACGATATGGTATTTTCTTGTCGATTTCACCATGTCATAAGTTTTGGTTCATAAGAGGGTTCTTTTCTTTTTCTTGACTAATGGACTGAAGAAATTCAAATTAACATCATTCTGAGATTTGAAACTCAAAACTTCATCTATAAAAGTAGAAATTGAGTATTAGACCAAACGGTAATCCACACAATTCGTACTAAAACCAAGTTCTATTGCATATGTTATGATAAATACCAAAAAAGTAAAATTTAGTAACAAAATGTCCGAATAGAAAAGGTTGGTCATGCAAGTGATTTGTAGATTAAGCAGTTAACAGAACACACAAAGTTCTAGGTTCAATTTTCCTTCTCTCAATATTGATTGTTCAATTCTTCTTCTCTCAATATTTTTGCAAATTCTCTATCTTAATCGTCGCTGATTCTTCCTACTAAGTCGTCAAGTTAGTTTATGATCAATTCATCTTAGGCTTTTTAACTAAAATGGTCCATAAGATTGGCATAATTCCTCATTTTGATCCCTGACATTGAAAATCAGTAGAAGTGGTCTATGAGTTTGTCTACTGTAAATAAATTTGGTCCTTTCGCGATAAATCTGTTAATATTTTCATTAAGTGGAGGTTTTGGTTTGACAAAAGTACCTTTAAAAAGGTGGTCACATTGCCATTCACGTGACAATTTAACAAGGATATTGACAATTTTTTTTATGGAATGTAAAAATGATTTACGTTGGACAAACTCAGTGACCAATTATATCGATTTCATTGTCAATTACCAAAGTAAAAAGTTATGTCAATCTTAAGGACCATTTTGACCAAAAAGTCATCATCTTATAATTAAAGGGTCCATGCTACTCCGAAACTGCTCAGTATATTCTTCAAATTAACTGTCATTGACTCTTTAAATGAAACATAAACAGTTTTGTTTGTCAGGTTCTGTTCTTTCCTTTTTCATTCTTTTATCAAATTCGTACAGAGTTGAACTTGAATGCAACAAGGCGGCCGACACAATGCTCTGTCCCAACTGACTTAACCCATTTTGTTCTTTCTGTTTTCAAACTTTTCATCAAACACGTGCACAATTGAACTTGAATGCAACAAGGCGGCAGACACATGCACTGTCCTGCCAACTGACTTAACCCATTATGTTCTTTCCTTTTTCATACTTTTCATCAAACATGTACACAGTTGAACTTGAATGCAAGAAGGCGACAAACAGCCAACTGGTTTACCCATTTGCAACTCTATCCTATAGATAAAAATACTTGAATGCTATTTTGAATAGAAAAAGAAAAGAAAAAAAACCTACGACCCAACTATTGTCGCACCATGTATCAATTTAAGTGTTTCTCACTAATATAAACAACTGTAATGAGCGTGTTACATTAATGTCACAAGTGAGAGCCAGTTCAATTTCATATGAAGAGTTGTTTCAAAAAACAATTTATCAAGCCTCCCTCGTACCTAATGACAAATACTATACACATTTAAACTATGGTTTCATATAATAGATGAATATATACACAATTTGGTAATATAAAAATGGAGAATAGTTTAACTCAATTTTCCATGACATAATCCGAAATTAATAGCAAGCATGAATGTTGACAATGTGGCAGCACTGCTGTTGTCTTGTACCTCTTTACCAAACCTCAAACGTTTTTGATCATATGCCGTTCAAAAGGGAGCTGGCTGGGCGTGTGTTATGCAGAGATAGTACCCAGCACTCCATATACCCTCCAGTTGCAGGGCATGCTAGGGCAGTGGTGCACAGACCGTGTGCTCGCATGGTGGTTTTCTAACGCTCACACACGACGGTTTCACACGTCGACAGCCAATCGGATTTCGACTTGGACGGGCATATGTACCAACTGTCAGCGCCTTTGCCACCGTGTCCGGCCCCGTCTTTGACATTTTTACAAAAGTCAATCAAAAGCCACGGTTCAAATGCATCAAAACCACCATCTTTTTACTTTTCAAATTTTTTTTTGCGTTTTTTTCTTCTCTCTTTTTGGGTTAAATTAGTACTAAATTTCAGTATAAATAATTAAACAATTTACCAAGTCAGTGCGCCATTTCCTCTCACTAGCTACAATCTTTCTTTGTCCATGTCTGTGCCTGTATCTGTGTCTATGTCTCTCTTCCTCCAAGTCAGCGCCGTCCTTTGAACCTCTCCTTCCTTTTAGCTGTAACAAAAAACCACCACAAAACACCGCAGCCGCTGCCGTTCTGAGAATGGCAGATGATTGGGATCTTTACGCCGTGGTAAGGGGTTGCAAATCAACCGCCCAAACCACCACAAACACCACCATCACCGCCGCCACCACCGCGATCGTACCCACAAACCTTATCCATACACCGTCGGATGAATTCGCAGACGACCCTTTTTGGGATTTGTTGATCAGTTCTGACGAGTTAACCGATCCGTTGTTCTCTTTTCCCGATCTAGACGATCCCAAAGACAATGATTTGCAAGAGCAGCAACAGTCCTTTTTCTCCAACCCCACCACCACCACCAACAACAACAAGAACAACAATCCTAGCACTAACAACACCACCTTTGGACCTAATAATATTATCCCAATTTCCCCCACTACTTCTGACTTTGGAGGATCTAGTGGCAGTGGCCAACATCACCTCCAACAACATCAACAGCAACATCATGCCCAACTCCAACAACAACAGCTGCAGCTGCAGCAGCAGAACCAGCAACATCATTTGATGCCTGCTCATTTCACCCCGGGAATACAGGCTCCTGGTTTTCGAGGAATCTATGCCCAACAACAACTGCAAATGATGCAACGGGGGTATCAAATTCTTCAACCCCAGCAGCCACAAAATCAGCAGGGATTTATGAGGCCCGGGTCCATGAATCCCACTTATCCTCTTCCTCGGCCACCAATTACCATGCCATTGCACACCCCTCGCACTCAAAGAAGAAGGTATACTCAAAATTTGCTATTGAGAAATGATTTACGCACGCCTTTTCTTTTTCTATTTTGCACCTTTTTTAACTTTTAAATGGAAGACAAATGAAATGATAATTATGAGATAGAAATAAAAATTAGTGTTGAGAAAGAAAAAAAAGTGCACATAAATCGCTTTTAATTCATCTTTGTTCTTGTTTTTGCTTTTTTCACATGATGTGAACTACATGAATTGATTCACAGGAGAACCCAGCAAACTAAAAAGGTGTGTGAAGTGAAAGCCGAGGATCTCACCGCCGATTTATGGGCGTGGCGGAAGTACGGCCAAAAACCTATCAAGGGTTCTCCACATCCAAGGTATGTAATTAGGTTAATTTTCCACACTCAATTTCTCCTTCCCTTTTCTTTGCGATTTTCTCTCTGAATAATGATTCTTTGCAGGAACTATTACCGATGCAGCTCCTCAAAAGGGTGTGCGGCGAGGAAGCATGTGGAGCGGAGCACGACGGATCCCAACATCTTCACAGTCACATACTCCGGCGACCACACTCACGCTCGCCCGACTCATCGGAACTCGCTTGCCGGTACCTCCAGGAACAAGCTGTCAGCTGCGTCTAAGAGTCAAAAGCAGCCAATTAACAACGATTCTGGTTCGGCAACTGTTCCCAACCCCTCGTCTCCCACCACCGGACAACCCTTGACAGTCCAAGCTGAGGCTGTAGCCAATAAGGTCAATTCTGACAATTCACTTGACGAAGAAAATGAGGAATTTGATGTTGACGATGAGGATATGGATGAGAACGAGTACGGGGATGAGGACGAGGATGATGATGTTGTGATCCCGGACATGGACATGTCGGATGAGATATTCTTGGGGCAGAAGGAAGTGGGTAGTACTAGTTCTAGTGGAAGTGGGAGTGGAAGTGGAAGTTCTTCTCTGGTGGGTGCTTCCGGTGATAATATTTCGGATAATGTGCAATCAAGTTTGGGGTCTTCTTGGACTGATGCTAATTGCTCCTCCGATGCCGGAGCAACCGTTGGCGGTGGTGCTAGTAGCCAACAAGTAGGGAGGATGCATAGAGTTTTTATTTAACCTTTTATTATTGTGTTAGTTCTATGAGAGATGGAGAAAAAGAGAGACAAGAAGGGTTCTTATATTATTAGATTGTATAGAAGAGACGGAGAAAATAATCTCTTCCTTCTTCCTCATAGAGTTTCAGCTGTATTTCTCTCTTCTTTTAAATTGATTATGAAGGGTTTCTGTTTTTCGCTAATGATTAATGAATACTTCTGGTGTTTAATATTTAATGAGAAAAAAATACCTTATCTCTAATGATTAACGAATTTATCGACTTTCATCATATTCACGGAAAAAGTAAACCTAATTCACTTACAGAAATACAATTAGTAATATCGTTATTAGATGCTTATAACTGATTTACCGACTTCAAAAGCTCAGACGAGCATTTCGTTTTAATATAAAGAAAACTATTTATAACTGACTTACCGACTTCACCATATTCACGTAAATTCATCCACGTGGTAAGATACGATCATAACATAATCATTAAATTAACATGATACTTGGAAATACGCGTTCATTTCTATAACTGATAATATGTCGACAATTTCATTTATATAGATAGGAAAACTAATGAAAAGGGCTTGAAAACTTTGAGTTTTAACGATAAGGACAAAATAAAGGGTCAAGTGAATAGTACTAGGTTTGACTTTTTAGTGTAAAAATGTGATTTTTCGTTAAAGTGAACAGTAGCGTGGGTTTTTCGTTAAAACTCCCATAGATAGATATAATCAATTATATCATCATTAAACGATGTTTATATAACATTAGGGGTGGTAATTCGGTAGGAAAAAAGAAAAAAAAACATTAGGCATGAGTTGTGTGTGTTATGAAAAACTAGTTTAACAAATGTGATTAAGGATGACAAAACCCTAATCTCTTATTGATGATAATATTTATATGTAACCATGGATCATGAGGTGGTATGAGTTTAATACTTGTTGCATTTGTATATTTAACTTGTATGCACTTTGTCTTGAACAATTTCTTCCACCACATTCATGATATGATATATAATAAACATTTAACTAATTGCATAAGAAATATAAAAAATATTAATATAATGAGTAAGTTATTATTAGTAACTTAAATTTTTCAGGAAAATAGACAATACAATAAATAACAAATTTTGTTAAAGAAAAACACAAACTAGAGTTGTCACATCCCAGTCTCGACTCCGCCCGTAGCACGATATTGTCCACTTTGGGTCACGCCCTCACGGTTTTGTTTTTGAGAACTCACACGAGAGCTTCCCAGTGGGTCACCAATCTTGGGATTTCTCTCGCCCGAACTTGCTTAACTTTTGAGTTCTGATGGAACCCGAAGCCAGTGAGTTCCCAAAAGGCCTCGTGCTATATGGAGGTGGGCATATACATATAAGGCACATCACCCTCTCTCCGTTGGTCGATATGGGATGTTACAATCCACCCCCCCTTAAAGGTCCAACGTTCTCGTCGACACACTCGCACCACACGGCAGAGTGGCTCTGATACCATTCTGTCACATCCCAGTCTTGACTCCGTCGTAGTATGATATTGTCCGCTTTGGGCCACGCCTTCACGGTTTTATTTATGAGAACTTACACGAGAACTTCTTAATGGGTCACCCATCTTGGGATTGCTCTCCCCGAACTCGCTTAACTTCGGAGTTCTGATGAAACCCGAAGCCAGTGAGTTCCCAAAAGGCCTCGTGCTATACGGAGGTGGGCATGTACATATAAGGCACATCACCCCCTCTTTGTTGGTCAATATGGAATGTTACAAGAGTTATGTTTTAGCGATCTATATCTCATTTGGGAAGTGCTATTAATTGAAAGCGCTTTTAGAGAAAATATTTTTGGGTTTCAAAAGTATTTGAAGTGTTTTTTCACGATTAACTTGCATTTTTATTAAAAATTGATTTCAAAACTATTTTCTCTAAAAGCGCTTTCAGACATTTAGAAGTACTTATGAAACGATTTTTCTATACTATATTAAAGATACCAATTTTTGTTAAGTGATAATTTTTTCATTTTTTTCTTCTTCATATAGATAACGATGATATTAAAAATTTAAACGTAAAGGGTCGGGCTAAACCACCACAATAAGTCATCAATAATTGATATCAAACTCACTATTCGTGAAAGGTGAACTTTAATATTTATCACTTACAAGTGAGAAAAAATCGTTTACTAAATCATTTAAAATTTAAGGTTATTTTTGTAATTACATACAATCCACTTTTGTTTTTTGTTTTTGGTATCTTTATTTTTCTCGCCCTTTTAAGTTATGGTATTTATGACAATATCCAACAAAAAAACATCCTATTAACTAAAGTTTCAATACTTTCTCAAGAAGAGGTGAAAAATCTGAGTGGATAATAAGTTAATGCTGCTTTTTAAACCACATTTATTACTATAGATACGGTTAATTTTTTTAATTTCGATGCATGCATGCATGGAGGCCACTGTATTAGTGAAGTGGTCAGTAACGTCTAATTTTTAATGTAATAATTTTATTTGGGAAAATGTTTGTACTTTTAGAAGTTGTTAATATCCTTTGGTAAATGTCATCCCCATGGTTTAATCAGTCAGACCGTGAACCGCTCCGGTTCAGTCTCCTTTGTCACGAGACAAACACTAGATTCTCTTTTTGTCTGTTCACATAACATAAGAGGACAAAATTCGGGTGGCTTATTGGTAAAATAATCTCTTTGGATATTTAAGGATTAGATTAGGTCAAATATTTTAATTAGGGTTTTATCTTTAACTTTAACTAGAAAATATTATTGAATATTTTATGTGGAAAAGAAAACATCTAGGAAAGTGATTTTTACACACTAATTAGAGTTTGTTTGAAAATGTTTTTTTATTTTTTATGTTTTTGAAATTGCTGAAATTATTAAAAAAAGGGCATTGAAAACAAAACAAAGAGAAGCTTTTCCTTGAAACATGAGGATAGGGTCGGTGAAAGCGTTTTGAGAAATTTTATTTAAACCCATGCAACCTCTTTTTACACCCAACTTAAAATTTTGAATGTTAATTGTCTATTTTACCCTATTGCATAATTACTATTAAGTACAAAATGAAATTAATAATAAAACTCAAATTTATCAATAAACCTAAACCCTAATAATTAAACCTTACGATCATTCTTTGTCTATCCTACGTTCATTGTGGTTAAAACCCTAATAGTTCTCGTAGAGAAAAATAAGTTTTTCTATTGATGGATGATGATTTTGAAGTTTTGAATCCTCCAACTAAGGTATGACTCAATTTATGAATTATTTGTTCGTTCGATTTCAATTTTTTACAGTTTAGAAGATGAGTAGTTTGGTTATAAAATTTTTCAATCAATCCTGCATAGTTTGTTTATCTTTCTGCAACAGTAAATTGATGCAATCGGTTTCCCATTGTTCATCTGCATCCCAAAAAACCAAAAAATCTTGCAGATATTGCAAGAACCTTGATTTCGTTGGTTCTTCTGTTTTTATATTTTTTTTTCTTCTCTGTCGGTGTAGTCTGATTACACCCCAAAATCATGGCATTGCTATTGGTGCAAACTAAAAGTCGTAATACGAAGTCTGCACTCTGCACCCCCAAAAAGTCTTCCTTGCAGATATTGCAAGGGTTGCTTCTTCTTTTTTATATTATTATTTTTTCTTCTCTGTCAGCCCATAATCGTGGCATCACTAGAAGGTGACGAGATAAGTTTTAAGAGTAAGTTAAAAATCATGGGTGTAAAAATACATCTAAGAGTCGGCCTGCAATGAAAACATCATGGGTGTAAAAATACATCCACATATTGAATTGGGTTTATGTGGGTATATTAGGTATTAAATTTGGGTTTAAAGAGATATTAATTATTAAGTTAAAAATCAAATGGGTGCAAACAGTAAGTTGGGTGTATAAATAGGTTAGATGGGTTTAAATAAAATTTCCCAAGAGTTTTTAGTAAAAAAAAAAAAAATCAATTATTAATAAAAATGCAAGTGAATTTTGGAAAAACACTTCGAGTGTTTTTGGAACAAAAATTCACTTTCTCTACACTAATTTTTTTTTTTTTAAATACTTTCATACGAATCTTATGCCTCTTACACTCCTTTGTTTCTTACACTCCTCTATCAAATTTAGGCGTTAATTCTGTTTAATAAGTGTGTGAAAATCAATTTCCGAAGTATAAATATGTACAAGTGAATTATAAATTAATGATTGGGCATCGATCCTAGATCATAAGCAATGGGGTGTGGTTGCAGAAAAATACGAGGAATTTTAATGGTGAAGCAAGTTGCTGGTTTATTATGTTAAGTATGAGGGACCATGTCCATAACAAAACGAATAAATTATAAAAAATAAAAATAAAATAACAAGAATCCTTGTTTATTAATTGTTATGTATCTCTTAAATCTTAATAAATAAGAGATGTAGTACTATATTTATTAAATTAATAATTTATAAATGATGGATTATTCTGGTAGTTAGAACTTCCTTTTCAACACGCTGTGTTTCAAATTTAACCTTTTTTCATTTTAATAGTAAATTAACATAAAATATCGCTTGTATTAAGAAAAACTCGCTCGACCATTTGGATTTGGGCTCAGGCCCAAAGTTTACTACGGGCCTTGGGCCTTGATTGCTTTTACATGATTGGGCTCATGACGACGTGGCAACATCAAATTACTTGAAAACTGAATTCTGAAACCATATCCGTTTCCCAAAACGGGTTTTAACAGCGTGCGAGTGTGAGCTACGAGAGAAGAAGAACCGATCGGACTCGGAGCTTTCAAATCGCAGAGAGAGAGAGAGAGGATTCGAAAACATGTTCCTGCGAGCGATCGGACGGCCGTTGTTGGCCAGGGTGAAGCAGACGACGGGGATTGTAGGGCTGGACGTGGTCCCCAATGCGAGGGAGGTCCTAATCGAGCTCTACTCGAAAACCCTAAAGGAGGTCCAGGCCGTCCCCGAGGACGAAGGCTACCGCAAGGCCGTCGAGAGCTTCACGCGCCACCGCCTCAATGTCTGCCGCGAAGAGGAGGACTGGGAGGCCATCGAGAAGAAGCTCGGGTGCGGCCAGGTCGAGGAGCTCATCGAGGAGGCGCGCGACGAGCTCACTCTCATCGGCAAGATGATCGGTCAGTACAATTTATTATTTTTATTGCTAGTTTTTTTAATTTATTTATTCTCGTTTTTGAAAGAAATGAAATTGAAAATGGTTATTTGTGTTTTGGGATTGACATTGGCCATGAAAATTGGAATTTAGTTCAGAAATGTGGTTTTTTTTCTGGGAAATTGAGTGCTTGTTTGTGATTTCGACATTTTTGCTTAGTTTGGTTGATGAGAAATCGAAAAGTAATCAAATTGGAATTAGAAATTTTGGTGATCGAGCCTGTGTAGTTTTGTTTTGTGATGGTAACTTAATAAGTTGTTCATTTCTAGTAGTGGAAATTAGGGGAAAAGTGAGTGAAGTTCATAAATTCTTTAGCAGTCGGGTTTTTTGTTTACTACGTCATGAAACACGAAAGGTGGGTACTTGATTTTATCAGTTCCGAAGAAACTATGATTGCCCGAGAATGCTGGTTGTTAATGCATATCATATGAGGTGGTTAAAGAAGGAAAAAGAGGGTGGCAGGGGGCGGGTGGTGGTTGCGGTTAATGGACACAATTGAATCCAAGTTCGAGTGGAACATATAATATGAAAATCTGTTTTCTTCACTTTGAAGCATTTCAAACTCTCATTCTATGTCCAAAGTAGGAATCTTTGTTTGTGTGAACTGTGAACTATGGTTTTTACTAGCCATTGTGTACTTGCATGCTTCAGTTAATGCTGATTTTTTGGTTCTTCCATCACAGCGTTTTATCATTCTGATGTTCAAACCGATGTCTTTCTGTTGCCTTTATATGAAGTTCTTGTTTGAACATTTTGAGATACGATATACAATGGATTGTTTGTAATAGTTTGCATTCTGTATTGACTTGCGTTGCAGAGTGGGATCCATGGGGTGTTCCTGATGATTACGAATGTGAGGTAATCGAAAATGATGCTCCAGTTCCCAAGCACGTTCCTCTGCACCGACCTGGTCCTCTTCCTGAGGAGTTTTACAAAACGCTGGAAGGCCTTACTACAAACCAACCAAAGAATGAGGCTAAAGTCACCTCTATTGGTTCAGAAGCGAAGGAGTAAACCATCCGTCGGCGTATGCTAGGTACTCTGGATTTCAGATTTAATTGAAGTCTTTTTTCTTGTATTCTCTCCTGTTTATTGCTGGTGACAGTGCCCGTTTGCTGGGCTGTATAAATTTTAATCATGGGAGGAACGCTTGAATTTTTCAATTTCTGCACTTGATACCATTTTGATGTTGTTCACTTAAGTTCCGTCCTTGATTCCCATTGAGAATGAATAATGTAACACAGTTTTAGCTCTTCGAGTATTGGCATTGGGATTGTTCGTGGTTCTGGCGTTATGAACGATCTCTGGTTCTTGATTTGGATCACACATTTGCATAGTTATAAACTCTTTGTTGTGGCTTTATGAATTCTTGTAATTTTACATATTAAAACAACCAGAAAGCTCCTCTGCTGCATATACGTATATACTTAGATGCGCGTATGGAGGCGTTACACGGTGTATTGAGAAGACCGAATGCCACAGCTAACTTCTCACTATGACTTGATGAATCTTCATGGTCTGATACGGGTATTCCTCTCTTCTTCAACTCCCTAAACCCTTCTTCTTTAATCCCCTCTCTCTCATTCCCTGTCGTGTACTTTTGGCTAAATCCGGCTGACCAGAATCATCATACAAACTTGCAAGCAGCGCGTAAAATGCTGGATCAGACGGGTCAAGCTCCATCCCTCGCCTTGCTGTATATTCCCCGGGAGCACTGTTTTTATCTCCATAAACGCTCTCAAACCATCTTCTATGAGGTCAGAAAACATTTCGTGTACACATGAACTCCTGCACCTCCGGCACAAGTATCATCCTCCAAGCCAGCGTTGATCACCCGCGAATGAATCCAAGCTCGACCTCATACGTATGGATTCGAGTCCTGTAATCCAACTCTCCCAGCAATGAGCATGATTTTAGGACAGAGCGTAAACTCATTTGGGCACTGCCCCGGAACACAATCGTCGAATCGAAGAATTCAAGCGAGACGTGATAGTGTCCGTTCCTGACATAAGCAGACAGCACAGACGCATAGAGACACAGCAGGTTGTTGGCTAAGTAGAGGTCGTCGTCAAGACGCGGTTTGGTAATTGCACTGCGGGCACAGATGCCCTCCGGCAGGGACTGTGAGTTGCACGTGGAAAGAACGCGGAGGCAACTTTCTTTGAAACAGTAAACTTCATTTGTGTTGACAACGAGCCTGGTGACTTCTGCTAGAGACATCAAAGTTCAAAACCTTTTGGTGTAGTTGAGTTTGAGGGAGGAAAAGACTATAAACAGCACGTGACGGTTTGACTGTCGCACTTAATATAAAACTAACGGTATTATATAAGAGAAATTTTTTAACCTGATAAAAATACAACCGGTATACCAGGTGTCATAATAAATAGGCTACGCTAATCGCCGCCTTGGTTGCCAACATGGCATTTGCTGAATTTTAGTATATTGGGATAATGATTGGTGCAGGTCAATGGTCGTTGCTGTTGTATTTAGTCATGGACGAATGGAAGCTTCCTTTCTAAATCATTGGGATGGAAGCTCCCACGAAAACTTATATCAAAAAAATTAGAGTAAATTGTAGTTATGGTCCATAAATTTTAACTCAATTAGAGCAATAGTCCCTCAACTTAAAATTCACTAGCCTCTCTGCACGCACTAACGTGCGTGCGAGAGACATTTTTGCATCACGGGCGCTACACGCCCCAAAGATGTGTTGTTTTAGACATTCTTATATTTCTTAAGTGATTATTTTAAAAATTGTGGATGTGTGTCCATCACAACAATTTCTTATTATTTTTCAATCATCTTAGTCTTTTTGCATCTGCCCATTGTACAAAAATAATGAAATTTATGAATTGCACATTAACCATTCCACTTTTTTTTGGCCTTATACTTCTTCTAAAGCTTAATTTGCTAGGCCCCAATCCCTTATCTCATTTTCCTGGAATTCAAGACTGCTCCTCAGCTGCAATGCAATATGTTTGTACTCCAATCCAAACAACAATAAGGTCAAACCTAATAAGTAGCCACATTGCCCCACTCACTCTACTAAAGGATGTAATTTAGGGTATGAACAACATGAAGGTTGGACCCAATAAGTGAAATTAAAGGAAAAACACAAAATGGAGAACATAATAAATCTCTCTTCCTCTCTCTCTCTCATGCAAAATGTCAAATATCTACCCAAGTCCTTAAATCAAAATTTTTAGATTCATAAGTTTTCAGTCACGGTTATAGGCTAACTAGGGATGAACTTCTAATATATGAAGCAAAGCAAAATATGGACAACATGTACATATATAAACATAGCGCCTACGTGTGAAATTAAAGTCATGCTTGCCACCCATTTGCTTGCACTTGATGCTTTAGATTTTCATGGTTAATCTGCAAGCAATGGTGATAAAATAAGAAGTCTAATGATAATGCACCAAATATAAAGATTGTAAGCAATTTAACCTAAATACCTTTAACTTTGACAATTTTCTCATGGCAATAATTTTACTCCAGTTACTTTTAGAATACTGAAAGATAAATAATTTGTCAAGTTTGAGGTAACAAATCGTAATCATGTTTACAAAATTAAATGGTAAGAAATGTTACCTTACTCTTGTACTTCAACCTTTGTCAACTTATTGTATGATGATTGGATACGGTAATGGCAACGTTAAATAATAAGTCATATAGGGAGGAGTTTTACGATGGCCATAGGTTAAAACGGAAGAGTGGAGTTTGTTTCAAGCTGCAACGTGCAGTTGTAGACTTGTAGTGGTGTTTGCATGGTGAGTTGCTATATTTCTGAGTCCTTTACTCCTGCAAGCCCAGACGAAAGTGGGGGAAAAAAAAAACAAAACCATATTAAATTCTAATAAGATATTAGAATTTACCGAATAATGTTATGTTGAGGGAAGCTCTTAAATTAAATGCCAAATGCCCTCTTCATCGAAATTGTTTTCATCCTCATTCCTCACAGTATATGAAGTCAGAACTGCAAGAAAACAACCTATATCCATATATTAACCAGTAATTTGAAGATGCTAAAAGAACAAAAATTTGATGTTAAAAACATGAATTAGAAGAAAAATGAGAATAAAAACATAAATCGACACTAATATCTACCCTCCAAACCTTCATCTGTACAGTTAAATTAATAGTGCCCTATAATTCAGAGTGCTTACGCCATGAATCGTGCAATGCCACACCATCAAATTAACCATTTCATCTGGTAAAGTCTCCCTCCGGCTTCGCAACAAAACCCTACCAACACAAAAATTAACCCACAAAAATAATAACCGCGATTCACATAGAGAGAGGGATTGGTGTATGGACGTGAGGGTGGTTTTTATAAGGCCATCTCCAACCGATGGCTGGCCAGAGGGCTCGTTTGAGCCCTCTGGCCCTCCAAGATTCTCCAAGATATTAATATTTTAATGAACAGTACAGGGCCATATTTGCCTCTGTCTCCAACCGAGGGCCAGAGGGCTCGTTTTAGCCCTGTCACAAAAAACCGTCTCCAACCGAGGGTCAAAGGGCCATAGGGCCAAATATAATTTATTATTTTAAAGCTACAACTTAAATTCAAATGTTAGAGATGAAGAAAATATTGGAAAATATATTGAAGGAAATATTGAGAAATATATTGAAAAAAATTGAGAAGGAAAAATTGAGAAGGAAATATTAAAGAAGGAAATAATGAAGAAGGAAATACTGAGAAATATTGAAAATAATTGAGAAGGAAAAATTAGAAGGAAAAATTAAAGAAGGAAATAATGAAGAAGGAAATATTGAGAAATATTGAAAAAAATTGAGAAGGAAAAATTGAGAAGGAAAAATTGAAGAAGGAAAAATTGAGAAATATTGAAAAAAAATTGAGAAGCAAATTGAGAAGCAAATGTTTAAATTTAAAAAAAAAATACAACAAACAGCTGCAATTTAAAAAAAAAAAAAAAAAAAAAAAAAAAAAAGTGAAGCAACGGCTAGTGACTCAACTAGCCGTTGGAGTTAACAAAAATTCAAACTATTGCTGTCGGTTTAAATAAATAAAAAAAAAATTGTTTGTCCTTAATGCTGTCGGTTTTAACCGACAACAAAGAAAAGCCTTAAAAAAAAAAAGAGCCAGCCCTCCAGCCCTCTCCGATTCCTTGGGGCCCTCCCAGATTCCAGAGCCCTCTGGCCTAGCCCTCGGTTGGAGACGGTTTTAGGGCCATTTTCGACCCTCTGGCCCTCTGGCCCCTTTGGTTGGAGATGGCCTAAATGCCCATTGATTCAGCAAACCACTTTTGCAGTTGACATTGATCAATTTTGTAAATTCTACGTGGGATGAGAACGTGGGATGAGACCGCACGTCTCTATTATTTATTTTCTTTATTTGTTTTAGTTTTTTTGTATCTATTTTTTCATGACAAAATTATCCCTGCGAATTTTGTTCTATTATTTTCAGTAAGGTTTGAATTTTTTTGTTTTAGGGACTTTTTAGTCCAATTGTTTTTTGGTGAAGCCTTAGACACCAAAGTTGGCTTCTGGCATTCTATTAGTAGAGATTATCATTGGTCCATCAACTCATCAAAACGTGCAACTATGATCCCTCAACTAAAAATTCATTATCATTGGTCCCTCAACTTTAATTCAACTGGATAAATTGTCCATTAACTTTGACCCAATTGTAGCAATAGTCCTTCCAACATAACTCGTTTTGACAAAAATGTTGACATAGTTGACGAAAATAATCATAATTACACACTTTGATGAGTTGAGGGACCCTAATTATATAAATGGTTATTCCAACATAACTTATTTTGACTAAATTGATGAAAATGACTATAGCTACACATTTTGATAAGTTGAGGGACCATTGCTCTAATTTGATTAAAGTTGAGGAACCATTGCTACAATTTATTCAAAAAATTATATTCCTATTTGCCTTGCTTTATATAATACTAGTGTTTTGGTACACGCTTTTGTACGAGCGAAAGATATTTTTTGATTGCACACTATACGCAGCGTGCGGAGTTCTCCTTTTCTTTTCGCATTTGTGCTTGCATAAATATATTTTCATAGTAAAGGTGTGCTACGGCAACGACACAATATAACATGCGACATTAATTTTAACAATATACCAATTCATGCCAAACGTTATATATATTATCGTAGATAACGCTTTACCGCAATGACAAAAAATAATCATATTTATGTACTTTTGTTCATATTTGATGCCCACCTACCCAAATAAAGAGTTGACTTTTCTAATAGTAAATATTGTATTCATATGAGCTCATCCTGGGATTGGGAATAAACAAAAGTAGATGGAAACATGGAAGCTGCTAAGAAAAGTATAAGAAGTTGCCTTCTTTGTTTTTTCTTGGAAAAATACTTTCCCACCGAAAGCAACAAAAAGATAACGAATTTGTATGGTGTCAATGAGACCAAAATATAACAACGGTAAGTTTTGTATAAAAACACTTTAGGAGTCCAATTGGAGAAATAAACTCTTCGTCAATCTACTTGTCGTGCTACATTTAATTTTTCGTTGTAAATCTCATTTGATACTCTTTTTCTCATTACAAAGTCACCAACTTAACCAAGGAGCTTCTACATAAGCCTTTGTATAGAGATTATCTTACACGAGGTGGAGCCACGTTAGGTCAGATGTGATTAAAATATAGAGAATCTCATACTAATTTCGAATATAGATTTTTCTTGTAGACTATATTTAGCTAAATTAGCTAAAGTAAAGTGCTCCACCTTCTTAGCCAAATTCAAATCTCTCTGTTTATTTTTCAAAGGTAAACTACCGCTTGACTCCGTAATCTATTACCCCAGTTGAAATTGATCTTCTAAACTATTTTTTGGTAAATTAACCCCCTAATGCCATCTCCAACCGAAGGGTTCAGAGGGCCAGAGGGCTGAAAATAGTCCGAAAACCGTCTTCAACCGATGGCTAGGCCAGAGGGCTGTGGAATCTGAAAGGGCCCCACAGAATCTAAAATGACCAAAGGGCTGAAGGATTGGTCAAAAAAAACACCAATCTTGTCGGTTATAACCGATATGAATGCTTAAATTAAGATTTGAATCCAATGGCTAGCTAGCGCCAGTTGCCGTTGGATTCATTTTTTTTTTAGGTTTTTTGGGCCATTTTTTTAAAAAAATTCTTAAAAATTCTAATTTTTTTCCCTATAAATACCTAAACCATTCATTCACCATTCCTTTAAATTTAATTCATCGTTTTTAAATATAAGTTGTTGGATTTGAATTTAAGTTGTTGTAGTTTTTAAATTTAAATAATAAATTATATTTGGTCCTTTGGCCCTCGGTTGGAGACGGAGACAAATATGGCCCTGTACTGTTCATTAAAATATTAATATATTGGAGGACTAGAGGGCTAAAACGAGCCATCTGGCCAGCCCTCGGTTGGAGATGGCCTAAACCATTTGAAATCAGTCAGTTAACCCCTCACCGTACGGTTCGATGAAAATTTCGTCAACTTTGTCAGAAAGTATTGGCACGACTTTACTCTCAAGAGTAAATCACAAGCCAGTATTTTACGACAAAGTAAATAAGATTTCATTAAATCTAACGATTATAAATTAATTGGTTAATTTCAAATAGTTCAAAGAATTAATTTACAAAATAAAATAGATCAAGAGATCAGTTTCAAGCGAGTAAAAATTCAAGAGTTAAACGACCTATTTTTTTTATTTTTTTTGACGGAGTGAAAGACTTCATCAAAGTCTCATTGGATCGTTCATAGATACTTCCTAATATGTATATATATATGTGGGAACTACAAAGGGCCGAAGCCCAAAGGCCCAAAACACCACACTCTATTTGCGTCGACTTTGAT
Organism: Cotoneaster glaucophyllus; assembly: GCA_036320875.1. Classification (NCBI taxonomy): domain Eukaryota; kingdom Viridiplantae; phylum Streptophyta; class Magnoliopsida; order Rosales; family Rosaceae; genus Cotoneaster; species Cotoneaster glaucophyllus. Next base: position 27,514,627 of record CM070062.1, read on the forward strand.
AAGCTTTCTAGTCAATCTTACTTTAGCTACATTTTTTCTAGACCCTTCCATCTCCCTCTCTCTCCAACTCTCCGTCCACTCTGACGGTTGCTCCGCCCATGGCTTCCGATCTGGAACAGCGTACCAAGGAGGCGTTCATGGACGACCACTTCGAGTTGGCCGTCGACCTCTGCACCCAGGCCATCGCTCTCAACCCCCAGAGCGCCGAGCTCTACTCCGACCGCGCCCAGGCCAACATCAAAGCCGGCAATCTCACTGGTACCCTCTTTTCCTCTTGTAATTTCGTGAATACCCTTTTCTTTTTTTCTTGTTTGGTTCCCAAGAAAGCCCGAGAAAATACTCGATTGGATTTTCTAATTCTCTTTATCTGTTTCGGGTTTTTTGTTGTATTATCAGAGGCTGTTGCGGATGCGAACAAGGCAATTGAGCTCGACCCGTCATTGAACAAAGCGTATTTGCGCAAAGCGTGAGTTCGAATGCACAACACCGATAACCCGTAATTCTGTTTGTTGTTTTGAGCACCTGTTTGTATTGGATACTGTAAAGATTGTAACTTTTATTTGAAATTTTAGGACTGGGTGTTGAATTTTGTCTAAATCTTGTAATCATCAACTCGAAAATCTATAAAGGTCATGCTGATCAACCGTAATCGTTGTGGATCTTTCGCCTTTTGCGAAAGGGAAAGGCTTATAATGCTAATTCTAAGTGTTTCGAAACTTTTGATTTATGTTTTTGCCCAAAACCTTGGAGGCCTCATGGATTGGGTATTGTGTAGTCCGTCCATGAAACTTGTTATGTACTGTATGTAGGGTTTTATAAGTTATGCTCTGCACTGGGTACATGTCATTGCTAATGTCACGGATTGTTTTTTAATGTTTGTTCTTTGCTGTTGATGGCTACAGAACTGCCTGCATCAAGCTCGAGGAATATCAGACTGCAAAGGCGGCCCTGGAAACCGGTGCTCCTTTGGCCCCCCAGGAGACAAGATTTGCTAGTTTGATGAAAGAGTGTGATGAGAAAATTGCAGGTGCGTTGTTTGACTGTTGCAAGTTTGCACCTTTTTAGTGATTCATGTAATGACGGGTCTTTCTCACAATTAGATGTTTAGCTTTCTTATACAACGGATTTTTGTTCTGGTAGGTAACAGGGGCATCTAAGGAAATCATTGTAATAGAAATTACTCTTTCTCATGTAGTTGATCTTCTTTTGTCTTATTTATACTGTTTCATGTCCAATCAGAGGAAACTGGTGTTCTACCAACGCCTTCGGTGGAGGAAAACACTACAGAGAATGTTATACCTCCAAAAGATGTTGAGCCTGTGAGTCAACCTTCCAATCAGGTGACCGTAGCACCTGTCAAACCAAAATACAGGTTAGTCGAAATCAATTTAATTTCTGTTGCCGGAAGTGTTTTAGTTTCATATTTTTAAGGAGCATCGCCAAAACATTCTGTTTGCAGTTTTTTGTTATTCCTTTTCATCTTTTTGTACTGTCTGTATTGAAGCTCCTAGATATCTATGCATGCTTGGGTAATACCCTCGTATTTGCTTTATGTATTGTATCCTTACTCCTTAGTCACTGAGATGCATGATTTGGTGGAAATTTTTTATGTAGGCATGAATTCTACCAGAAGCCAGAAGAAGTGGTTGTGACTATATTCGCCAAGCGCATACCGGCCAAAGATGTTCATGTTGACTTTGGTGAACAAATAGTATGATTCTCATTGATTCAATGCTTCTTTTTATTATTTGTTCTCAGTGATCTCGTAGTTGTCTCGAGCTTACATAGTAAAAAGGTTTTCTGGGTATTGTCAATTGTGTACAAGTTTTACGGCTGATGAATCACTTTTATTGGATGTTTCCAGCTAAGTGTTAGCATCGATGTTGCTGGTGAAGATACATATCATTTTCAACCTCGCTTATTTGGAAAGGTATTGCACCAATTCTATGTTGCTGAGGTTTTTCTTTTTGTTTGTAACAAGGATGTATACAGAAAATTAAAGAAAAACATGCATGCCCGTTTCCAATTTTTATTTTCAAAATAATTGGCAGTATCGTATCCTTTGCATTTAATCTGGCCCCAGTAGTTGGTATCCTTTTGAGCCATTGGCTGATTTTATATATGCATTATAGAAGGCTTACATTTTCGAATGAAAAATAACTGTGAGCTTTGGTGGTTGCAAACAGATAATACCTGAAAAGTGCAGGTTCGACGTTCTCTCCACCAAAGTTGAAATTCGCCTGGCTAAAGCTGAACCGATACAGTGGGCATCTCTTGAATTCAGCAAGGACAGCCTTGGCCTTGTTCCAGTAAGGGGCAGTGGCCCAGGTATGTTAATATATTTGCAACCCTCTGATTCTAAAACTAGATTAGAAATTAGCTACTAAAAAGTGTTAACTGCCAACAGTTGTTGGAGCGACAAGACCATCCTACCCATCCTCGAAACCAAAAAGGGACTGGGATAAGCTGGAGGCTCAAGTGAAGAAGGAGGTTTGCTCGTAACCCAGTTAGTTGATTTGACATTATACTTGCATGTTTCACTTCCACGATACTTACTCCGATGCATTGTGATTCCAGGAAAAAGAAGAGAAGCTTGATGGTGATGCAGCTCTGAACAAATTCTTCCAGGACATATACAAGGATGCTGATGAGGACACAAGAAGGGCCATGAGAAAATCTTTTGTAAGACATTTTCGTATCTTGTATTTTGATATCCAGTAAAATTCATAAGTCCGATCACCGTGAAAGATTCGGGTGGAACCACCACGGTCTTGGGAGTAAAATCAGCCTACGTTATATTGACTTGCATATTGCATCGTTGTGTTTGTACTGTACAGGTGGAGTCAAACGGGACAGTGCTTTCGACAAACTGGAAAGAAGTGGGAAACAAAAAGGTTGAGGGAAGTGCTCCCGACGGCATGGAGATGAAGAAATGGGAGTTCTAGACAGTTGCTGAATTCTTGTACGTTGTAACTCGGATGTTATGCTTTTTTTGCTTGTAAACTATTTGGTTTGAGATTTTGTTTGGCTGGACAGACAATGATTAGTTTCCAATTAGTCTTTAGCACTACTCTGGCTGTGTGGATAATGACTCTCTTTTGAAGTCAAGCCAGAATTGGTTTATTCTCTCCTGTGTTTTGCTTGTGCGTTGTACCATCGAAACCGATCCTGTCCGGACGAATTTGAAGTGTTGAATACTTATTTACTTCGTTCTTGCCTTGATCGTATTCTGGTTTTGCCGAGTTCGGCTTAACTCGTGCGGCCGGCGAGTCCTCGGTTTGACGAGAGCGAAGTGCACGTTGTTCTAGCTAACTTGGCTAAGTGGGGATGCATCTAAACTTATGATTTATCAAAAAGGAAAACTTGTCAGTGTGTATAATCTCTTTTGATACAATCGATCAAGTGCTTAACATAAAAAAGCAGTGGTAGTTGACGCTTTATCATAATGGTGGACAACAACAATACCTATGCACTCTGACGGGAATTCGATTTGCACCAATCTCCTCTTCTTAACATTAATAATTTAACTCACTAACGCTATCGTTTGTAAAAGAAAACATAAACAAGCAATACATATTTACGAAAAATTAAAGTGAAGTTAGATTCTAAAGCATGCATAAAACGCAGCGTTCGACCCTCACTGACGAAAACGCTGCGTTTCACGATCTGATGGTTTTCCTGCAACCTGTAAGTTCTGTAGTATCACTATCGTCCTCTCTAAAATCTGATCATTTTTCCTGTTTCTTTGGTCTGCGAGTGCGACGTCGAGTTCGGAAAGTACGACCAATCAGTCCGATCGGACTCCGATTTCGAAATTTGAAATCCGGCGAAGCAGGAATATCACCGAGAAATGCAATTCTTCGGAGGAACGGAGATAAGCCCGTCCCTGCCGGCGTCGACGGCGTCGGGGAACAACGGGCACATGATGTACGTATTCAACCGTAACGGCGTCTGCCTGCTCTACCGCGAGTGGAATCGGCCGCTCCACACCCTGAACCAGCTGCAGGATCACAAGCTGATGTTTGGGCTCCTCTTCTCCCTCAAGTCCCTCACCGCCAGGATGGATCCCACCACGCCGGACAAGGCCAACCTCGGCGTCCCTCAGCTCCCCGGCCAGGGCTGCTCCTTCCACAGCTTCCGCACCAACACATACAAGCTCACTTTCATGGAGTCCCCTTCTGGCATTAAGGTTTTTTTGCTCAATTTTATTTCAATTTTTGCAAATTATTGGCATTCGGATCTAGAAATTGAGAAATATGGGTTTGGATTTTGATTGGAATTAAAGGTTTTGCTGATTCTGATTGCAATTTGCTTGTACTAGATCTACCCCATTTAGCAATTTAGATTCTTGAACTTGAATTTGTGCTTAGCTTGGCAATTAGCAATTTCGATATACGTCGTTGATTATGCCGAACTTCGTAATCTTATGATAATTCTTACTGCAATTTTAATGTGCTAGAAAAAGCTTTCTAATTGATGTGCTTTGGTTACTATTTCTGGTGTGCAGATTATATTGGTTACACATCCTAGAACTGGTGACTTGAGGGAGTCTCTGAAGTACATTTACAACTTGTATGTCGAGTACGTTGTGAAGAACCCGCTCTACACTCCCGGTACTCCGATCAGGTAACAGACTCTGTTCTCGTCATTATAATGTAGTGAATAATAATCTTCAGTTCTTCGCACGGAGAAGTTTCATGTGATAGGTCATAAATAGTTATTTCTGTTATCACAGTGAGAAGTTTTGTAGATAGTAATCCCAGCTACATGAATATATATTAAAAAATTTCATGTTTTCTTATCACGCTGATGCATCCCGTTGGGTTGGTCAAGTAAAAAAATTAGAAAGATGCAACTAATGATAGAGAAAATGTGTCCTATATGTTGTGTTGCATTATAACAAGACTAATCTTTCAAGTAGGTGTTCTTAGTAGGCATGTCGATATTGTGTCTTGGTGGCTTAGGCATCGTAGATACATCAAGTATACCTGACTTGTTGATGTCATGGCTAAAACAATTTCTTTTTCCGTCACACTGCTAGAAAGTCTTGTAGTTTATTGCGATGCTTTTTTAAGTGATTTCAATACATGTTTCAACTGTACTGTCACTGTGTGGTTATATACTTTGTAAGGTTTTCACACAATCGGAAAATGGTTTTTGAGTAATTTTTCCTCGTAGGTGTGAGCTTTTCAACACAACTCTTGACCAATACGTCAGGAGCATTTCATAGAAGGAAAAGGGAAGCGCATTGGAAAGTTTCACCTATATATGTGTTCTTCTGCTTGGATACTAAATCATGTCTAGGCATCTTTTCTGCCCACATTTACTCTTACCCTGGACCGAAGCCGATGGACATTTGGGTTCATTCAGAATGTAGGTTATTGAATGTACAATGTAGTGGATATTTCGTGCAACTTGATTCTAAGAGTTTTACAATGAGATACGAGCGTACATTTTCATCCGTGTGGACTTGATGTGTTCAGTGTCATCATGTAGTGTCCTATTTGGTCATGACAAATTGATTTAATGTAATATTGGAAGCCTGATTTGTTAATTGTCAACAGTTACCGATTAATTTGATTGGTTTTTCTTGTCAATTTTAGTGTCTCTATGCCTCTTGCCGTAGGCTTCAATTAGTCTATCGGAATAGAACTCTCTAGTTTCCTATTGTTTTTTCGGATATCATGTATGTTGTGAACCAGTGTTTGACCTTTGTAGAAGATTGTGATGATACTGTTATTAGTGATGAAACTGTAATCTTTTGGTATATTGTTAGTGTCTCCGGGGATGATTAGAAATATTATTCCCTTTCCTTTTGAGGTTTGCAGCTAACAATTTATAAGATTAAGGATCCACAGGGCTACAATTTCCTTTACCCATCGCCACCAATTGGCTGCTTGGTGGCCATGGTAGAACCAGGCAAGCTAGATCGACTCCATCTCCGTCAGACTGCACACGACCCTCCGCCCCTGCGCAGGCACCACCTCGGCACCATCTCTTTCCCTTCCTCACCTCTTCTCCCGACTATGAAACACACCATTATCAGCGGGGATAGATCATAGATTTTCGCTGCACAGAATGGTTGAGCTAAGCTTCATTTGGTGATCCTTGCCGGTATGACTGACTTTTTGCTAGCAAATTACCAAGTTTTTCTTATAGGTACCCCTATTATTTTGAGCAAATTTTATTTCTTGGTGAAGCTGAAATGATTGAAATGGAAAAGATTGATTTATGGAGCAAATAATTATTCGCAGCCGCAATGGGAGAGTTTAATTGCCATTCCATTCCGTATAAGGGTTTTGTAATTCAGTTGATTAAGAGCATTCACTTTTGCTCCCGTGTTTTCGAGTTCCCCTCCAATCCTCAAAAAATGTCATTGGTGTTTGGTAACGATTGGAATGGAAAAGGGAAACGACTATGACAAGATACAAGCGGGTATATATCCGTGTTCCTACTAGATGCAATTGATATGTGACAATGAGTTTTATTAGCAACTTACAGCATTTGAGGTTCAAATCCTTCCTCTTCTCATTATTTTAGTGTAGTAATATCGCTTGTACTAAAAAAAAAATGGGGAGCTTAGTACGCCACGTTTTGGTGTGGGAAACAGATGCCAAAAAAAATTGCAACAAGGTGCAAAACTCAGTAATATGCAAGGGTACCACCAATCCAATAGCTTAAATTTCACAAGTGAATGACCAAAAGAACAGAAGAAAGAATGCAAATGGAAACTGAAAGCTATGAATGTTCTAACACATTGACATCTACAAACTTTGCAGCAAGGGAAACAAAATCCGGCTGTTGGAGAGAGGCGTCCTCGGTCAAGTTTTGCTTCCAAATTCCGATTCTAGACCGCCTCTCCGATCCTTCCTTCTTCTTCGTCGTCCTTTCGGAGTTGGAACCAAGGAGACTTTCAAGTGATGTTAACAAGCATAGATGGCTTACTGATTGAACGTCAACATCTTATATTAATTAGGCATTTGTTACTTGTTTTTCTACCGTCATCTCCTTCCGACATTATTAGAATAGAAAGTTTTTGTTTCGGAGTAGGATTATCTCCCCTCATTTTTTTCCTCCCCTCCCCTCCCCTCCTAATTGAACGTCAACATCTTATATTAATTTTTTATAGCAAGAGAAAGACCATCTTATATTAATTTTTTATAGCAAGAGAAAAACAAAATAAAAGAATGTGAGAGAAGGGGATGGAAAGAGGAGAAAAGAGAATCCTAGTCTTTTTGTTTCACGGGATGTTGTGTTCTTTGAGGACCAATTTGGAGGAGGATTGTCTGCCCTCCCACTTTCGATGCCCTCCTGTTTTGTATGGTCACGGTTAAGCCGAGTAATGCTATTCATACCATGTTTTTGTACCACATTTAGTGGTATTTGATGTGGACAACCACATCATTGAATTAATCAGATTTTTAAATTTAGTTCATTATTTAATAAACTAATAATTAAGAAAAACTAATTAATTAAATGATGATTGTGGTATACGAATAATATTTCTCATTCATTTCTAGGGCTGGTTCGGTATGGGATACCGAACCAAAAATGGCATATCAAATCCGAGAAAGAGAAAGAGAGGGAGAGTCTGAGACTGAGTGAAGCCAGATGAGAGGTGAAATGAAATGTGAGAGAGTGAGTAGGGATGTTCGGCTTGGTTTTGGATTGGGTGGAAGGAAGGTTAGGTGGTTTCTGGGTTGTAGAGAGAGAGAGAGAATATGAGACAGAAAAAGGGTTAGCTGGGTTATGAGTTGTAGAGAGAGAGACGAGACAGACAATAAGAAAGAGATAAAGGGTTAGGTTATGGGTTGTAGAGAGGGAAATAATCGAGAGAGATGACTAATGAGACAGAAAGTAAGGGTGAGAGAAATAGAGAGATAGGGCTCTGTTCTAAGAAAGCAAGCACCCATGCGTGACCCATCTCACGTGCTTGATGCAACTTTTATCAGCTCCACATCACACTTTAGTTATTTTAATAATATAATAATAAAACATTACACATTCCAACACACCACACATATACATATATACGAAATGAAATGAGATCTTCTGCACTTATTTTTGTTTTTGTTCTCCATGTGCCTTTGTTAATTGAACTAAACATAATTAATGTTAACTTGATAATAATTAAAATAATAAAAAATAAACCAAATTTTCAGCCAATTAACAAAGGTACAGGGAGACCACATGCAAAAATGAGTGCAGAAGATCTCATCTCTATATATACACACCCACACAAATTTTGGGAATTTTTGGTTTCGGTATGGTTTGAGATTTTCGGTATTTTTTTTCAGCCCTATTCATTTCCTTGGGTTTTGCGAATTTTTCAAATGATGTGGTTGTTCACATCAGATGCCATCTAAGATGGTATATAAATGTGGTATGAAAACAAAGTATTAATAGCATTACTGGCCCAGTCACCTACTCCCACTTCACTGCCCCAGTCACACATGGACTCCTTTAATGAGTCCCCAAATTCAGCCGACACATCAGAGGACCCTCATCCTGATTTTTCCCATCAACTTGCTGATTCTACTTCACCAGTTAATGAACCTACCCACCCTCATCAAACACACCACCTTCCGAGGCCCGGCCCTAGCCTAGGGCAGCTAGAGCAACCGCACGAGGTCTCAAAAAAAGCGAGGGCACCAAAACAAAAATATGGTACTTTGATATGAATTCAAAGTAAATAAAAATTGAATATATTTTAACAGTTAAAAGTGAATAAAATTGAACCTATTTCAAAAGATAAACTAGAAAATTAGACATATTTCAGATTTTCTCAACAGAGAATTGACAGATAATAATTTTTTATTTCTTATTTTCATCAACAAAAAATGATCAATGATTAAGGAAGAACCGAAGGAAGTATATATAAGAACGGTTGTGATCAGGGAGCGCAGCTGCAAAACCCTCACAGAGACAGAGAGCTATGGAGGAAGTAGCTGTCGTTTTATATCCATCACCGCCGATTGGCCACTTGGTCTCCATGGTAGAGCTAGGCAAGCTCATACTCACCCACCACCCTTCTCTGCGCATCCACATCCTCATCACCACCCCGCCCTACCGCGCCGACGACACCACCTCATACATCACCTCCGTCTCCGCCACCATCCCTTCCCTCATCTTCCACCGCCTCCCCACCATCTCCCTCCCTCCCTCCCTCGCCTCCACCCCCAACCACGAAACCCTAATCTTCGAAGTCGTACGCCTCAGCAACCCTTACGTCCACCAAGCCCTCCTCTCCATCTCCCACAACTTCTCCATCAAAGCCTTTGTCGTGGACTTCTTCTGCGCTATCGGGCTCTCCGTTGCTACCGAGCTGAGCATCCCCAGCTACTTCTTCTACACATCCGGCGCCGCCACCCTCGCCGGCTTGCTTTACTTCCCCACCATTCACAACAATACTGACAAAAGCCTCAAAGACCTAAATACCCTTATCAACATTCCTGGAGTCCCGCCGATTCCTTCCTCCGACATGGCGAAACCGGTTCTTGAACGAAACGGCAAGGCGTACGAACATTTCCTAGAAAGCTCGAACCAGTTCCCCAAATCCGCTGGGGTTATCGTAAACACGTTCGAATCTCTCGAACCTAGAACTCTCAAAGCAATATCGGACGGTCTGTGCTTGCCCGAGAACGTTCCCACGCCGCCGGTCTACCCCATCGGACCGCTGATTGTTTCCCACGGCGGTGGAGGCCGCGGGGTCGAGTGTTTGAAATGGCTGGACTCACAGCCAAGTGGAAGCGTGGTGTTCCTCTGTTTTGGGAGCTTGGGATTGTTTTCAAAGGAGCAGTTGAAGGAAATTGCAATTGGGTTGGAGAATAGTGGGCAGAGATTTTTGTGGGTGGTCCGTAATCCGCCAGCCCAAAATCAAATTGGGTTGGCCCAGTCCGATCCAGAATTGAAATCTTTGCTTCCGCATGGGTTCTTGGATCGGACTAAGGATCGCGGTCTCGTGGTCAAGAAGTGGGCGCCGCAAGTGGCGGTGTTGAATCACGACTCGGTGGGTGGGTTTGTGAGTCATTGCGGGTGGAACTCGGTGTTGGAATCGGTGTGCGCTGGGGTGCCGATGGTGGCTTGGCCACTCTACGCCGAGCAGAGATTCAACCGGGTGGTTTTGGTGGAGGAGATTAAAACTGCACTGCCAATGAACGAGTCGGAAGACGGGTTTGTGAGTGCGGCAGAGGTGGAGAAGCGAGTTATCGAGTTGATGGACTCGTCCGAGGGCAAGTCGATTAGGAAGCGTACAAAGGCTTTTCAGAACGAAGCCCATGCAGCGTTGGATGAGGGCGGGTCGTCTCGGGTTGCATTGACTAAACTAGTTGAACCATGGAGCCAAACCGGTTAGAGTCCGACCGGGTTTATGACTTTGTAATTGGATTTTCCGGCCATGATTTTCTTCTTGTTCAATTTTAATAACGGAAATCTTCAATTACAAATGATCAATAAGATTCCGACAATGATTTTCTTGTCCATTCTGCATAAGATAAAAAGAAAATGAAAAATCTCAAGTAACGATCTTATAAAAATGTGCATTATTGAAACATAATTGTCTGATTGTGGGGTACGTACGTCCACTATCCTCGAAGCGTACGCCAAATAACCTTATCATGTATCATTATTGTGCTTTGTTTTTAACCTTAGCGATGTTTGAGAAATCGTTTAGAGATGTTTTAAACTAATTTTAATACAAGATGAAAGACTTTGTGATTTTTGAAGAAACGTACGACAAATAATTAGGTGTATGCTAAGCATACGTCATAGTTATAGTGGGGAGTAAAAATACTCTCGATCATTTGATCTTCTGACGAACAATAAGAGCACTTCCACCGGAAGCAAAAGAGGCCGGCACCCAGTGGAAAAAATAGGCTGGGACTCAGCCAATCCACTCCAGCCCGTGGAATAGACTAGCACCCAACCCAAGCCAGTCTCCAGACCAGCCCATTTTTTACTGACCAAGGGACCGGCTTGTTTGCATTTTTGCCCTGGCGAGTGCCTTCACGCATCCGTGGGCGCGAGTAGGAGACAAGAAATCAGGCGGCGAGGCACGCTAGCAGGCGCACTCAACCTTCACCCGGGCTCGGCAACGTGGCCCTCTCTGTGTCGTTGGATTTCCAATGGTAAAAAAATTGAATTTCAAATCCATGCGGCAGCTCGTTGGCTGTTGGATTTGAATATTTTTCAAATCCAACGGTCCAGATTAATTAACTATATTAAAATTAATTAAAAATAAAAAAATAAAAAAAAAGATTACAGAAAAATTTTAAAAAGTTTATGTAATTTTATTTTAGTGTGTTTTTTTAAAGTTTATTTGATGAGTATGTAATTTTATTTTAGTGTGTTTTTTTAAAGTTTTTTTAAAGTTTATTTGATGAGTATGTAATTTTATTTTAGTGTGTTTTTTTTAAGTTTATTTGATGATGTAATTTTATCCGAAATCGGTTAAAAATCTTATCCAAAATTAAAACTATTTTTTTATTTATTATTTTATAAAAAAATTAATAATATTTTAAATGGGTTGGGTGCCAGCGCTTTTTTTTAGGGGTGGAGATGCTTTGGCCTATTACTGTTCATTGAAGTCTATTATTGTTCACTGAGTGGATAAATGGGTTACGTGCTGGCGCAAAGTCTTTAGGAGTGGAATTGCTCTAATTATGTGATTCGGGGACCATGAACAATCATATTGTGAAATATTGGCCACAACGAAGGTGGCAACAAATATTGCTAATGGTAGTACTAATGTAATTTTCACTTGCAATGAAGTGGCCACGCCACCTATCGCGCATTGCCAAACTCTGTTGGGAGTGTCACGACACGAGCAGCAATAACATTTTTTAGTACTCACGCCACCTATTTATAGTAGGAGTTGGTGGCCGATATGAGGAGTTGGACACGCTCTAATAGGGCTGGGTTCGGTTCAAATCGGTTTAGTTTTTTTACAAAACCGAAATTTCGGTTCGATTCGTTTCGGCCTAATTTTTTTTCGGTTAAGTTTTTTTCGATTTGGATTTGGTTTTTTTTTTTTTTTTTTATTAATAAAAATGAAAAAAATTGAAAATTGAAATTTTAACATCTCTAACACAATCACAGTTCAAGTTTTCCAACACAATAAAATCAAATAAACCTTCAAGGTTTCATCACTTCATGTCTTTGCACACACTTCTTCTCTTCAAGTCCTCAAGCTCAAAGCTTTCCCATACACCAATTACATAACATATAACTGTAAAGAACAGAACAGAACATAACATCCAATGGGTAAGTTAGAAGATACACTGATGCATGACCATTTGAATAGTTGTATGGTTAGCAATCAAATCGAGAAAGAAGATCAGTTCAATTGTAAGGTAAAGCATTCACTATGCCTTCACGATGGCATAGCAATCGGGGTTTCAAATTCCACTTAAGGCAATGGAGATGTACATTCGCATCAAGAAAAACACATCAAGTTATTATTTGCATACAAGTTGACATGGGAAGATGAAAGCAAGTTAACCGCCAGATTAGTAAATGCATAATTCACCGCTAGAAGGTTTAGATATGAATAAATCAGACAGCTCTGCTGTGCCAATTACACCAAATCTCAATAGAGATAACTAGATTATGCAGGTACATTTCTACCATAATAAGTGAATAGATTAAATCTTAAAAGAGAAGAACCATACACACAAAAAAACGCTTTAATGTACCCACAAATCACGGCAGTCCAAGAAACAACATTTTTCTCCGGCATTTCATCAAATATCTTATGTGCATGTTCCAAATACCCACATTTCGCATACAAACGGAGCAAACTGGTTTTAACATAAACATCGAAGTCGAACCCAGTTTTCACCACAAGGGTATGAATGTTCAGATGCACAGCCAATGGTTACAAACCCTTAAATCAAAACCTCCCATTTTTTCTAATTGAAAAACCCTTCCTAACCCATCAGATTCTTCTAATTGACAACAATAGTAAGCATTACCATCAAAGAAAATTTGTAGAACATTAGAGACTGACTGACTAACCTTGCAAAGGAAGTCGTGGTTCAAGAGACTCGAGACTGGAAACGACGAAAGGACTCAGAGCCAGAGGAGGTCGCGGGTCATGCTGTCACGGATCATGGGGTGAGAGATTGAGAGTGAGACATCGACACTAACTGAGAGTGAGACGGGTCGCACTGTCGCAAGTCGCGGAGAAGGAAGAAGACGAAGACAGGTCACAGGTGCACGAAGCGGCAGAGGCTGCGAATGGGAACTGGAACTTGGGATTTGGGAATGATAAGGGAAGGGAATGGTTTCAGACTGAAAGGTAGCAAAGGGTAAGGGGGTAGGGTTTCAATTTCAGACTGAAAGAACAGTGAACGGCACCGCTTAATAAAAATTAATTAATTTTAATTAATTCTAAAAACTTTGGTTTGGTTTTTTTCGGCTTCGGCTCGGTCCGGTTTTCGGTTTTTTGAACCTACCCCTACGCTCTAATATCAACGCACGCATACTCCTCATTTCTCCATGCGTCCTCCACCAAAATAGCAAATTGGAATTTCTCATAAACTGTACTTTATTTTGAATTTTTTCATTAGAAACTGCTTAACTCCAAAAAGGCTACAGTGAGGTACATTCAAACATAGAATTCAATTTCTCTTCCAATATTAAATAGTGCTCAAACCCTAACTCACCTCCAACCGTGATCAGACAATGCTTGCGTGTGTGCAGTTGGTGGCTGGTGGCAAACTCTAATTTCACATGCATACTCCTCAGTCACCTAAATCTATTCACCAATATCAGTGATATGATTATATAGGAGTAGGATTCCCTCCCTTTCTATTTTCAGCCCCTTCTTTCACATTTTCTATTTTGTCTTTCTCTTCTTATAAAAAATTAATATAAAATGTTGACGTGGCTTAATCGTGACTGTTCAAATAAAAAGGAGTGAAGAAGAGAGAAAAAAAAGATGAGAGATAATCCTATTCCGATTAGATATCCTCATGAATTGTAATTTTCTTTTGAATATTTGCATTAGATACTGCTCGACGCTAAAACCAAAACTCTCTTTCAAAATTAAGTAGTCTCTAAACTCTCACTCCTTCCAACATTATTAGAATAGAATATAGTTTCTAATAAAAAAGCTGTTAGTGAATTTTTTTTTTTAGTATATCGATATTTTTATGTTAGAGATAGGGGGAGTTTGGTTAAGCCACATAATAAGCAGCTTAATTTTGTATCGAATTCACCATCCACGAGATTCGAATATAGAATCTCTCACTTCTAAACAAAGAGGAATATCACCAGACCATAGTACTGAGTAATAATACTCAAAACCTGAAACTGTTAGTGAATTTTATATCATAAGCACAATTCAAATTGCCTTCCCTGGTAGGATTAGTTTTTAAAGTGGAAAAAAAAGACAATTCATATGGGACGAGAATCCTCTCCGGATTCTATTTGTGGGATTCTAGGAATCCTCACATCCTAGTTGTTTATTGTTTACCGTGCGATCAGTTTTAGTTAAATATTATTTATATTTAATTTTATATAAAAAAATTAAAATAATTTTTAACCGTACGATATACGATGAACGACTAAGATGTGGAGAGGGATCCTCACAATTTGAATATGAATGGAATCCAAATCCATTCATATCCAACAGGATCCTCTTTGGTTTTTTGGTGAGAATCTTAGGGATCCGTGAATCTTGTCCGTTCATCGTACATCTTGCGGTCAATTTTTATCAGATATTTTTTGTGTTTAATTTTAAATAAAAATATTTAAAATAATTTTTGATCATATAATATACGATAAATAAATACGATTCATGAATTTTTAAAATCCTCACACAAAGGATCCGACGACGACCCAGATTCCATTTGTTGGACATAAACCAGGTTACCCACAACTTAAAAATCTAAAGATGAAAAAAGACATTTACTAAAAGACAGCTAATAATTACAAAAAAATTCCACTTATCACCTTGGTTTTCCAATAACAAAAAATTGACAGATAATAATTTTTTATTTCTTATTTTTATCAACAAAAAATGATGAGTAAATTGTAGCAATAGTCCCTTAACTTTAATCAAATTAGAGCAATGGTCCCTCAACTAAAAATTCTTTACTATTGGTCTCTTAACTCATCAAAATATGTAGCTATGGTCCTTTTTGTTAACTTCATTAGAATTTTGTCAAATTAAGTTATGTTAGAATGACCATTGCTACAATTGGGGTCCCTCAACTCATCAAAACGTGTAGCTATGATCATTTTCATCAACTTTGTTTAGAATTTTGTCAAAATGAGTTATGTTGGAAGGACTATTGCTACAATTGGATTAAAGTTGAGGGACAATTTCTCTAGTTTGATTAAAGTTGAGGGACCAATGGTAATGAAATTTTAGTTGAGGGACCATAGCTGTACGTTTTGATGAATTGAGGGACTAATGGTAATTGATTTTTAATTGAGGGACCATTGTTCCAATTGAGTTAAAGTTAAAGAGAACTTTGGTACAATTTATTCAAAAATGATGAGTGATTAAGGAAGAACCGAAGAAGGTATATAACATAAGTTGTGATCAGGTAGCGCAGCTGCAAAACCCTCACAGAGACAGAGAGCTATGGAGGAAGTAGCTGTCGTTTTATATCCATCACCGCCGATTGGCCACTTGGTCTCCATGGTAGAGCTAGGCAAGCTCATACTCACCCACCACCCTTCTCTGCGCATCCACATCCTCATCACCACCCCGCCCTACCGCGCCGACGACACCGCCTCATACATCACCTCCGTCTCCGCCACCATCCCTTCCCTCATCTTCCACCACCTCCCCACCATATCTCTCCCTCCCTCCCTCGCCTCCTCCCCCAACCACGAAACCCTAACCTTCGAAGTCCTACGCCTGAACAACCCTCACGTCCACCAAGCCCTCCTCTCCATCTCCCACAAATTCTCCATCAAAGCTTTTGTCGTGGACTTCTTCTGCGCTCTCGGGCTCTCCGTTGCCACCGAGCTGAGCATCCCCAGCTACTTCTTCTACACATCCGGCGCCGCCACCCTCGCCGGCTTCCTTTACCTCCCCACCATTCACAACAATACTGACAAAAGCCTCAAAGACCTAAATACCCTTATCAACATTCCAGGAGTCCCGCCGATTCCTTCCTCCGATATGGTGAAACCGATTCTTGAACGAAATGACAAGGCGTACGAACATTTCCTAGAAAGCTCAAAGCAGTTATCCAAATCCGCTGGGGTTATCGTAAACACGTTCGAATCTCTCGAACCTAGAACTCTCAAAGCAATATCGGACGGTCTGTGCTTGCCCGAGAACGTTCCCACGCCGCCGGTCTACCCCATCGGACCGCTGATTGTTTCCCACGGCTTTGGAGGCCGCGGGGTCGAGTGTTTGAAATGGCTGGACTCACAGCCAAGTGGAAGCGTGGTGTTCCTCTGTTTTGGGAGCTTGGGATTGTTTTCAAAGGAGCAGTTGAAGGAAATTGCAATTGGGTTGGAGAATAGTGGGCAGAGATTTTTGTGGGTGGTCCGTAATCCACCAGCTCAAAATCAAATTGGGGTGGCCATTACGGACCAGTCCGATCCAGAATTGAAATCTTTGCTTCCGCCTGGGTTCTTGGATCGGACCAAGGACCACGGTCTCGTGGTCAAGACGTGGGCGCCGCAAGTGGAGGTGTTGAATCACGACTCAGTGGGTGGGTTTGTGAGTCATTGTGGGTGGAACTCGGTGTTGGAATCGGTGTGTGCTGGGGTGCCGATGGTGGCTTGGCCACTCTACGCCGAGCAGAGATTCAACCGGGTGGTTTTGGTGAAGGAGATTAAAATTGCATTGCCAATGAATGAGTCGGAAGACGGGTTTGTGAGTGCGGCAGAGGTGGAGAAGCGAGTTATCGAGTTGATGGACTCGTCCGAGGGCGAGTCGATTAGGAAGCGTACAAAGGCTTTTCAGAACGAAGCCCATGCAGCGTTGGATGAGGGCGGGTCGTCACGGGTTGCATTGACAAAACTACTTGAACTATGGAGCCAAACCGGTTAGAGTCCGACCGGGTTTATGACTTTGTAATTGTATTTTCCGGCCATGATTTTCTTCTTGTTCAATTTTATCAACGGAATCTTCAATTACAAATGATCAATAAGATTCATATCAATAATTACAACGATTAATAGTATTTCCGACAATGATTTCCTTTTTTTTTTAGTTAATTTGATCTGCAACATGTTATTTTGATTGTGTTAGATGAAATCTCAAAAGAATCATACTACGTTGCTGAAAGAAGTGCTGCAAATGCTACTGAAAAATCAATCACAAATGAACACGTATCTAAATAATTGAAATTAAAAATTATAATTAAATATTTATCACTTATAATTATAATTTAACAGCACTTATTACTCTTATTTCAGTAGTAAAGTTTGGTTTTCTTAAAAACTAAGGCATTCATTTTAGTTCTTCCCTGTCCACAAAGAAAGATTCATGTCGTTCTGTCACCACATATCTTAAACGCATGTAAGCCATTGCGTCAAATTCCTCGATGGCAGACATCCATCATTGGAAAATTTACGTTTGGGACACATATTGGTGTCGTTTTGCCAAACTAGTCAAAATAAGTATGATTTAAATACTATTTACAACGATTTACTGAATATTTAATTAGCTTTATATAACGTTATTCCGGCACCCATAGACATGAAGGGTATTCTCTTTTCATGGACCTCACTAGTGTGTATGATTGTGGTGTACGTACGTCCACTATCCTCGAAGCATAATCCAAATAACCTTATCTTGTATCATTATTGTGCTTCGTTTTTTACCTTAGCGATATTTGAGAAATCGTTTGGAAATGTTTTTAAGATGACTAAAAACGTTTTTGATGAGAGTACTTTTGAAACTAATCTTAATACAAATGCGAGTAAATCTTGAAAAAGAAATTTTTTAAGTGCTTCTTGCAAGAAGCACCAAAAGGCACTTGAAATGCTTTTGGAACCCAAAGACCTTTCATCAACAGTATTTTCAATCATTTTAAAAGCATCTCCAAACGAGCTCTTAAATTGCTCAAATTTCTAAATGATTTTGAACAATAGTGTACAAGATCAGGAACAATCCTCTCACTAAATGACCTACTCCATATCTGCTACTCACAGATTACGTACATTTATTGAGTACTGATTATAAGCAAGATTCTAAAAGACGCTAGGCGCTAGTTGGGCGGCGAGCTGGGGCCTAGCGCCTAGGCGGCTAGGCGGGGACTAGGCGGGCGCCTAGGCGGACTAGGCGGATTTAAGTAAATCTATTATATTTCGTGTAAATAAATGTATATTTATACTTAATATATATATATATATATAATTTCATCATAAACTACAAAATAGAATGACATATATATTAGGAGGTATTGGAACATAATGAAAACATGGAGAACATGCATATAATGTGTATTCATTTAAGTATTCAACAAGTCTCTTACAATTTATTGGAAAAAATAAAATGCAAAATGAAAGTTATCTATTTTCTATCTAATTGAGTCGCAACCTAAGCGGGTCTAGGCGGGTCTAGGCGGGCTAGGCGGGTGCCTAGGCGGTCTAGGCGGGAGCCTCAACAGGTCTAGATGCCCTTTCTTATTTTTCAAACGCCTAGGCATTAATCGGGGCGGTGGCCAGCCGCCTAGCGCCTAGGCGGTGCTAGGCGGGGATTTTTAGAACAGTGATTATAAGAAAAAATAAAAACAAAAAGAAGCTGCAAATATTGACTTAGTTATAAGAGACAAGATGAAAGACCTAGATACAATTATCTCGTACGTCTGTTCTGATTAGACTAAACTTGACCAGGTGACTAAATGATGATTAACTTTCTACATGAGACTGTAAGAGCTTTCTATGAAAGCTCTACCAGTTTCCATAAGAGAGATGAGAAGATCATCAAGAAGCAATTAGAACAACTTGGAACACTCACAAAATCAACACAAATCTGTATATACAGTAGCCAGTGATTTCACTGTCGGTTGAGAATTTTGAGATCCAGAATAACTGAGAAACTTGTAATGCCAGTTTTGGAAGCAATGATTTTGACCTGATTTGCTGATCTCCGTATATATATATATATGCAAAAATATTCAATAAATTAGATGTATCGTCGCGATCAATCTCTTCATCTTCTATATATGAAAAATTAGAACAAGCTCACACAAAAAAATACTCCAAAGTATCGATGGAGGCTATAGTTTTATACCCATCACCGGCAATAGGCCACTTGGTCACCATGGTGGAGCTTGGCAAACTCATACTTACAACTCGCCGTCCAAATTCTATATCCATCCACATCCTCATCACCACTCCCCCATATAGGGTGGATGATACTGCTTCGTATATCGCCTCCGTCTCTTCCGATTCCATCATCTTCCACCACCTCCCCGCCATCTCACTCCCTCCCTGCGCCACCTCCTCAGTGCCCGCACACGAAACCTTAATCTGTGACGTCCTCCGCCGCAATAACCCTAATGTCCATAATTCTCTCCTTTCCATCATCGACAAAAACTACAAGATTCAAGCCTTTGTCATGGACATCTTCTGCTCTCCTGCGCTTTCTGTCGTCACCAAACTCAACATCCCCGGTTATTTCCTCTTCACCTCTGGCGCAGCCTGCCTCGCCTGCGCCCTCTACCTTCCCACCATTCACAAAACCACAGACAAAAGCATAAAAGACTTAAATACCCTTCTCACCATCCCGGGATCACCACCTATCCCATCTTCAGAAATGCCGAAACCCCTTCGAGATCGTAACAATATAGTTTACGACTCCTTTATCGAAAACTCAATCGAGTTGGCCAAATCAGCCGGCATTATAGTAAATACCTTCGAACGGCTCGAGCCGAGAGCCGTTAAAGAAATATCAGACGGACTGTGTGTGCCAAATGGCCCCACGCCGCCTGTCTACTGCATCGGGCCGCTGATAGGAGGCGTTGCGTACAACCAAAGAGCTGCAGGAATGCACACAGGAGATGATAACGTGTCCAAGTGTCTGACGTGGCTAGACTCGCAGCCACGTGGCAGCGTGGTGTTTCTATGTTTTGGAAGCCTAGGGTTGTTCAGTAAAGAGCAGCTGAAGGAAATAGCGTTAGGGTTGGAGAGGAGTGGGCATAGGTTTTTGTGGGTGGTGCGAAATCCTCCTAATTCTCAAAACGGTCAAACCGTTGACCTTACGGTTCAAGCCGGACCGGATTTGGAATCTTTGCTTCCGGATGGATTTTTGGGTCGGACCAAAGACAGGGGGCTTGTGGTGAAGATGTGGGCACCACAAGTGGCGGTGTTGAACCATGGCTCGGTAGGAGGGTTTGTTACTCACTGCGGGTGGAACTCGGTGTTGGAGGCGGTGTGCGCGGGGGTGCCGATGGTTGCTTGGCCGCTGTATGCGGAGCAAAGGTTTAATAGGGTTGTGCTGGTGGAGGAGATCAAGATTGCTTTGCCGATGGACGATTCGAAAGACGGGTTTGTAAGTGCGGCTGAGGTGGAGAAACGAGTTACTGAATTGATGAACTCGGACTCGATGGAAGGTAATTCCATCAGGGTGCGTGCCAAGGATATACAAATTGAAGCACGTGCTGCGTTGAGTGAGAGCGGGACGTCTAGGGTTGCATTAACTAGACTCCTAAAGTCGTGGAACCAATAATAGGATAGACCCACATGCGTTAGCGGGCACTATCTCTATTAGAGAGATGTACAAATTATTGTATAAATAAATAGTAAGTGTAGTATTACGTGTAAATGTAGTTAGCCCTATGTTAAGGAGATTATGTACATTATTGTGTATTTCACGAAACAACAAAGCAAGTTGAGGACTAGAAGATCGTAGCTCAATTCTGATAGATTACATCAATTTTTGCAAGCCGAAATTAATGTCATCTTCCATTCAGTACTTGGACGGAAAGTGTCGAACGGAAAATGCAGTTGGATGCTTGCAAAACTAATGTCATCTTCCGTTCGGTGCTCGGAGGGAAAAGTGTGGAAAGGAAAGTGCAGTTGGATGCTGTACGTATTTTCCAAAAGAATGATATAGTTGGTTGATAATTTATATCAAACACTTCTATACAAACCAAAGCAACTCCCTATCGATTTCACTACTTTCTCTCTTGCGATCCAAAAAATCTCTCATTCCTCAGTGTAAAAATATGGCAGATGCAATAGTTTTGTATCCGTTTCCAGGATTGGGCCACCTTATCGCCATGGTAGAATTCGGGAAGCTATTATTACTTACTCACCCCCCTTCATTCTCCATCACAATCTTCGTTTCCACCGGGCCAACTACCACGGTCGCCACCACAAAACTTGTCGCAGACTCCAACACTCAACTTATAACAACATACGTACTTGGCAAAAAAAAAAAAAAAAAAGAACTAACAACATACACGTAGAATCAGTTTCCGCCACCCACCCTTCCTTCAACTTCCACCACCTCCCCACCCTTCCTCCCAAACCTGTCCTCGATCCGCCCAATGTCGCTTTCGAGATCACGCGACTTCACATCCCCAACATCCGCGAAGCCCTCCAAACCCTTTCCCAAACAACCAACTCCAAAGCCTTTACCATCGACATGCTCTGAGACGCTGCCTCTGACGTCGCCAGAGACCTCAACATCCCAATCTTTTACTTCTACGCCTCCGCCACCAATACCCTTGCCGTGTTCTTCACCGAAACAAGTCAACTGATTTTCCTAACTGCCCATTCCCATCTCCGGCATACCGCAATTCTCAGTTTCGGCATTGCCCACAACACTATTCGACCGTAGTGCTAGGCTCTATAAGAGCTTCATAGACACCGGGACCCACATCGTACAACCCGACGGGATCATCGTCAACATATTGGAATTGCTCGAATCAAAAGTTATAAAAGCGTAACGGGACGGGAAGTGCTTGGCCAACCAACCCACCCCGCCAATTTTTTGCACCGGACCGTTGATTCAGTCAAATAAGCAAGGAGGTGGTGAACATGCGTGCCTGCGCTGGCTAGACGCGCAGCCTAGGCAGAGCGTTGTGTTCTTGTGTTTCGGAAGCATGGGCGTGTTTTCCACCGAACAGTTGGCAGCTATGGCGGAGGGTTTGGAGAGGAGCGGCCATAGATTTCTGTGGGTGGTGCGGAATCCCACGCAGAATGACCAGCCCGAGCGGAGTTTGGATGAGATTTTGCAGAACGGTTTTTTGGAAAGGACGAAGGACAGGGTACTAGTGGTGTGGACGTGGGCTCCACAGATGGATGTGTTGAGTCATGACTCGTTAGGTGGGTTCGTTACTCACTGCGGGTGGAACTCGGTGTTGGAGTCGCTGAGCGCTTGGGTGCCGATGGCGCGGTGGCCTCTGTACGAGGAGCAAGAGATGACCAAGATGTTTTTTTGGAAGCGATGAGGGTGGCGGTGGGGCTGAAGGAATCGGAGAGCAGGTTTGTGAGTGCGGAGGAGTTCGGGAAGCAAGAGAGGGAGTTGATGGACTCGGAGTCAAGAAAGTTTTGAGTAGGAATTCCTATTCAAAACTCTGTGTTTTAATCACAGAATTTTATGCTTATAATTAGAACCGTTCATACTATGAATCACACTGTAAAGATAATCTTTGTAAAAAATAAATTAAAAATAAGATCATTTAGTCAATCTATTATAGCAAATACGTAGAAGGTTCGTAATGATTTTAGTAATACCGTTCATTTGTTTTTAAACAGTTTAATGACTAAATGACCTTAGTTTTTATTGATTTTTTTGCAGAGACGATCTTTATAGAGTGATTTATAATATGAACGGTTCTGATTATAAACACGAAGTTATATAAATTGACAACGAACAATTTTGAGAAATTTTGAGTAAAAATTCCTACTTATCTTTGAGTAGTCAAATATTGTTAAAAAAAAGTTAAGGTTCTACCATAAAACTAATTGACAATATAAAGAGTAGTTCAGCTTACTTATAAGCTTATATAATATCTTTCATTCCATTAATATGAAATTCATTCTCATAGTGAGTAAGAGGGCTACGGAATTTAAAAATGGTGGCGTGGCGGCACTGGCGGAGGCATATTAGGACTAGAGTAGTCCTAGGCCTATCCTCACTTGTAAAAATAAGGTTAGTATTACACCTTGCTTTGCAACCCTTCTCAACACGTGAAACAAATACGATCATTATCTATTTTTAATCCACCAAATTCCATCCCCAAATTAAGTATAATATTTTGAATCGTCATTTATCACAAATCAATAACATCCAAATTCAACTCATCATTCACTTTTAATTAACAAAAATTGTCTTTCACTTAGGCACTGCCAGAGATATTTCCCTATTCTTCTTGAATTTCATATATTTAACCATTCCAAATCCCAAATTTATTGAATAAAGAACAATAAGGTTTGTAAAACTCTATTATCCTCTATAAAACATTTGTTTCTATTCTATCCTACCTCTCACTTTGAGTTTTAGGGTTTGCAAATTTTTAGTAATTCTCTCCATTGAGTTTAATAATTCTTTCAATAGTATAGATGACATCATGCGCAAGGGTCTCAAAATATGAAATTCATATTATCTATGGATATGTTAATTTTGACTATTTAATTATTTGGATATATATTATGATGTTTTGCATTTGTAATTTTATAATCACTATTTATTTTTTCTTCTTCTATACTTGTGTGAGGCCCCTCCTCACAAGAAATCCTAGCTCCGCCACTGCGTGGCGGCCAAGGAGGAGGGCGGGTCTTCTGTCGCTGACTTAGCCGAGTTGGCTGAGTTGTGGAAGAAAACAGGAGATTGATCAATAAATTTGCATGCAAAATATAATAAAGTTGTCAATAAAAGAATAAAGTTGTCAGCTTGTCGCTATTTAAGTTGATGGCTGATAATATTTGAGAAATGTTAAAAGAGGTTCTTTTAAATTGAAATTTTTTTATGAATTTTTTACGATCTTATTTTTTTATGTACAATTTTCGTAATAATATTATAAAATATTATGTTTAGAAATTAAGATGGAAAGAGTCAATAAACATTGTGCCTAAAAATTAAGATGGATTTTCTACGATCTCATCCAACATTGCATGATTTGTGTAAGCTAGGGCAAATGTATGGTGTAAAACTACTATTTGATAATCATAAACTAAGTTATCGGGATAATGAGCCTTGTAATTAACATTCTTGCTTATGATGAGGAAGTCAAATTTGGGATGTGTTCCAATGCTACGACATAACTAAACAAAGTATCGCCTAAATAATTAAGTACTGAAGCATCTATCACTTAATCAAGAAAAGAAAAAATAGTAAAATATCACTGTAGACATCGAAATTTCGTGAAAATAAACGTTGACAAAAAATTAAAATTTCAACGCTCAGGTATCACATAAATTTTATACATAGCGTGTGAATCAACGAAAAATCGAAATAATTCAGAAAAGTCATCAAACAGGACACATGTCGACGCCTGGCAGAAGTGATTTATTTCATCTGATTATTTAAACCCAAAAATCAAGTTTTGGAATTCTATAAATAGGAAGCCATTTCATTCATTTCAATACACCAATTCACATTACACAAAAGCCTTGAAGCTTTGAAACTCCAAACGCTTTCAAGCAAATCCCGAAGAATCAAGGAAATTCTCTTCGTTCTTCGCCAAATCCGTCTTCAAAGATCAAGCCCAAAAGCCCTTTGAAGATCCGTTCATCGTTCATCGTTCATCGTTCTTCGAAGATCAAGCCCAAAAGCCCTTCGAAGATCCATTCATCCTCAACCTTCAAGATCAAGCCCTGACGGCCCTTGAAACAAGCGTTCATCGTTCATCCTAAAGATCAAGCCCCGACGGCCCTTTGGATCAACAACCAAACCACCAAATCCACACATCCTCGTTCATCAAGATCAAGCCCTCCAAAGGCCCTTGAAGAACTGTTCATCCAAAGATCAAGCCCCGACGGCCCTTCGGATCAACAACCAAACCACCAAATCAACACCTTACGAAGATAGAATCAGAGGCAAATTGTAAAAGAGATTGTAACCCAAAAACAAACAAAAATACAAATATTACTTTGTACACGTGTTCTTGTCTCGTTTCGTTTCAGGAAATTTTCGTGTTCACAATCACCTGACAAAAAACTAAAGACGCATTTGTTTACCCTTATTAAGTTTCACTAAATTGGCTTAATTAGGATTACTAGTCCATGTTTAATGTGAGTAAAGACTGACTTTAGTGAGACTAGTTAAGTCATACTCATGTCAACTAAATGCTTCACAAGGTGGTCTTAGTCCGACCCCACGAAAAATAGGGGATTTCTAATCCCGTCTCAACACCTGCATCGCTGCACGCCTGCATCGTCTCCAAAAATGTGTTGCCAATCTCCATCGTCCCGCAACCCTAGTCACCAAATTTTGCCGTCTTCTTCTTACATGAGTAACATCAACCTCCTTCTCCGGTCACCAAATCAGAAACAGCTATCGCCGATCTCTATCGTCCCGGAACCCAACCTCTTCTTTGCTTCAAACCTGCACGACCTGCTGTCTCATCTTTATCATCTGACGCCTGCACTAAGCTCGCTCTCCTAAATTTTCAACCACTTTTTGCCCTTATGATTTTGGGTTTGAAGATTTGCAGGCAATCATGGAGTTTTTGAGAGGAAGTGAGGGAGAGAGATAGGAGAGTTTGGTATGACCAGAAAAAACGAAATCTCATTTTGAGATTAACGGAAGAAAAATGGTGATGATAGGTTTTTTTTTTTTTTTTGAGTTTTAACGAAACACTCTGGTACTGTTCACTTTTAACGAAAAAAAATATTTTTACTCTAAAAAGTCACTCATGGTACTATTCACTTACAACACATTTTTGTCCTTTTGAGTCACTCATGGTACTATTCACTTACAACACATTTTTGTCATTTTGATTAAAACTCATAGTTTTTAAGCTATTTTCATTAGTTTTCCGCCACAATAATGTGGTTCAAATTCGCCTTTGGCGAGAATCAAACCTGAGACCTCAAGTACAAGTGAAGAGAAATACCACTAGATCGTAGTACTAAGTGGCAGAGGGAAGGGTTTGAAAAATTAATATAATATTTCTTTTATTTTGTGTGTTTAAGATAAAAGTTAATTAAAATGATATAAAATGTAAATTTAAGTTCCAAAAATATTTTAGTTTGTAGCTTAGTCCTACATTGCACACTTCATTATTCTTATACAGCTTAGTTCATGTTAAGTTAACCCAGTTTAGTCAAGCTAGTCGAGTTCAAAATAGTCAAGTTCAACAAAAGCACCTAAATTGTTAAAATGTATACACATATATGAAGTAAAGGTATTCCGATTAGGGTTGGTGGCAACCCTTTCTTCTTTCCCTCTGCAACCTTTTTCTTTCATTTTTGTTTATTTCCCTTGCTTTTCCTCCTACGTATTTCATAGCCTTTTCACCATTGATTATCACTAATATCTTCATCCACTCAGATCCACTCATCGAACTCTCAAATCCTTTCATCCATACACCTCATCTACATGTCTTTCTTTCAGATTCCACCGATTCCATCTCTATTAAGACCTTTAACCAATTTTGACCTCGAACTGTTGTGGTCACCAGTTGAGAATGTATGTAGAGTGCTCGGGTGGCCACACCACCTCTTTCTCTCTATCTACTTTTTCTGGCAGTGTTGCTTGTGGTAATCCACAGGCTTATTTGCTTTGGTGGTATTGTTTGACGAGATGTTATCGTTTGGAAGTCGGAATTCATCTTCTTTCCATCTCTGGGGTGATGATTCCTGGTAATAGTTTGTGGTGGCGGTTCGAGATCGTCGGGTTGTGCTGTTACGGCTGCAATTTCGGCGGAGAGCTAGAAGAAAGCAGTTAGGTTTAGGTTTTCTGTTTTTTTGTTGTGGGCCAAGATTCAGACCTTTAACCAATTTTGATCGTGAACTGTTGTGGTCACCAACTGAGAAGGTATGTAGAGTTCCGGTGTTCACACTGACTCTGGTGGCCACACCATCTCCTTCTCTCTATTTACTTTTTCTGGCAGTGTTGCTTATGGTAATCCCACAGACTTCTTTGCTTTGGTGGTCTTGTTTGATGAGATGTTATCGTTTGGAAGTCGGAATCCATCTTCTTTCCACCTCTGAGGTGATGGTTCCTAGTAATAGTTTGTGGCGGCGGTTCGATATAGTCGGGTTGTGCTGTTGCGGCAGCAATTTCAGCAGAAGAGCTGGAAGAAAGCATTTAGGTTTAGGTTTTCTATTTTTTTTGTGGGCCAAACTTTATTTTAGGCTTTGGGTTACTTTTGAGGTCCATATTTTTGTTTATGTGGATATTGTACTTGGACCTCTAGTTTTATAATATGTTTGTTTTGCTAATGAATTAACCTTTGATCCACAGAGAGAGAGAGAGAGAGAGAGAGAGAGAGAGAGAGAGAGAGAGAGAGAGAGAGAGAGAGAGAGAGAGAGAGAGAGAGAGAGTTTTAGAATCTTTTTATGACAATATTATCACTCATTCCATTACTAAGAAGAAACTGTTAGATGATCTATTAAAGTGGAGGAAACCATAGAAATCGAAGGTTATGGAGCCTAATGTCAATATATAGACTAATGCTAAATAAATCAATCATCAACAATCACATTATATAATTTACAAAAATATCACTTAAATTGATCGTCTTCTTAACATTACTTTAATATATTTCGGACTTCATGAAATGAACCACGTGTATTCTAGTAAAGTTGCTTTTGTTATAGGCCCGGAAAGGGTCTACTTGTGGTGAACACCCGAGTAGCTTTTCGTGATCATGACTCCTGTTTTTTATTTGTTGTCACGGATTATCCTTTCTCCGTAAATAAGTCAGTGGGCACTGATTATATCAATATCAATTGTTGGATTTGTATGAATGTTTGATTACTCACTTGTCACTTTCCCTTCCTTTTGGACACTACTTAGATATACAAGGAGTTATTCTTTTTTACATGTAGATGTGTTGTCATTTTAGTGTACACCCATCATAATATGGAACTATGGGCTCTCATTCACATTATCTAAATTTTTTTTCTTGAAGAATTCATTCAATTTGGAGATTATTTGTCATCCACATGCATGTATCGACACATTGACAATTCATCAAGAATACATCAGTTTGTTACTTTAATTGTTGACTAGTTTGACACGTGATGACTAAACATTCTCCAAACTAAATGAATTTTAAAACAGATGATTTTTATATGATGATGATGATAAAGAGAATGAATGTTTTGATTAGGATATTTGTACAACGAAATGATTCCACAACGTTATTAAAGAATGAATGGTTTTTTACATACAAGGAGCCAAGTGGTAGCCGAGTTTGGTATCGAGAGCTTGTAACTAAGTGTGACATTAAAGTGATTGGTTGTATGAAGTCATTAGTTTGGTACTAGACTCACAAGGCACACCCTATCCACAATGGGTAGATAGCTAATAAACATTAACATCAAAAAACATGATAAACTTTTTAGGCCCAACATTCTTGCTTCACCTTATCGATATTGTCTCAACTGAACTACCAATTGTTTCGTGTAAGATTTTATTGTAAAAGGAGAAGCCCAACCTAGTAACCTAGCGGATGAAAATCTTCAGTTGAATCCAAAACAACTTGTCGTATCAAACTGCTATAGTATTTCTTAGTCCATTGATCAGTAAAGTACCCAGTCGTATCAAACTGTCGTAGTATTATTGCTTAGTCCACAGATAAGTAAAGTACATGTTTTTTAAGACTGATCATTAGCAGTTCGGCTATGTGCATTTTCTTTAGCTTTGATCTCATTTTTTGGTATTGTTGATCATTTTATTAAAGTGTTCAATTATCAGCTAGAACTTAAACTTTAAGTTTCTGGTTTTAGATTAGTTAACCACTTCTATTTTGATACTTGAAATTTAAAATCAAAACTCTTAAAATTTTAATCTATACTCTAAATTAAACAACCCTTTGTGTCGTTTAGAATATTAGAATCTTTCAATAATTAAGTAGGGAACTTCAATTGTGTTGTGTGCATGGAATTGCAAAAAGCTACAACAGGCCAACAATTGCAAAAGACAAGACGACGAGAATGAGTTGAGCTGGGTCACGGGATAACGTCAAGAAACCAAACTAAGAGAAACCCGTGACCGTGGACATTGCACTGATACATGAGAAGGTAAACAAACAAACAAACTCTCCTTGCCTTTCTTTTCAACTTCTTCGTGACTACTTCAACTTCACCACCCCACAACAAAATCTTCTCTCTCTTGATCGATGTCATCAGAATATATTTGTTTAAGGCTGAGCCGATCTTGGATTCTTCGCTCACAATCTCAATGCATTGCGCATCGTTTTGCTTCCTGAAGGGACCCGTGATTACATATTGTTCTAACTTCTATCTACCATTCTACACCACAACCTACTCCTTGACCAATCACCATCTACTACGTCGTCGTCATTTCACTCGATTCAGTACGTACGGCTCCCTGATGTATTTCATCTGTTTTGCATGCGGTGTGCTTGATTTAGATCTCAATGATCAATTCAAACAATGAAGACAATGATATGTTAAGTTCTATCATCCATGTACTGCTGTCACGCTCTTGAGGATGTAATTTTACCAAGTCTAAATTTATAGAACGACAATTCAATAACCATATTTTTTAATAGTGAATTGTAGGTAGCTCCAATGATTAAAAGCGTTGAATTTATAATTTATATATGCTAGATTTTGTGATCGAATTCTCTACTCAGTATGGCTTATATCAAAAGAAACCAAAGAAAAGCCCTAATTTTTGCTCTGAACATAGAATTGCAAATACAGGGCATGCAAAAATGAACAAACAAATATTCACATTCAACCTATTTCATTTAGTATTTATCGACATCAACAATATGCTTTAATTGCTAAAAGGAGCAACGTTTCTTTTAATTTCGTCATACATATATGGAGGGGATATTTCAGTAGCCATCTTCAGTTTTTTGGGAAATCAAGCAAATAAAATTCATGAACACAAACATACTAATTTATTGTACCTTATTAATATTTGACTTTAGTTGACTACTTCTTTGATCTGGAAACCCTTCTGATCAAAACCATCAAACAAAGCACACGATAGAACACGAAAAACCCTAGAAGGATGTAGATATTAGCCCACCTCTGCCCTTCATGCAGCCCTCTCTTCTGCAACACGTCGCCTCCCGTCACCATGCAAACTTTACTATCACTGTTACTCTCTTGGTACCATATCAAACACGTTGACACAAGGCAACCGTACTCGTTGATCAGAAGGGCATCCAGGGCATATTTGTACATGGAGAAGAAGTGCATGAAGAGCCAGTACTTGGGCATGTTACCTTGGGAGATGAAGTAGCCGGAGAAGAGAAAAAACCCGCCCAAAAGTATCGTCACAAGCGAAGTCCCGGCGATGTAGTTGGGAGCCAGAGAGCTCAAGAACAAGACGAATGAATTCGCCATTAGAACAATGATCCATATGACCAAAACAAAATAAGCAAACGCCTGCCAAGAATCACACAGACCCACCAAGAAGTAGACCGAAACGGAGTATATGATCGCAATGGCAAGCAAGTAGGGCAAGAAAACGAGAGTGTTGGCGATGAGGTATGAGGAGAGCCGGTAGATTCCGCCAGAGGTTTCTCGGAGGAGGATCGGCCTTTCGTTGATGAAGATTGGTAGGGCTTCGGTGGTGGAGGAGAGGAGGAATGTAAGAGTGAAGGCGAAGAGGCCAAACCGCTTTTCGATTCCTTGCTTGTCGAATCCAATGTTGATGTAAATAGTTCCCAAAACAAGACCTACAAGAAGTGCTTCAAGAGTGTTTGTTAAAAGGAGCTGCCTTGTTCTGTAGATGATTTTCCAAAACCGGTTGTATAGAGCCAATATCTCTTGAATTCTAGAGCTTTTGTATCTAATGACTGGCCTAAATGCCTGCTTATCATGATTAATAGGATCATTAGGAGGCGATGATGTGGTTGTTGTAGATGTGATGGGAGGGAGGCGGTTGAGAATTTCCATGGTATATTCCAAGGCATTGAGTTGTGGAGGGACAGTGAAGCCATTAGAGAGCAGAAAAACTTCGAGAGAGGAAAGGGTTCCGTGGTGGACAACTGATCCTTTTGATAGCAAGAGGATTCTATCAACGGTGGAGAGGATTTTGAAGCTGGGTTGGTGGATTGATAAAATCACAGTGCGGTGACGCGAGGTGCAGATGGATTTTAGGGTTTGGATTACGTTGAAAGCGGAGGTGCTGTCGAGACCTGAGGTGGGCTCGTCGAGAAGGAGGACAGCAGGGTCGTGGAGAAGGCTGAGACCTATGGAGACACGCCTGCGTTCGCCACCCGATAGGCCTTGGCCGAGGCGGGTGTTGGACAAATGTGTGAGCCGGAGCTCGGTCAGAAGAGAGGAGACAATGGCGGCAATGTTTGTAGGGTTAGGGTTAGGGACGAGGAGGCTTGCGGCAAAAGCAAAGGTTTCGAAAACGGTGAGGAGGGGAAGGCATGCGTCGTGCTGAGGGACATAGGCTGAGAGCTTGCGGAATGAGGAAGCGCTGATGGGGAAAGAGTTGAGGAGGAGAGCACCGCTTGTGGGCGACCTTCGGGCGGCTAAGATGTCAAGGAGGGTTGATTTTCCGGCGCCGCTAGGGCCCACAATGGCGAGGATTTCGGAGGGGTAGGCGGTGAGGGAGATGTCTTTGAGGATGTAGGTGGGGTTGGGGAAGGTGCATTGCTTGAAGAGGAGGTGAAATGGGGAGAAGGTGGTGGCGGCTGTGATTGATTTGGTGTAGGATATGGAAGAGGCTGTTAGTTCGTAAGTTTTGGAGGGTGGTTGGGTTGGTGGTGCATCTGATTCCATGGAGTTTTAGGTGGTGGGTTGGACACGGAGAAGAAAGAGAAGTTGGAATATTACTTGAAGAAGTGAGGAAGAGAGAGGGATGCATGTATACAGTTGAAAATTATTGTGTGCTGACGGTATTTGGTTTCTTTGAGCTTGGCATGCATGTAATGTTGGTGGAGTACTATGAATTGAAAGGCCAAAACTAATTAAATAGGTTGGGGATTGTAGATGTGTACGAAGTCAAGTTGGCTAGTTAAGGTAGTATATATCTTTCTTCTGCATTATTCTGCATTAAGTTTTAAATTTTTTTTTGTCAATTAAATTATAATTTCACTCGTATAAAAGAATTTGGTAATTTCTTTCGTCCTTCAACTTCTCAATTTATTATGATCATTGAAATTTTATTCTTATAATTGATATTGAACTGAAACTAGGAACATGCATGGAATTTGCTTTTCTATTTAACTAAATAAAAATAAATAAATAAAAAGGTAAAATATAAAGAAAAGTGCAAGTAAAAGAAATTTCAAAAGTAGTTGTGGAAGTAGAGTTGGCAAAGTGGCCAATATGTTGCATGAAGAAGCATGTGAGCAAATCCATTTTTTTGTATATCACTCCAAATTCACGAGCCTGCATCTGTGCTCTCTATCTGTCGTATGCTTTTGTTTGAGAGTATAGTTGAGGCTTGGATAAAGCATTTCAATAGGCTGCCTTCACTTGACGACATGCTTTTGTATTAAATAACTGCACGTCCGTGAGTCCTACAACCCTACATGCACGATGAGATGATATGCACTTGCACAAAATATATAAATAATGCTTGCATTCTCCCACTCAGGAAATCGGCTTATTCCCAACTTGTAAATAATATATTTTTATTGTTAAAATTTTATAATCAGAACTATTAAATCTTTTAATCTTCATTTAAAGATTTTCTCTATAAAAAATCATTCGAATCGGACATCGTTTAGTTATTTAAATATATCTAACAAATCAACAGTTATGAATATGCTACTTGGTATTTAAACCATTGATTTATTTTGATGATACATTTGAATGACTAAACAAACTCCGGTTCGATTTTTCTTTTTTTTTTATTAAAATTTTTTTCTTTGTAAGAATGATCTTCTAATGGTGATTAAGAGATTGAGCTGTTCCGATTATAAATTTTTTTATGGTAAAATAGATTCTTTGTAAGAGGTGGAATAAACTCATCCCTCCAAGAGGGGGATTACAAGTATTATTCGTCCATAATATATAGTTATTAGTTTCCTTAATGCGTAAGGCTTGATATTATTTCAATTTTTGTCAGTTGGAGCCAGGCTTGGTAATGAGCCAATATTACACAGTACGTATATATGATAGGAAGTCATAGGTAGTGTTGATCAAAGGCAAACTATGCAGAAGTAGTACCAAGATTATTAACTATAGATAAACTATATTAATTGAATTGATCAAAGAATTAGAAAACGACACAACGTGACAAAAAGAAAGTATCCAATGATAACGTCTTGACCAAAAAAATAGATAACCAAAAAGCTTAATAAAATAAAAATCAGCAGAAAATAAAAGAAAATTTCAAAATATAATGATTGAATACCATTAAAGGTAGCAAACTCTAGTATTCTAAAAGATGCTTATATAGGCATTCGGTACTATGATCAGGTGATTTTTTTTTTCACTTAGAAGTGAGAGGTCTCAAGTTTGAATCTCGTGGATGACGAGTTCGATACCAAATTAAGCTGCCTATTGTGTGGTTTTACCGAACTCCTCCTCTCTTAATATAAAAAAAATATTGATGTACTAAAAAAGATGCTTATATAGGCCTTCTGGGCCCTAGACTGTGTAGGAGTACAAACACAAAACGAATTAGAAAAATCACATAATAGAGAAAAGTATATTCTAAAATCTTAAAATAATGATAAAACATTAGTAAACAATGAAATTCGACTGAAAATGCCTATACAGCAAGGCGAAGCGCTAAGGCTTACTTACGATGTCGTTTTCTTCGAACCGGATCAAGGTCATAGGTCTAAATCTGCAAAGTTTAAAATTTTGTGTCGGATTTGTTATAACCAATCAAATATCAATTATACAATATATAATAATTACACAGTTTATTTCAAATTACAATTTTATTATATACACAATATACCAGAATATGAACAATCAATAAAACTGCATATAATATCACAACAATAATCATTGACTTGTTTATGTAAGATAGAGGCTTGCAATAACAATCTCCTAAGACAGAAATTCGCTCCTACAACAGTGCAGTAGTTCACAGACGTCTCTCTTACATGATACAACTATCTAACCCAAGTTCTTGCACTCGAACTTGGATTATTGACAAATTTACTATGTGTTTCTCTATGAAAGATCAAAGAGAGAGAAATGGAACAGTTATATATATAATGGCGTTCTTGAACAGTTATGGCTGTTCATTCTTATCCTTTCAGAATGGATGTAACTGTTTTTGTAAACAGTCTTATCCTTTCGGAAAAAACTAAATCCTAAAATCAAAAATGTAAAGATCATACTTGTGTTTTTCATCCATCCGAGCCCCAAGGCCCAAGGCCCATCTTTGACATTTAATATATACACCCAAACCTTCCAAATCTAAGGCCCAAGGTCTATGGCTTTGGTCAAATTCCTTTCAAACAATAAGTGAGTGAACTCACTTATAAAGGGGAATTAGGTAAAGTGTATGGACGATGTGGGACAATAGTCCATCACGAGTTCCAACAATACCCCACATTTTCTATTCAAACTCTAGCAATTCCCCACATTTGAATAGAAAATAAGATACTAACTAAATTATTAACATATTTCTAGACAACTAAGATATGATACGCATCGGGATATGTGTCTTTTGGACTTGAACCTTCTCTAGTGAGTAGTTATCGGATTTACCTAATGAAGCCGTGAATTTAATATCTTAAACTGATCATTCTTTGAATTTAATATCTTAAACTGATCATTCTTTGTAGTAAATCGAAACAATAAGTATCACACATATCACATCTTGACACACTTCAAATTCATACGGTTGTGTTCATTTTGGTCCTGAACATATCCTGATTTCATGAGACCTTTAGAGAATTGTAGTCATATCAATTCTCAAAGATCCGACCCCACAGCAATCTCATATAGGTAATGCTAATCAAGAATATCATGTTCTGTTCATCTTAACCATAAGATATTAGCATTATTAAGAATAACGATTCACCATCTTCGTCTTACAGGCAACACACTGTTTTCCATCATATGAATGAGTAAGAATTGTGTATTTCTTACCTTGAGTTTTCCTTAACTAGTTTGCCTATTAAACCTAGATCATGGGATCTCCAATTAGCTAGGGTAGGTTTCCGTCAAGTTATAACTCATTAAGTTGGCTTTAAACTCATTCCCCTCGATGTAAATGCCACTTGATTCTTGGGTAGGCCTTTAGTCAAAGGATCAGCAATGTTATCGTTAGATTTAATATAGTCAATGGAAATAGTTCCATTCTTGAGTAGCTGTCTAATGGTTCTATGTCGTCACCTTATATATCTTAACTTCCCATTATATTCATCATTTTTTGCACGACCTTGTGCAGCCATGCTTTCACAATGTATACATATTGCAGTCACAAGCTTAGGCCATAATGGAATATCTTCCAGAAAATGTTTAAGTCATTCAGCTTCATCAATAGCTGCATCTAAGACTATAAACTCTGATTCCATTGTCGAACGTGCTATCACGTTTGCTTAGATGATTTTCATGACACAGCTGCTTGACCAAGTGTAAATACATATCCACTTGTGGATCTGTACTCCCTAAAATCCAATTTGCATCACAATATCCATCTAATACTGGGGGATATTGATTGTAATGCAAACCATAGTTCATTGTATGCTTTAAGTATATTAATACCCTTATTAAAGCATTCCAATGATCTCTTCCAGGATTACTTGAATACCTGCTTAATCGGCTTGTTGAATAAGCGAGATCAGGTCTTGTACAATTCATAATGTACACAAGCAACCTATAACTTGGGTATACTCCAATTAAGATACGTTATCTTCTTCATTTTTAGTAAGTTTATGAATGAGATCAAATGGAGTTAAGACAAGTTTATAATCATAATGTCCAAACCTTTTTAGAACCTTTTCAACATAATGTGATTGAGTTAGAACATATCCATCTGAATTCCTTAGAATTCGAACTCCAAGAATCACATCAGCTATTCCCATATCTTTCATATCAAAACTAGAATTTAGCATTTTCTTTGTGGAATTAATCACATCTTTGTTTGTTCCCATTATGAGTATGTCATCAACATATACATACAATAACACATGCATTTTTCGTTTGCTTAACATAAATGCATTTATCACTTTCATCGATTACAAATCCATTTGTGATCATATATTATGATCGAATTTTTCATGCCATTGCTTAGGAGCTTGTTTAAGTCCATATAATGACTTAATCAATTTGCAAACTTTCTTTTCTTGACCTTTGACAGTGAAACCTTCATGTTGTTCCATATATATTTCTTCGTCTAATTCACCATTTAAAAATGCAGTCTTGACATCCATTTGATATATCACGAGATTGTAAACTGACGCTATAGCTATTAACAACCTTATAGATGTTATTCTAGCTATTGGTGAATAAGTGTCAAAGTAGTCAAGTCCTTGTTTTTGACGATACCCTTTTGGCAACTAGACGAGCTTTATACTTGTCTATGGTACCATCCGAACTCAATTTCTTCTTGAAAATCCATTTGTGTCCTATTGGTTTATTTTCCGGAGGCAAATTAACCAATTCACATGTATTATTTTGCATAATGGATTCCATTTCACTTTGAATAACATCTTTTCAATAAGGTGCTTCAGAGGATTCTAATGCATCTTTATAAGTTTAGGGCTCTTCTTCGGTTAGATAAGTGAGGAAATCAGGACCAAAATCTTTTGCAAATTTTTCTCTTTTGACTATTTTGTGGTTCCAAATCTTGGCTTTGATTCTAGAAGTTGAAACATGATTATCGTTATTATTTCTCATAGTATCATCATGTACTCTTTTATTTAAAACATATGACCTATCTTTATAAGGAAAATTTTCCTCAAATAACTCAGCTTCTGCATATTCAAGTATTGTATTTACATGAATGTCTACAATTTCATATTTATGAAACAAAAATGTGTATGCTGAACTATTATTAGCGTGACCAATAAATATATAATCCACTGTTTTTGGTCCAAGTTTTTGTCTCTTCGGAAGAGGCACTTGAACTTTTGCAAGACAACCCCACACTTTCAAAGTTTTATATGTAGGTAACCTAACTTTCCAAATTTCATAAGGAGATTGATTAGTCTTCTTATGTGGAATTCGGTTCAATATTGTGTTGGCAGCAAGGATTGCCTCACCCCATAAATTATGTGGTGCACCAGAATTGTTTAACATGGAATTAATCATATCTTTCAATGTTTAATTTTTTCGTTCAACCACTCCGTTTTGTTGAGGAGTATATGGTGATGTCGTTTGATGTATTATTCCATGTTTCGAAAAAAAAACTTTGCAAAGTCATTAGATTCGTATTCACCACCTCTATCCGACCTTAACACTTTTATTATTTTGTCTAGTTGATTTTCGACTTCGGCTTTAAATGTCTTAAACATATTTAAAGCTTCATCTCTGCTATGAATCAAATAAACATAACAGTACTTGCTGAAATCATCAATGAAAGAAATATAGTAGTTCTTTCCTCCACGAGTTGGTGTGGACTTGAAATCACAAAGATCATTATGGATTAAACCAAGTATTGCATTGGATTTTTCCATTGATTTATATGAATGTCTTGCATATTTGGATTTTGTGCATATCTCACATTTGGATGCTTTGTTCATGGAACATTTGGGCAGTAGGCCTAAGTTAACCATTCTTTGAAGAGAACAAAAATTAACATGCCCTAATCTTGCATGCCATAATGTAGAGGACTCAATCAAGTAAGCAAAAGAAGCACTAGGCTTGTTATTATTATTAATAGCATCAGCAGAAAGTACATTCAATTTGAAGAGCCCTTCAGTCAGGTAGCCATTTCCCACATACACCCCACTCTTGGTGATTACAAACTTATCAGATTCAAAGACTAATTTGAAACCTTTGTTACTCAGAAGTGATCCAGAAATCAGATTCTTGCGAATATCAGGAATATGCAGAACATTGGTGAGTGAAAGCTCTTTTCCAGAAGTGAATTTGAGCTTCATTTTTCCCTTCCCTACCACGGCAGATGTAGTTGCATTTCCAATGTACATATTTTCTCCACCATCAATTGGTTGGTAAGAAACAAATAAATTCTGATTAGCACAAACATGCCTTGTTGCTCATGTATCAACCCACCAATCATTGGAATTAGTAAATAAATTAACCTCAGATACAACAACAACAAAATAGCCTTCTGAAATGTTTGCTTGATTGGAATTCTCAATATTTTGATCCTTCTTGTGGCGGCAATCATTTGCCCTATGACCTGTCTTTCCACAAACCCAGCAACCTCTTTTGATTTTCTTGAAAGTTTTCCCTTTCGCAACAGTCAGTGCTTTCTTTGTAATATCATTGCCTTTGTTTTTCTGATGATGTTTTGCCTTGTGTGGGTCTTATCCTTCCACAATATTGGTTTGTGCCTCCGGCGATGAGGCGTCATACTTCTCATTTTTGCGATGATCATCTTCCATACGCAGTTTGAGAATCAATTGATCCATGCTCATGTCTTCAGTTAGACGCTTCAGATAACTCTTAAAGTCCTTCCAAATTGAAGGCAGTTTCTCTATAATAGAGCCAACCACAAAGCCTTCTTTCTGAACAAGATTCTTTTCATCTAACTCATGATCACTTCAAGTTCTTCAACTTGCTTGACAACAGACTTGGTGTCACTCATCTTGTAATTCAAAAAATTTCCGATTATAAACTTCTTGGAACTACCCACTTCAGACATATTTTTTGTCCAGAGACTCCCACATATCTTAGCCGTCTTATATGATGAATAAACATCATACAGAGAGCCATCTAAATGTAGTTCCTGCATAGAAATTCACTGTGAGTCCAGGCTTCTATAACCTGCAGAATTTCAACAGGAATATCTCACTCTTCTGGTGCTTCAGGGGCCTCAGAAGTAATGACGTGACTCAAGTTCAGAGTTGTCAAGTAGAACAACATCTTTTGTTGCCAACGTTTAAAATCAACTCCCTTGAATTTCTCAGGTTTCTCATAATTGCACATTTTATTTTGAATTACAATTTCAGTATATACACAATATATCATAATATGAATAATTAATAAAACTGCATATAAAATCACAGTAATAATCACTGACTTGTTTATGGAAGATAGAGGCTTGCAATAGCAATCTCCTAAGACAGAAATTCGCCCCTACACCAGTGCAATAGTTTATGGACATCTATCTTGCAGGATACAATATCTTGCAGGATACAACTATCTAACTCAAGTTCTTGCACTCGAACTTGGATTCTTGGCGAATTTACTATGTGTTTCTCTGTGAAGGATCAAAGAGAGAGCAATGGAATTGTTTCTTCGTTTCTAATATCGCAACCATATATATAATGGCAGTTTTTGAACAGTTATGGATGTTCATTCTTATCCTTTCAAAATGGAAGTAACTGTTTTTGTAAACAATCTTATCCTTTCAGAAAAAACTGAATTTTAAAATAAAAAAACGTTATCCTTTTAGAAAAAAACTGAATCCTAAAATAAAAAACGTTATCATTTCAGAAAAAACTGAATCCTAAAATCAAAAACGTAAAAATCGTACTTGTGTTTTTCGTCCATCCGAGCCCCAAGGCCAAGGCCCATCTTTGACATTTAATATATACACCCAAACCTTCCAAGTCCAAGGTCCATGGCTATGGCCCAATTCCTTTCAAACAATAAGTGAGTGAACTCGCTTATAAAAGGGAATTAGGTAAAGTGTATGGGTGATGTGGGACAATAGTCCCTCACAAGTTCCAACAGGATTTGCGCCTTTTAGTTTGATATATCTACTCTGTCATCTAATCTATATCATATTACCCTACTACAATGAGAGAACAAACAGACCCAAAATGATGTTTAATAACTTTTCTTTTATCAATATGTGATGATAGGAGAGAGAACCAAACCTAAAACTTCTGATAAAAAACTATACTCATAACAACTTAAACTACAATTAAAAAAAACAATAAAACCACTTAAAAACTACACGATTCTTGCTCCCTCTTATATTCATTATGTAGAGTAGTAATAATTTTCTTTTATGTGTTCTAAGGTAGGAAAACTGTAACGCACTATTGATCCAATAGTGCCAGCCCCAAAACAAAATACTTTGATGAGGTGATCCTAAGCCCATTTTCCAAATAGTGAGAAGAGAGTGACATGGGCCCAAAACCTGCTTAAGAATATTTTATTATATATTTCTTCTGAACAAAGTCAAGTGCAGATTTCACTGTGGTATAAAGATTGATCGACCGACAAATAAGACACCGCAGAAGACAGCGCATTGTCCCCACCCGCCATGTTGAGAATTCATAGAAACATGCAAGGTCTTACATTTGTTATAGTTTAATCTTGGGAGTTTTAACGAAAAGCCCGCAGTATTGTTCATTTAACGAAAAACCATATTTTTACACTAAAAGTCAAATCTTGTATTATTCATTTTACCTTTTATTTTGTTCTTATCGTTAAAACTCAAAGTTTTCAAGCATTTTTCATTAGTTTTCTTTTTAATTTTTTGTTGTATTATAGTTAATACAAACGAAGGGGAAACCCTAATCTCCCCAAGCTAGATCCCCACTCACCCCCAACGTCCTTCCATTTTATTTTTCTCTTTATTTGACTGGACTCGTAGGAGTAAGAATATTTGGATTAATTTGGACCATCCTCGTATTACACATCTTTAGTTGATGATTCATTTGTCACATTATTGGTTAGGAATTATGAAAGTCTTTCAATGTCATTAAGAAACATAATTAACGCTAATCATATTTTGCCAGAAAGCGAAAGCACATGGGATCTTCAAGTTCAACGAAGAAGGCATCACATGGGATCTTTAAATTAACTAAAATTGTTTTCAGATCACCAAAAACGTTTGTGTGTTTGATATAAAAAGTTAAAAGTGTTTCACTTGAAGTGCTTTATAAAAGAAGTACTATCTATACATGTGGTTTTTTTAGGAAACACTTCAAGTATTTTTTTTCAAAAAACACTTACATTTTTATTAAAAGTTTCGATGTGCTTATCATAGAAGTGCTTATGAACAAAAGTGTTAGTTTAAAGAAGGATCTTCAAGGCCTTAATTATTGTAATAATATGATATGACCATCCTACATAATTTATGCTTTTACTTCGTAATATTATCATTCAACAATAATCTTAAAAAATATCAGACAAGGATGAATGATATTCTTCATGATTGAAAAGATCAATCACGTCTTTCTCTGTATTTGCAAAAATTAATCTACATTTATTCACACGTTTTGGATCTCAAGGAACAAGGAGCCTATGATGGCATATAATATTGTTAGATACATTGTTTCCCAGACAATTTATATCTAGAAGCTTAGGATGGAATTGAATATTACGTTCATGGTAGGGACCGATTCGCCGCCGTGAAAGACCAGCCACCCAAAGGCCAATTAAGTTAAATCATCACAGTGTGGTAACAATAAACAATGACTGAAAATAACAACTAGGGTTTGGTATTATATGTTATGATAGTATTTGATATACGCATCCTTGGTGCGCCTGGAAATTAAGTACTTGTTCGAAATATTATGATAGAGTGTTTAATCCTTTGGTTAGCTAGCATGGCCAGGGTGATACCTCTACCATATATACACTACAAGTTCCCTGAATTAAATATTATCCAGTTGACGATTTGATGGATTTTGGTTCAAAAGAGAACTGAGCTGTTTTGCATCGTTGGATGAATATAATTATCCATCCTAGAATTATTTTCATATATTTGTAACCGGTAAGAGAGTTTATATCAAACATGAGTTTAATCATGATATAAATTGAGTCTTAACTTTAATTACCCATTTCATCCTAAATTTTGTATTACTTTTGTGGAGCCAAAAATAATCACAAGACGACACGTGGACTTTCGGATTAAGGAGACAAAAATGCCCTTGAGGTGCATCAGAATTCCTACGCGCGAGCAGCCGGTAATTATCGTCGGTCAAGTCAAAAGCGCCCATAAAAGGTAAACAAATCCGAATTATTTCATCCATCCACATTTTAGGTAGTTATCTCATAAATCTACCAATTATCCCACATAAATTGAGATAATTGGCAAATTAATGGGATTATTCATCATTAATTTGCCAATTAACTTAGCCTTTAAACCCTAAATCTACCCTAAAGGGCCAGCCATCCCTCCTCCAAAGGGGGCCGGCCACTTCCTTCCTTTTTCCCCATATTTCCTTCCTCTTTTCCTCCTTTTTAAGCCAATCATTCAATTACTCATTATAACCCTTTTTCATAAATACAAATACATTCCCTTTTGGTTTAATTAGCCAATAAATGGGCTAATTAAACCTAGATCACACCCAAAAAATCCCTCTAAGGGCCGGCCACCTTTTCTCCAAAGGGGACCGGCCATCTCCTATAAATACTCTCCTATTCTCACCAAAAAACCTAGTTCCACTCCTCTTGCAAAAAATACTCTAAACACTCTTTCTCTCTAAATTCTAACTTTGGCATCGGAGGTTCTTCGGCCAAAGTCCCCCCCCATTCATCATGGGCGCGTGAGGCTCTTGGCCTTGACCTAAGGTGTTAATTGTTTTGTAGGTGCAAGATTGTCCAAGACCAAGGAGAAAAAAATTTGCATCCACAACTTTTATCTGTTTAGGTCATAAATAAAAATAAGGCATATGTTATGGGACAAATTATTTTTATTTACGCAAAGTTGCATGACTCTGGCCCATCAACTTCGAAGCCTAATTAAGGATCATATTCTAGGGCTAGGACAACCACCTCACTCCACTCTAACCCATTTGAGGGCTCGAACAAGTTCCTCCTTGATGCGCTTCTGCCATGCAGACTGTCAAATCTGGGAATATGTTGCCTACTTAAATGTCGATGCACATGTCATCCTACACACTGATGTCGCCTCATCAATCGTGCGAAACTCCACTGGACATAACACCTACCAGGAATTACAACCATTATCGGCCAATAAATGATCTATCCCAGCTCCAGCTCAGCAATAAGATCCATGTCCTTCTTCACTGTATAAATAGAACCAGAGGTCTTCAAGCTCAGGGCCTTCGCTAAAATCAATCTCTATGATTATACAAAGCCTTGAGTAATTCTTCAATCAATCCAACTGCTTTTTAGCAAACTCTTAGCTCTTCAGCTACAATCACAAAACTTTATTTCGATGCAAACACTGATTGGACCCCTAAGATCTTAAATTTTTATAGCTCTCCCAGCCCGTGTTATGATTCAGTTTACTCGCACCTTTCACAAGCACTTAAAACACAAACATTGTCTGTTGACAGCCGCTAACAGTGACACGTCTATTCTCTCAAGCCATCATGTGGCAACAAAGTCGAAAGCAACACTTAGAGCAAATACGTGTTAAACCCAATTTAGATCTCTGTCTGAGTTTTTGTAAACTGGAATTTCATTAACCGGGCAAAGATGCCAAAGATAACCGAAAGCTTACAACGAAGCAAACAGACAAAGCAATACTAAATAAGGGTAGTGCAAAGAGGTTACAAAAGATCAGACGCCGCACCTCATGCTAAAGCGTCCCTCCTTACCCAACCCATACAGTTAATGAGGGCACGGGAGTCCATCGTTACATAATACATGAATAAGGGAAGATGAGGGTCTAACAACCCAAACAAGATCACATACTTCCTTACAATTCCG
The DNA here is from genome assembly GCA_036320875.1 of Cotoneaster glaucophyllus. Lineage (NCBI taxonomy): Eukaryota > Viridiplantae > Streptophyta > Magnoliopsida > Rosales > Rosaceae > Cotoneaster > Cotoneaster glaucophyllus. The sequence continues at coordinate 27,558,346 of CM070062.1, forward strand.
CGAAGCCAAATGATCCGCTACTGAGTTGGCCGATCTTGGGGCCCAAGACCAGCGGCAATCTAGAAAGACCTTCCTTAAGCTATTGCATTTCGCAATGAAAGGGAAAGCTTCCCAATTGCCCTTCCTTGAACAGTCATTCAAGCAAAAAATAGTTTCCAGAGAATCAGATTCCACAATAACGGAATTCCACCCCTGGTAATACCCAAACGGCACCCAAACAATACAGCCATAGCTTCCACCATCGCCACACTAGTAGCTTTAACTTTGTACCTGCAAGCCGCCAGGAAATTACCATCGGCATCCCTTGCCACCACACCCAGAAAACCCGAGCGGTCCATAGCAAGCCAACTTCCATCAACATTAATTTTTACTACCCCCACCGCCGGAGGAGACCAAACTGAAGGGGTAATAACACTCTGAGGGCACGGCAGTAGAGAAAATGTCAGGGTAGAGGTGGCTTCTTTCAAAGCAAAGGCCGAGTGTGATATCGCCTCAATGATCCTTGGGGGATGAATTTGTTGATGGTTGAAAATAAAATTACATCTAGCAATCCAGATATGCCAACAGGTAAAAGAGATGTAAGAAAGCATATGACAAGTTACCTCCTTCGAGCCCCTCGTAAATTCAAACATTTGTAGCGGCCAGGTAGCCCAAGAAGTACCCTCCAAAATATTCAATCTTAGATTCAGACAACCACCAAACCATATACCCCGTACCCACGAACATTCAAGAAGAAGGTGAGTGATGGACTCGTTCTGAATGCCACAAATAGGGCAAAGGGGTGAAGGAGAAGAACGGCGTTGATACAAGTTTGCCATTGTTGCCAGTGCACCATTCAAGGACTTCCACAAAAAACATCTAAGCTTTGGAGGAACCTTTAGCTGCCAAATAACCTTCCACAACGATGCGGGAATGTGGCTCAGCCCGTGGGTGTGTGATAAAGATCAATCATGAAACCAATGATATCCAGACTTGACAGAGTACACCCCTTTTTTATCATGAGGCCACACAAGTCTATCCCTCTACGTCTTATCACCAGTGTGGGTATCCAAGATTGCATTATAATCCTCCATCATCAAGAAGGGTTTCAAAAAATCAATAATCCACTCCCCACTAACCGGACAAATAAGTGAGTTTACAGTTAGGTTCCTTGAGACCCGAACCGTTCCCAAGGGGACGGGTTTACCTGATGTAGTATCCGGGAGCCACCTGTCTATCCAAACCCGGACACTCTCACCATTCATGATCTGCCAGTGAGTCCCCCCAATAGCAAATCTCGGCCAACTAGCAAGCTTGACCAAGCCCAAGAAGCTCTCCCCCCTCGTTTAGCATCAAGGAAGGAAACAGTAGGGAAATACCGGGCCTTAAGGACTCTCGCCCATAAAGAGTTGGGTTCAGTAATAAGGCGCCAACACTGTTTAGCCAACAAAGCATCATTGAAGGCTTCAAAATTTCTCAAACCTAGACCCCCCCTCCGTCTTAGCTCGGCCCATACGCTCCCTTAAAGCCCAATGAATGCGATTCTCTCCATCCTTTTGGCCCCACCAGAATTTTGAGATCATGGCATCCATTTCTTTGCAAAGCGAAGTAGGAAACTTGAATAGATTCATTTGATAAGCAGGAATGGCCTGCACCACCGCCTTAATGAGAACTTCCCTTCCGGCTTGAGATAGAGAAGACTTCTTCCACCCTTTCAGTTTTCCCAAAAGTCTACCCTTCACATAAGCTAGGCCACACTTTTTGGAACGGCCCCAAATTGCCGGCACACCAAGATAGACCCCCGGGTCACCGACTTTCTCCATTCCCAGAATACCACTCAACTGATCCGATAAAGAATCTGGCACATTAGCACCGAAGAAGACACTAGATTTTGCCATATTGACTAGTTGCCCAGAAGCTACATAATAATCATCAATCAACTTAATCAAATTCGTACAATTCTCTACCTCAACTTTGAGGAAAATGAAGGTATCATTTGCAAATAGAATGTGAGAAATAGTTGGCCCATAAGGGCTTGTCTGAATACCCTTAACCCTATTCCTTTCACATTCCGTTTGAATAAGCAGAGAGAGGACCTCACTAACAAGCCCATTTTCTCCAGCACTGCCATTAAGAAAGCCCATTTTCTCCAGCACTGCCATTAGGAAGTCCCACTCCACCATATCATAGGCTTTTTGCATATCCAATTTGACAGCTAATTCAAACTTATTCTTAGTTTTCCTTGTTTTTAGAAAATGGAACAACTCGTGAGCAATGCCGATATTGTCTTGAATTAACCTTCCAGCAACAAAAGCATTTTGGGACGGAGAAATTAGCTCCGGAATGAACACCTTAAGGTGGTTGGCAAGAACCTTGGAAAGCACCTTATAAGAATAATTACATAAACTTATAGGCCGGAATTGAGATACAAAATCCGGGTTTTGAGTTTTTGGGATCAAAACCAAATAAGTGGCGTTGAGACGCCTAGGCTCCTCCACCCCATTCATCAGGACCTCAATAAAATCATTCACATCCGCTGCTAGGATATCCCAATGAGATTGATAAAAAATACCCGGAAAACCATCAGGGCCCGGAGCCTTCAAACCACCCATGTCCATAGCCGCTGCCTTTACTTCTTCCACCAAGACCGGACCTGACAGTGCAATGTTCATTTCTGCAGTGACTTTTGGGATAATACATTCCAAAACCTCCCCCCAATCCCGCTGCCCAGAAGAAGTGTATAAACTCACAAAGTGGTCATCTACCAGTTTCCTCACTAGGCTCGGATTGTCAACCAAAACACCATTGTTGTTTTTTAGAGAAACCACGCTATTTCTTCTTCTTCTATTCAAGGTAGCTTGATGAAAGAACTTAGTATTGGCGTCCCCTTCCTTTAACCATTGAACCCGAGATCGCTGTAACAAGTAACTTTCCTCTTGACACCGAAGGTGGTCCACAATTTTTGAAACCTCCGAGATCTCTTCCGCATTCGCCCTCCAATTTTGTTGAAGACTCTCCAAGTGGGTCATCACCTCTCTTATATTTCTTCCCCACTTCCTAAACTTATCATTGCTCCACCTGATCAGTTTGTTACGGCAGAGATTGAGTTTGACATTCCATCTATCAATAGGGCTATTTTCTCTGCCATAAGACCACACTTCTCTAACAATATCTTTGCATTCCCCATCCTTTGTCCAAAAGGCTTCAAAACGGAATATCTTTTTTTTCCTTCCCGATTGAATGCATAGTAGTGCAAAGTGATCAAAGTGTTTGGCCAACACAACTGCCAATTCATATTCACCAAGCATCGATCCAGCCGCGCCTCAACCAACTGCCCATTTCTATTCCCTCTCCAAGTGAACTTTTGGCCTTTGCATCCCAAGTCAATGAGATCCGTTTTAAGCATAAATTCCTCCAAGTATCTCGGTCTGTTATAGCGCACTTCAGCTCCTCCCGCTTTTTCGTGACTCCATAAAAACTCATTGAAGTCTCCCCCACATATCCAGGGAATACTATCGGGGCTAAAAAACTGGATCATGTCCCTCCAAAAAGCCTCTTTTTCCGCACGATATGAAGTCGCATATATTCCAGTAAAACGGAACACAGAATGCGAATCCACAATACTGCAGGAAGCATCAATATAATGCCTAGAAAAATTCTTCACATCCACCTGAATAGAATCATCCCACCAGAGGATCAGACCACCCGCTCTACCAACGGGAACAACATCAAAACCATTAGAATATCCCAAACGTCTTCTCACCCCAGCTATTCTATGATCCTTCATCTTAGTTTCAGACAAGAAGATCATAGAGGGTCTATGTTCCCTAATTTGCCCATGTAAGGCACGAACTACCGTGTCCGACCCGAAACCACGGCAGTTCCAGAAGAGGTGTATCATGGTTGTTTTGCGGCTGTTGAGGGCCAGCCGCCACCGCCTCTGAGAGAGCTTCCATCTTCCACTGCCATTTTGGTTTTTTCTGAGGGTAGAGAAATTCGTCGTCTTGCATGGTCTCCAACTCCCTTTTGTTTCTGCCACCCAACTCATGTAAAGACGCAAGGTTCGTGCTACCTCTTCTTTCTTCTTCCAAGCCGACAATGCTGCCCTTTTGGTTCACCATTATACCATGGACTTCCAACTTCTCATTTCCTTCGAGTGAACTCAGGTCTTCCACCCCCGTGCCTTCCTTTCCACTTGTCTCTCCTCTATCAACCATATTTTGACATTGAGGACAACGCATGGGTCCCTGTCTAGTGGTCCCCGCCAGCCTTCTGTCTACCGAATTAGCTGCCATTGGTTTTTGGGGTTTGACGTGGTCCCTCACAGGTGGTGCTTTTGTCCATTCCCCATACCCTGCCGTGCCTCCCTTCATCACCTCGAACGTACATTCCACATTTGCATGACCAATCCTCCCACACTTATAACAAAAATCCTGTAGCCTCTCATACCTGAATTCGATCCAAGATTCATTGTTGTTGTGTCTTGGAAGCCAACACCCAGAGATGAGGGGTTTTGATGTATCAATGGCAATTTTCGCTCTCAGAAAACCTCTAGCTATTGCCGGATCTTCCGTAACCTCCACTTCACCTATCTTTGCTGCTAGGCACCTGAGGTTTTCAACATAACTCATATTAGGGGGAATGCCCCTGATTTGAACCCAGAAGGACATAACATTCATCTTAACTTCCTCCAGGGCTAGCTCATGTGGCCATCTTTGGACTGCAAAGTTTTGTTTCATCACTACCCAAGGAGCTTGATCTAAAATCTTCAAAGCGGTGGATTCGTCTATCGTGGTGATGATGAAGGTGTTGCCTTTTACCCATTTGATATCGATTTCCCCAAACTCACTCCAAGAAGATCTGAGGATGTTTCTAACCCCCCATTTGTTCAGTGTTTTACTTGCCATAACATTGCCCACAAGCTTGACTCCATTTTCCAGATTGGAAAGCTCCATGTTCTTTTTCAGGTTAACTACCAGATCCTCTATCTCTGCCTCTGCCATTTTCTTCCTGATTTGAGGTGAATAACAGCCGAGGTTGGGCAAGTTTAAGTTCGACACCGTACCCAAATTCTGGCTATGAAGTTTCTTACCCCACCTTTTGAAAGGCCAAATAAATGGAACAATTTGATACACTTTCCAAATCAACCATAGAACTGCAAAAGTACTTATTTCTCCAACTAATCTGACCTCCCCTTTAATGTGGGGTTTAATTGTTGCTGGGTTGTTGGCCCTTTTCGTAGGTATAATAACTGACAGATATTGTTTAAATTTCGCACGCCTACCTGGAATGGGATGTTTGTATTTAATGCAGGGAACCCTCTGTCTGAGTTTTGACACCAACATCATCGTCATCATTACGTGATTGTTTTTAGAGTCGAATACAATAGAGCTTCCAAAGTATTCTTAAGATCCTAGCTGCATGTATGTGTGTGTGTGTGTGTGTGTGTGTGTGTGTGAATCTCTTTGTTTTCCCAGTATCACGGGAAGCTTGTTACCGCCTCAAACTGCGAATATCTTAAACTTTAGCGACGCAACTTCGTCCTAGTATTACATGCCTTCTGCATCTCTCTGACTCTCTACCTCACACTCTGAGCTCAACACACTCTGTCATTCGACTTAGTCGCCCAATAGGAATTAGGTTAGGTAATTACTATACACTTTGTCACTCACAAGTCACACCATACCTCCTATATAAAACCTTAGTTCTGAGTTGTGAACTAAAAATTTTTCTATAGTTATCGCATAATTTATATTTTATTTTCAGATATACCATAATTAAATTCATCTGACACACCTACTTTTATTTATTTATTTTATTGTTATTAAAAACATAAATAAATAAAATACTCATTTCTTATAAGTAATTATCATATACCGAGTTTCAAACATTCGAAGCTTGTATAAATTTGTCTTACAAAAGTTTAGTTTATTCCAAATAACGTCTAAACATTTTACAACAAATTGAAATAAAAAAAAAACCGTTAGGGCAAACTCAGCTGGAAAAGGGATTATGTAAGGCCCGTCCAACATCCAAAATATGAAAATATAGCCAATTAAAAACCCTACAAGGTCCACAGCCTTATTATAAATACACTTTCCTTCTTGCACTAAATTGACAACACCTTCAAACCAAACCAACAACAAATAGAAAGCCTTTACTTCCCAACCTCAGTCCAAAGCAGATCCAGAATCATTACAACATGACAACCGGAACCGATTCGCACCGAAAGCGAAATAGGTGCTTGCTTTGCATAGCCGCCGGGATCATAGTCCAGACCGTCATCATAGTCCTCTTTGTGGTTTTCGTCCTCCGAGTCAAAACTCCCAAAGTCCGTTTAGACTCGGTTTCAGTCGACACACTCGTGGTAAACTCCTCCTCTCCTTCCTTCAACGTTCAAATCAACGCCGTCTTCGCGGTCAAAAACAACAACTTTGGACACTACAAGTTCGAGAGCAGCAAAGCAACTTTCTCGTACGAAGGCACCGAAGTCGGCGAGGGAACCATAGGTAAGGAAAAGGCTAAGGCTAAGAAAACAAAGAAGATTAATGTTGCAGTCTCGTTGAGTTCGAACAAGACTTCGAGCCACTCTCAGTTGAGTAGCGATCTGAGATCTGGGAATTTGACTTTCACAGCATACGCTAAGTTGGATGGGAAGGTTCATCTGTTGAACATTATCAAGAAGAAGAAGTCTGCTGACATGAACTGCACCGTAAATCTTGATACTAAGGCCGAAATGGTCCACGTCTTGAATTGCAAGTGATCAAATTATTAAGTCCTTGATTAATTTTCTTCTTTCTTCTTTTCTTTTTATTGGGTTTTCTTGGGAATTATTTTTCATTTCATTTTTATGGGTTTGAAGTTTGGTTGTTGTTGAATATTAATTTGTATTCTTAGTTTTTCGTATGGAGGGAAATATTATAAGTATGTTGCAGGCTGTGCGAGTTTTCATCTTTTGCATATTCTTTGTACAATATTTGTTTAAATTTTTGAGATCTACACTATTTGCTTGCAACGAATTATTCATTAACTTTTCGAACAAAAAAAAAAGAATTATTCCATTAACTAACTTCAAATTTGTTCGATTAAAAATTAGGGCAACTGTGTCTGCATTTCTATTCTCCCTGCGTTTTTTTAACTACTATCTAACTTTTAGGTAATAAACCTTAAGTCTCACTAAGGAGAAAAATGTTTTTAAGCAAATTTGTGGTCTCACCATTACACTCAAAATTGAATCATTTATCTTGATGTTTAAATAAATTTAATGTAGATAATAAACGAATTTTCAAGTGGATGAGATCGGTGTGGTCTCCGTTGGAGATGAGGTTGCGTGTGTTTATGGATTGAACCAGATTCAAGTTGGGAAATGGTTGAATTTTCCAATGATGTGAAAGGAAGAATATTCTCACTTATATGCCTACCTGGCACCTTAACCTCTTTTTCTTAACTTCGTTCGATTTTACTTTTGCTTCATTTTCCTTCACCTCAGAGCATTCAAGCATTTGAATGTATTCTCAAAGGCTTATATATATGGTAAATGATTACCGCAGTGACGGAAAACAATAACATCTATGCACTATGGTGTGGGCTCAACCCTCACTAATCTCATTCTCGCTAACAATTAATAATTTAACCAATGACACAATCGCTTTATTAAAAAAATTATATATTTATATATATGAATAAAAAAATAGCAAGTTGGAGCTTGAAATTGATTGGATGACAGTAACGTGAGCTTGAATTATTTAGGTTGTACCTGCCAGCGTGAATTCAACTAGCCAAATGAAATGAAAATTATGTTAACCACATTAACATGTAATGTCGGGCTGATGGTCCGCTGGTAGTGATTGCCTACGAATATTGTCGCATCTGCATATATCATGATCATATATAAGAAGGAGATGATGACTTTTCTATTCAAATTTCGGTTGAGGAAAATAATTATGGTAAAAAGTTGCGTGAATTTGATAAAGTACTGTATTTACTGTGTGTACTTTTGATAACCGAACACACCTGGATTTCATGGCTGTTTATAAAAAAGCACTGATCTAATTTTGCAGGCCTGTATACTTACTTTGAGTGGATAGAGATTTCAGTCTACTAATGTAATGTCAAGTAAAGAAATTTACGTATAACATTGCGTTATTGGACCGTATAAATAAAATAATTGAGAAATTGATTATATTTTAAAGGCTTTTTAATCAAAATAATCTCTGAGATTGATATAACTCCTCATTTTGGTCCCTAATAATAAAAATTAATAGAAATAGTCCATGAGTTTATCTACCGTAAATCATTTTGATCATTCCTTGAAAAATCTGTCAATATCCTCGTTAAGTGGAGGGGTTGGTTTGACAAAAATACCCTCACATAGGTGATCACGTGGTTGTTCACATGACAATTTAACGAGCATATTGACAAATTTTTCTTATAATTATCAAAATGATTTGCGATGGACAAACTCACTGACCTCTTTTACGATTATCATTGTAAGGGACCAAAGGCTTATTTGGAGCGGAATAAAAGGATAAAGCCTTTATGTAGCCTGATTATTACCAGCTTTAGATGAAGAGAAAAATTTGACAGTATTTGATTGACATAGATTTCTCAATTAGATTGAGGAGGAGATGATTTGTGATCAATTTCAGCTGCAAAAGTAGATTATCTATGCCAGACCTTGCTTGCCCATCACCTCAAGCATCTTCATAAAGCTCTTGCTTCATCACAAAGGGAAGAGTCAAGTTGAAAGAACAATCATATCTGGGACCCTAACCTTTCCCACGGCTTCAATTTGATTGCTTGAATTGGATTTAAATTCCAACCTGTTCACTCTACAGAAAATTACAAACAGAGAAAAGAATATGCACTAGTGGATTGATTGTCTATATAAACTTTTATAAATTCTGAGAATACAAATCATGTGGTGTATCATCCACACGTTATATTTTAAGTGAAAAAATAACATCTGATGATTTTATAACTATTTTCATTCTAAATAGATTCCGAATCCCTACATCTAACATCGGTGCACTTTCCTGCATTTAACAAAATCATGATCATTTGATTGATCTAGTGGCACTGACACTGTGATACATATAAGATAAAAATACGACGTTGAACTTTACCATATAAGAACGCGACCTATTTCAATACCATGATCTTTTCAATGCGTCACAGTTGGATATTTTTTTTTTTTTTTGGGAGAACCGTCACAGTTGAATTTATCATATCTAATTAGCCGCCTTTGGGATATTTCTTATAGAGCTTGTGTAGGCCACTGACTTTTTCTCTTATAAATATCGTAGAACTTTCCTTCTGTCGAAAGACTCGAAGCATACTTTTCCTACTTCCAGAACAGGTAATTTACAAGTTAAGCGCTCTATTAAGCCGTCGGATCCTGTTGGTGGGGGTTCGAAGATTTATGAATTGTGTTCGTTCATCATACATTATGCGATCAGAAATCATTTAAATATTTTTATTTAAAATTAAAAACAAACAGTACTTGAGAAAAACTGACCACATAATACACAATGAACATACATAATTCACGAATCCTTAAGATCCTCACCAAAAGTGTCCGGAGAGGATTATGTTGGCTATTAAGCTACCTAATTGGGCCAAATTATAATTACAGTAAAATAAATTAAAAAAAGAGAAGTGTCATTAACACTCTAAAAATCTCATTCTAGACTCCTCACAAGTGTATTTTTCTTTCTAAATATAGAAAATTTGAAGTGTAGAACGAGAATTTTGAAATGTCAATAACAATTCTCTAAAAAAATAATACTTTAACTTTTTGGCCACCATCTAACAAAATATTTTGATTAATTAGCATGAGGTTCAATCTGCAATGTCATTAGGCTGCTGATATTCTCTTACGATTATAATTTATATGCTTATTAATTAGTGCTCTTAATCCTCCTATCACATATCTATAAATACTTGCTTATCAAAACCACCGCCATTATCAATCTTTCACTCACCAATCGAAAGAAATATACAAACTGAGAAAATACAATGGCAGCTGAGAAAGAAGCAACATCTCCCCCTCCCTCGGCAGCCCCAGCAAACGGGCTACACTCGGAGCGACCAAGAATCCGCCGTCCCAGCAGACCCCGCCGAGCTGAAAAGAAACAAGCGCATGAGGTGCCTGCTATACGTTGTTGTCTTTGCTGTGTTCCAAGTTGTAGTTATCGCAGTCTTTGCACTCACAGTCATGAAAATAAAAGCCCCTAAGTACCGAGTTCGATCAGCCTCACTCAGTGAGTTCGAAGTTGGCAGTGTAACGAGCCCTTCATTTAACCTTGTAATGGATGTTCAGTTTGGTGTGAAGAACACCAACTCTGGACCAAGTACGAGGATGGAATTGTTGAGCTCGATTACAGGGGAACAAAAATTGGACAGACTAATGTGTACGAGGCCCGTGCCAGGGCTCGATCGACTAAAAAGGTGGACGCCTCTCTGCACTTAAGTTCGAATGAGTTGAAGGGTAATTCTCAATTAGCGAGTGATATTAGCTTGGGCATTATTCCGGTTACGTCCACTTCTAGATTGGAGGGGAAGATACATTTGATGAAGGTGATCAAGAAGAAGAGGTCTGCTCAGATGAACTGCACCATGGAAATCGTTCTTGCTACGCAGTCGGTGCAAAATATTGTCTGCAAGTGATACTTCATACGTATCATTTTTCATTTTTAGATTGTTTTGTGAGATATGAGACATTTTGCAGCTATACAATGTAGTCCGTTATTAATTTTCCTATCTAATATTCTTTGTTTGTGATTAGTGAAGTGTTAATAATAGTGAATTGAATTGCATATTGTTATTATGGATGGTTTCAAAATCTTATAGCTTTTCATTAACCATTATGGTTAGGCTTTTTAGTTAAAATTGTCTCTAAGATTGACATGACTACTTATTTTAGTCTCTCAGATTTAAAATCGATGAAAGTGATCATGAGTTTGTCCATCACCTCATTGTCATTTCATGAAAAGTCTCCATTAAATTGAGAGTATTTTTGTCAATTCAACCCATTCACTTCCGTGAAAAAAAATCCTCCGTTTAACAGAGATTTTTCATGAAATGACAATGAGGTGATCCATGAGTTTGTCCATCACCTCATTGTCATTTCATGAAAAGTCTCCGTTAAATTGAGAGTATTTTTGTCAATTCAACTCATTCACTTAAGTGAAAAAAAATCCTCCGTTTAACAGAGATTTTTACGGAATAACTAAAATGATTGATGGTGGACAAACTAAATGACTACTTCTATCGATTTTAAATTTCAAATACAAAATAAAGAGTTTTGTCAATTTCTAAAATCATTTTGGCTAAAAAAAAACCCACCTGGTTATGCCTTTGTTTAAATTTTGGTTTAAAGTAGACCCATGAAGTAGCCCAAATAAAAGATTTCGGCCTAAATTATACCTCTCCACTGGGCTGTGATGATTTTTTCGGACCTTTCAAAAAACAGAGAAAAATGATTGTCCGGGCCTAAACAGCTTGGGTTGTCAGTTACATAATTCGCCGCTATTTTCATTCTCGACTTCAAGTGTTTATAGTTGTTGGGGTAAATTCTGAGTAATCCAACTTTATATTTATTAGAAAATAGTTTTTTTTTTTTAAATTCAATCTTGACCATTCATTTTTAATTAAATTTTGCTTGTGCTTAGCTCGTTTATTGGAAGAAGTCATTCTTCTTTTTGCAAATCACAATTTGATAAGTATAGATGGTCTAAAGTACGAGCCGGTACTTTGACATTGTGGATAGTGTTAACATATTGTTTAAACGTTCCGGAAAGCTTGGCCGATGATTGAGACAAATCCAATGAACTGCAGCAAAAGAAATCTAATTCGAATCCTAATGTTTCCTAAGAAGGTTGTTTTACCTTAAAAAGAAGGCTAAAGTTGGAAAATGAGCTCACATGACATGATCATAGACACGGCTGTTAATGACATAACGCAATAGTTTGTCGTGTTCAGATCATTTTTGTATTATACCTGTTATCTTAATAGTTTGTGTCATACCAAATTCGTTATCTTAACTGGTTCTTAACAGGCGAGCCGATAACGATCCCGATTCGTTAGTAGGTTGTGTCAGGTTAAAGGGTTACGCAAGAAGTTATCATGTATAATGTCTAGATCTGACAAACAATATCTTATTTGGTTCTTAACGAATAATCTGATAACGACTTGACTTGTTAACGAGTGATCTGATAACGACCTGACTCGTCAGTAGGTTGACACGAAATCAGTTATTTTCATGTCACTGTGTGTTAGGTTAATGAACTGTACAAGAAATTACCAAGAGTAATTGGTGCTAATATTGTCCCATAAGTTTATATATTATCACCAGACACGATATCCGTGGAGGAAACACATCAAATCTAATTGTCCTCGGTTGAAAATATGGTGTCGGGTGTTTGTTTGTGTGGTGTTTCTTGGTGCATTGCATTCATCTGCGTATATATAATTAATCACATTTCTTGATTGAAACACTTAAAACTGAATCATGTCTTTCTGCTGCTCCATCTTGTGTAAATGCAGTGAACAGTAGCATTTGCCTCGACGAATCAACTCTTTTTTTGTCCTAATTTAGGAACTTAGGAGTTAATATACTGTTTAAAAATATAAACCCACCTAAAATACTAACCATAATACACAATCCCTAGTATCTTGTCTTAGAAAACTTGGAATACTTGTAATTGTGAGAGTACCAAGAAACACAATCTAAAAATCGATTTTGTGGTTTTTGTATTGTGTTCACATTGCGTCGAGCATTTGTCAACCATAATTCAATAATTTTATAAGAATTGTGTTAGTTGAGTTTGCACGTAGGTACATGGCACTTACTATTGCGAATAAGTGCAAGAGCATATTTAACGGAGTACGTAAATGAGTAGTCTATTTTGATGAGTCACGTAAGTAAAAACATGCTCCAATGATGTAGTCAATTGGGTAGGCAAAATTTGCCTATATCCAATTATAGGCAGATAAGGCCTCACGTCACTATTTTATGTGGAGAATGGAAAGAAAAAAAAGAAGAAAAAGACACGTCAACCTTTATAGTACAATTTTGCCTATTTTCTTTGTCTCTAAACCATTAGAAATGCACTAACAAAACTATCTGTACTCAGGGCCGTCTTTGAGATTTTAGAGGCACTGTACGAAATTTATAAAATGATCCCTTCTTAAAATAGTTTAAAAAAAAGATAGCACAATGTATTGAAGCTACTTTATATCATGTCGAAAAAAAGAAAAACTTTAGGATTTATCCTCCTTTGCAGATGCATATTCATTTAGTGGAACGAATTTGGTGAGTTGAAGACAACTCAACATAGATACTTTTGGTCTAATTGAAACTGGTATTAGAAAGTAGGGTACCTCTAAAGGACTACATGAAACTGAGGGACGTGAAGATGGTAATGTCTCAAATCTACCACAATTTCTCATTTCTTTTATCACATGATATCGCATTGTTGGTCTAGAACACCGACAACTTCACGTCCTCGTTTCATGTAAGTCAGTCTCACCTAACTTGTGACTAGATAATGGTCTCAACTGTGAAGTTGAAACCTATTGGTGCCCGAGATATGTGGTTTCCTCTTTGTTTTTTATCATATTTTCTTCTTTGGCATGTCTGCAATGTGGTTCACCGTGAAGTTTGCATTCGTGTATCAAATGGAATTTTGGGGCCACAAATTTTGGTGTCTTTCTTGGCATTTCTTGCTCATCATAATTATGTGTTTGAACTGCAGTGCCCTGCAGTGCAAGTGCATGCCTTGCTCCTTTTGATTTACAGATATGAATTTTATAAAATTTGAGGGTTTGTTATAATTTCGATCATGAATTCTAATATTAAACTCTATAGTCCTCAGTTTTAGACTCACAATCTAGACGTAAAGAAGCTATTAGAGTTACTGCAGTGGCACGGAGAGAGGGGTAATATGTTAGAATTAAGGGAGGTTTAGAGTTCGACTCCTCCTTATATAACCGCGACAGGTAAAACTACTTGTAGAGCTTAGGAAGAAGAAAAAATTTCGGGTTTGTTATAATTTCGATCATGAATTCTAATAATAAATTTTGTAGTCCTCAATTTTAGACTCAAAATCTACACGTAGAGAAGCTCTTAGAGTTAGCTGAAGTGGTGCAGAGAGCTGGATATTACGTTAGGATTATAGTAGGTTTAGGGTTCGACCCCTTTCAATAAAACAGGGACAGATAAAACTACGGGTAGAACTTAGGAAGAATGCAGTAAAATGCATGTTAAACTTTGGGAAGTGATAGGGGAATTTGTAATTAAAAAAAGGACGATCCCAAACTAACAACACTCTTCGTTTTGCAAATATCAAGAAAGGATCGTCAATTATATATATTTTATTTTTGTTTTGAAAAAAAATTATTTTCATGACTTCGACCCATAATCTTTTAGTTGCAAAAAAATAAAACTTTTTTGTTGGGGTCGCATCCCATCCTACTGCTGCAACAGTCAGTCAAATGTTGAATTGAATCTCTCTTCTCCATCCAACCCAGCTACCATAACCAGATGGGATGGGTGGCCAGAGAGACTGGAGGAGAGAGTGTCAGCATCTGCCACCTTCTGAATGCTTTTCAGATTTTAATAAAAGCCAAATAAAATGCTTCTTTCGCAATTCAAAAGCACTTTATATTTATAAAAAGAAAAAATGCTGTCGGAATCGAATTAACCAATTTTTCCCCAGGTTGGTGCTGATCATAAATCTTCATTTCCTTTTTTTTTCTTTTTGGACAAAAGGTAATTTCATTACACACACAGAAAAAATATACACAAAAGCACACTTAAGGCCCAAACAAAACACAAAAAAAGTACAGAACACCGGGCCAACCAAAAGGTGAAGCCCAAAACACACACGCGAACAAACGCCGGAACATGGAACACCCGTCGCCGCCGATCTCGATCCAACCAAAACCTCTTCCACGGCCAAGCAACGCCAGAGGAACGATCCGAACACAGCTGAGAAATCCAACTAAGAAGAGGAAGTTCGCAGCAAGCCACGAACAACGCTGCCACAAAAGGCAGAGATAGTGAAAGGGTGGTGGTGCGGAGCACCCGAGCCGGTGAGAACACCGGATCTCTACGCACCCTCTCGAAATACCGTAGCAAAACGCGGTTAGAAAGCAGCTGCATGCCGGATCTGAGAGATGAAGGAGGATGATCGCCGCTGGGGGTGGGTAGGAGGACATGGCCAGATCGGGAAGGGAAGCAGCGGGGAAAAGAAAAAACACCGGAGAAAGCAAAATGAAAAACATAAGAAGAAGAGAAAGAAGAAGAGATAGAGGAACAGACGGAGAAGGGAAAAACAAGAGAAAAACAGGAGGAGGAAGGGGGAAAGGGCGACCGACTCCAGCCGAAGCTGGAGTCGGTGCCGGAGAAAATGGGTACAAAGAAACTCTCACCAACACGGGAGGGAAGAGACTCTCACAGAAGGAGAGAGATTCTCTCACAACTTGGTGTGATTATAAATCTTCATTTCTTTGGCACTCATATTTCATTGCTTCTAAACTTTTGAACGTGAAACAATTAATTCACATCCTTCACATGCTCATACGCTCTTGTTTCTTAAATTTTAAGCTTTTTTAATAACGTGTAGCATATAAGGTCGCCAAACTTCCTTTAGTATATTTCATAAAGAAAGTCAAGATTTCATCCAATACAACTTACTTATAGGCCTCGTTTCATAACTTACACACGTGCGACAATTCTTTACGTATCACTTTGGACACATTAATATCGAGACTTTATGAATGACATAGAAACAAAACGAACGTCCGTTCAATAGCCAGACTATTACAGGCAACAACCAAAATTAATTTCCAATTGCCAGTTTTTACAACTTACAAGCCTCGTTTTAGAACTTACACATATACGACAATTCTTTACATCATTTTGGACCCATTAATATCAAGACTTTATGAATAACATAGAAACAAAACGAACGTCCGTTCGATAGCCAGACTATTACAGGCAACAACCAAAATTAATTTCCAACTGCCAGTTTTTACAACTTACAGGCCTCGTTTTAGAACTTCCACATATACAACAATTCTTTACATCATTTTGGACCCATTAATATCAAGACTTTATGAATAACATAACAACAAAACGAACGTCCGTTCAATAGCCAGACTATTACAGGCAACAACCAAAATTAATTTCCAACCACCATATTTTATGAGGAATTAAAAAACAAGTATCCGATTCCATCCTCTGTCGATTTCTCCTGGAAAGTGGAATCCCCAAACAAACAAAAAAACCAAAAGATGCAAACTTGTCGAGTCAAAATCATAATCTCAGAGAACCCAGAAAATAATGTCACATATCTTTCTGATTGATTTAACCACATTTCCCCTCATCACACATTCATTTCAAAAGCAACATGATGCTGCTTCAGAGAAGAAACCCTAAACCAAAAAAGATCCCCAAAATCTCAGATTCTTTTTTTTTTTTTTTTTTTTTTTCAGTTTTTTCATCATGACACCACTTTACAGACAACAACAGGTATGCTGTGCTCACCGGTCATCATAGCTAAAACCCTAGAAGCTAAAATACCAAAAACAACCCTAACCTAACCTTGTATTTTCCTTTTCATTTCTTCCGTCGTTTTTACAGAGGAACAGAGTGAACAGCGATAAAGTTCCTCTGTTTTTCCCGCGTTTTATCCATTATAATCCAAACAACAAAGCTTCAAATTTCGGCACCGTACCCATCCTCGATCGAGTTTCTTGCTGATTTGTCCTGGGATTCACTTGCAAACCGTGACAATAGAGAACAATCTGCAAAATACGTTAAAATTTCAGTAAATTTTTAAAATTTGAAATTTCACTTGATTTGTTCATAAAAAAACAAAGTGACTTCCACCTGTATAATATGATTTCGTAGAGGAGGAATCACTGGTTGATCGCGACAACGAAGAAAAAGAATCTGAAACCAAATTAAACAATCGAAATTAATTAATAAACATCATTAATTTTAGTAAAATACGAAGGAAAATTTGAAACCTTTAAAAACCCTCAGTACCTCTAGAGTTGAACGATCTCTTGCAATGCAGAATGGCGCTCTGAATCCCATCGTTGTGCAGCAGCAAGGAATCGTCCCTCCGTTGCACCGGCGGCGCCACCATCGCCGTGGCCGCCTTGTTCTTCCCCAAGTTCTTACAGACAACTCTAAATCCCGCCGGAAAGTTCCCCTGTTTGTCCTTTTTGGGCGAACACATAGAGAATATCGGCATCGCCGGAGACGCCGTCGGTGAGTCTACAGAAGGTTTCACCCTCTCAGTAGACCTCCTGGAAACCTTCGAGTACAGAGGTTTGATCAGATTAAGGTACTTCTGCAAAACATCCTTGGAAAATCTCTCTGGTTTCGGGTCTTCCAGCCTCGGATTCTGCAATCCGATTCCGCTTCTCCTGGAGCTGTTTTCTCGGGTGAGCTTAGGTGGGTTTTGAGCCTCTTCTCTGGCGAGCTGTTTGGCAATTACTCCTTTGATTGTCTGCTTCTGGGACTCCATCGAAGCCTCGGACTCTGCCTTTTCCCCTGTTTTTTTCTCTGTTTTCTGTCTGGGTTTTTTGAGCATTAAAGCTCTGAACTTTGGGGCGGATTTAAGGAGAGCGATGGGGGACTGAGGAGGCTTGGAAACTGGCTCGATCGGGAGGATTTTTCTTTTGGAAATCGGATCGGAAGTGGACGGAGAAGGGGTTGGTTTGCCGGCTGTCTTGTCCGAGGTGTTTGATTTTGGTTTGGATTCGAAGATGTTGTTTTCTTGTGGGGTTTGGATGAGGTCGAAACTTAATTCCAAGTCGAAGAAAGAATCTTCTTCTTCTTCTTCGACGTCGTTTTCTTTAGCGACGGAAGGATTTGGGGGTGTGGCGGTGGAGAAATTGGGTTTCCAGAACTTGAGGAAGTACAGAGTTTCCATGGCTATGAAGGAGGAGGAGAGAGAGAGAGAGAGAGAGAGAGAGAGAGAGGTTAAGAGACTGGTAGGGTTTTGAGGGGTTTTATACGAGGAAGGAGTGAGTGACAGGGAGAGGAGGGTAACGTGAAGAAATGAGTGAAATAAAGAGGAGCTTTATTTAAAAATTTCACTTCGTTTTATGGCGTTTCGTTTGCAGCATCGAAAACAGAGAAGAGAGAGAGAGAGAGAGAGGGAGGAAACAAGCTTTTCTTTTGCTTTTTAGAGAGAGAGAGAGAGATTGCTTTTTGTTTTGTTTTTGTATTTGGTAGGTTCTCTGTTTTTATTTACATGGCTTGATTACGTGATTCTAAAAGTACATACACACCAATACGCGATAGCACAGAATCGATAGGCTTGGCCTATGATTTCGGAAAGACTTGGATGGTCACATGTACACTTACGTTGTCACGTTCCGTATTAATAAAATAAAAATATGTAAATTTGGTTCAGGAATTTTTATTTATATTTTGTTTTATTGACAAGAGATATTGGTACGTAGACACGGATGCACATTAGGATCAAACTACTCAGAGTTCATAAAATGCATATTAAAAATGTATCGATGACTCTCTGAATGTGTTTAATGTAATACTTGATAAACATATCTCAACAAGTTACATGGACGACGCTCAACAAATTCTATTGACATCACTTATCAAGTATTTGACGAAATGGTTCAGTAAATAAGCTGAAGTTTTTTCGCACTCTATTTCTATTTGAAAACTTGAGCTTTTAATACTAAAATCACACAAAATTCGAATCCTAAACTCACCACTTACGACATGTAAGTTCACATGTCCTTGTTTTCTGAAGGGATGCTCTAAGAAACGTTTCAGAATTGATAGGTGTAGGTCATACGTGTATGTACAGATTCATACACTGTTTTATGAAAAAATGGAGGTTTGATTTTCAGAGCTTTTTGGTGAGGAGATGACACAGAGGTTTTCTCTCTTTCAATTGCTGGCCCCCACGCGCCGGTCGCTTACGCTCCGTCTCGTGACTTTGAACTTTGAACTTTTATTTGCATGAACTTTCGACCACAACGTGTTGTTTTTGTATTTTGCTGCACAAGTGGACCACGAGTCCCTCTATACTTTCCTTTAGTATAAAAATTCAATTTTTTTTCTACAGTCGAATAAAATGAATTCAAAAAAATTAAATGATAGAAATTTATAAAGAGTATGTGAAGGATAAAAAGGATGTGTGTCTAGCACTACTCTTCTCTATTCTTTTTAGTTGCGTTTTTTTAAGATTAGTTGTGTTGTTTGGAAAAGAAAAAAAACTATATTTCGTCCTCTTAATGTTGACGTGAACATGGTTGTATTGACTTGAACAAATCTGCTTCGTAATGTGCACAAATTTAAAGTCTCTCAGTAACTCGTATTTATTTTTGACGTAGTAGATAATAGCCAGTCAACTTAAAGGAAAAATCAAACACAAGTTTGTATACTCTCATAACTAATTTTAGTTTTTGGTGGAGCATCGCTTGTATAAAAAGAACATAGTTAGTCAATTTAATGAGAGAATCAGAACTTCATGTGCAATGCTAATGTTATAAACCAGCTGAGTTATAAGTCGTTCACAATGCAAATAAAGCCCTTGAATTTTGTTTTAAAGTTGATTTCATGAAGATAAAAATGACCAAACAAAGAAGATAAACTAACACAAAGGTGTTGAAAGTTATAAATAGATTTGGTCAAATGATCTTCTTTTTTTCTTGTGGAAAAAAGAAAGAGTAAAGTTAAACGAGCTTGGTTAAATGATCTTTATGGAACTTTATTGGAGAAGAGCTTGATAGTGAATTGGGTACAAGGTGTAGTTCCCAATCTAACAAGTCTTACTTCTGAAAGTAAATTTCAGTGTGTCGGAAACACAATTTGATATATAAATATCATAATATAAGTTGTTAAATACTTAAAAAAGAATTTCAACCACTCATATTATAACTCATGTATATCCGTCCGTGTTCCCAACATTGTAAAAATTTCTCCTACTTCTGCATTGGATGTTTGGCCATGGAGGATGGTGGCGAGAAACTTCCAAAAAGAAAGAGAGAAAAGAGAAAGAAAAATGAAAGAGAAAAGGCCAAAAAGAAAGGACTCCAATGGCTTTAACTTTGCTTTTGCAGAGAGAGAGAGAGAGGTCAGAGAATTAGGGTTCTTTACAAGGCAAGGCATTGGTTTGCAGATGGGGCACGCTTCTCTTCTGCTTAAAGACTAAAGAGAGGGTCCAAAGTCCTTAATTTTTTATGGCCGGAAAGCAAATTTGGAGGGGGAGTGTGCAAGTTTTTGCAGTAAAAGGTTTGACTTGTAAAACTGGTTTTGTGTGGTGTTGAACTCTTGGCCAATCTGTTGGATCATTTAGGGCTGCATTCTGCAGAATACCACGGAGAAATGTCCTTCGCTTATTTTCCTCTTTCATTAATTGTTGTACCAAAATCTTCAAATTGACATGAGATATCGACACAGAGACATTTCCGATTTGAGTTAAGTTTCTGCCATAGATAGTCGCTCCATAATATGTTTTCTTTGAATATAAAAACTCATTAGGGTATGCAAGGTGATCCTTTAAATTCTTTTGAACGAAAATACTATTTTGATGTAATTATCAAGGCATTGTCATGTGAAGCAAATAAAATGCATGCAATCTGTGCGATTGGCTTAAAAAATTGACACGTTAACAACTCCAATCATATACGAAGATGCTCTCTACCGGGTGTTGGAACGACGCAAGATGAAGGGCCCCAAAAAATACAGTATAAATAGGTGTCTACAAATTCTTCACCTCATTAGGGACGAAAACCGAATAGACATCTCGATGTGATATAGCTTTTTTCTATTTTACTTGGTAAAGAACAATGAAGGCCATTCAAACCGTCCAATGAAGAATAAAGAGAAAAGAAAAAAGCGTTAAAAAATCGACACAGTTACAACTCTAATTTATGAATAGATTAATTTACGTTTCTATTGTATGAAAAAATCACATTAAAGTAGCGATTGCATAACATAACATAGTTTCTTGAAATATAAAAAGTTGTAGCATGAGTTGCAAAACATGACTTTGTTTTATATAATCTTTCCGACCATGTGAAGAAAAGAAATTCTAATTGGTTGGTTTAAGAGGAATGGGACATGTTGAATCGGATGCTCCAAAGTGCCAAATACTTTGTCACTGCCTTTAATTTATGTGGTAATTAAGCTCTTCGTTGCTGCCTATTTGTGGTCCGAAGCTACACTAATTTCACTGCCCCTCAAATTCTAGCTTTAAGCCTTTCACAAAGATATGAACCAAACTTCTGCATCATGTGGTCCTAAAATTGCTTCCATTGAAACCAGTCTCCCTCTCAATTTTTAGCGCTTTTGACACACATTTTGGTGTGGCT
This sequence comes from Cotoneaster glaucophyllus, assembly GCA_036320875.1. NCBI lineage: Eukaryota > Viridiplantae > Streptophyta > Magnoliopsida > Rosales > Rosaceae > Cotoneaster > Cotoneaster glaucophyllus. The sequence goes on from CM070062.1 coordinate 27,579,694, forward strand.
CACTCCGTAATGTATTTCAACGATTAAACAGTATCTTTTTAGTCTTATCTCAAAGGTTATGTCCATGAAAAATCATCAAAATTTGAAATTATATGATTGTTAAATTAAATTTAATGTTTTTTTGTAGAACTGTATTCGTCTATTTTCTTCACTACAAATGAATGTCATAATAATTTTGGATTTGTCTAATTTTTTTTTTGGGAATGATGATTTATGAAAGATGAACTAAATGTAAACGATTCAAATTGCGCGGTGTGCATGACATAATAGAAAGGGCTATACTTTTACTAATCATGATTAAATCACAACGTTTTTGTCATTAACATGACACTTACTTATTATAATAGCGAAGAATATATTAGTCCTTTTTTTTAATTATGCTGTCCTAAACTTGTAAGATTCTGCACCCCAACTGACCAGAACAATTCCTATGCATGAGGTCGTGTATTGTCACACACTTTGTGATGGGTAATTTTTTTGGTCAAATCACATTATTCTGCACTCCAAAACACAAGCGAAACTCCCATGTCATGATGTATTTTTCTTGAATTACCTTATGGTCATTAAGTATCGTATCGTTTCACGTTTAACCGTTAAATAAAATTTAATGACATTAAAATGTTAATTGTACATTAAAATGTTAGTTGGTGACCGTCAGATTTGATCCAATGACTTAAAAATGTCAACAGTTAATGTCTATAGGTACTATAAAGTTTAAAAAATCAGAATATGCAATACTCTGGAGTGTGAGATACTTCTGATTTTTTAAAGTATTATATTTTTTTTCAAAAATACAAAAATCAAAATTCAATAACTAGAAAATCTGAATTATCTCATACTCAGAAGCAATATATAATTTTTTTTATAGGACATAGATTTTTTTTGGATCTCACTGTCTGGAGCTAAAGAACCAGATAATTCGAATTATACAAATTAAATCTGATGGTCCTCATTAACTCATTTCGTTGTCACATCTCACACAAATTAAGGATTATGATCTCTCTTTCTCAAAAATCAAGAATTTTCTGATTCTTAAACTTCGAACAGTAACGTCTAAGAGAAGATTCAAATCACCTTGAATATATACAGTGTTGGGTTTTGCATTTTTGTTTAAAAGCAAAGAAGGTGAACCCCACCCATGATCAGATGTTCAATTTTTTTCTTGTTGTCATCTCAGGTGAATCAAACTAGTCCCCATCCAAACTCTCTTTTCCACTCACTTCTCAAGAGCTTGGCCTGACTTTTTATGCTTTTTTCTGTACTCGTTTGGTTAATTGTGCGTTTGGCTGTTGGGTTTCTGAGTCGGTGAAAGCTCATCGGTCTGCTTAAGAATTTCATATGCGGTTGGCTGGTCAAATTATGCCTCGAAGAAACTTAGTTGTTGGTGGGGTTTTCATGTTTAATTGGTGTCTAAACCTAATGATGGTGACGTTCACTTGCAAAATTCATGTTCAATTTGTCATGTTAAGGCGTCTGAATTTGAATTTATGACTCGTTTGGAAATGTTTTTAGAAAAATTAAAAGCTCTTTTGGGAGCTTTTGGTGAAAATGTTAGTGGAACCAATCCTTGGTAAAAGTGGAAGTGAAAAAACTTGAAGTGCTTGATACAAGAAACACCGGTATGTTATTGGGTCAAAAACATTTTCTCCAAAATCACTTTCAATCATTTTAAAAACACGTTCAAACGAGTCCTTAATTTACCCACACTACTTTTTTTTGTTATTATAGTTAGGGGTTCGAACTATGAACCTAATCTACTTTCACCCACCCTCGTTACTACACTTAACCAAGTCGATTTACTTAATAAACCAGTTGAGTGGAACCCAAAGATCGAAGAAATTAGTTTATCTCAATAAATGATTGAAGAAGTTAAAAAAAAAAAATGCTTTGGGTCGGCCCAAACCAGGCAGCCAAGAGCTTCTATTGGACTTTTTAATTTTGTTGAATGGGCTACAAAGGTTATGTGGCAAGATTTAAACTTTGGGTCGGCGACCCAGATAACTCTTCTTAATGCTACTGATCCCAACAGATTTCATGGGCTTGGGTCAATGAGACCTACTTTCATCATTTTCAATTTCTTTTAAATTTTGCCCCAATTAAACGAAATGTGTTAGCAAATGTGAAATGTTTTTATTATCAACAATTGTCGTTTATTTACTTGAAAAAAGAAAAATTGTCGTCGTCTACTGAACGTAGCGAATTACTATGGTAGTTAGAGCCGTTTCGTCCTCAACACACTGCGTTTGGGTTCAAACCATCCAAATAAACAAAATGGAGTTTTAACGAAACACTCCTGGTACTGTTCACTTTTAACGAAAAACCATTTTTTTACCTTTACCTGACACTATTCACTATACCTTTAAAAATGACTTTTCGTTAAAAGAGAAGTTTTTTTGGATTAGTAATGGATTATCTAGCTAGTTGTGTGGTTGGTTAAAACTTAAATCAAACGGGAGAAGTCTTCTATGAGGTTCCTTTATTCTATAACAACTATAGGCTTTAGGTAAATTCTCCTTTTCTCCCAAATGATTGGCAACTCTTCTTCCTAAACATTTCTCTTCCGGAAGCAACAAGCCGTCTGCAGGGCAGTGGATTTTAATTTAGACCTAATCCGCCACCCAATGTTGAGGCATGTCTCACGTTAGAAACTTGACAACGTTAACACGCAAAAACATCTCCGGCAGCTCGATCACTATTTTAACAATTCTAAATCGGTGCGTACCTCTTAACTTTGAACTGTAGCATCTATTTTGCGTATTTTCTAAACTTGTACATAGTTTATTTCTTGCTGCACTTGAATGCCAATTCATATCACGACGTTTTAAATTACTCTAATTACAAAGAAAACTATCCAACTCGCATTTAAATGGAGACAATCACACAACCCTTCTAAATTAGTCTAATTCACTTCTGCTTCTTAGTTTTTCGATACCGTTATGCCAATAAACATCAAATGACGTCCCCGTTAGCCTCCTCGAGGCCCTCCATCCGGACCAGACCAACATGATTTTGGAGCCTTTTATTTATTCGGTTCGCCCTCAACTTGTTTATTGTCACAGGCTCACAGCCAGGTGCTCACATGTTTTAAATTGAGTTTTTTTTTTTTTTCCACCAAATTTATACCTGCATGGATTTTGCATTTAGTAATTTTTGTTCTGGCATTTCAATACTTCAAAATTTTTTCTTTAAAAAAGAGTTGACTTGGTGGTTCACCACGTCAGTTCAGTTTTCTGAAAGCTGGGAAGATTTAGAGGCGGGTACTCGTTAAAGACCTGTTTAATTTGATATCATCATAATATAGATGCGAGATTGGTAGTGATGATGATGATATAAAGTGAAATCAAACTAAATGGGTTTTAATGGGCACCCATTAACAACCCAATAGGTTGATTTGTCACCTCTAAGACTAAGAGACATTTCGACCAACATTGTGTGATTCACCAGCAATAGGAACAAACAGAACTTGGGAGGTACCGTGTGAAATACGAGCTTGAAATTTGTCTCCAGTCACTAAACCGCCATGTGGGAAAAACTAAATTGCAACTAATAATCATATTGCAAGCGTCTATTGCTCTAGTGAATAAGGTATTTCTCTTCAAACCAGTGCATTTCGGGCTCAAACCTTTGCTCATCCTCATTGTTTCTTATTCATATACATAATGTGTATTTGGACATCTTTCCTATATTTAATATCCTTTTATTGGTAGATTTTTCTTTGTAATTGTCCATTTCTTTACAGTTCGCTAAAATTAAAATTCAGATGAAAAATTAACAGCTCTTTACAAGTTCAAAGAAAAACCGACAAATAGCTCTATATGAAAATATTTTGAAAAATTAGAATTTGATTGCAATTTTAAATGTGGGAAATTTAATGAAAAGCTTCTGGTACTGTTCACTTTAACAAAAAACCACATTTTTACACTAAAAGTCAATCATGATACTATTCACTTTATCCTTTATTTTGTCCTTATCGATAAAACTCAAAGTTTTCAAACTCTTTTCATTAGTTTTCGTTTTAAATTAGCACTATGTTTGGATGAATGAAATAAACTTGTAATTTGGGTAAAAGTCAGAATTTATAAATTGACATGCACCAATTCTTTTGTTTGGATTTATAAACATAGAAATTTAAAATTTCCGCATGGAAAAAAAACTTGGAATTTAGGACCTCTAATTCCCAAGTTTAAATTCCATGTAAATAAGTGTCATTTCCCAATTTATATGATTGAGAGTTTAAAAATAACAAATTCCATATTCAATTCCATTGTTCTTTTAGGTTAACCAAACAAGAAAATTCATAAATTCTATAAAATAAAATCCCGTCATTTCAATTACCGTCATTTTAAAATTTCTTAGTAATGTTAAATTTCTTCATCCAAACATAGTGGAAGGGGATAGGTCACGCTCACGCTGTGATCACAGAAGCTCCGTAACGTGAGATTTTCCCGCCCCGTAGTCCCTTCCTTGGTTTCTGTTATTTCCCAAACCAGTCCGTTCGGAGCACTGGAACCTCAGCCTCGGTTACTTCACCATCTTTCAACGGCCCAGATTTCATCTCCCTAACTTCTCGCTTTGAAAACTGAAAATTACAAAACCACCCCTCCACACACCCATTCATAACACGCTCTGATATCAACGCCCTGAAAAATTTACACCTCCATTTCTCTCTCTCTCTCATCGATCAAAGGATCCATGGCGGAGCCAAAACCAACGCCCACGGCTGAATCGCTGATGGACAAGATCTACAACCACCACTCCTCGGCGCCGTCGGACTCCGACGACGACAAGAAGTCCAAGCACGCTGCTTCCGTCAAAGCCAAGGTGGAAGACGAGAAGCCGTCGGCGCGCGGTTCCGTCAAATCCAAGATTTTCAGGCTCTTCGGCAGGGAAAAGCCCGTTCACAAGGTCTTGGGCGGCGGCAAACGTACTATATCTCTTCCCTCTCTTAATCCGTTTATACATTGTTAATATAATTTTTTTTGCATGGATTTGGTGTTTTGTTTGGCTGATCGGAAAATGTGGGAAATTGTGAAGAAAATGAAATCCTGAAAGTTGATTTTATTGATCTGACTGAATGTTAATCGTTTTGCTCGCCTGAATTGCATAGAAAGTGAAATTATTGACTTGAAAATTTGAGAAATGTACATGAATCTTCGTCTGAGCGAGCTGATCTCAGTTTATTCATTCGATTTTGTTCTTATTTATATTGTTGTATGGCGCAACAGAAATGTTGCTCCTTTGTGGCTAAAAGGTCACGGCTTCTGGAAATGATGTCTTTGCAAACTAAGGGTAAGGGTGCGTACAATAGACTGAGGGAACGTCCCCCGACCCTCGCAAAGCGTGGAGCCTTGTTGTCTGCGGTTGTGGTTTGGGGAAGATTTGTTTGGCATTTTTTAATTGTTGATTTAAGTAATAATAATTATTTATTGTTTATGTGCTTTCTGATTTGTGTATATGTATAGATTGCCAATTGCAATAAACATACATTGATCGTGTTTCCTTATTTTGTCCGGGTTTCCGTAGCAATATGGACATCTTCAGTTCGAATTTGGAAAATGGCGATTCGTTTTTAATAATGTGCCTTAGAAAAGAGATTTTCCGGCACAGTTTTCCATTTGTGCGTTTATGAACAACGCCCGAGAGAAGAAACTTGGAAAGAAAATGCTGTCAATTGCGATCTAATGTCGGTCTTTCATTGCAGCTGCTGATGTTCTCCTATGGAGGAACAAGAAAATATCTGCGAGTGTGCTTGCCGGTGCTACTGTTTTATGGGTTTTCTTTGAGTTGCTCGAATACCATCTAATCACGCTGGTGTGCCATTTGTTGATACTGTCTCTGGCTGTCTTTTACCTGTGGTCCAATGCATCAAACTTTATCAACAAGTAAGGCGTTGGGGTGTTCTAGCTTTTTGTTTTTTCGCGTATTTGATCCTTGATGCAATACCGTATGGTCTTGACTTGACTACGTTACTTAATCAGGTCGCAACCACAAATCCCAAAAGTTCAAATTCCTGAGAAGACTGTCCTTGAGCTTGCCTCTGCTCTGAGAATTGAACTCAACAAAGGATTTTATGTTTTGCGGGATATTGCATCCGGGAGAGATTTGAAGGCATTCCTTGGTGTAAGTTGATCTTTTCTTTATGGTTATGCTGTACCCTGTATGTGTAGGCTATTACTGGATTATAGACTCAATTCGCGCTCGTCTTATATCAGGTTATAGCCGTCTTATGGATTCTTTCGGTGGTTGGGAAATGGTTCAACTTTCTGACCTTGCTCTACATAAGTAAGGACAGTTTCTTTTCAGTTTCAATTTTGTTCATGCCTTTCTGAATTCAGACTCGGGAAACTTTCATTTCTGTCATTGACATCATCCCGAATTTTGAATTGCAGTTTTTGTGTTGGTGCACACGGTGCCCGTGATTTATGAGAAATACGATGACCAGATTGATGCCTTTGGCGAGAAGGCGTGGATCGAAATTAAGAAGCAATACGCAGTGTTTGATGCCAAGGTTTTGAGTAAAATCCCCAAGGGTCCAGTGAAGGAGAAGAAGAAGGATTAGACATGTCATTTCGATGTTGAGCGTTTATTAGGCTTCGCATTTAGTCACCGTTTTTAGTTGAATCGTTTAATTCCGTTAGGTTACCGTCTTTCTGCGTTATGTTTGAGTACTGTCTGGTTGCACACAGCTTAATGAATATATGCGTTTTAGATGGATGCCTGGAATTTTTGCTATCTGAAAGTCTTTTTTCTCTACGTTAGATTCTAAGTCTACTACTGGCACCTAGACAATGTTACGTCTATGTTCCAATTGCAATTCTTGTGGATGAAGTAATCGGCCAAACTAATCAATATAATTTTATGTTTGGCTTATTTTTAGTTATGTCATCGGGAACTCGACTTTAATTTCATTTTGTCCGGCTTGAAAGTCAACACTTTAATTTCCAAGACTCAAAATTCGCTCTATTTCCCCTCCTCAAACTTGATTTTGATTTCATTTTGTTTTTAAAACTCAAAAACCGTCATTTATTCCGTTATCTGGGTTTAATCTGGGTGCATCAGAAACTTAATATTTTTTTATTGTTGAATGTTAATGCATAGTGGAGATTTATAATCAAATTCAATAACATGTGAGTTGCACATATGTTTCAGGGACAATTTTTGAGTTTTAGGGAGAAGAGAGCCCACAAGTCAAAACGGGACAAATTTCATAGTACAGTGATGACTTTTGAGTTACAGGCAAAGTGAAATCCAAATCGAGTTTCATAGAGCGTATCTAAAAACAAAAATGATACTGATTCGTATAAACTATCTAAACTCGAAACAAAGATACTGAGTCGTATAAGTTGTTTACTAAACACATACCTAATTTTGTACGACAAAAGAAGTTCAGTTATCGTATAAGTTGTTTACTAAACACATACGATAGGTAAGTTTTTATCGTATCCACATCCCTAATCAACCATCTCTACACACTGGTATACAGGTTTAAATGAAAGGTTTCACTGACTATTGCTAAAGGGTCTCCTGTAGGCCCATAACCTGGAAAATGGCCCTTCATCTGAATCGCTATCACTGTCCGAAGAAGATACCATTGATATAGAATCATCCAACAGATACTCAACCACCTGAAAAAGATGAAGCTACGGGATCAATGTAAACTCACCAGAAATGGAACGATGGCGTTCACATTGCTAGGTAACTAACATTGACTACCATTACAGCTAGTATTCATATTCAAATAGCTAAAACCGAAAAACTAGAGCAAAGAGCAAGATAGAAAATACCTGATTTGGTGACACGGGCTTAATTTGCTGGTTTTCCGAATTTTGTCCCCTCTGTTCATTTGAACATTTCATGTTGTCAAGCCAAACAATCGTGTTGCAGTCTCTACAGTATCCCCTACCGGATTTCAGTTTCTTCGACGAGCTGCCTGAAATCCAAGCAGACTAGGCAATGGTAAGAATTCATGACTTCACACCTGAAATCCAAGAGGAAGCAGAACAAACACACACACACGCATGGGTGAGCGTGATTGAAACTCTAGTTTTTAGGGAAGCATGAAAATACCTAAATATGCCCTTTTGAAGGCTTCTTTCCAAAATAATGTGTACCCTTCTTCATCTTCAATCTGTCGACCACTAATTTTCCGGCCCTTAATCAGCTTATCATCCTCAGAATTCCCGAAGAAAGTAGTGTATTGTGTCTCCCACAGATGGTTATCACTTGCCGCTATGTTCCACGACCTTCATCAAAACAATCAAGAAGCATTAGACCCAATTGGTGATTAAAAATGCAGTTTAAATCAAGGAAACCGAATACGTGAACTTAAGTGAAGGAAATTGGGATTACCAGCAGACTAGTCCAACAGAGGCCAAGGATTGCATATCGAGGAACCCAAATATGTGAACAAGAACATCTTGTGGCAGCTGGGTCGAACCCGAAACTACATGGATAGGAGGCGAAACAGTTAACAAGGACTACATTCTTCGATTAACATATCAAAGCAAGTAATTTCATGATCTCCAACTGACAAACTTCGAAAAACATCGAAAAATATTAAGATATGAGCAAATACAAAGTAAAATCTCAATACCCTTTTCTTCTTGGCGTGCTTTAGTGCGCCTCTTATGAGCAATCATTGCGTTCTTGTATTCTGCGACAGCCAGATTCTTCTTTTGCTTCGGCAATGCGGCCTCGGCACTCTGGAGGAGGAGATGGGCTGCCAAAACAGCATTGCGCGTCTGCATTCTAGCTTCCCAGAAAAGCAAACAACTTAACACAATGCAACCAGAAAGCGCAAACACGAAATAAATTCTAAAATTAACAAAATTTCAGCTCAATCCAAATTACCCTTATCAACAATTTGCATTAGAACAGAAGAACAACAAACAAAATCTCAAACTTTCAGCCCAAATTGTTATGAAATTTCAATTTTGAATACACTTATCTCAGAATTCGAAAAACAGAGACAACCCAGATGCCAAAATCCTCTATCTTTCACAAATATCACAAGAAGAACAAACAGAAGTTACGAATTTTGAGAAATGATAAGGAAAATAGCTTACTCGGGAAGGAGACGAAAGGCCGTGAGAGAGTCTTGGAAGATGAGAGATTGGAGATTCTTGGGGAATTTCTTGTAAGCGCCTCTGAGGATTAAGCTGAGCTCTCTGCAGGCAAAAGGGGTACCTGTGGATTTTGGGCAATGATTCTTTGAGGACGAGTTTTTGGTATCTCTCCAGTGGCTTTGACATGCTTCTCCCTCTGAGATTCAATGGAGAAAAAAGGAAGAAGGAGACAGAGAAGAGGGGAAAGAGTTGCTTCGGAAATTAGTATATTACAATAACTCTGATGGGCTAGTTTTGTCAACCAATAATATGATGGGCTCTACTTATTATTTGATTGGGCTAACTAAGAAGGACCAACAAGTTCCCATACAACTTTCATTTAAATTTCTTGTGATTGTTGGGAGAGCAATTTGTATGGACACATGTAATTATAGTAGCGTTATGTGACAATGATACAAAAACACATAGAGAGTTAATATGTCCTTGTATTATCAGCACAAAATGCTATCGTAGCAGTGCTCTTGTGTCATACAAGTCATTCTCGACAAAGAAGGGGACTTTCCAAAACACTACAAACTCAGAAGACTCGGAAAACCTGCATTCTCATCACTCTCGTTAAGAAATATCAAGCACCAAACGCACGTGCCAATTCATCCACTACCAAAGCTGAAGACGACCCACCACGTGAAACTCTTGTGGTCCCGTTTCGTTCAAGATCAAGCTTCGAAGGCCCTTGAAGAAACTTCAAGCCCGATTCAAGATCAAGTGTTCATTGCCTTTGAATTGAATTCTACTTTGTAGATCGAATTAGAGGAATATTCTTTTAGAAGAATAAACCACAGAGTTTGTAATCCTAAACATTCATCTAATACAAATATTATTTGTACATGTGTTCTTCTGTTAGTCATTGCAGAAAAATTTCGTGTATTACACTTACATAGATGAAGATAATGTAACTTGAATACTAAAGTAATGGTGTGCGAAACTAATCACACGGAGTAAGAAAGTTAAAAACATGAAGAGGCTCTCACCTTGGCATTCATGTTTTTGTTCTTAATTTTTACATTTAAATTATGGATGGAACTATCAGGCGTTGGTGCTACTTTCGTTTTTAATAAAACATCCAATTTGGTTATAGACTTACAATTTCGCAGAATGATAATTTCATTTCATATATATATATAATGAAAAAAAAAAAGCAAACTCTACATGCATAAAGAGCGTCGCACTATTAAATAATTAGACAATTTAAGAACAATGTGCACAAATGCTGTTTGAATTCAGTCCAAGTTTCCTCTCACAAATCTGAAAATCCCACATGCGTCTCCAAACACCACACACATTTTTCACAGAACATAGAGTCCAATATCTCAAACAACAGTTGCAACTGGATACCGTTAACCCACCCTCTCTTACATTTTGTACAATAGATACACACGTTCCTTGTGCTGCAAGTTTTTTCGTTCGCCGGAGGTTCAGAGCTGGAGCTGCTTCTAATTGGTCGTCGCGTCGTTGCAAGCCGTCAAACATTGTTGCCTTTTCGGGTGGAGTTTCCATCTTCCTCGAAACCTTCACATTCTTCCCCAAAGAATGAAGCTGATGACTGGTGCCTAAGATGCCGGCTTCCCCGTGTGTACTAATAGTTTACAGGAAATAAGTTAGCTGTTGCTTCTTCCTCGAGCCACCCTCGCCATACAGTTCATTCCACTGTTTCAGCTCGCTCATTACTGATCCCTCTGAAGCGAAACTCGCAGCAACCTGCATCGAACCACAGACATGCATAAAGGTACATGCAGAACAAACGAAAAATGGTAGTTTTGTGGATAGTGTACGAAAAGAAGGTGAAATTTGTTACCTGATTCTTTGCCTGCCTCATATCTTCCATGTTTAAAGCCCTCAGGGTAATTACGCGCTCCTCTTTCTCTTCTTCTTTCGGTTCTGAAGCTTCTTCTGTGCTCTTTCCTTTTGCATCTTTCTCCTTCTTTTCCTGTAGTTCCAAGTTTTATCAAAATCGTTAAGCATTACCAGAATTGGGAAGAAAAACAATAAGAATATGCCGATGCAGAGGAAGAGTGTGAAGGTAGCGAATTACCACTTCCTTTTGCCTCTCCTGTTGCATAAGCTCCCTAACTGGTCGATAAGCTGCTGTCATGCACAAGTTCTATTTTTTCCAGGATTTAGTTTCGTGAGTTCGTTATACTGGTCACAATTTAAGGTTGGTTATTAATATTGTTAACTCGAAAACTAACCTTAAGATCGCTTCCACTGTATCCTTCTGTCATGGTTGCAAGCTCCTTAAAGTCTAGATTTTCGACCTTTTCTTTCGAAAGAAGAGTTCTCAAGATCATTTCCCTGTTCTCGACTGAGGGAAGGCCAACCATGACTCTGTACAACACAGAAAAGATATCGAGTTAGCAGACAGTGAAAAAGAAGGAAGAAAAATTGAATGTAACACAATGTGGATCTATACCTCCGCTCAAATCGCCTGATGATTGCTTCATCAAGGTCAAATGGCCTGTTGGTTGCAGCGAGAACAAGAATTCTCTCCCCGGTCTTTGTCAAAAGTCCATCCCAGTGTGTCATGAACTCGTTCTTAATCTTCCTCATGGCCTCATGCTCCCCAACTCTGGTCCGCTGCCCGAGCATGCTGTCAACCTCATCCACGAAGATAATAGTCGGGGAGACCTTTGCTGCAAGTGTGAAGAGAGCACGAACATTCTTCTCATCTTCTCCAAACCATTTTGAGGTGATTGTGGACATTGAGACGTTGATGAAACTTGCTCCTGCTTCATTTGCTATGGCCTTCGCCAACATGGTTTTTCCAGTGCCAGGAGGACCGAACAGCAGTATTCCTCTGCAAGGCTTCAGAAGACCACCTTTGAAAAGGTCTGGTCTTCGAAGTGGGAGCATGACCAACTCCTGAAGTGATTCTTTGATATCATCCAGTGCCCCAATATCTGCAAATGTGACCCCAATCTCATTTGCAGGGATAACCTCCGACCTTATGCGCTTCTCAAATTCATTGTCAGGTGCCACTTCCTGCACAAACACCGTGAATTTTTTATATGACAACGAAGATCTGAACAAAATAGACATTGGGAACCATGTGGATTTTGTGGATAGTACTGAAGGACTTGAACTTACTCCTTTTGGTGGAACTAAATTCTCGCTGTCCTTCTTCATCCTAGGACCAAATTTCTCGGCTTCACCTTTGTTTTCCGGTGCTCCAGTTTCAGAGTTCGATTCAGTCTTTGCACCGACAGCCTCTTCCCCTTCGGTTTCCTAAAATTTAAGAGAAATGATAAACCATTAAGTCATCAGAAGTTAGTAGCAGGTCCATTTAATCCGCGACTCAAAATGTAAAACATCAAGAGGTTAGAAATGAAAGTAGAAGAAAAACCTTGTTGGAATCGGCATTGGTCTCCAGTTTCAGAGAATCTTTGCCGCCAGATTTTCCCTCCTGGAATATACTCAATCCATGGGACAAACTGTTCCAGATTGAGAGTCGTAATTAGATAGATAAAATCATAAAACTGTCTGTTTTGCAGTGAAATATAACCAAAGAAATTATGATACTGAGAATTTGGTATCTACCTCGTCGATGATATAACAAGCTTTCCATTTCGATATTCTGGATCCTTATTTTGCATCAAATGATAAGATATCGCCGAAATCACAATCTCTTCTATGTAGTTGCTGACTACCATTGTGTCTGCGTGGCAGATTGAACCAAGATCATCACATTCCAGATCATTCGCCGCAAGCACTTCGGCTATGTGATTTTTGTTGTCATGAAATTGGATCATCTTCATGTCTTCTTCCAGTTGAGCTTTCCAGCTAACAAGATGAGTCTCATCTTCCGGGGGACTAATCTCAATATTGTAGGGGAACAAAGCAGCAAGCTTATCGTCGACTTCTTTGCAATCATCTTCAGTGTCTACTGTTCTGGAACCAAGTATCAACACTGACCCTGAAAGTCTCTTCAACATTTTGTTGAACAAATTGTATAACCGCCGTGATTGGAGAAAAAGCTTCTCGACGTCCCTGAGGCATAAGATGATGGATCCAGTTTCTGACATTGAAGATAAGACCTGTACAAGAAATAATATGCATGCCTATTAGTACTATACTTACATTTTCAAGCAATCTTACCTTGTATCTAACCAAAAGAAAAGACATTACCTTGTAAAGTGACTGCAGAAAAAGTTTCTCATCGAAACACCAGTTGTTCACGCGCTTGAGAGGAGCTGAAAAAACGAAAGAATTACAGAGTGATAGTATAAATTTAAAGCAATTCCGCGCATAACTAATGCACAAATTACGTTCTTAAACAGCCAGTATTTTTCTGTAGGAACAAACCTGAACTTGGCGAAGCAGATTTGGAACCGATGCTACTCATATCAGATGCAGAAGAGGCATTTCTCTGAAGCGTTCGAGTTGGCCCTTCTGTGCCCCTGCGGGTATAAGATAGCGGTGTTTTAGAAACGACACATTTCATAAACACCAGCACATTTGATACAAGAATCAATCACCCAATACTGTACCTTGATTTGAGATCAGAAGAACTACTTTGCCGACATAATGCACCTGTAAGAAAACAATTAGTTATAATACCAGTGAAGCGTGGATGTTACCTATAGTCACTGAACTGAGGACATGTTGATCAGAGGAGCTTTAACGAAAAGATATAGCCATATTTCCTTTCGTACCTTTAGTGTCCCTGCTTGAAGGGAGCATTGAGAAGGAACCGAGCAAATTGGACATTTGCTCCAATGTCACCTCTGAGATGGACCTCTTATGATGCTACAAAAAGAATGCAATGAATCAGGAAAGAAACAAAAAAAAATCCAATCGAGCAAATTCGAACTTTTCCTTTCAATAAAATTGCAGTACATTGACAAAGATAGATGAAGTGCAGAAATGCATAACATTAAGTTTAAACAAAAAGCATCCCACCACATTTGGATCCAGGTTTCATCACTTGCTAAACTTAAGATGTACGCTAAGACTCCGGAAAAGAAAAAACACGATTAGTTCCTCAGTAAGAAGCAGAGAACGCTTACTGATTCTCTTTTGACACAGCCGAATTTACTCTGTATCTGCAAACATGTAGAATTCAGATGATTAAGTACTACAGTATTACGAGCCAAATCTAACTCATGTAAACATGTAAAGACGACTGATATAGTACTGCCGTATTACCTTGATCGAAAAATCAGTTATATCCAACAACAGCAACTTCGACTCAAAGTGATGCGCCAAAGCCTTGGCGAGCATTTGATGATAAAATTCTTTGGGAAACAAAAGATGCAATTGGATTAGCTTAAGGAAAAGGTTAAGGTATGAGTATTTTAGTGGAAAATGCCAAAAAACCGGACAACGGTTCTGAGTAGCATACCTGCAGGTCCTGAGAGCAAAATAGCTCTGCTTGCAGGTGAAAGATTCCGGGTGTGCTTGGACAAGTCGGAGTGCTTCAGATGAACATATGCAGCACTTGTTAACAACATCCGAGTTCTCTCTCTGACATCGCCATCATCAAAACAAAAATTGTTAGATATGATCCAAAAATAAAACAGTTAAAAAGCGAATCAAATATCAAATCGAAAAGGCTCAACATCCATACAAGCAAAGATTGGATTCAATAGCAATTTTGCAGAAGTACAATATCCATAGCTGAGGAAACTCATCATAAAAAATAAAAAAAATCCAGAAAAATTAGGATAGCCATTAAACTAAAAGAAGATATAATCCAACTTAATTAGTTTCAACTGGAAGCAGATTTTATGTGTACAAAATTTTACCGAGAAAGAAGATAAAAAATGAAAACTTGTGCAGAAAAGCTTGGCATTCATGGATTGTATTATTACAAAGTTAGTAAGAAAATATGAACTTTAATAACATACAAGGAAAATTAGACATAAAAACACACCCATCTTCCATGTGATCCTGCTCATAAGATTGATGTAAAAATTGTGGCACTTGAGTTAGAAAATCTCCAAATTTACCTTAGGTAATAAGGAAACTCCTCAAATGTAACTTTGCTGTCTCTGCCATCCACCACCTGCCTCATCAACTCCTGCTCAATCTGCTCCGCCGTCAACTCATCCGCCGAGCAATTACCATTTACCCAATTGCTCACAGCCTGCCCGGAACTCAATCCCAGCCCCACCCCAACCCCAACCCCAACACTCAGAGCAGACAGCAGAATGTGTTTCTGTTCCATCCTTCACCAACCCTTTTGAACAAACGCCTCCTCCTTCACGGCAGAGAACGAAGGTGGCGCTTTTTCACCGGACTTTCCGGCGAGATACCGAGCAAACGAGATTGATATTCAACGAATGGGGAAGAGATTCACGAAGGGTTGGTGGGATTTCTTTTTGGACAATCAAGGAAACTTGGAGAGAGAGATAGAGATTGAGAGAGAGATTTGTTGTGTGTTTCTTTGGGTGCGTATGTATGTGTTACACAACACACGTCCGAATACAACGTTTGTGTTGTGAATTACTTATGTGCTTGGGGTTCCGTTCTGCAGCTATTTATAGCATGCCTATTACAAATGGACGTTAAATGCTCGTCCAAGAAAAGAAAAACCAGATGAAAACGATGGAATTTAGAGTTTGGTTCTTTTTTCACCTCTGGTACTACTAGCTGTTATTTTTTTGACTCACCTCCAATTCTTTCTGGTGCCCTTTCCCTCCTTTCTTTTCTTTTCTTTTACTTTTCAATTTTGCTTTTTTCCCCTCTCCTTTTAAAAGTAATTATTATTCTCTTTTGCTCAATTTTTATACTAATATTTATTCTTAGGAATTTTCATGTACGAGCCCTCGATAACATTATACCAGAAAAAAATATTTCGAACCCAATAGTTTAGTAAAAGAGCTCCATTGACTTTGTAATAGGAGAAGGCATCAAAGGGTTTCGCAATCTGAGAATCAATTAGAGCATGACAAGTAGATAGATAAAAGAAATTTTTTCTTTAGGTAGAGTTTTTAAAGTATTTTTATATAAAAATTTATAGTTGTGGGAGATTTATTTCGTTCTAATTTACTTTATTGTTTACAAAACTTAATATTTATCAAGAACAAGATATTGTTTAGAACAATTTAATCCTTTGTTTTGTAGTCGGGGAGAAATTTTTATATGTATTGGAAGCACTTGCATGTGGTGTTGTTGGAGAATTTTATCCCACATCGGTCATATAACAAAATAAAATACCATTAATATATATGAGAATTTTCAGCTTTAATATCATTGAGATATTTTGTAATAAAACTCAATACATAATGATAAATGATTAAGTTAAAACAATATGGGTGATGTTAGTTGTGGATCATGCGGAGGCTGTAAAGTTTTCAGGTCGACTATTTGGAGTACACCGAAAAAATCTATCGTGGATGAGTGAGATGATAAGATTGAATCCATATTTTAACAGACAAAAACAAAACAGAAAATTTAGGGATATTTTAAGTTGTGTCATCAGGTAGCATGCATGGGACTCGCAATTTGCATCTTGCAACTGCGTAACTGAGTTGTGATTTGGTTGGGTTCAACCACCTCTTCATTTTTAATTTCTTTTTCTGGCTTAAACAAAAACACAAAACCATGTTCTACTATTTTCTTATTTTTGGTACATGCTCAATTATTTCCTTGGGCATATACAACTGTACCTACCTGTGGCCTCAAGTTCTCAATGATATAGTTGTTAATCGACACGTTTGGTTGTACATTAATGTCCATTAATAATTTCAATCAAATTTAGTAATTTGATGTACTCTAGTTCAACTGCCAAATATTATTTTTTTGGAATATTTGTTGAGATCTTATAGTAAATGTACTTCTTTATTTTTATATATAACGTCTATAATTTATGGTTTTATTTTTTTCCATTTTGGTTACTTAATTAGCATATCCAGTTCATCATTGAATCAACAAATGATTTGGTTTGAAGAACCACATGATACAAATCTTATTTTTAAGAGTAGTACAACTTTGTAATTTGTTGGTGTGGAACGTTCTTTTTTTCTTCATCGGGTTGAAATCACCGACAAGATTTTCATCAATGCCCATTCTAAATGCACTCTATCATCCAATTTGTACGTATTCGTCTCTTCGTATAAACGAATATCATACTTGTTTAAAAAATTATTGGCTTGCTACCATATTAATGTGTTTGATCGAATAACTATATACATTCTCTGTTATTTGTATATAGTATGCAGTTCAATAATTCTCCATATGTGCTGACAATTTTTCGTGATAAATGGGATTGGTATCTGATGGTAATGACAGATTTACTTGAGGATTAAATTGATATTTTCTTTCTTTCTTTTTAATGATATTTATTAAAACTCTTGATTTTTTTTTTTGAACAAACAACATTAATTATCTACACTAAAGGGTGGAGAAGTGGGTTAAGCGTCACAATATGCTAGCCATAATAATGTGGTTCAAATTCACCTTTGTTAAGAATCGAACATAAGACCTTTCACTTACAAGTGAAGAGGAATTTCACTATATCGTAGTTCTAAGTGGCTAAAACTCTTGATTTATTTATTTAGGAAGGGTACATGGTAAGAAATTAAGGATGATTTATAATTTGTTAGGTCTGGGGGATTCAATACTTTAGCATTTGAGCAAAAAATAACAGAAAGTGATGAGAAATTTCACTCGACCGTAGTACTAAGTGGCTAAAACTCTTGATTTTATTTATTTAGGAAGGGTGCATGGTAAGAAATTAAGGATGAGTTATTATTTGTTAGGTCAGGCGGATTAAATACTTTAACATTTGAGCAAAAAGTAAACGAAAGTTGTGTAAATAAAATTCACACAATTTAGGGTTGAGTTGCCTCTGGCTTGAAAGCAATCATTGATCGGCATTCTGGGTCATCTCATTTACAACATTTGTTTGTCACGCTTCGAAAGGCCGTTTATTTAGGGTTGAGTTGCCATTTAGTATTACGATATAATAATATTCATTTTCATTTAATTGTAAGTAAGAGGTATTAGGTTTGATTCTCGCCAAAGGTGAATTTAAACCACACTATTGTTAGCCCATTGAAAAGCTTAGCTCACCTCCCCCCACCCGTTAATGTAAATAATATCGTTTATTAAAAAAAAAAAATTAGGGTTGAGTTTCTTCTCACTTACAGGTATGTCACCAGATGCTCCATTCCTATATTCTTCCAATTTCAGTTTTTGATAAAAGAATCGTTTTGTATTATTATTGGCTTATTTCTTTCTTTTAGGGTTTCTAACAAAATCCCACTGCAGGAAGAGTGTGTACTCAAAGCATGCAAACTAGAGACTTCCTCTCCACCCAGACCTCCTAAAAATTGCATTAAGTTTTTGGTTCATCTGCTTTTAAGTGATGGATATATAAGTGCTTATTCAGCTTTTCTTTCATCCACTCATTTAAACTGCAAATTGAACTCACTAATTTACGGTTTTTATGTAGTCATCCACAAATCAAGAGCAACGAGGACGAGGGAATGGGAAGTCATTGACAAAGAGTCTTCCCTCTTTGTTTTTCCATTGTCCTAATTAAGGATCCTAGCTGTCATTTAATCTAGTTGTTTTAGAAACAGATTGAAGGAATTAAAATGTCCCCATTTAGTGTAGGTGGTATTGGTTTAGCAAATTGGCAACAATATTTAGAAGGAAATTGTAGGCCCCGTTGGAACTTGGATTGACTCATCCTATAAGAAATGCTTCATAAATTGTCATATGTAGAAGGGTTTATATCACAAATGGTCCCTGAAATTGACCCCATCAATCATGATGGTCCCTGAAATTGAAAATCGATCAATGTAGTCCCTGAATTTTAACTCGCGAATCAATGTGGTCCTTCTGTTAGTGTTCTGTCCAAATTAATTTTAAAAAAAAGGTTAGAGAACCAATTTTTCATGGTAAAATGATCAAAAATAACCCTGTTACTTATAATTTTACTTACTGCCTCTCTTTTCTTTTTTCCATCTTCACTTTTCTCTCCATTTTTTCATGGATTTGGTGCTAAAACTAAAATAAAAACAAAAAAAAGTGGTTCTCTAACCTTTTTTTGGTCATTTTACCATGAAAAATTGGTTCTCTAACTTTTTTTTAGTGTTAATTTGGACGGAACACTAACAGAAGGACCACATTGATTCGCGAGTTAAAATTCAGGGACTACATTGATCGATTTTCAATTTTAGGGACCATCATGATTGATGTGGTCAATTTCAGGGACCATTTATGATATAAACCCTATGTAGAATCAAACATACCTCTTTGCAAATTATGTTTGTCTGCAATTTGTAAAATTGAAAACCCCTAGAAACCGATTAATGGAGCATTCAAACAAATTAGTAAGAGACACGTTCTATACAATTTAACGTTAAAATCATTTTTATTTACTCATTTCTCGAACACAAGTGAAAAATCTATATAGGCACGTAACGTCGGTAATTGAAAAAATAGTTATTATAATCCAAGAATCATATTATTATTTATCTTGGACTCTGGATATTATTGTTTCTTATTCAATTACTTTTTGTAGGGTTTTCATTTTTATATTTTTTTACTTTCGGTCACTACTTATTAGAAAGCACATGACTAAAAAAGGTATTTTGCACGTTTCGTCTTTCTTTTGATGAAATATTTTGCTTTCAATAGTATTTAAGCTGCCACTACAGAAAGTGCAAAATGACTAAAAAGAGGCGGCTGCCACAATATAAAAGTTATACGTTTTGTTAACTTCGTATCCACAAGTTGTTTCAAAAGGAGAAAAAAGTTACAACCCTAATCAAGCTTAATTATAATCCTAAAACGGTTTTGATAGATAATCCTTTATGAGTTTATATACAATTGAAGTATTTGGAGATATTATGGTTGCTTAATCATCAATTTTCATAGATTCCCTAACGCAAACCATATAATTGACATAACTTTTGCTAAGACAAACTTAAAAACCATAATTTTTTTCTGTTTTTTTTAACAAAGGATAGATATTTTACACAGTTGTAGCCAGTGTGATTAAGTCCAGGTTTGGTAAAACGGCAATAACAGTGTTCAAGAATACATGCATATAAGCTTTTGTTCATCGTCAAAATTAATACTCGAAGAGAAAACAGTCAATCTTAGAACCCTCCATACAATTTCTGCCCGTCCTACTTTTCTTGTTGTATACTTCACAACTTTATTTTCTTGTTTTTTGTGTGATGGCACTGATGGGTGAGTGGGGATCCAAGTACTGTATCACTGTAGTGTAGCTAGCTTGTTAAAAATATGAAAGATTATGTTGTGGCGTCAAATTCTTCCATGTGAAGGCATGCAGGCAAAGACGGTGACTTGTGATCGTCTGAACTAAAAACTAAAGAAAAGGATGGCTTTTAGGGTTTTTAATTTGCTTGCACATACAGATACATTCGCCAATAAGAAGCTTCGCGGAAAGAGCAAGTGAGCAGTTAGAGCTCTTATCATCCATTTATCAATTGAGGCATGCATTATACATAAGAGCATCTTTCCTCGATGGTTTTAGGGCAAAATATATATGCTTATTTTTAATTAGGTATAACACCTCTACTCTTTATCAAGTCTCTCACTTTACTCTCTACATTTTATATTATCTCAACTTATTATTTGTACTCTTCCTTCGTATCCTCCCTTTACCCCGTATATTCTACATTGTCTTACTTTAACACTTACACTCTTCCTCAATGTTCCACTTTATCCTATTACGCCAAATAAGTTAAGAAAGTCATTAATTGTTTTGACGTACATGACATGTTCGTGGAACTCATGGGTAATGGGAGGTAGGTTAAACACAAATTAGGGTTTGATTTCTCCATATTAAGAGAAAAATATAAGAAGAGAAGGTTGAAATATAAAAAGAGAATGTTGAATTTTAAGATTCGCAAATCAATTTCAATGTTTTCAGATCCTTTTGCAAAGATTCTTAGGGTTCTGTCACGAGAATCTCCACCTATATCACTTTCTTTTTCTTTATTTTTCTTAATCTGAAAAATCAGACTCTGGTTTGAGCAGGTCTTACTATGAAAGTTAAAAAGATTAAATTGTCCATGCCATATTAGCACAATTAACATCTATTTTTAACTTATTTGACGACATAGGATAAAGTGAGACATTGAGGAAGAATACTTGTGTTAAAGTGAGACAATATAGAATGTAAGGGATAAAGTGAGAAAAGAAGAAAGAGTGAATGTGATAAAATGAGTCAAAATAGAATGTAGAAACTAAAATAAGATTTGACGAATAATACATGTGTCATAGCTAAAAATAAGCAAAATGTATATACTCTATATATAATATATGAGACGGATGATTTGAAATTACAAGACTAGTCACAGAGATTCCTTTGAGCATCCGTCGTATCTTCTTGGTCCTATAGGGCTTTTACACGTCAGCTGCACATGCTTTGATTCACAAATCTTCTGTCGACATTTCCATTGGTGGGTTACACGCAAGGCCACTTTAGCTTTTAACTACTTTTTGCTCAAGTACTCACTTAGTCACACACCACAGTCCACGCCCCAAAAAGCTTCTTTCATTATAAATTAGGGTTTTGGCAAAGAATTAAGAGAAAAACAGCAATATAAAAGGAAAATTAGCACAGACCAAAAAAAAAAAAAAAAAATAGAGAAAATTTGAAATAGGTCAAATTTTCTAGCCCATCTTTTGAAATAGGTCTAATTTTTAGTAACTTTTGACTTTTGACTTTTGACTTTTGACTTTTGAAATAAGTTCAATTTTTAGTTACTTTGGACCCATATCAAAATACTTCTAAAAAATATATACTATTAGCAGTTATGGTGGTCATGGTCGGGTCAACACACATTCTTTTGTTCTTCTTTCTTTATTATTCAACAGGTTAATTAATTGGCTTTTTCTCCAATTTTTTTTTTATGAATTATCAGCTTTATCTCTCATGATTTGGCGATTTGCATAGAGAAGTTCATCAACTGGTCTTGATTGTGCGAGGAGAATTTTCAACCATGCATATAATTCTTCAAACTCCTTTACCTTTCTTACAAACGGATATGATTGTTGTCCTCACTGAGAGACAGCATATAGGTATTCCAAAATATTTGTTGTCCACATAAACATTATTTGGCCCCAAACGGAAATATATCCAACTGATTTTATCTTGAATTTGACTCAAAACTAAAACAAGCTATGGTAATTAAAGGTTCAATTCTAAT
Organism: Cotoneaster glaucophyllus; assembly: GCA_036320875.1. Classification (NCBI taxonomy): domain Eukaryota; kingdom Viridiplantae; phylum Streptophyta; class Magnoliopsida; order Rosales; family Rosaceae; genus Cotoneaster; species Cotoneaster glaucophyllus. The sequence continues at coordinate 27,601,952 of CM070062.1, forward strand.
ATTGCTATTGACAGTTTGTTAAGTAAGATGTTAATTAGTTTGTCTAATTACTCAGAGACTACGTCTTTTAGCAGAGATGTATATACAAGTCTTCTAGTTCTGTTGTACAAATCATTCTGAAATCAAAACCCTTTTGAGAGGAGATGTTATGATTCACCAAACCTTTTTGTTTTTCTGTTCCATGCATGTTGGTTGTGCATAAATAATCTTTCAAATAATTTTATTTGCGGAGATCTCGATCATAATTTTCAGAAAGCGTAAAAAAATTAAAAAAAATTAAATTATGCATCCACAATTTTTCACTTTAGAAAAAAGCAGTCAAAGTGTACTCCTTTGTTTTCCTGAAAAAGCAAAGTGTACTCCTTTCTTCTCCTTGTTGATGTTTTGTTGTGACCTTTCCAATCAGCTAAGTAACTATTCTGCTACCCAACCAAAAATCAAATAAAAAACTTATAATACTAATGAAAACTTCACTCTAGTTAAAGGGCCCTTTTGACTCAATAATATATATATACACATACACACACACACATTATTTCCATTTAGAGAAGTCTTGGATCTTCATACATGTGGACGTTAATTGGATCTTTATACATGTGGACGTTAATTGGATCTTCCACCAACATTAGCCAATGGAATTGCAGATCCGTCAGCTGCTGTGTCTGCCCCTTGAATGATATTGGTTGCACCCGGAGGATGCGAAGAAATAACTCATTGTAAAAGTTTATATGTTATTATGTTACAAAAGAGTTAATTTGTTTTATGGTAAAACTTTAACTTCTTGTATAGTATAAAACAGATAATTAACTCACGTAGTGAGTCATTAAATGCCATAAACAGTGAAGGGTGTCGAGATAGTGAATCCTAAATTGGGAATTAAGAGACCTTACATGTCATTATAAAAAGTTGTACCACTCCTCTTATTTACTAATTAATTTTAGAGTAAAACTTCAACTCCCTTCACTATCATTCTAGCTAAACAAATTTTGTGTTACCATAGGAATTTATAGCGATGAATTAAAAATGATAAGACTTCTTTTCTTGAGGCCCAAGTTTGCCTTTGGGTTGGTAAAGCTAAAGCAATATACAATGATGTTGATGTAGGACTTGAGTGCCAGCACATGGTTGGTTTAGTGTATAAGACAATGACTTTTAGAGAGAGAGTTATGAAGATTTGACATGTTCTCAAGTTCATAATATAAAGCATGATTAATCAAAACAATTCATAATATAAAGCATGATTAATCAAAACAATTCATAATATAAAGCATGATTAATCAAAACAGCGTAATATGACCTCCATATGAAAGAGTTTCATACTAGAGAAAGCACTACACATAATTAGATCTAATTAAACATGCATTAATAAGGTGGGCGTTATGCATGTGAGTGGAGAAGGCAAACAAAAACCGACCCACACATGCTGTAAGACCTAATAAATCTTAATTAAACAAATAACAAAAAAATTGTAGACCAATAGTTTGCCCAGGTTGGCCCAGCCAGGAGATGCCGACTGTTTTTTTTGTTGTTTCTGGTGCCAAGTGACACATCCACACAGAAAGATGGAACTTTAGACCTAAGCATGTCTAAAATTAAGGGAGGCAAACAACAATATGACAACTATCACTTTTGAAAAAACCCTAAGTAAAACCCTAAAAGGTGCAGGCAAAGTCCTAAGAATTCGAATCCATATATATTTCATCAAGCTTAACTATCAATTTTATTTCTTATTTTAAATATAAAATTCTATTATTTTAGCCATCTTCCTGTGTGCTCGCGTGCGTCTGTGCATGTTTATGTGCTCGAATGTAGACCCACCATTTTCAGGGCCACACCCTTAAAGCAAAGTGGGGAAACCCTTAAAGCAAAGGGGGGAAGTAAACCCATGCAGTAAAGCCGTCGTTATCAAGTTATGTTAGGACAATATGTTTTCCTATTTCCATGCCAAGTTGCAGTAGTAGCTTCCAATTAAGAGAAACAACTTTCGTGAATTTTCAACCTTTTCACACTGCTTCGATCTGTCGTTTTCCTTACTGTATGAAGTTCGATGGTCTTTCTCTTTCAAAAACAAGGAGAAAACGACCATCAAACACTATTGGCTCTCAAGATAAAGAGGGAGACTAACAAACAATTGTGGATCAACACTTTTTATTCTGAGAACCCATTAAAAAGCGACAAACACATATATAGAAGTATAGTCGATGCAAGGATATAAAGGCAAAAAGTCCAAAATGAGCGAAGAACTAAGTTTTGTTAGGGCTTATAAAGAGTTACATTACTATTATATCGTCAATTATCTTTAAAGTAGAACATCAACCTCCTTCATGGTATATTAGAGAAGGTTGACAAATTTCCAAACTCTTATAAATACATGCAAGGTTTGATAAATTTTCGAAATATATAACTAATTTTTTATTTTATATTATATCATTTGTTTGGGACTGTGTCTACCACTTCCTTGATCGTAGCTAGGTATAACCTGTTGGATGCAAAATCACTGAAAATCGTGTCACAATCTCAATTGTGTCTTGCATGATCGACTCTAAATCCCTGTTTTTAATTAGGTCATGGAAATGCATTAATGAATTAGTGGTAACAAAGATTGATGTGACAACATTTTGGTTGATACTTTATACATGTAGGGCTTAGTGGTTTACATATATATTAATTGGGCATGGTATAAATAACTGAGAAATTGCCTCGGATATATGTTTCATTGACTTCTTATAGTGCTTGGTGGGGAAGAAATCATTTGTTTAGGAAAAGAAATATAAAGATGCAATTCGACCACTAAACTTATGCCAAGTGCAGCAGTCCAGTACTAGTCCCACAAATTAAAAGATTCACAAGAAATTCCCACTCTTGTGCCTCCGATTCCAGTAGCTAAACAAATGTCCACGAAGCCTTGGTTCCAAAAAAGCAGGGCCAAATTAAACCGTTTGATTGTTCATAAAATAGTTTTAAAATAAAGAATCTTGGTTAGGGTTTTATTCTCAAGAACAAAGGTGATTGGAAACTAAACCCTAATCCTTTTCTTTTCGCGGAGGTTTTTTTTTTTTGGTGGGGGGGGGGGGGGGGGGGGGGGGGGGGGGGGGGGGGTGGTGGCGTCGGTCTTTCTATTGCAATGAGCAAAAAACTGGGGGAAAGTAAGGTCTAGACTTGGGGTAGGCCTGGACCAAAACCGATGATTAACTGGATTTTAATTAGATTGCGCAATCTTTTATACAGTTTATGCTGGCCCAATATGTAATTAAAGAAAATATTGATTAAACATGACCAACAAAAGGACAAAAAAGAAGAAGATCCTGGCAATATTCTTGAGATTCTGTCACGTAAGAATACCACACCACTAATCAGCTCATCTTTAATCATGTTTAATCAATAAAACATAATGTCGTTAGCCCCCACATGATAGATACCAAATTCCTGCACTGAGAAACTCAACCTCAACAAGCACAGTAAATGGTGGAGATGGAGGAAGACGAAGCACCGAGAGCGTGCTTGTATATTTTTTTATATTTCTTTTTCAAATTTCCGGTTACAAGGGAAATGAGACTATTCCTCTATTTAAAGATGCTGGACCCCAAGGGTAGCCACTCAGCACAATACTCACATAAAGACAAAACAAGCAAAATTAGCTAAATAACTAATCCTTCAGTGATTAAGAAAAACCCACTTATTTTAGGTTCCTAACATTACCCTCCCCTTACAACAACCTTGTCCTCAAGGTTCAATTTGAAACGCAGGATATGTGGACTTGAACTCATCATAATCTTCCCACGTTGCTTCCGTCGAATCTTGGCCTGCCCAATGGATAAGCAATTGAACTCTAGCCGTTTGCCCCTTTTTGCATAGCCTCCGAGCTAATACAGCTTGTGGTTCCTTAGGCAGTAATTCCCCAGCTTGAACATCTGGTAACTCAGTGAGTGGTTGAACCACTACCCCAATTTGTTTCTTCAAACAGCTAACATGGAAGACTGTGTGGATCTTGGTGCCCACGGGAAGCTTAAGCTTGTATGCTACTGGTCCGATTCTTTCCAATACTTCATAAGGCCCGTAGAACTTAGGGAGTAGCTTATGGTGCGAGTGAGCATTCAGCGTTTGCAATTGGTATGGTACCAACCTGAGATATACCCTGTCACCAACTGAGAATTCCCTTTCAGTCCTTTTCTTGTTAGCCTGCATTCTCATTCTGTGCTGAGCCATCTCTAAGTTAGTCTTAAGTATAGCAAGTACTTTGTCTCGGTCTCTCAAGGTGTTTTCCACAGCTTCCAACTTGGCAGTACCAACTTCATGAGAAATCACCCATGGAGGAGGATAGCCATAAACCAATTCAAAGGGTGTGAATTTTGTGGATGAATGATAAGCTGTGTTATAATTCCACTCAGCCTAAGCTAACCAATCTACCCATTTTTTGGGTTGAGAACCTGCAAAACATCTTAAGTAAGTCTCAAGGCATCTGTTAACTACCTCTGTTTGTCCATCACTCTGAGGGTGATATCCCGAACTCATACAGAGTTTAGAACCATTGAGCCTGAAAAATTCCTTCTAAAATGCACTGAGAAAGATTGCATCTCGGTCACTCACAATGGTTGCAGGCATGCCATGCAGTTTAAACACGTTTTCCACAAAGACTTGTGCTACGGTTGCAGCAGTGAAGAGGTGTGCCAATGCCATGAAATGAGCATATTTACTGAGCCTGTCGACCACTACAAATATGACAGTCTTTCCCTTGCACGAAGGCAGTCCAAGAATGAAGTCCATACTGATATCCTGCCAAATCTTCTCGGGAATAGAGAGAGGTTGAAGCAGCCCAGGAGGAAATTGGGTTTCATACTTGTTCTGTTGACAAGGTTGACACTCCACAACATACTTCTTGATATCGTTCTTGAGACCAGACCAATAGAAACCTCTCTTGATTCATTGATAAGTTTTGAGAACCCCCATGTGACCTGAGGCAGGAGTATTATGATGCTCATACAGGATCTTGCTTCTCCAAGGTGAAGAAGGACTAAGAACTATACGAGACTTGTACTTCAAAAATCCATTTTCAAACTGGTACTTGGATTGACAAGAAGGGGCACTAGAATTGTTACTCGCTGCCTGCAGCTCATTGATCTTAGTTTGAATCCATTCATCACTTTCATTATGGACTCGTAGGTCATCTAACCACCCAAAATAAGGATAGGATATGGCCAAACAACTAGGGACATCACTGGTGCCTTCCAACAGTTTTAGGTCTGATAGGGTTGACTCGGGAAGCCTGGATAATGCATCAGCAACCAGGTTCTTAGTACCTTTCCGATACTGTATCTCATAGTCAAAGCCTAATAGCTTGGAGACCCACTTCTGTTGGAAAGGTGTATTAGCTCGCTGATTCAAGAAATACTTCAGGCTGTTGTGATCTGTCTTTATAATGAAATGCCGACCCTGTAGGTAGTTTTGCCATTTCTTAATGGCATACACAATAGCAATGAGCTCTCTGTCATAAGTAGAGAGTGCTTGGTTCTTGGGACCGAGGGATTGACTAGCAAAAGCAATGGGTTTGCCTTGCTGTTGCAGCACGGCACCAATACCCTTATCAGATGCATCACACTCAATGGTGAATGGCAAGGAGAAATCCGGTAGTGTGAGTACCTGTGGAGAAGACATCTTATCCTTGAGTGTTTGAAATGCGAGGGCAGCCTCAGTGTTCCAACTGAAACTGTCCTTTTTGGTTAACTGATATAGAGGTTGACAGATTTTCCCATAGCCAGGGACAAATTTTCGATAGTAACCAGTGAGGCTTAAGAAACCCCTAAGTTGTTTCACATTTAAAGGAGTAGGCCAAGTTAGGATAGACTGTATTTTGGAAGGATCAACTTCTACCCCCTCCCTAGAGACAATGTGTCCCAAGTACTCAATCCTATTTTGACCAAAAGCACACTTGGACTTTTTGACAAAGAGGTGGTGCTGCTGTAAAAGTGTGAAAGTAACTTGTAAATGACTCAAATGATCAGCCCATGACTTGCTATAAACCAGGATATCGTCAAAGAAGACTAAAATGAATTTTCTCAGGAAAGGTTTGAAGATATCATTCATAAGGTGTTGGAATGTGGCTGGGGCATTAGTAAGCCCAAAAGGCATGACAAGGAATTCATAATGCCCTTCATGAGTCCTAAAGGCTGTCTTCTCAATATCTGAAGGATGCATGAGGATTTGATGATAACCCGATCTAAGATCAAGTTTAGAAAAATACATAGCACCACAAAGTTCATCAAGAAGGTCATCAATGAGAGGTATAGGGTATTTGTCTTTAATGGTTATAGAGTTAAGTTCTCTATAATCCATACAAAGTCGCCATGTGCCTTCCTTCTTCTTGACAAGGAGCACAGGACAAGAGAAGGGGCTATGACTGGCTCGGATAAAACCTGCATCCAGTAGTTCCTTCACTGCATTTTCAATTTCAGTCTTTTGAAGTGGCCCATAATGGTAAGGCCTGATGTTGGGAGGTTTTGATCCGGGTACTAAAGGAATGTGGTGATCGTGGGCTCGAGGTGGAGGAAGTTGAGTAGGCAGGGCAAAGATTGCCTCAAAGTCGCCTAAGAGAGTTTGTAGTGCACTGAGCTGCTCAGGATGTAAATCACAAGCCTCCATTTTCTGAGTTTCCAAGGAGTAAAGGAAAAGCCCAAGATTAGAGCTAGAAATTTCCTTATCCAAGTGTTGGAAAGACATTTCTTGGATGGGTGGCAAAATAGGCTGACAGTGATTGAGTTTGTAATGAGAGTTGCCATTGGAGAATTCCAAAGTCATGAGTTGGAAATCCCATAAGACAGGGCTGATTGAAGAAAGCCACTGGACCCCCAAAACGATGTCACAACCCCCCAAGGGAAGTGCAAAGAGAGTCACTGCACAACCATAATTTCCTATGGTTAAGGGAGCATTAGCACAACAACCAGAACTGCGAATGGTACCCCCATCTGCAATCATTACGGAGAAGGGTTTGGTAGCCTGAAATTGCCATCCAAAACGCTTGAGAAGTCTGGAATCCACAAAATTGTGGGTGCTACCAGAGTCCAGCAAGATAGTGACCTGCTGACCATTAAAAATCCCATGAACTTTCATAGTGCGCACGGCTTGCCTAGCGGTAGTGCCATAATAGGCACACTCACTGAGCTCCATGTTTTGAAGAGTAGGTGGAGACTCTTCCTCAAGATCAAGGGTAACTTCCTCCTCAGGAAGAACCGTATCAAGCATAAGTAACTGCTTAGTAGCACATTTGTGACCCGGAGACCATTTTGCATTACAAAACCAACAGTCGCCGCGCTCGCGCTTTCGGCGGATCTCCTCAGGTGTCAACCTCTTAACAGGAAAATTAGAGGTGTGAACTGGCTGAGAGGAAGCAGGGGAAGTATTGCTAGGAGATCGAAATGGAGGGTTAGGTTTTGTATAACCAATTTTGAGATCAGTAAATTTAGCATCCAACTGAGCAGCCAGAGAAATGGCGTCATGAACAGTAGTAGGACGCAACAACTTAACATCATACTTCAATTCGCGTTTAAGACCCCCTAGGAAACAACTCTTAAGAAGTAGTGGACTCAAATCAGAAGTGCGAGTAGCCAAACGGCGAAATTCAAGCACATAATCCTTGAGTGTACCTGTTTGGCGTAGTTTGAAGAGAGATTCAGCACTGTCCTCAAATTCACTGGGCCCAAATTCTCGGCAAAAGGCACGAGTGAAATCCTTCCATCGCGGTGTCGTTTGTAAACAATCCATCCACCGGAACCATTGAAGAGCTTCGCCGTCGAGGTGGAAGGAGACGGTGACGACTTTCTGGTGTTCAGGAGTGGAGTAATAGGTGAAGAACTGCTCAGATTTGTAAATCCAAGCGAGAGGATCCTCGCCAATCAAGAAGCGAGGGAAATCGATGCGATGATGCCACTGGGGAGTGCGAATAAGTGTCGGATCGTGAGGATCGGGTGGATCGGGGATGATCGGAGGTGGAGTTGGATCAGTAGCCGAAGCAGAGCCAAAACCACTAGTGTGACAGGCGAGTTCGCGCCGGAATTGCTCGAAATAGGCTGCGAAACGGTCATCCATGGAGTCCATGAAGGCAGCGAAAGAAGCTTCCAAAGCAGAAACACGAGCGTCCATAGCGGTGAGACGGGTGTTGTGGTTGTGGCGGGTCATGCAAGGAGGGATAAACCCAGGATCGGAGGATGATACCAATGATAGATACCAAATTCCTGCACTGAGAAACTCAACCTCAACAAGCACAGTAAATGGTGGAGATGGAGGAAGACGAAGCACCGAGAGCGTGCTTGTATATTTTTTTATATTTCTTTTTCAAATTTCCGGTTACAAGGGAAATGAGACTATTCCTCTATTTAAAGATGCTGGACCCCAAGGGTAGCCACTTAGCACAATACTCACATAAAGACAAAACAAGCAAAATTAGCTAAATAACTAATCCTTCAGTGATTAAGAAAAACCTACTTATTTTAGGTTCCTAACACCACACCCAAAAGGAAAATGGCAATATGTCGAATGGCCTACTATAAAAGTAGCAATTGTTGGCCTCTGCAGTAGCTTCTACCCCATTATGCTAACATTGGAAAGAATTTGATGGGCATTGTTAGGGTAGGAGAATCCGGTTACGATTTTATTGGACTAGGTTTTGTAATTCTTATGGATTTTAAATTCTTTGAGCCCCAAGTTATAGGAAAATTTTTAGTTGTGACGGGAACATGGATGATACACCACGTGTTTTTATGTAAGTGGTGAAAAATTTTAATTTTTAAATTATTAATCTTTTAACACACATATCCAACCATTTACATAGAGACACGTGGTGTACCGTCTCCTGTGACGGGAACACTGAAAAATCTCTCCAAGTTATAGTCTTGTATATTGTACCTTGTGATATCAATACAATATAATGCATTTCTAAGATATCTATATGGTATCAAAGCATGAAGATTTCCTACGGTGCTCTTCACCAGACGAAGAAGTTCTGTAATGACACACATAAGTATACAGATCCACAAGATTATGCTCTCCAGACGAAGCTTGTACCCTTCTACTTTTTAGCTAGGGAAAGCACGAAAGTGTAAATTTGTTACTTCTATGTGTGGGGATGGGAAATTCATGCTTATATTGAATTGGGCCAAGTGAGTAGAGAGCATTGGAGCAAAAGCAAATATGATAAGTATAGACTTGGAGCAAAAGCAAAAATGCAACTGTAAACAAAACAATAAAAATATAACCTTCTTCATTTCCTCCGGAGATGAATATTGCTTGCAGGTGTGTTCAAGGGCTCCCATACGAAGAACATATTCGGTACTCAATGAAATAGAGTTCACCCAAGTACGAGGGCCCTGAACCATATATCAAAATGCGTAAAACTAATTTCAAGATTGGAAAAGAAAATTTTAAAATGTCAATGCATTATGAAAAAGATTAACATTCAATTGCGAGTCGTGATCATTGAGTTTTTTGAAGAGTTGAGATCAGAAGCTTAGGTAAGATTAGGGAGCAATTGATTGCTAGAGAAGCTAGACATAGTACCTTTTTTTTTTTTTTTCCTAAAAAAGGGACCAGTTAGTGGTTTCGTCATGACGGACCACTCTTTCGGGGGTATGGGAGAGACGTTGAGATGTTTAAGCCTCCTTTGATCACACTTGGAGGCTAAAATGTGGACTTGTAGCAATCTTTAATGATCCGAACAGAGCATGAAAATTTCACACAGGACTCCGGACAAGTTCTAATGACACTCGAAATTTGCCCTCCAGATGGAGCGCTTAATTTTAGCTAGGCTGAGCATAAAAATTCACAATTTTTTGGGGGAATGTGAAAGAGTCGCAAAATTGACCCAAAATAAATGCCGATATTGAATTGGGCTAATTGAGTTGAGAAATAGTAGTATTGAATCAGGCCAAGTTAGAGCACTGACCCAAAAGTGAGCATGCCAAGTAAGTTGACATCACTAGTACAGTTTTAGTGGCATTTTCTCTTATTTTTAGTTGAAAGATTTCATATTTAATTTATATAAATAACGGGTGTGATATCTAATTATAACAAAAGGTTTTAACACTAATTCAACAAGTAGCATAGCATAAAAAATATATATAAAGTTCGACAAAGAAAAAAGAAGTTAATCAACTATATATGAAAGTTTAAGAAATAATCACAAAATAGTATATTCATTTACGATAGATACGACATATAAAATGTATTTATCAACCACATAAAAGTACTTTCAAAAATATCCATGTAACATGCATGATCCACCACAAAAAACTTTTGAAAATATCTTCGCAATTCACACTAATGTAACTTTTGGTGGTTTGATTATATTGCATATTTTTTTCGATTAATCGTGACTGATTCATGACATCTGTTCACCATCGTATGTATTTGTTCCACGATGAAAAAACCATGTCTGTTCTTTCGGTTAGGACTGCCCCTATATGAAAACGTTGGTAAATTATTTGACTTAATTTGGCAGCTTCTGATGCACTTAACTATTTGTGCTGCAAATTCTTATGATGAAAAATAACAAAATTTTGAATTCTGGGAAACAGAAATCCCTTGACTTTCCATCTCTCATCAAGTATGTATCATCAAATGAAGTGGTTGGCTTTGGAGATGCTGAGGAGATTAGATCGGATGAAAGTGCGCATTCTGTTGCTATTAACATGCCAACATCACCAGAGGAAATCCATTGGCAGAACAAAAAAAGAAATCTCTTCATCGGTGGAATCCCAGCTTCTTCTGCCACACTTAAAGGTGCTAGCAGCAGCACACTGCCGACGACAGCAAAATTTCACCTTCAGCCAAAGGAAAAAAGCTCTGCATTTGAAGAGGAAATGAACACTGGACATTTCCCTTCTCATCCGAGTAGTGAAGGTTTGGAAGATAAGAGATTTGATACTTTCAAAACATGGTCCAGGAAACTCGACAGGAAGATAACGCTTCTCCATGGAAATAGACCCGGAGAAACTGAATCTGAGAATGTTAATGGGAAAATTGAAGAAATCGAGCGGTTACCTGCAGACCGATACTTCGATGCATTGGAAGGGCCAGAGTTGGATACTCTTAGGGTAATCTGTCTTTTGTGTTATGTTCCTATTAAATAATTGCAACATTTTGATATTGTTGTCTTTTATATGATTTTGGTTGTTCTCCTTTGAAGCTAACATATATACTTTTCCTCTCAACTTGTGATTTAACAGCCTTCAGAGGAAATACTGCTTCCGGAAGACAAACAGTGGCCATTTCTTCTTCGGTATCCAGTTTCTACGTTTAGCATCTGCCTCGGCGTTAGCAGCCAAGCAATTTTGTGGAAGGCCCTGCCTACCTCTGCCGCAATGAAATTTTTCCACTTGAGCTTAACAATAAATATAGTTTTGTGGTGCATTTCAGTTATCCTTTTTGCTATTGTTTCTTGCATCTACCTTGTAAAAGTAGCCCTTTACTTTGAAGCAGTTCGCCGTGAGTACCACCATCCAATCCGTATCAATTTCTTCTTTGCTCCATGGATAGCCCTCTTGTTCTTAGCTCTTGGAGTGCCACCTTCATTTGCTAACAACCTGCATCCATGTCTTGGGTACATTCTCATGACTCCGCTTCTATGTCTCGAGCTTAAAATCTATGGACAGTGGATGTTCGGAGGCCCTCGTAGGCTTTCAAAGGTGGCGAATCCTTTCAACCATCTCGCAATAGCTGGGAACTTTGTGGGGGCGTTGCTTGGTGCATCAATGGGACTACAAGAAGGACCAATATTCTTCTTTGCTATAGGGTTTGTTCACTACATTGTATTATTTGTTACTCTCTACCAGAGACTTCCAACAAATGATACCGTGATCCCAAAAGAACTCCATCCTGTGTTCTTTCTCTTTGTTGCAGCACCAAGTCTAGCTTCAGTAGCATGGGCAAAAATCCAAGGCTCCTTTGATCATGGCTCGCGGATTGCGTACTTCATTTCCTTGTTCCTTTATCTCTCACTGGCAAGTATATATAACCTGAACTAAGATCTGATCATGTCCATTTTGTTAAGACAGGCTAATATTGAGCATTAATTTGTAACTTTCTTTAACACTTTTCGTGCTCGTATAGGTAGTCCGAGTTAATTATTTCCGAGGATTTAAGTAAGATATCGCTTTCATTGCACACTAAACTGAATCCAATTTTTGGACTTGGATATTTTTCTGCTCACATTCATTTGCATTTGTGTTTTCATAGGTTTTCTATGGCATGGTGGGCTTATACTTTCCCAATGACTGGTGCTGCTATCGCAACCATCAAGTACTCAGATGAAGTCACAAATGTGGTAACACAATCTCTGGCTGTCATACTATCTCTCATTGCCATAATCACAGTCATTGCTCTTCTCATAACAACAATCTTGCATGGCTTAGTGCTCCAAAACCTCTTCCCTAATGACATTGCAATTGCCATTAGTGACAGAAAGCCAAACCCTAACAAGAAGTGGTTCCACGTAAATGGCTACGACAACAACGATTCAGAAGCTGTCAAGATCGTGACCCATTTTGAGATGCAACCCCAAACTTCAGAGAGAAACTTGCATCAAGATGCCATGGTGTAAAATGTAATTAGCTGAAAAATAAAAGGATCTATGGTTTTTCATTTTTTATACAAGTGATATTTGAGTTTAAATTAAGGGCTTATTTACTTATCAATAATAGAGGAATAAGAAATTATCAACTTCGGAATGAGAAAAGGTAAGGAAACTAGGAAAGTATTGAGAATGAATCTCACATTGATAGGAGCAAGGACCTTGCATGGGCTTGTAAGTAAGTTGGGCTACCCCCATATTGCCAATTGGTTTTATGGTGGAATCTCAACTTTCTTCATGGTATTAGAGCAGATTGACCGATGTGTGAAGCCCCACGGCCACACGTGCTCCACGTTAGCTAAATCGTGTTGTCCACGTGTTTGTCTTGAAAATTTGTCACACGTGAGAGGGGCGTTTTGATAATGAATCACATGGATGAGAGGAGGAACCTTGCAGCTTATAATAGGTTGAGCTACTCCCCATATTGCCAATTGGTGTTATATTAGAATCCTGACTTTTTTCATGATATCAGAGTTTGTTATCCTACGTGTAAAGTCAAACTGCCACACGTGTTCCACATTACTTCATTGTGTTGTCCACATGTTAGGCTTGAAAATTTGTCACATGTGAAGTGGGACGTTGAGAATGAATCTCACATTGATAGGAGGAGACACCTTGTATGGACTTATAAGTAAATTAGGCTACTCCCCATTTGCCAATTGATTTTATAGGGAAACCTCAACTTTCTTCATAAAAGAAATTGAATTAACGTCTCCACCACTAATTAATCAAATTCCTGAAATTGAGTTTAAGAATTTTAGGCAAGTCATGAAAAGAACCCATTCTTTTTTATTTTTTACTTTCATTCCCATTGCTTGTTTAACTTTGGGTCAGTTACCAGAATCAGTGGCCTCTATTTCTCTTTGGGCATAAAATTTGGGATCAGTTTTATTCTATTTTATTTGAATTTTTTTTTTGTCAAAGAGATAAATTATATTAAATTCGAATCAAAAAATTTACATCCTCAGGTAAAGTATTAAACAGAAAAAGAGGACCAATACAATCACACTCAAACAAGCCTCCCTCTTTAAAAACAAATGCCGCCATGAGTGTGCTGCTCGATTGCCTTCTCTCGGCGAGAACACAAACTCAACAGAACGAACGCATTCACTCAACATCCAAATATCATGAACTAAACCTTCCGCACTAGCACATGGTTTCATCTCCTTATTCAGTATGCGAATCACCTCATGCGCATCAGACTCAATCATTAAGTCCCAAGGACAGAGCCAATGAAGGCTCACTGGGGGTATATGCCCCCACTCAAGTGATTCGTTTGTTAAGTCGCAGACTACAATTATATAATACACACTCGTTATTTTTGAAGAAAATATATGTATCTAGTATCCAACATACTTTCATACTGCGTATACTCCATATCAAATATTATATGAGCAAAAGTGCTCTTGTTCTATCATTCAAATTGAAAAACCTCACTCTTGCGTAATTATATATTAATATTTTTCTTATCACTTTGTCACTTTCCACTACTACATTAAAATTTTTGTAACGTTGAAATTGTGATACATTATCATTTGAAATCATCCCTATTTTCATATTGGTTATAAGTCTTACTATAATAAAGTTTTCTTAATTGACTTTCGGGTTGCCCCCACTAAAAGAAATTTCTAGCTTCGTCCCTGTTAAGTCCTGCACTTCTTCCCTACAGCATGCCCGGAGACCCTCGCGAATTGTTGCCATCTCTGCCATCTTCGCTGAGTTAGGCTTGCAAGGTGGAATAACCCTATAAGAGGATATCTCATGATTTCCCGGATTTAGCTGTATTTTTTATTTTTTTAATCTGGCATACGCCAGGGCCAGGAAATCAGACGAACACAATTACACATTAAGACAAGTTATCGGATTGCTACAGGTTTAGATGTATTAATTTTATAATGTAAGCTTAGCTGTATTAATTAGTACTTAATTAAAAAGTCCCAATTTTCCGGTTTGTATCGGCAACCATGTTTGAATTTTTTTAAGGATATGCTAAGGCAATTATCAGTCACCAAATATTAGTACTTATTCAGTCCCCAGATATTAATTTTTAGTACTAAACTAATGTTAATCTTGTTGTTCTAGCTGTATGTGGGGACTGCTTCTTCTACTTGTACGGTCCCTGTTTTTTGCATTAACATTTGACTAACAGCTGTTGATATTCTGATGTTTTGTAACTTAGCCTTGCAAATTTGCAATTTTATTCCTGAGTGGTTGACCGACGATGAAACATAAATAGAGAAGGATTATGTTAATATCAATAGTGTTTTTAAAATAATTAAAAGAGTTTAAACACGATTCTGATAATGTTTAATAGAAAAATTAAAAATGATTTTAAGTTACAAAATGTGTTAAAGTGTTTAATGAAATAAACATAAGAAGCAATTAAAGTATTTTCTCAATAAATATTTTCGTTTTTTAAGATCGATGCACTTGTAATAGAAAAGCACTTATGAGAAGCAGTAGTATAAGAATGTACGTTTCCTTTCATGTAGTTTTCTGCTTTGGTTTGACTTGTGTATATTTTTCTTTGCAGTGCAATTAACAAATTACAAGTTGTACTCACATTTTTCATCGTCTTCTTTATTTGTTAAACAATTAATATAAAATAGGTGATATCCCCTTCAAGCCACATGATGTGTCGGGTGGTAATTCGATTGGGACAGCCTAGATTTGAAAAATTGGATGATTGTTGCGCCAGTGCTCATCTGTTTATATATACTGCACATTGAGCTGCATTTCTTAATGTTTTCGGCTGCATTTCTTAACGGTGATGATGGAGAACAGCAAAAATCTGGATTCTGGAAACCAGAATTCCCCGGAACTTCCGTCTCTTATCAAATATATATCATCAAATGAAGTGGTTGGATTTGATAATGTTGAGGAGAGTATATTTGTACAATCAAGTGATCATCAACCTATCAGTCCAGCTGAAGTAATTTATTGAAAACCTTCTTTTCGTGTGTAAGATTTACTTCTCTACTTTGTTTTCGTGTCGATTTCATCGTATAGTAACTTCTGTTATGCAATTGTATGAACAGGGAATTGAGATAGCTGCTTTAGAAAGCACTAGAAAATAAGCCCGCACGTTGCGGCGGGAACCACTGTTTCAAGCGTAACTACATGTATAAGACACATTTAACCTAAATAAATTCAACACAATCATGAATGAACAGAGAGACACATGAGTGAATGAGGTCGATAAGATAAGCCGCTTGATTTTTATATACATTCAACTAAAAGCTAACATGTAAAGACATTGCACAATTAGTAGGAAGAAACTGAGTTAAGAATTGCTAATCTATCACCTTGTCTTATACCCACTTAATACTCTCCTAACCAGTTTGCTTGTACACCGTAAAGTCCATCAGTTGTTCGTATAAAGAGGTATGTAGAGGAGAAATACAATAACTGTTGATGCCACTTTAGTGGGAAAAAGAAAGCATGATGCAAAAACATATTATGCTTCCAATGATTCATCCTCGAAGACAAAAATATGAACAAAGAGAAAGAAAAGCCAATAATAATGAGACGTAACAGTAACACCAATAATAGCAGTAATACTTTGCAGTACAGAACTATGCTTTTTTCCTAATTATTAATGTTGGATTGCTTTCTTTTCTCATGGAAAAGTCAGGATTACGGAACTTACTTTCATTTTGTTGAAGTTCATTCTCTGGACAAACTCTTGATAGAGCATTTCATCTTCTTTCTTTGAGATTTCATAATGAACTTCATCCAAATCTCCGGTGGTACCATCCCAACCCTCTGGCATAACCTTGAAATCAGGTTTGTAGGGAAAGGATACCACGTGGATTCGCGGTCATGAGAATTAAAAAATCTGAAAAGAGGAAATGAGTTATGCACTATGAGAAATAAAATCTGGCTATTAGATCAGCCAAGCACCACTAAGCTTATAAATTTGCCACTACAATTAACGCAGCAGGAAACCTTTACCATCAGTATGAAGTATGCACAGAATAATTGATATCATTACAAAATTATTAGAACTACAGGACCCATTGTATATAATGGAAGTAATGCTTGTGAATTGATATCTTACTCTGGGCAGGTGTCGAGCAGGAGCTCAACAGAATCATCTAAAGGACGACCAAGCTTTTTCTCCTCTTCCTCCTCAAGCTCTTTGAGCCAAAGAATAGCATGCACTCTCTGCCTCATAATCCTATAATCCTTAGCCAGCCTCTCAACAGTATAAACCTCAGGGTTTTCCTTGTGCTTCTTATACATCTCAGCCTTCTCTGAGTCCTTGAGATAAGACCCTCACGCACCAGGCCCACTTCCAGTTCCCTTATCCTATCCTCAATTTCTTGCAAACCAGATACCAATAATGATTGATATAAAGAAACATAGATTATGAGATTAAAACAAAACTGACCAAAAAGGATACAGAGCCGGCGACTTAAAATGTAACTATTTACTGTGTTATCAAGCAACCAAGTTATGAAATACGAATTTAAAATGTACTATTCACTGTCTGTAATGAATCTGTGAAATCAAATAGTTAAACCCTAAAAAGCACCACTGCAAATAGCATAAGAAAATTGAAATTAACCCTAAAGAAATTGGGAGAGAAGAATATGAAAAGGGAATACCTTTCGGCCCTTGAGTTATTGGAAGAAAACCCAATAGAGCTTTCTTCCCAATAGAGCAAAAGCCTCCAACTCCAAAGACTGTTGTGGGATTTTGAAGAGAGCAAGAGGGAGAGAAAATATCAGAAGAAATAAAGCAAGAGAGGGGGAACCAAAAGGGGGAAGAAGAAGAAGAAGCAGCAAAAGCGAAGTAGAGGAAGAAGAAATAAGGGGAAAAAAGGACGAATGAAATTAAGTACGCAGCCATATACTTATAATAACAACTAATCAAATAGAACTAAAAAAATATGGAGGAATCATATCAGTTACACACACTTACCATGTATTGAAAGATAATGTTCTCATGCTAAGCCAGAGCCAGCAAGCCCTCGGCAGCCATCCGAGATGACTTTTTCAACGCCTAAACCTTCCCTCTCCTCCTCAATTCCTTCTGAGCAGCCTCTGCATTTCATTAAAAAACCAACTTCGATAAGGATTAAAAATATATATATATATACACATACACATAACCGATTCAAATTAACATAAACAAAAATGGGAAGAAAGGGGTTCTTACCAATGTCCCAATTGCTATCAATGAGAGCAGCCTTAACGTCTTTGGTCGGCGCACTGGTTCTCTAAATTAATATGATTCATCACACGAAAATGAGAAGAAAATTGGAACTTTACACACAAAAATTAAAAGAGCCATGTTCAAAAGAGTTTTCTAATTATCTCGAGGAGAGGAGGTCACCCAACATGACCAAAAGCAATATTTCTTTTACTACAGCTATTAAACATCAGCTTCCATCTGACAACAAAGCTTAAATTACATGGATAATATTTATGGTTATAAACTGAAAACACAACCTTACGTGATCCATTCGTTGATAATGCACCATTTTTAACAAAGTTGAACCCAGAAATATCTAAAATATTATTCCATTTTCCGGGACACCTAAATGATTAGCTATAGTTCGAATTAAAAGTTAAACGAACAGACCTTGTGAACATCATCAGCACTTTGGGAGGTTTCCCGATCCTTTAGATGCTTAATAGTAGGGTGTGAATTTGAATCAATATGAACCAAGAAAAATGGCACGTCTGAATCAGACAAATTAGGTTAGAAGAAACATTCAAAATTTACATCCGAGCATATGTGAACATAAGGAGAAGTTTCTGCAGACAGTTGACAAAATAGAAAATGAAACATATGTATACCTGCTGTTAGGCTTGAGTTCCACTCGTTAAATGCTGCTGAAACGATTCTGCCATGTCAGGTTCGTAATCTTATATTTTAAATGCTTGTTCTCTGTGTCATGACAGTGGCACCCAAAGGCTACAACGTACGTAACCTGTTCCAAATATAACTTATGTTTTCGCAGTTTCTAATGAAATCAAATCAAAATTAATTTCTTTGTTTGATTTGCAGGGAAGGTCACCTGCCTTGCTGGCAAGTAGTCGATCTTCCTGATATTGATCTTCTCCCTCATCATTTGCTCCAATTCCTCCTACCCACTTAATAAACAATAATTCAAGTAAAATAAAATAAACAAACCAAGCAAACAATTCGCAATTAAACAAAAATATTTGCAAAGTTGGAGGGAAAGAAGCATACCAGAAGATGAAGAGGAAGTAGAAGAGCATGTTACAGAAACCTTTCTCATTTTTCAGAAACCCAACTCTGGGTCGACCTGAGCTTCTCCGCCACCATTCTCACCGGCTCTGATTTACATGTCGTCAGTATGAGCAGCCAAGCAGACCCGTCGAAATCTCCGTCTTTATCTTTGATCCTAGCCGATTTCGACATTCTCTCTCAAATTTCGCTCTCCGATTCCCTGAAACAAATTCTGATCATAATTCATTCCTTAAGTAGAACTAATAGATTTAAACGAAGAAGAAGAAAAAAAAAAAAAAAAAAAAAAAGAAGCTGGGTTTTTACCTCTAAACGATCTCCCAGCAACAAAGGCTTCAATTACTACCTTTGCACGTTCAATTGATTAGTAAAATATACAGAATAAGAGTTACATCACATAGCAATAAAGTAGAGAGATTTGGAAGACAAAAGGAGATTTAAAATGTGTAAACCTCACAAACGTCACAAACCCTAGAATTCTTGCTGACCAAAATCACAATTTCGAATCTGAAGCTGCATGATATGAATAAAGTTTGTAAACCTAATCCTAAAGCACAAAAGATTTGAAAACGACTCCTCACCTTTTCAATCAGCTGAGGCTGTCATGGGCTTCCAATCTCAGTCATTCTGTGCAACCATGGGCATGCCTTCCCCTCACCAAATCCCTATCTCTATCCCTCCCGCTCTCTCTCCTGACGGCATGCTCTCACTGAGTCCCTCTGCAGCTCATAGAAAGAAAGGAAATGAAAGTCTCCCTAACCCACCCAATCCATTCGAAACCCTACAGACTAAAACGACCATCGCACCCCTGCCTTTCCATGATTATCAACACGCGGCATCAACAATTAATGAAATAAGTTTAACCATATATTCAAACAACAATGATATAAACAACATAGAAATAAAATTGCAGAAAAATCTATGGTTTAGATGAGAGAAGAATTAAAAGCATCTATTCAATTCAGGTGCTTGAAATTCATATGTTTACAATTCATCTACTGAATGGAGCATGTAGAAATTGACTAAATTCATACATATGTTTAGGATTCATCCTTCTTCCTCATAAAAATTGCTCCGAACTGCAATTTTCAATACAATTTGAGCCAAAATTCAATTTAGTATCTGTCATCATCAAAATCTTCTTTTGAGTCAAAACTCATGATTGGGGGAGTTCAATAAGCAACAGATAATTACCTAAAGGTTTCATCCACCAACAACAATCCCTTCCTCAACAGCCGAATGAAAAAAATAATAAAAAGTTTAAATTTTGATGGTGCTTTCTGTGCCAAAGATAAGATGAAAGAAAACTTAACATGTTTTCCTGTTCAGGTAGAGTGAACAAAGATTTTATACAAAACAGAAAAATTAGCAATTTGTAAATTTATTTTGTCATGCCATAAAGTTTTTAAGAATCGAGTAACATATATTTTTGGACATACTGGTTCTTTGCGCGAATAAACTGAAGGTGTAACCCTGCCTTCTTCGGTGGAATGCTTCTCTAACTGCAATAGCAGACAAACTGATGATGATGGGGACTACTGAATTCCTGAAAAAAAGCATGAAATTTTGAAGCTTTACAAAGTGTAACAATAAAACTGCAGCCCATGGAGAAACCACATAATTCACTAACCTTGATAAAGTCAGAAGTATCCGCATCCTGCCTCTCTGAATTCCTGAAAAAAGCATGAAATTTTGAAGCATTACAAAGTGTGCTTTTTAAAACTTGGACACAGGGCCTTCTTCTTCTTCCGGAAATTATCAAAACTAATCAAATTGTGGAATTCCAATCGTTAAAATGACATACCAGACTGAAGAAATATTGTCTTATGCCTCTCACTTCTTCAATGGAGCTATAGCTCCTTATACCAAGAACTGGAACAATTCAATCAAAAGTGAGACCAAGTTTATGATACACAATAACATTATATTTGACAATATAAGACATTGAATTCCCCCATTCAGAAGCTGCATATAAAAGTACCTATTTTAATTCCTCTGGAAGACAACTATTAATAAGACCAATTGTCTTTATGGCCATTTTGTATCAAATTATCAATTCAAACAGAGCAATTCCTGCATATCAAGTGTTCTATTAGCTTCTATCTTATTGAATTCCAGCAGGCTAATCTTATGTTGTTTGCTGAAATCTAATCAAAATGCTTAATTGCAATAGTCTAATCATATCAAAGTCGACGAATTCAGAATATTAACCATCACAGCTGATGGCATTAGAAAAAACTGTTGAGCAAGAAAAATAAACACACCCAAGAATCAAACAGTAAAATTCAAGGAGATAAAAAGCTCAAAGCTGCAATCTTTAATAATAATATCTAACTGAAATACTCTATAAACTTCAGCAGTTAGAAGATGACACCAGCAAATGCATCAAAAGAACAAAAAACTATGTGAAAAGAAAACAAAAAAGCATCAATAAAATGAGAAACAGAACTCACCTAAGAATTAGAGTCCCAAGAAAGCTGCAGGTTGATTTGATATGCCAAACTGCACTGCTTTTATATATCAATGTTTGAAACAATTGGTCCAAAAGAGAGAAACAAATAATAAAAGAACAGAACCCAGAACCCTTTAAAGCCAATTATATGTGGGCGTGGGGTTGTGGGATCATAAAAAGTCCAAAATTTTTTTGCACCGCCCATGAAAATTAAACATTGACATTGATTCACAGAGAAGAATATGGACAACGACAAAGATAGGACAACTAATGGCATATATATATGAAGGACACAAATAGTTGCAGAGGCATGGATTATACCTTTTCATCTTGGATTTGAGAACTTCGTGGCCTCCGCCTTATTTTTGAACACCAGATTTGAGCTCTGTGTGCTCAAATTAAATGAGTTCATCCAGGCATGGGCTTCAGATCTCACTAACTCTCTGCAAGCATGGGCTTCCTCCTCAATTTCCGTCATATTCTCTCTGCGCTCTATCCCTCCTCCCTCACTCAATCAGGTCAGAGAGCAGACAAATCTGATGTGGTCTTCAATGTATACGAATCCATGGTTGAACTCATTTCCTGACGCACTGAGTGAAAGAAATGAATCATCAAATTAAGATCCATATAATTAGTTGCATTTGTCACTCTTAGATATCTACAAATTAAGATCCACATAATTAGTTGCATTTGACACCAAAATACCAATCATTCCAAAACACCATTGAAGCACTGAAAAATCACAAATTTCACCAAATTCAAAAGCACCCAAAACCCACCAATAAAATTTGGAAAAAGTCCGATTAAAAGGATGAGATTGCTTGAAACAAAACCCCCAAAATCACAAAAATAAAATTTTAACAGAAAACCCATTTCTAATCCCAAACTTGACACTTCTAACACATAATTTTCAAACCACAAAATTACCCACCCTAAAAAGTGAACCTGTTCGTAATGGTAGAGAAGGGTTGAGTAGTGAAACCCATATGATCAAACTCACCGAATACTGAAAAACAAAAAAGGGGCAAATTGCATACAGTTTGATTTCTGCAGAGAAGCTATAACACTGAAAGACCAACATAACATGAAGAAAAAGAGAAATGAAGAGGAAGTGGTATTATCAGACAGTGAAGAAAGCAGCACAAAATATCTGTTTTTCTGTCCCAATTTAATAATTCAAAAACATATCTTGCACTCCCAACTAAAAGTTGAATATCAGAACCAGAGAACCAGAACCAGACGGAAAACAAAGCAGGAAACAAAACAGGTTTGTAAGTAGTTCAAACCAGAAACAGTGAAATAAGGGAAGATTCGGTTCAAAAGGGACACTTAGCTTTGAAAGGGATTGAAGCTGCCAGCTGGGAGAGATCCTCATCAATGCTTGCAGAGATAGCTTCCAGCTGGAACCAAATCTCTGAATTCAACCCTTCATGCCTCACCGCTTCTCTAAGCAGACCTCACCGAGAAAAAACAAAACCCAAATTCCGGGCAGGCCTACCTATTGCTTTGCTCATCCTACCCCTTCCTCTCTCCTCAAATTTTTCCTTCCAGAAGTCCTCCTCTCTCTTCTCTCTGGCATCGCACGACCCCTTTCTCTTCTCTCTGCCATCGGACGACTCCTCTCTCTCTTCTCGCTCGCATCACACGACACCCCCCTCTCTTCTCGCTGGCATCGTTGCAGGCTAGGCCTGCCCGTGTCGGCCATCCATCCAAAAAACCCACCAACCCAGTGACAGCCCAAACCCGCTAAAGCCCATACAACTAAAGCTGAAAAAAAAAACCCACGCAAAATCCTTAGAACAATGGCATGTCCGTAAATAGAGTGAAATTGGGATCCAAAAACTATTCATTGGTACAGTGCAATTTCAAAGCTTACTTTAGACTAAAGTAATAGTTGATGAATCCGAACTCCCAAATCATCAAAGGGTTTATTCCGTTTCTATTAGCATGCCACCGTCACCAATGGAAATTCATTTACAAAACAGCAAAAGAATGCTCTTCGGTGCTGAAACAAGTTCCAATAATGAAATTCCAAATTCTTCTTCTCCAACTGAGATCAGCGGCAGCAAACAGCCGAAAGCCGTGAAATTTCACTCCCAGCCAATGCCAAAAAGAGCTGCAATTGAGCAAGCGACTATCAATGGACATTTTTCTTATCATCCGAACATTGAAAGGTTGAAAGATAAGAGGTTTGATAGTTTCAAAACATGGTCCGGGAAACTTGAAAGGCAGATGACACTACTTCGTGGAAAGACACCAAGGGAGACTGAAACGGAGAATGATAATGCGCAAAATGCAGAAGTTGAACGTTTACCTGCAGACCGATACTTTGATGCACTTGAAGGGCCAGAGTTAGACACCCTTAAGGTAATGTCCTTGATGTTCTTCAACATTTACAAATAATGTTTCATATTGCCTTGCTATTCACATTTTTAGCTCGCATCTTTAATTTGATCAAACAGGCTTCCGAGAAAATACTCCTTCCAGAAGACAAACAGTGGCCATTTCTTCTCCGGTATCCTGTTTCCGCATTTAGCATATGCCTTGGTGTTAGCAGCCAAGCTATTTTGTGGAAGACCATTCCTACCTCTGCCTCCACGAAATATCTCCACTTAAACTTAATACCAAATCTAGTTTTGTGGTGCATTTCAGTTGCTCTTTTAGTTGTTGTTGCCTGCATCTATCTTCTAAAGGTGGCCCTTTACTTTGAAGCAGTTCGTCGTGAATACTACCACCCAATCCGTGTCAACTTCTTCTTTGCCCCATGGATAGCCCTCTTGTTCTTAGTTCTTGGAGTACCTCCTTCATTTGCTAACAAAATGCATCCAGCTCTTTGGTACATTCTCATGACCCCAATCTTATGCCTTGAGCTTAAAATCTATGGACAATGGATGTCCGGAGGCCAACGTAGGCTTTCAAAGGTAGCCAATCCTGTTAACCATATCTCAATTGTCGGGAACTTCGTGGGGGCATTACTAGGTGCGTCGATGGGACTAAAAGAAGGACCGATATTTTTCTTTGGTGTTGGGATGGCTCACTACTTAGTCTTATTTGTAACTCTCTATCAGAGGCTTCCGACGAATGAAACTGTGATCCCAAAGGATCTCCATCCTGTGTTCTTTCTCTTTGTTGCAGCACCAAGTGTAGCTTCCATGGCATGGGCAAGAATCCAAGGTTCCTTTGGTTATGGTTCACGCATTTTGTACTTCATAGCGTTGTTCCTTTATCTCTCACTGGTAAGTATTGCCTGAACTAATTAAGATGCACTGCTTTAGAATTAACAAGACAATTTTGACAATCAATTCATCCATTTTGTTAAGACTAGCTTTTCTAAAAATTTTCTTCATCCTTCTTTGCTGCTTGTACAGGCAGTTCGGGTTAATTTCTTCAGAGGATTTAAGTAAGATGTCATTTCCATTCATTTCTCTGGCTAAAATAATGCATCATTTATACTTCAGTTTTCTAACATTCATTTACATTTGATTTTATAGGTTTTCATTGGCATGGTGGGCATATACTTTCCCAATGACTGGTGCTGCCATTGCAACCATCAGGTACTCGAACGAAGTCACAAATATGGTAACACAAGCAATGGCTGTCATACTGTCAGTCGTTGCCACAATTATAGTCACTATTCTCCTCATAGTTACCATCTTACATGCCTTTGTGCTTCAAGACCTCTTCCCCAATGACATTGCAATTGCCATCAGTGACAGAAAGCCCAAATCACAGAGGAAGTGGACATGGAAGCTCGGACTCCAGGGATATTGACAAATTCTTGAAGTCAGCGACAAGTTTAGAAAATAAAGATTTAGAAGATGCCAAGCTATGAAGTTCGAGTAATGATTACTTTATATGATACCATGCCACTACTCGAACATGTGAGGAACATAGGTTTGAATTTTCATAGTTCCCGTGAACATGTGTAGAGTGACAAACATATCTTAGGTGGTAAATCAATAAGATTAGGACAAAATTATGATCGCTGAATTGTTGTGAGAGAAGGGCACTGGCAATATAGTTTGTGTACGATAGTTTTCTGGAACCCCAAGAGAAAAAGGTCAATGATTTTGCTTAACCAATTGCATGCATTCTTGAGAATGACCGTAGTTAGGATTTACTTTGGCTCTATATGTTGTAAGTTTAGGCCTTTCATAAAAAATGGAAGGGAAAATTGAGACTTTTTGTGAGCATAAAGATGAAAAGTTTGTTAACAACAGCCTTCGGAACAACTAGGGCATTTGATTCTGGTTGTTTTGAATCGTACTAGGGTTGTGGAGAAATACTAGCATTCGTCAAAGGTTACATCTTCATCACGAGTAGGAATATCATATATAAGGACCTCTGATATTCGACAATCATGCTGGTCTCTTGCTGCCGGATTTCTCTCCATTGCCCTCGCCATCGCCGCATTGCTTCTCCATGCTAATTGTTATATCCAACAAAAACCCTAGCTTGGTAGGCTTTCCGATTTCTCAAGTTTCATGTGCTTAGCATTTTGCATCACACTGCACCCTTTTAAAGGAATTTATTATGTTTTATTTCTTTCGTTTGGGCCACAGTGACAGGCAGCCCATGGGTGTAATAAATATGAGAGTCCAATCCTGAAGTAGGGCTACTCAAATTGACATAAAGATTTTACGTTTGACGACAAGACTTCTTCTTGTTGAAAATGGCAAGACGATTAGATCTTACCTTTTTTCCCGTGGTATAAAGGCTTTTTTCTGAAAGCCATTGTTTACAATAAGTTCTGGATATATACCCCTCATTGTTAGACTTCTTAGATTAAACATTTGTTCAATTTAACAATTTGATTAAACATTCTCTTACAATTTTGGTGCCATGTGTATTTTAATTAACTCATTGTAATGTACTTAAATTACATATTTTGCCATAGCCTTTAACATATCTCTTTGTGTCACATCCCGACCCGGGGTCCACCACATCCCGGGCTTGACTCTACCGTAGCACGATATTGTCCGCTTTGGGCCCCGACTACGCCCTCACGGTTTTGTTTCTGGGAACTCACACGAGAACTTCCCAGTGGGTCACCCATCATGGGATTGCTCTCGCGCGCTACTCGCTTAACTTCAGAGTTCCTACGAAATCCGAAGCCAGTGAGCTCCCAAAAGACCTCGTGCTAGGTAGGGATGAGAATATACATATAAGGATCACTCCCCTGGGTGATGTGGGATCTCACACTTTGCGTATCCAGTTTCTTCACCCCTAAATGCACGCAAGTTTCCTAGATTCTTGCTACCTATGTCTCAGAGTTTTAATCCGAGTAGATACTTGTTGAATATCAGAAGGATTTGAATTTAAGGATATTAATAATGTTATTTTTCTAGTGAATTTTATTTTCCAGCGGCACTTCCTTCCTATGAACGTACCATAAGTTTCAGAAGCCTTCTTTTCGTACCAAGGTCGACATTGGTATTCAGGTTCCAGTTACTGATTTTTATTCAATTATCAGTTGGGTGCATTGATTTTGATTGTCTTTCGAAGTCGAAGGTTTTGATTAAATGAAAAAAAAATAAAAGATGAAAACTTGATTAATCTAGGTATAGCTGAAGCTGTTATTGAGTTAAAAAAAACATGATTCACACGTTAGGGTCGATGCATGTTGTGTATTAGCCAAATTGTTAATTAGGGTTTTAGTATTAATCGAATTAAGAATCCCATATGGAGCTTCGGTTGGATCTCAAATCCATCCAACTTGCTAGGAGTTACACCGCAATGTACGTAGCTAGTATAAGAAGTTGAGGGTCCTGAGCAAGGCTATGATTAGTACATTATTCATGTTATGCTGACTCATATTGGACTGCAACTTTGTAATGTACCAAGAGTTTGGTATGTCATTTAATGTTATGTTGACTCATATTGATCGTTTGGTACGTAAAGTTTTTATTTTTGAAACGTATTTGTCTGGAAAAACGTTATACAGTGTGTGTTTATAATGTACCAGGAGTTTGATACGTTACTTAATGTTACACTGACTCATATTGATCTTTTGGTTCATGATAGAATGTTAAATTAGATCATTCAAGGCGTTTGGTACGTAAAGTTTTTTTTATTTTTGAAACTATTTGTCTGGAAAAACGTTATACAGTGTGTGTTTGTAATTTACCAAGACTGACTCATAATGATCGTTTGGTTCATGATATAATATTAAATTAGATCATTCCAGGCATTTGGTATGTAAAGTTTCAGTAAATTTTTAAAGGTATTTGTCTGGAAAAACGTTATACAATGTGTTTGTAATGTAACATAAGTTTGGTACGTTACTTAATGTTACATTGATTCATAATGATCGTTTGGTTCATGATATAATATTAAATTAGATCATTCCAAGCATTTGGTACGTAAAGTTTTTTTTTATTTTTGAAACGTATTTGTCTGAAAAAACGTTATACAATGTGTTTGTAATGTACCAAGACTTTGGTACGTTACTTAATGTTACACTGACTCATAATGATCATTTGGTTCATGATATAATGTTAAATTAGATCATTCAAGGTGTTTGGTACGTCAAGTTAATTGCATAGGGGCAAAGTTATACTCACTGGTCATTAGCTCCTATCAAAACGAGATTATACAAAGAAATTAGACTAAAATCTAGAAATGGACGACGCCATTGGGCTAGTATCGATATATATAGTAGGCCAACTAAGAAATGTGAGGCTTTGATTTTGCTTAAAAAAAAAAAAAAAAAGAATATGAGGGTTTTGATTGAAGGCTTGGTATGTGATATCAAATGTTTAACACAACCGAGAGGTCAATAGATTTTCGTTTTGCTCCTCACGAATGTAATGAGGAAGCACATCCAATGGCAGGTTTTGTTTCACGTGTAAGAGACTTTCATAGATGGGATTGAATTAAAAAAAGTGGGAGAACCGGCTTCCTAAAGAATAGGCACGTACATAAATATATCTACATAAAAGGATATATATGGAATTTAATAATTAATATATTAAATTAAAAAAACACAATAATGACTTGTAATCTAAATCAATATAAAAATGCTGACATGACTATTGTTTAGGCGTCCTAATCAAATTTTGTATTAGAACCAATGTTTAATCTAAAGAGTATTAGAAAAGTGATGGGGATTCTAATTCCATTTAGGGTTTTCTATTGGCGAGGGTTTGAAGTCACTATAAAAGCAACTTTAGCTTTGTATTAAAGTTGTTATCTTCATGTTTTCCAAAAAAAAGAAAAAGAAAAGTTGTTATCTTCATATTATAAATCAATGCTTCTCTCATATATTTTCATAGATTTCGAACTTTTATGTTCTAGGATTCCTTTTTCTTATTACATTGCCTCCATTGGTATCAGAGCATGAATTTCAGCATATTGGGAGTGGCAAGGCTGCTAGCCAACAAAATGCACAAATACTGGTGCTGGTTTTGCTAACAATTACATACATTCTTTACTCTTGATAATGATTTCTCACATAAATCAAAAGGAGCACTTTGAAGTTTTCATCTATGTTAAATTGCCGCGGCAGATGCATGAAACTAAAGCTTTTGATTTATGTCCGCCTCAAGTATGTACAATATTATTGTTCATAATCTGCTTTAACTTCGTTGACCAAAAAAAAAAAAAAAAAAAAAATCTGCTTTAACTTCTTGTTCATTTACACTGAATTTTGATTTCTGAAACCCTTATCCCGCTTTAAGTGGGAGGGAGAGGTTCATGCATGCACTCAATCTCAATAGAAAACAATGTGATAAGTTGAAACGATACCGATGCATGCATGTAAGGGATGAAAGCAACATGTTTAGGGAATTGAATCCCATGAATATCAAATGGGAAAGCACACTGTTCATGTGCTTCTGTTCACCAAAAAGAGCGGCATCCAAAATCGGGTAGGGTTTTTCTATTCCTGCATATACTGACATCTATGGTTAGGATCTTCCGTGCTGAGATGGTTACATTCATTCTTTCTCTGCTAAAACAATCAAACCCACAACTGACTCCCTTGATAAGGACACTGCCCTACCTTTACCTTTGCAGGTCTCAACAAATGCATATATAAGAAGTTATCTGCATTTTTCATTGTGTGTCACAAGGATGCATGTAATCTTAATAATCCGACACACGGCATATAACAAGTTTCTGGTCCCCTGGGCTCTCTCTTATTATCCTAGTTATGAGTTAAGATGTTTCCTAAAGTTGTTCCCAAGAAGCCTTCTTGTTAGGGTTTTGGTAAGTCATCAAACTCTTTACACTTGTCATAATCAGTTTGGGACACAGTGTCATACTATTAGAGGTTGTAAACTAATCATAGTATTGAAGACTGTCTTGTCTCTAAGCCCTAGAACTCGTAAATGATCTCTAATAATAAGTTGAAGAATGTTATGGTCAATCGTACGTGGTGATTAGTTTTAGCTGTTAATGCGTGTGAACAACAATGCATCATCAACTTAGTATTACTCTACTAATTAAGAGTGTGAGACTCCTGTGCGTATGGAATATATTTTAGCTACATAACCACATAAATGTTAATCATCCATATCCTCAACTTGAGTCTCGAGATTATGACATGGGCTAGTTGCTACAGTGACTGAAGGAAATAGCAGCGACAAATAGCATATACGGAGTTTTGGTCCCCACAAAAGGCCAGGAGGAGGGGCCTAAGGAAGGACTAGGGCCCCGGGGTGTTATAGCAACAAGAGGAAAACAAGATAATAAGCCATTCAATTCAATGTCGTGCTTCCTTGGCCACCATGGAGAAAAAATCCAAAACGACGACGGAGAAATAAGTAGATAGAAACACAGAAGCAGTGTCATCCAACTTTGGCATTTCTCTTAGGCACATTTTGTCCATGTCCCCCCTTATTTATCCTGCTTTGGTGACATGCATGTGACAAAATTCTCATCTCCTTCATCTTAGCCTCATTTCTCTTACCATCATA
The DNA here is from genome assembly GCA_036320875.1 of Cotoneaster glaucophyllus. Classification (NCBI taxonomy): domain Eukaryota; kingdom Viridiplantae; phylum Streptophyta; class Magnoliopsida; order Rosales; family Rosaceae; genus Cotoneaster; species Cotoneaster glaucophyllus. The sequence goes on from CM070062.1 coordinate 27,632,160, forward strand.
CCCCATTACCCACCGGCTAATATTAGGCCACACCCAAAACTCAGCTTCTTCAACTGATTGAAACAACAAATAGGCATGCATGTGTTTAAAGGGGACCAATACGTTTTTACTCTTACAATCTATTTTTAAATGTTGGATTAGTTTAGTTGATCAGGTTAATGTGTCTCGTTCGCCTCTTGAAACCAAGTTTGTATTCCCCTCTTCATGAATAAGGGTAATTCAAAATAAATCACTTTGTTAAAAAAAAAAAAAGTTGCCTATCTTTTGGGGTTCAATGCATTCTACATGACTACGACGATCTTGCCAATGTGAAATAATAATCAGTTCAATCAAATGAATCATCAAACAAAGCATTTTGGTCTGTTTTTGTAGCAGCATCACTACAATATATGAGCACTCATCTTGGGCTCCAAAAACGCAGTTTAAGCCCATAAACGTCACTAAACTGCAACGCGCACTGCTTCTTCAATAAATCGCCATAAAATAACCGCTTGGTAGAAATTGCTGAAATTTTGACACTAACAAGTAAGAGACACACGAATGTCCTCCAATTTGAATCACTCCAAAATTCGTTCGTTTGGTCATATTTTGCTCCAGAGGAAGTCGAATGTTCTATATTGAAAATATAAAGCAAAGTATCAAAATTCTACCAAAAATAATCACCAAAATATACTAAGAATAGGGTAAAATATATAATATAATATTGACTCATCAAGCACAAAAATCACAAATGTATGCTGCAATATTATTGGTATATGGGCACAAGGAACCCGTGGATATGATTATGTTGCCAACAATCCATATGGTCGACCATACTATTGATTACTTCAAAAATGAGTCCAAAAGTACATTCCATATGTCTCTTAACTCAAACTGGACAAACTCTATGCCATGTTACTCTCTTTCTTTCTTCTTTTTTTTCCCCTCACAATAATACTTTTCCTTTATTACACGTCTCTTTCCCACAGTTTGCACCCCGAGATAATACAGAAAAATAAACAAAGAATCTTTCTATCTTTCACAATTGATGTACAATTTTCCCAATTTGTTTTTGTTGAAAATCAAGGTTTTGATTAAGATGCAAAATCTGAATTATGAAGAATATGCAAGGACGATCAGTTATCATATCCAATCAAATTATTCCTAATATCAAAATCTCTATTCGTTTATATTGTTCTTCACAGTCCACAGGGGCATGCTTAATAAAACATTTTATTTGGCTGATGATTAGTTAGTCTAACGACAACAGTTTCTATTTGTTTAAATAGAGTCTTAGAGGTACATGTAGTAAGTTCGATAATAAGTTATATTATAGCTTGTTGTAGATAGATGAACGATTTGTTATAAACGCATCTTTGAAATATCAAAGTAAAAAAAGAAATGGTAATATTCTGCTTGTTGGTATTATAAAATATGTGTGTTGTGGCACGTGGAGCAGGAAGAGAGAAATGACTGACGAGGCATTGAAAGGGCAACAAATGGATATGAATTTCATATTACTATTTCCAACCAGAAAAGATTATAATTACATAATTGAAATAAAGTAGATGAGAGTTCTCGGGTTCGAAATTCGTTGCTGGTGTGGAAGCCAGATTTGTGGCCAGGGAGAAGTTGAAATGTTTTTGTGAGCTTTCCCAGCCTCCAAAAGAGGTAGATAACCGTAGCTTGCCACCAGTGTCCATCTTTAAAAAAACAGAAAAAAGAAAAGAAAAGAAGTAGATGGATTTGTCGTATCATATCTTTTGGTTCTAATGTCTGGTGGCCTGCTTCATTCTTTATATTTCATAGCATTTAAACTGAACAAAACCAAAACAATCCTGCTGTAAATTATAATATATATATATATATATAAGGAAATGTTCATGGTCACCATCCTTAAAAACAAAATTAATTTACATTATCATCCAGGAAATATATATGGAGAGAGTGAGGAAGATGACAAAGAACAAGTGGCTGATGATCCTGGACTTATGACCTCTCGTTTCCACTCTTCCCATGTGAATTCTTCTTCCTCTCCCTTTCTCCTATTGATCTGCTTTGTATCGCATCCCTCGGTCCATTTAATTTCCTGAAATTAACAATGTTTCAACAGATATTAGTTAAGTGGCTCTTTTTTTTTTCCTAAAAAAGGAGAAAATATGAGACTGATGAAAAAATTAAGTGAAGAAAAAAGTAACATACCTATGGATCTTTTGCAATGGATAACTGCCTCATAGATTGAGCTCTCAGAATCACATGACATCCGCCAATCATCGGCGGAATATGCTACACTTATTCTTGGAGATTGACTAGTTTCCGATGAACGCACCCTGCAGTTCTTTACCGAATGGCTCCTTTTATCAAGATTTCCACCTTTAGGATTTGCTTTGTGTTGATGGTTGTGATCACCTCTGATCCTTTTGTACAAGGGCCTAAGAAAATTCAAGTACTTCTCGAATATTCGTCGCGACAATCTTCTACACCTCCTCAATGATTTAGAGCAATCTCTAGAATTATGATTATCGGTTGGAGCAGCATCTTTATGTAAACGGGAAGGGAGTGGACTGGAATTTGAGGCCTCGTCACGATGATATGCCTCCATCTTCATTAAGGACTCAACAGAAAGAGGCAAAAGGTAGCCGTTGGAAATGAGCTCATCAGCATGAACAAGGGTAGTGAGAGGAGATTGTGAAATGGCAGCAGGGAAGTCAAATTTGAAATCCTGCTGGGAATTCATAAAGAACCTCTGAGAGGGCGGCATTGTTGGGTCCATCTCGATGAAGGAAGCTTCATCATACGCATCAAGCGAGGTTCTGATGGAGTTGTCAAGGCTCTCCAGAGAAGCTGGTTTAAGGTTTACTAACCAACTGTATGAAAAACTTTCAATGGAAAGAGGCTGGGATGCTTCCATGGCTTTCAAACTTGTATGAGAAAGATATGAACATACAAAGAGGCTGGAAAATTTCCTAATTTCTAGCAGATCAGGCACTTTTGCATGTGGAACCTATCTCCTGCTCCATATATATATACCGTAATATCCTCCCTCTCTTCTCTCCTTCTCCTCTCTCCAACAGTTGTGTATGTGGTTGTCGGGCAAGAGACTGAGTTTTGATAATTTAGAAAAAGAGAAAAGGAGGAAAGAAACAGAGAAATGTGAGCCCCCATCTATAATGTTGTGTCTGCATCAGTAGTTAACCCCACTTTTCCTTTTAATCATTTTTCTTCTTAAAAGTTCACAAAGATGATGTTTTATTTTTACATTTTTATTTTGCTTTCAAATTAAATAAAAAAAATTCAAACAGGTTCATGCATGCTCGATTAATTTATAAGCCGGATTTGACTACGAGCTTAATCAAAATAAGTCCCTAAATGTAGAAGTAATTACACACAGATATTAGTGTATAAGGCAAGCAGATTTATGCACGTCTGTACAAGCTCCATTATTTATCCAATTCCAACCTATATTCTCTCACAAGTATATTATTATTTTTTAATGTATTATTATTAATAGAGAAGGAGAATGGTTCGAAACTATTACAATAATTTAGAGAATGGAGGGATTTCGGACAAAAGACGCATGAATAGAAACTCAACATTCTATCTACTAGGATATTGGACCTCATGCAACATTACCTGTATTGTATGTATTCGAGAAAATGTTAGTTGAATTTGTTTAGAAAGATGTCATTGTCTAATTTTTATGTTATTTTTTCTGATCGAGATTTGGTGTTACATTGTATTTATCAAAAAGTTTGGGAAGGGTTTAGACCAGTTTTGAGAGGATGATTTCAGCATAAACTTGCGAACTACCTCAGCACAAACCTCTCTGCCTAAACAATGTATAATACTATTCTATTATGTCGCAATCATTATATGCTGTATGCAACTATAGTGGTGTTCTGAATACAAACTAGTTTTGTTGTAAAATAATTATCAATGTCGCAAAGATGTAATTAGGTTCTAGAAAGGGCAGACCTGTTATTAGCAAGTATTCTGGGGAGGTTTTACCATACAACTAATCAAGAATTTATCCTTTTTTTTTACTCTCTCATCATGTGATCACGTACCTAGCGTTATAAAAATGTATAATAAATCTCTGGTTACACCCATTAATCTTTGCGTTTTGCCTGCCGGGTAAATCAACACAAATTTAGGGGGGAAAGTGAAACGTTTATCAGTGCTTTAAGCCTATGCATATAGATAGCAGATACATTTGACCATGAGCATGAGGAAAAGAGAAACCAGAACCTGAGGTGTTTCCTTTGTTAGGTTCAATAGACCACACCTGGCTACTAAAGGGAAAATGAAAGAAAAGAAAAGGGTAGAAAAGTTCAAACATCATGATTACCTATGACTTCTATATATCACACTATTCCAAATTCATGCACAACTTATAAAATTTCTTACAAGTGTAGACGTAATCACATTGACTCAACGAGATGTGTACCCTTCTATGTATTCAAGTTTGAATTCTCTACCCTGTGATGCTCCTTCTGCAATTTTTTTCAACGATCAAAACCGTCTATATTTTGGTACATGATTCATTGATCATCCCTGCAGCAAATTATACAAATTTAAAGAAAACAGAATATTTTCTGATATCGGGACTGGCTAGGCAAGCATTCTCCATGGTCCTCTAGTGTATTACAATGCAAGGACAGCGAAGTGAAATCCTACACACAAATGGGAGGAATCAAAAGAAGACCATCGTCATAAACAGCTCAATTTTACAGATGTATCGAAAATATGTAGCAGAAAAGAAACAAGAAAATATCACATAGTTTTCCTGGTGAGGAAATCTCAAGCTTTTTCATCCACCAGTAAGCAGTATCTTCTCATTCTCAAATTAATTTTCAGAGAAATTTGCATCCTTTTGATTCAAAACTGAACTATTTTAATAAAACAATTCGCTACGAAAACTAGTAAAAATAGACAGGGGTCCCCGGGGCTGTCGGAGAAAGAACTCGACATGAGCCCAGGATTTAGTGACAACCCAGAAAAGGAGAGTGACTTGAAACCAATTGGTCCCCCTCTTCTGTCCCCCTTTTAAGACAATAAGCAAATGCCAAAGATTCCAAAGATTCATGATATTATGGTAGTATACTTCTGTGAGAATGCTCATCATCAGTCATCAATCAAAATTTCTTTGGAAGTTGGTTAAATGATCATAATCAAATCCCAATTGATAGACTGATCAAAATTAAATATCAACGACATATCAATCAAATGTCAACAACATTGTGGTTAGAGATTATTTTTTCTCTTTTTAAAAAGGGAACAACTGGTGGCAAGCAGTTATTCATCCCTTCCGGAGGCCAGAAAGACTCACAGAGATTATTGACTTAACAATCAGATATCAATGGCATACTAAAAAAAACTGTTGCAAATTTGAAAACTGGTATTTTTGGCAGATTTCCCAGACCTCTTTATAATAACAACATTAAGATCCCTAAAGTACATAAGTAAATCAACTTGCTTGTTTCTTCTTTGTATGCAGTTAGAGATTATTGACTTGACAATCAGATATCCATGGCATACTAAAAAAACTGTTGCAAATTTGAAAACTGGTATTTTTTGCAATTTTCCCAGACCTCTTTATAATAACAACATTAAGATCCCTAAGGTACATAAATAAATCAACTTGCTTGTTTCTTCTTTGTATGCCGTTGATTCCATACGCCGCAGCACAAGAACATCCTATGCTTTGGGTCCCACTAAATTGTACAGAAGGGATTAACTTGAAAATTTCACGTCTGCTTAGTCAACCTCTAAGCCTTTTTATATTTTATGGTATCCCTCAAATCCTGATTTGCTAAGTTCCTTCAGCCTTTGTTTCCTGTGTTGGACTCCAAATTAATTCCCGACATTTAAATTGCAACAGTAAAGATGCACGTTTGAACATGAGATCGATTTGCAACAAAAAATCCGGCACATGCAGGAACCCTAAACTTTTCAATCACAATATGAATTTCCAATGCAATTACTTGCACCCAATTGCACTTCTTAGTTGCCATGTTTGTGAATAAATTCTCTCGAGCTATAAGGAGCAAAGCTCACACACCCCGGCTGATGGAGGGTGGGATCACATTCACTTGCTTGCTTACCAAGCCATCTTGGCAAGCTCCTCCAAACTAAGGGTTTTCTAACTTATATTTTTGTGGCCACTTATGTACTATGGTTTAGAGTTTAGTACTATTCTTTTTCACTTGTAAATGAGAAGTTTGGAACTCGCAAATCGCCAGTTCAATACCAATTCATTATGCCACCCCTTAATGTAGATGTTGAGAGTTGTCCCACATTGGTGAGGGACAAGGTTTGCTATGTGCTTATATGATCTTGGGCTACTCCTCATATTGCCAATTGGTTTTATGGTGGAACCTCAATTTCATCATGGTATCAGAGCAAGGTTGTCCACGTGTGAAGCCCAACGGCCACACGCGCTCCAAGTCACCCAGTTGTTGTTCACGTGTAGGCTTGAAAATCCGTCACACGTACGGGGGCGTGTTGAGACTTGTCCCACATTTGTGTGTTGAGAGTTGTCCCACATTGGTGAGGGACAAGGTTTGCTATGTGCTTATATGATCTTGGGCTACTCCCCATATTGCCAATTGATTTTATGGTGGAACCTCAATTTCATCAGTAGATATATCGTTGTATCAAAAAACTAATATTTTTGTGGACATATTATCTGCTTTCGTTTCCTTGAGATACTATATAAGATATAAATTTTGCAGCGTTTGTTTCCCTATCCATAGGACTTTTCCATTGGAGGAAAAAAAAAGTTATATAATAACGTCCGAAAATAAAACCACATTTGATTAGTTCCAAAATTGTTTATAAATTTAGCTATTAACGGATACACAATGTATAAGTATTGAATTACAACTGGACAAGTGCATATAGACAGTGCATTTCATATAAACTCACTCGTGCCTTTGATTTACAAATTATAAAATAACTAGACTACAAAGAAAGACCTGCAGCTGCGTAAATGTAATGTCACGCTTCAATGAACATAATGTCACAAAGCACAATACCTACGCTACGGCAATGACTCTCTCTCTTTCTCTGCCTTTATATAACACCACCTCTTTCATATCATTTCTCACCAAAACTTCCACAAACCACTTGAAACTATGGCTTCAAAGTCCACAATGTCCCTAGCATTTCTCTATTTAGTGACACTAGTGCTGGCTCTCGGGGCTAATGCCGGTGGAATCGCTATATATTGGGGTCAGAATGGTAACGAAGGCACATTAGCTGAAACATGTGCTTCAGGGAATTACCAATTTGTAAACCTAGCTTTTCTCACCACATTCGGCAACGGCCGAACCCCAGCCATCAACCTAGCCGGCCACTGTGACCCAACGACCGACGAATGCACCAAATTGAGCCCAGAAATCAAGTCATGCCAAGCCAAGGGGATTAAAGTCATACTCTCCATAGGAGGAGCTTCTGGGAGCTACTCTCTAGCTTCAGTTGATGATGCAAGGCAAGTTGCAACTTACTTGTGGAACAACTTCTTGGGAGGGCATTCCTCGTCGAGGCCTTTGGGAGCTGCAGTATTAGATGGAGTTGACTTTGATATTGAAGGAGGGACTGACCAACATTGGGATGACCTTGCTAAGTACCTATCTGGATATAGCAAGAGAGGCAAGAAAGTTTACTTGACTGCTGCCCCACAATGTCCCTTTCCCGATGCTTGGGTTGGAAATGCACTTAAAACCGGCCTCTTTGACAATGTTTGGGTTCAGTTCTACAACAACCCTCCCTGTCAGTACACTTCCGGCAATGTGGCTAATCTCGAAAGTGCTTGGAAGCAGTGGACTTCAGCCATCCCTGCACATAAGATTTTCTTGGGGTTGCCTGCTGCACCTCAGGCTGCTGGTAGCGGTTTTATTCCTGCTTCTGATCTCAACTCACAAGTCCTTCCGCATATTAAAAATTCGGCCAAGTATGGAGGTGTCATGCTTTGGTCCAAGTATTATGATGATCTTGATGGATACAGCTCCTCCATCAAGAATCATGTCTAGAATTTCAACCTGTTTACTATTTGAAGAACAAAAGGACATCCATCCTTATACCTTGACTATATAAATATGAACCTGCCAGTCTATATTGATCGAGTTTATGCAATCCAATACTATTAATTTCCTAGGTTTTTATGAATGAATGATATGAGCTTGAGTAAATGAATGAATGAATGCAGTAACTGAATGTCAACTTTGATGAACTATAACTAAGCTTGCGTACAAGACTAACTAAATATGGTCGGTTATAACACGATGTCTGGTTGACTATCTGGGGGACATTGTGGAGTACCTACATGTAGCTTGAGATAAAGTAGGGTGGGTATTGATGGTGAAGGAGCTGAAGTGATTGAATTCTCTCTTCATTGCCTTGTACACATGATCTAGGCCTTCCTCAATTAACTCCAAAACCGTTTGGGGCATCGGTGGCATGTTGATGCCGACTGATCCTTCCAACATTCTCACCACTTCCCCCATTGTTGGTCTCATGAATATCTCATCTTGGATGCACCAAAAGGCAACTTTCAAGGCTCTCACGAGTTCTTCTTCTTCCACTGCTCCTTCGAGTCTCCTGTCTGCAACTTTCATGGGATTTCCACTTGTCATCTCCTACAATCATGATTCAGATTCATTACATAAAACCAAAGTTTCCACAAGATTTGAAGGTTAACAAAAATTTTGCACAAGAAAAAGAATTCTAAGAAATTTTCTATTATACCTTAAAAGCCCATCCAGGATAGAAAAAGTCATCTGCATCAAATGACATGTCCAGGTTTCTTCGACCACCAACGATCTCTAGAAGAAGCATACCGTAACTATAAACGTCAGCCTTGACAGTTATAGGACGGTTACTCACCCACTCCGGAGCCAAATAGCCTCTTGTTCCTCTGACCATGGTAACAACCTGTGAGTGCTCTCTTCCCATCATCTTAGCTAGTCCAAAATCGGAAACTTTAGGACAGAAATTTTCATCTAGCAGAATGTTTTCTGGTTTGATGTCACAATGTATAATTCGATCTCGGCATTGCTCATGAAAATATGCAATTCCTTGTGCAGTACCCACGGCTATATCAAAGCGTGATTGCCAATCTAGCACCTTGTTTCTGGAATAATTTGAGCGAAATATCCATTTGTCCAGTGACCCATTTTTCATGAACTCATAAACTAAAAGCCTGCCAGCACAAGAAAATATGTTCAGTTTTTAGATCAATCACCTGTAGCATCTTAGAATGTCTACTAGAATTCAGAAAATTATGTGTCATTGGCTACAAACATTTTAAGATTCATAAGAACCATTAACTAGCTTTTTGAATACAAAGAGAAGCGTTTAGGTTTCTCAAAGTTATTGCTTACCGTTGTGAGCTCTCGGAGCAGTACCCGCATAGCCGAACCAAGTTCATGTGATGCATGGAACCAATGGTGTTCACTTCGGTTATAAACTCCTTCTCCCCGTGTGGCAAAACCCTTTCAAGTTTTTTTACGGCAACCAAAGTTCCATCTGCAAGGCTTCCCTTGTAAACACTCCCGAATCCCCCTGAAAAGTAGCATATAATTACCAAACAGAACCAACACTAACAGAAAATAGCAAATTACTATATCTATATAGTCCATTCTTACCAGTTCCAAGAAGCTGTGAGAAATTCCACGTCCGAATTTGTAATTCGCGGTAACTAAGATTCAGCGGAGCACCAGACAAGATTACTGAGCTTTCCAGTGCTCTCTTCAAGGATCTCCTCCTATGCACATTGTAATATAGCAAAAGACATAGGAGGGCAACAAGGAAGGTCATGCTGAGAACAATAGGAATAACCAAAACTTTTGTTCGCCGATTACCAGACCCCTTCGAAGACTCCCCGGATCCTTGTGCATCGCCCTCTGAGCCATTAGACCTAATCTTCACAAACAGAGTGGAACCAGGTTCCTCATAGCCACCAAAACCCATGCTTCTCAAAACCCAACAGTATGGACTTTCGTCATCAAGGCTGTAAACTGAAGCAACACATTCACAATCAGCTAGACAAATATCTCCACATTTTGTTACATTCTCAACATCGCTGTAGTTTGCTATGACTGAAAATTCTGGAAAATAGTAATTGGTTTGCTGCACCGTTGAAGTTCTAAACTGGGATGGCCGATAATTACTCCGCGGATCACATTTTCCGATAAGTGATGAATTTTCTGAACACTGACTTCCACCATCTACCTTATAAGTCCCCGGTAGACATGTGCAAGAAGCATTAGTCTTACTCCTATCCAAATTACATATCCCATTGCCACAAATTCCAGCAATGTCACATGGTGTTGAAACTGCAGCCCACTCTGGCACCCATTGCCTTGACCCGTTAACATCATTATCCCAACGATACAAGCGCAAATTCCCATTACTCTCGAGTATCAATCTTCGAAGAACCGATGATCTGGTTGATATGTTTGATGCTGCTGATAGTCCCCCATTATCACCATCATTCTTGTACACATAAACAGCTCCCTCTGATAACTCCCCATACACAATTCCAAAGCTTCCTGCTTCATCTAAAACCGCTACAACATCCCCGGTTACATTTGATATGTCTGGTCCGTTCCAATAAGAATAGTTATAGTATGACTCAGGGGAGGGAATTGTACAAAGTTTCAGGCACGTTGTAAGTCAAGGCAAGGCTTAAAGAAGTGTGTTGTTGAAGCATTTTGAGTGCATAGTAACCACCATGTGAGGGCGACTTGGAAGTTGTTAGCTCTAAAGAGACTGAAAGAGGTTGGTTTGGGAGGAGAGTGTCAGATGGGTGTGAGAAACTCTGCCACACGGGGCCCTTGACATCATTGTAGATAACGAAATTTCCAGATTCTTGCAATGTTGCGCCTTCAACACCAGCGCCGGAGGTGTTTGAGGTCCACGTGGTAGCGTCTCCATCCGTGAGGACAAGGTTTCCAGTTGTATCAAGCTCTAGGATTGCATTGTTGGAGACGGCTGAGTTCCTATATATTTAGATGATTGAGAGAAAATGAAATTTGTAACCTGCAAAAGCTTTGTAAAGATAGAGATGGGGGGACTGGTTTGTGATCTTAATTTTTTTCTTCTAATTAGTCGAAGTCTATTAATCATTCACTTTATATGCAACATTCTATATGCAAGATATTCGGCCAAATGATGGATCAAAGTCAAAGACTGATAACATATAGATCAGATATTCATTTTAACAAATGCCATTTGTAAATTGATCATTTCAACTAATTTTTCAAGATATTTTTTGTTCTTGGACTAGTTAAAGTATGCTACACATAAAAATACACTAGCCTTGTAAGTCAAACATAACATTTTCATTCATCTTTCTTAACTGAGACTTTTTCATGGACACAAGTTTAAAAAATTATTAAGCAAGTTATAATTCAGTGAAAAATAAAAAGAAAACACATAAAGAGAGAAATATATTTGCTACCGGTTACGATCTAGTTTTGTCAATTTGCATTTTCAAGGGATTAAAACGAGGAGGCTTTGGATGATTAACCTGTTAGCAGACCATACTATGGTTCGATCTCCGGGAAGCTCCGCAAACCAAATTGCCAGTTGAAGTCTGTAGTCATCGTCTGACGTTGGAGTGAACCCTAAAGCAAATGTGCCATTATCTGAGACCAGCGTTTGGTTCTCTCTAGCCAACAGCCTCGAACCCAAACCAATCCGGCTAGCCGAGCAGGCATCAAACCCAGCTACAACCAAGAAGAACAGTGCCACCAAATAAGTAGAGGCCATCGCCATTGGAAGCTAAAATATTGGCCAGTGTGTTATTTGTTGAAGAGCTGATTAAGCTAAAACAAGGGGAAAGAAAAGGTGGCTGTGCTATTTGTGAAACCGGGAAGGAGAGGAAGACTTTCATGCATGGAAGAAATTTAAGAAATCATGACACGTCTAAGTACTGGTGGGTGAGCTAAATTTTGAAACAAGTTGCACCAATATTTGGTCGGCCGACAGGCGCAGCTGGATATTGGGGTACGTGGTGAATAAATGCAGTGTGTTCTTGAATATTGGACGTTCGGAGTTCTTCAGTCGTGGCCAACCGGTAGGTATGAGCTTATATATCGACACGTAGTTCTAATTATTTGCATGAGAATAAATTGTGGCTTTCACACCCATATTTCAGTGGGGATAGATATAGAAGTAGATGGTGAATGATTAAGTTCATTTTGTTTTTGCTCATATTATAACATTTTCGGATGCTAAAATTCAAAGCATGTTGAAATTCTTATGTAAATAGGTTTTGACATTGAAAGCTCGAGTATTGCTGCTGTTGTTTTCAAACATTTTATACAGAACTATGTATTTAAGGCATACTAATTCTAGATTGACAAATATGTATATATTGTAGGTTGTAGACAGTTGACTTAATGCATATTAAGCTCAACAAATATCGACAAGTGTAGGACTATCTGGTGGTTATGATTTTTCTCTTCACTTCACTGCATTTCGGGCTCAAACTTATCTCCATCTCAAACACAAACGATTCTAATAGTAATACTGGATATTAAAGTCGTAGGCGAAAACTAAAAACAAACAATATCAAATAAAACACAAGAGATTTACGTGGTTTGGTATGGAAGCTTGCGTGTATATGCAAAGCATGGTGAGAAAATTCCACTAAACAAACCCTAACAAAACCAAACGAAAATGAAGCGGCCCGCAAAATCAAACAATCTCAAATAAAACACAAAGTATTTACGTGGTTGGGTATGAAAGCCTGCATGTATATGCGAAGTATGATGACACAACTTAGCCTACATATAATTCAAAATGAAGCGCCCCGCAAAAATTTTCGATCCACGCACTCGAATCGCCCACCACGATCTCTATGGTACCTACTAAAATCCTAGTCGGTGCTTACTCACTGGACCTCTTGGTTGTCCAGCTCCAAATGGTTCTATTTTTGAGCTATACCACAAGATTTGCTCTACCACAATCACCTCTCCTAAAACTCAACATCCCCCACCGCCCCACGCAATCTCACTACCACCTCTCGTCCAAAAAACCGCCAAACGCACTCTCTCAACATCACAACTTCGATTTCACATTTGGTTCCATAGAAAGAGAGAGAAAATGTAGGTAGAAAAGAGGAAATGAGGCTGATGGGGTCGGTGGATTTTCTGAATCGTTATTTTTTATTTTTCTAATTTTATTAAGTTAGCGCTATTATGTTTAGGGGCTAATGTGTCAAAATATAAGAGATTGACATCATTTGGTATGCAGCATTTTTGCTCAACATCATGTTATGATGTATGCTCACCACATACATGTAGTGTGTCATTTTACCTAACTCTAGTTAATTTTCACATTAAATGTTATTTTTTTCAATTTTGAAAAAAATTAATCAAGGTTAAGTGAAAGGACACGTAGCAAATGATTAAGTGTATGGTGAGCATACACCATTATTTATGGTGGTGAGCAAAAATACTTCCTACATGGCACAAAGGCATGGTACAGAAGATTTGAAGGCCATTTTTTCTACCCACATTACTCATGCTGCCATAGCTTGTCACTTGTCCTACTAATTAATTATGGTATGCTAGAGAGAAATTTTTTAGACAAAATAGGAATGAGCATGTTTATCAATACTTAAATAATAATTTAATCATATGAGTATGTTTATCAATGCTTAAATAATAATTTAATCATCAACTTCCATGTCTTTTAGTTTACAAAATTTTATCTACAAATTTAATTTCTCTTGCATTACTAATTAATTATAGTTAAATTTTTCTGATGAAATAATTATGGGAGAGAATCATTCCTTTAACAATTTACTTCCACTTTTGCCCCAACATCGTTATGTAAAATTTTTGAAAACAAGGCTTCAGTTTGAGTTGGCAATCCCTCTTGATGGGCGATTTATGAAAACAAAAAAAGAGGTTATGACCCCTTCTCTAAGTCATCAAAGAAACTCCTATGACTCTGTGCCCTCTCTCCCCCAAAGCGCCTAAATTTTTGAAACCCTCTCTGTCGTTTGCCTCTTGCTCCGGCTCTCCTCCCTCTTCCCCCCACCCTTTGTTTCATCCCTATCTCCCCATCTCTCCCTGATTTTCGCCCTACTTCCTCTTCCCATTTTTCCACCCTCTCTTTCCTCCCTTTCTCCCCATCTCTCCCTCTATTTCCTCTCAATTTCCCCACCCTTCCCTTTTCCTCCTACTCCACCCCGTTTTTTCCCTCCTCCAAACCACCATGGTTGGAGATTTAGTTTATCTTTTTTTTGCATTTAGCTTTCGGCTGCTTTATTTTTGAGCATTTTGTGTCTCAGGTTGCTCTGAGCTTGGTCTCAGTTTTTTCTGAGTTTATCTCAAATCTATTTTCTTTGCCTTGTTCCTCTCCAAACATCACTCATCACCGTGAATCTTCTACCATCTACCCTTGTTGCTCATTTCATTGGGTGTCTCATCCGGAGGCGCACTTTGGTGGTTTGTAGCATTTAAAGTGCATTTTGCACTATCTGGTAGGATTATGGGAGCGCTCTCAACGAGGGTAGCTTGCCTACCCCCATTTTCTGTTCATCCATTTGGTTCTTTGGCCCTTCTTCGGGGTGGTGGCATTGGATCTGCGGTGGTGGTGAGGCTGTTTTATGGAAGTGGTTGCTTTACATTTTCATGCCTAGGTTTTTTCGGTTTGTTTGCTGCTATGGGCTGCTCACTTTGGGCCCTTCTCATTGTAGTTTTCGTTTATGGAGTTGGGCTTTTGCTTGGCTATTTTGGACTCTCTTTTGAAGTTGTCCTTACCTTGTAATAGCTTTCCCTTTCAATGAAATTTACTTTGATTGTCCAAAAAAAATTCAAACAAATACAACAGTTTCAATTAAAGGAAAACTAATGAAAAGTCCAAAAAAACTTCCCTTTTAACGAAAAGCCCTTTTTAAAGGTATAGTGAATAGTGTCATGTAAAGGTAAAAATAATATTTTTTCGTTAAAAGTGAACAGTACCGGGAGTGTTTCGTTAAAACTCCCTTTAATTAATCCAAAAATTAAAAAATTAATTAATTGATCTCCTAACATAGTCATTAGAGCCCAAGGCCTTATATTTTTAATTACTTATCTAGCCCAAACCACATGGGCCTCCTCACATGCACTTTAATCCATTTGAGTATGGATGTTGACTTAAGACTTATTAACCACCACAAGTTTTCTCTCGCCATCAATATGCGACTTTAAGAAATTTTAACGCCTTACATTGTTCTTCCACGCCAACAATAGTCAATTAAACAAATATTCTCAGAAAAAACCAGCCACGGTCATTCATCAATTACTCGGCAATGAACTGGAAAATGCTCCGAAAGCACAGTCGAAGGGGCAACATATATATCAAATCATGCAATGTAAAAGTGCTTATTACATTAGAGCTTAATTTACAAGTACTTACAACATCCCTTGATCATAACTAACCATGAAGTTAGAAGAGCTAGAGAAAAGCTTCAAGGAGTTGAAAAACATCCATGGAGAGCAAGAAAAACGAGTCCGTTACCACCAGACAAGAGCTCATAACTTAACCATCAGTTATCTTATCCTGCAAGCCCTATTTTTCCTAGGGTTTTCGTCGTCACAGCCGCCGAGTGGTTCGGATTCGGGTAGTAGGATCAAATGGTGGGTGCCCTTCAGCATGATACTAGTTTCCTCAATAATATTCTTCATGGCTTTCCTAGGCGCCGTAACAATGTTCTACCGATTACAGTATCATCTAGATATCAACTATATGAAGCAGGACCTCATGTACAAGAAGATACACGACGCTAAGCATCCACTTCCTGAGAGCCACGTGTCCATACAATCAAAAGAGTGTCATCCTGTCAAAGTTGATGTTTTTAAGCTCTTGAAGCGCAAAGCTTACATTTACTTCACAACTTTGAGTTTGTTTGCTCTCACAGTAATTCAGTTGTATGCGTGCCGCTTCGTTTATCATGCAGTATGATGTCGTTGTTTTAGGGTTGGCTGCATGGTGGTCCGATGACGGTCGTAGAAATTGAATGTAATCTAGTAGTTAGCAACACGATTACTTACCTTAATGCAGATTGCTACAGTACCAGAATAATAAGAGAAGATTAAGCAACAACATCAGTCAAGCCTTATCCTATTAAGTAGGGGCGACTGTATGAATTCTACAATGCCACTGCTTTCGGTTTTGAGTCAATTTTTCCATTAGCTTCAAATTATAAAAGAAGATTGGCTTACGAAATTTCAAGGCTGTAGCAAGAGGAATAGACCTCTCTTTTCGATGGAGTAGAGAGAAATAAGCCGACTTCTCCCAAGAAACTGCTTTGAAGTTTCTTGCATCTTGACATTTTCCTGTTTTTTGGTTTTTTTTTTTAATTTTATAGAGTTTTAGAGTGATGGATTTTTGTTGAGTTTGTGGACTTTTATTGAAATTGATAGACTTTACGCTGTTGGAGAATAAATGGTAATTCTTTTAAATTGTCAACAAATGTGTCGATTTTGTGTATTCAAATAATTTTATTTAAAGTTTTTTTTATTTTTTATCATTGTATAGAATATAATTGACAAACCTCAGAATCTGAACATGTAAAAAATGTTATTATCAGTTTAAAATAGTCATTTTGCACTTCTTCCTTCACATTTTTTTAACTAAAAAAAACACATGACGACTTTTTAGAAATGCAAATAACAGTTCCGTTATACCATATGCCAAGTTTAAATGAATTTTTTGTTTGGAAAAGAACATGGCCATCATAACAAGGGAGAAATTGGTATGTAACAAGGGTAACTAGTCACTAGTTAGGATATCTCGTCTCGTGTCTTTTGTCTAGCTAATGAGATAAATAATAACAGGATAATCTAGCAAGGCCCACCAAATTGGCCCAATTGACTACGTTTGGGCTCAAACCTAACATGTTTGGGCTTCAACCATACAATGATAACAGTAGTAATAATTTAAGCGCCAATCTCACTCCACCTGGGACTGGAAAAGCTGAATCGAACTCCCCTCCAGCTCGCTGTAATTTGCAAATTCCATCCGGGTCCTCTGCAATTCCGCAAGGTACAATTCTTCCTTCCCCCAAATTCCTAAAATTGCAATTTCTATAAACCCTAGATACCTTTTAACCCCCTTTTTCCTTTTGTTATTATGCTCCCAACTTGATACGAATTACCATACAATTTCAATTATGAACTGCTTTTATGGACTCCCTGATCACCCTTTTATTTTCCGGGAAAAAATGTGATGTAAAGCTAATGAAGATTGCGTTTTCCCTACTAAAAAGTTTAATTTTTTGTAAAAAAAAAAATCATTGAAAAGTAGTGAAAAATGCAATCTTTTAATATTTCTTAAATATGACTAATAATTTTAATTCTTTGTCAAAAAATTATAGTGATAAGTAGTGAAAGATGCAATTTTTTTATATGTTTGTAGACATAGCTGGGGAAGATGGAGAATATGCGGTATGCTGAGGAGCTTGTGAGGGAGTTTCTTGTGTTTAGAGGATTCACCAACACTTTGCAAGCTTTTGATTCCGAATTATCTACGGATATTGGTAAAGGGTTTCAAGTGGATAGGATAATGGAATTAATCTTCTCAGTGTATGTGCCTAAGTTTCAGGCAGATAAATTAGTTGGCCTGTTCAATTTTTTCAAGCTGTGTCTCTCTTCATCATCCGAGACCGTACTTTTGGCTACTCTTTCTAAATTGGAGGTGTCAATTCTACGGTACTACGTTGTTAATGCCATCCAGTCAGGGAGGAGGGACAAAGTTTTAGAGTTCTTTGGATTGAATGGGAATGATTTGTTGCAAAGGGGCGAGGATTGGACTTCATGGTTTGGTGGGTTTGTCTTTTCGTCTTTCTATTTTGGTATGATGAAGCTGCTGTCTTTCGTTGATTTACCTTTTCATATGTGTGATGCAGCCATTCCATATGTGAAGAAACCAAACTCTGATCCTGAGTTTCGTATATACTTTTCAAAGGAATGGTACGAGGCCTTGCGTTTATCTGTGAGGAATTTCTTTAGTGAAATCTTCAATGGTACTCATATCCTTCAAAATTGTTTTTTATTTTCATTTTTATATATGTTGTTATTTGAGAATGGGCTGTTTATCTTGGTACTTATTGCGTCCAACTCCATAGATTTTTGATTTATCAGAATTTCATAGCTACCATACAAAAACCAGTTTTGTTTGTATCAACCTTGCTCTAATTTATTTTGAGTTTGTATATTTCAAGTGAAAACGAGGTTAGTTTTGCATTGGTTTGTCCCCTTTTATTGAGCAATGTATCTAAGTTTGAAGAAAATGCCCTTAACTAAATCACGCATGCCAGCCCTTTTGAAAATCAGTTCAGAGAAGACTACTGTCAACCGTCTGAAAAAAGACATCAAGCAACTCAATCTCAAGCTGTCAGAACTTCAGGCTTTGTTGGAGGAAAAAGATGGTGAATTATGCCAGTTAAGAAGGTAAAGTTTTTCATTGTTTCATCCCTTTAGAGTTGAGAGTGTCACATTTTATAAGTTGTATATACTTGGTGCTAGGGTTCGTCAGTATTTTGAGACTATCATGTTTTTCTCTCTTGCTTATTCCTTTATTTCATTTTTGAAACTCAGTAATTGTTCATCAGTAGCCGATGCAAGCACTGAACGAACCAGGAGTTCATCAAGTTTAGTGCATGAGCAAAATCGTCTTATATCTAAAGATACTCAGGAAACTTGCCCTCCTGATACTTTTCAAGTAGGGGAAGCAGAGGTGGATCCAGATTGGGTTGTTGCTGGAAACATGGGAAGTAAACCAGAATTTAACATATCTAAGTCTGATCCTAATTTAAGTTCTCAATCAAGTCCTCGCGTGAGAGATGGTGGAACTGCTGATAGTATTCAGCTGTTCGAGGATGGCACCTATAATGGTAGGTAACATCTATGTCTGAATTATTTTTCCTTCGTGTAGTGGGGATGGTGCAGTAGTTGTTCTGGAGGTTATCTGTTAATTAACTGTGGAATATGATTGCAGAAAATGGCAGGGAAAGCCATGTAGAAGATTTCCCTGAAGTTAAGGTTGACTTCCAGGTAAATTTCTTCCAAGGCATGATTGGATCTTGATGCTACAAATTCAATTCATTGTGCTTTTGTAGTTTTGTTGCTCCCTTTTTTCTGATACTTTTCTTCAGCTTCACTTGTTTATGTTTTATTGGAGACTCCATAACTTTCAAATCATCATTGTTTTTAGGAGACATTTTTGGGCCACACAAGTCCAATAACTCGCTGTCGCTTTTCTGCATCTGGAAACAATATAGCCAGCGCATCTGAAGATGGCACAGTAAGGTATTTTTTCTATAGTTACAAAAGTGTTCAACTCCTTGACTATTGGCTGATTTCTCAACTCTTTGACCATTGGCTGTTTTCAAATCGTAATCTGTATTTGTTCATTAAACAGGATATGGACGTATGACTCATCAACTCCGTCATCTAGAAATGCAACAATTTATTGTGGAGCCAAGATATTGTCACTTGACTGGGAGTGTAAATCTGACCGATTGGTATGCAGATTAGATTTTCAAAGTGCACTCAGATATGGCTTGGCATTGGAATGTTAACCTGATTATTTGACATTGGAAATATCTAGTTTAAATGTTTTTGTTCTTTTGACAAAAGCTTCTCATAGGCACTGCTGATGGAGGCATTAAAGCATGGAATGTCGATGCAAAGAGAGTTGTCTGTGATCTTAGCACGAGTGAAGAATTTCCTAGGTTCAACTTCTTCCCAATGTTACTTGCGTACTATTGTGTACTTCTTGGTGCGCTTATTTACCTTTTTTTTCCTTCCTACAGTATCTTGGATATAAAGTGCAGCCCTGTAGAGCCAATTTTTGTTACTGCAGCAGCATCCAAGGGGTATGTTCTTTATGTAATCTTATCATATTGTCCATACACCTGTGTTTGATCAAATTCTCCGCACCTATTGTAACAATCCTCTTCAACTGAAGTATGGCATGAGCTCTGTGAACGATTATAATTTGGTCACGAAAGATTGTTCTTACAGTCTACTTACATGCATATATGTCCGTGTATGTGGGTTTGGGCATTAAATTTTCATGAATGTCAGTATTACGACTTTTATTGTATTTGTAGGCACGGATCAAGTTATGTTGATGGTATGGGGTTCGCTTCATTAACCGTGTGGAACATGAAGACGTGGAAGGCTATGGTATGTGTTTTCTCTGTACCAGAAGATCATATATGCCTGATATAGCAACTTATACTCTTTTGTCTTTTTCTTTTCTGAGAAGACACTGGTAATTTTATTCCTTAATAATCATTTGGGTTTTGTGAAGACAGTTCTTCCTCTTGGTAAAGATCCACCTGCAATTACATCCCTTAGTTTCAATCACAATGGGAAAATTTTAGCGGCCGCTGCAACTGATGGAATGATTCACATGTTTGGTATCCTTGATATATTTTTGATCACTTTTGCATTACTTGAGTGGTATTTATTTTTCCAAGATGGCTAAATTTATCGCCCTGAACAAGGGCATTTAGCTGTATGGTCAAGCCCTTGTCTTAATGGAATCATAAATGGATGCCCCCTTTCTCCATAGCTTAGCTTGCCTACATATGTACACGTACTCATAAATATATGAACACCTTAACAAGCCAAAGATATGTCTGCCTGTCTACAAATAACCGGGTGGCCTGCACACGACTCCGCTATAAGCTCCATTCTTTTTGGGCCTGATGAGACAAGTATTTTCAGTTTGGGAGTAGATGGAAAGGCAAGCGCTTTACGTTCATTTTTGCACCAAATTTTGATTAGAGAATTTGAAATTTGTCCCCGTTATTAGTTGAACTGCAGCTGGTCTTATGATTTTGTCATTCAAAAGTATTTGCCTAACAGAACTGTTTTGCGGTGTCAGGTGTTTGAATGGAGCTTGCAAAACCAAGGTCAAATCCTTTGGTCAAGGAACTGTAGCAGGTACTTTTTCTTTGGCATCCCAATATTATTAGTAGATATCGGTTACACTGCAGTCTTGTCAAACAAAACTATTTTGCCACACACCTGATTAATTTGCGCTGCTCGCTTCCATTCCATAGGTTCTGTGACCCCGAGAGCTCAAAAAATTGCAGACATGAAATGGCTTTAGATGCCAATGGGAGGAGACTGTTGGTCACATCCGGTTCTGTAAGAGCACCCATATACCAGGTTGTTCTCTCACTCTCTTCTCCATACATGTGTCTGGTGGCTTCGTTGTGTATAGCGTTTCCTGATTGTCGTGTTTTAAAGATCCGGGTGGTGCTTTCTGTTAACACAATTTTTTGTTTCATTAACTTGGTTCAGGTCCGGGGTCATGCGAATGGGTTGAGAACTCTCCCACACAGTGCTGCCATAACTACTGTAGATTGGCACCCAACTTTACCCATCTTCTTAACAGGATCAGCTGATAACTCTGTCCGAGTAACATCTTTGTCATAAATGTTTCCGACTTTTTCTCCGTGTTCTCAGCGTGCCTGACGTTGAATGAAGTTCACTCGCAGTGTGTTTGAACTGGTTTCGTTCTGGCTTTCATCCGTGCAATGTGTCTTGTATTCGTATGTAGGTGTAAATCATTGAACAGATTTAATAGAGCATAGCAATTCTTTTATGCACTGATCTTTTTCCGATCAAAACATTACATTGAATCTAAAAGTACGAAAGTTGAGCCACTCGAAATTTATTGAACTTTAGATGATTGTTGTCGGAACTATATTACACATGGCTAGGGCGCGACTTGGATGGGAATATCTGATTCCGATCCAAAACATTCCAAAATATTTCGACCAATTAGAATCTGAAATTCTGAGTTCGAAAAATAAAAAAAAATATGGGAAGATACGATCCGATAGAAAGTCAGTCCAGACAGCATGACAGAGCAATCTATTATACATAACCCTTTAGACAAACAAGATAGTTGATTGCCTTAAAAAAAAAAACAAGATAGTTGATGACATTTTATATCACATTACATCAGAATAAAAGAAAAACAAAAAACACTTCCGATATTATACTGAATATAAAAAAACGAAAATTGAGCCACTTGAAGTTTTGGACTACGCTTTTGCCCCAACGAGAGCTACGATATCACTTGTCGTCAACTTTTTTTTTCCCGATGATCATTGTGGTTCCATATCTACAAAGTCAACAAATAATATCTTAAAATTAAAGGTAAATAAATAAAAAGCTTAAAAATAATGTTTCGGCAGTCTTCTACCGAAATCTCATTAAACTTGGAAAAGTACAACTGAGTTTAACGGTGGAGTTCGGAAGTATATAACAATTTAGGAGAGTAGAGCTTTACCGTTTACCTTTGAAATCTCCCCTGCAGCTTTGCCTTCACAGGCAACGTTCTTCACATAATCCGAGCTTTTATATCATCAATGAACCGGAAATAGGCGTACCTCCAAGACGTCTTGAGAACTAAAGTACCACAAACACTCCAAAATCCTATGATAAATCCAAGCACCAAGCTAACATAAAATCCGAAGCTTATGAGACCAGCATCGTCTTGTTTGGTCTTGTCACTTCCACTACCATTAGGGACTGCAGGATCTTCTGTTGGTGCATCTCCCAGGCATTCTGGTGTGAGCGGTTGTCCGCAAAGTCCAAGATTTCCCGTAAATTGAGAAGCATTAAAACTTTGAAGTTGAGTACCTAGGGGAATTCTTCCTGATAAGTTGTTGTATGACAAGTCCAAGACACTAAGATAATGTAAGCTCGAAAAACTCGGAGGAATGCTACCAGATATCTGGTTTCGTGACAAATCAAGCGATTCTAACATCTCCAGCTGACCAAAGTTGTTAGGAAGCACCCCAGTAAAATTGTTACTTGACAGGTTCAGAGAAATTAACTTCAACAAGCTTGTTACACTTTCTGGAATGTCTCCGCTTAAGTTGTTGCTCGAAACGTCAATGCTTCTCAAAAGCTTAAGATTTTCGCCAAACTCAATCAATAGTCCTTTCCAAACCAGTTGCACAAACCCAAATACAGAGTAGTCCTTTACCTTGGGGGACATCGAAGACAAAGCTGTTATGTTAGGTAGGCAATGGGGCAAGGCTCCGGATAGATTGTTCTTGGAGAAGTCCAAAACATGAAGCGCATGAAGACTGCATAGACTTAAAGGTATGCTTCCATAAAACTCATTCGACTTTAAGCGAAGAACCAGCAACTTTGTTAGGCTCGGGCCTATCCATGTCGGTATCTTTCCAAATAGCTTATTTTCACCGAGGTCAAGAACTCTTAATTCTGTACAGTTCTCCAAAGAAGGCAATTCTCCGGAAAGTTTGTTATCCTGTAAGCGTAACAATACAACATCTTTTAAATAGCCTAATGAGCTTGGAATTTTCCCGGAGAGATTGTTCTTAGCCATGTTCAAGGCGAACAAACTTCGAAACTGCGTCCAACAGGTAGGAAGTTCGCCGGATAGCTGATTGTCGGAAAGGTCTAGATTAAACAAGTTTGGAGCTTCTGTTTTACAAAAGGAAGATAAGGGTCCCGAAAACATGTTTTGGGAGAGACGCAGGTTGGCTACACTTGAAGGAAACGGCGGAAGTGGGCCGTCCAAGAGATTAGATGACAAGTCAAAAGAAAAGAAGGTGAGGTTTTTTGTTGACAGATTTGGCAACTTTCCAGGGATTTGGTTCATTGATAGGTTTAACTCGACGAAGCTGGAAGACAGATCCCAAAACTTATCGGGTATAGAATCCGAAATCTCAGCATCAGCCATGTGAAGTGAAGTAAGTTTTTTCTGAGTTTGAATCCATTTCGGAAAAGCAGGGCCAACCTTGCAAAAGGACAATCCTAGAAGTTCGATTTGGAAAGGCGGATTCCAATCCGAGCTCAAGTTGAAAGACAAAGGATTATGAGAAAAATCCAGCGAGTTTAAACGGGAGAGATTGGAGAAGTGCACTTCAGTTATGACACCATTTAAAGAATTCCAAGAAAGATCCAAATCTTCGAGGCTGGAAAGTTGGCCGATGCTCTCAGGTAGAGATCCGTTGAGTTGATTTTGGGAGATAAATAACTGCCTTAACAACGAAAGACCTGTAAAATCAGGCAGTGATCCGGTGAACTGGTTTCTTAATAGGCTCAAGGATCTTAGCTGGGAGAGTGGCTGAAAACTTTTTGGAAGAGATCCACTTACGTTGGTGCCCTCAATGTACAATACTTTCAAGGATGAAAATCTCGTAAGGTTGTCAGGAAATGAACCCGAAAACGGGTTCGCACTTAAACACAAGAACTCGAGGGTGTCCTGAGCACAAGACAAGTTTTCGATAGAGTCTTCAAGTCTATCTGAAAGTGTGTTTCCCTGTAAATTCAACGACTCTAAGCTGCAAAGGTTTTTAAATGATTTTGGTATCCCGCCTTCAAGTTTGTTATACAAGAGATCCAGAGACACGAGAGAAACCATGTTAGCAAAAACATCTGGGAAGGGACCTTGCAACTGATCACCAACTAAACCAATGTGAACAAGGTTGGTGCTGACATTGGCCATCCAATAAAATATTGAAAGATCAAGAATATTATCCGACAGTTCAAGGACTTCAAGAGAGTTTGAAGAATTGACAAAAGAAAGCGAACTTAGTTCAACATTGGGAAGATTACACGAAGATAACTGAAGCTCAACAAGTGAAGGGAGTTTGCTTATAGATTCTGGCCAATTTACAACCTCGGAAAAATTAAGATGCGACATATTCAAGTACCTCAAAGAAGAAAGATGAGATAACCACTCGAGATTTTCAAATGTGACATAGTTCCGTGCAAGATCAAGAGTATACAAACTAGAGAGATTTCCGAGTTGGGGAGGAATTGGTCCACTAAGTTTAGCACCTGCTAGTTTGAGTTGTTCCAATCGACTCAGGGAACCGATGAACTTGGGAATTTCTCCTTGGAAATTATTGAAACTGAGGTCCAAGTAAGTTAGATATGGCAATTCAAGTAGAGAAGGAGCAATCACACCGCTTAGAGGAGTTCCAACATGAGAAATATCAGAATAATTGTAATAGAGATCTAGCGTGACAACATGACCTGTTTTGTTGTTGCAGGCGATTCCTCTCCAGTCGCAACAATCTTTGCCGGTTTCCCAAGAGGCAAGAACGTTGGACTCGTCGATGAGGTCCTGTTTGAACTGAAGCAGAGCGGCTTTTTCTGCTTGTAAGCACCTGATGTTGGAACTGATTCCAGCACTCAAACAACATTTGACAGATGTAAGAGCGAACAAGACAGAATATATGATTGTGAGCAACATGGTATGTGAAATTGTGAATTGAATTGTATGTAGATTTGGGAGCGAAAAGCAAGACATGTTGCTTTATAGATTGATCCTTTTTTGTCGTTCTGTGGACTTTGAGAAAAACCATGCAGAGGAGGAAAAGTGGTAGAGAAAAGGAGGGAAAGAGGTACATAAAGAGAAATGGGGATGACGATTCTCTCTGGATCCTCACGTACCATTCGTTCATTGAACATCGTGCAGTTAGAAATCATTAGATATTGTTTGTGTTTAATTTTAAATAAAATATTTAAAATAATTTATAATTGCATGATGTACGATAAAATCCTCCTCATTCGAGGTAGATGAATGAATGCTCACACAGTAATGTTGACTTGGAAAAAAATGATGATTTTTCAGGATGTAATTATTATGTTTGACTATAGTTACAAAAGTGCTATATTTATTGTTCAACTCTTTGACCATTGGCTGTTTTCTCAACTCTTTGACCATTGGCTGTTTTCAAATCGTAATCTGTATTTGTTCATTAAACAGGATATGGACGTCTGACTCATCAACTCATCAACTCCGTCATCTAGAAATGCAACAATTTATTGTGGAGCCAAGATATTGTCACTTGACTGGGAGTGTAAATCTGACCGATTGGTATGCAGATTAGATTGTCAAAGTGCACTCAGATATGGCTTGGCATTGGAATGTTAACCTGATTATTTGACGTTGGAGATATCTAGTTTAAGTGTTTTTGTTCTTTTTGACAAAAGCTTCTCGTAGGCACTGCTGATGGAGGCATTAAAGCATGGAATGTCGATGCAAAAAGAGAGTTGTGTTAGAGAAAATGTAGAAATATAGAGAATAATCCGAATGATAACTTTGAGGTACGACTTGAATCGTTTTTTTAAAGTGTTATTTGCCCCCATTCGAATGAGTTTGCTAAAGGGTTATTGGCAAATCACTTACAAGATACAACAAAGTATAGAATATTTGATTAGTAAAACCGAATTATATTCCCTTAGAAATAAGTAGAAAGAAATTGTATGAATGTGATGAAGAGAGAAGAGAGAGCAAGGAAATTATGTATACAACAAATTTCTAAATGATTTTTCTTCTATTAATGTGACCAATATATATAGAGAGAATTGCACATTTTAGACATATCATTTGGTTTGAGTATGCCTTTTCAACATGGAATACAATTTATTGCAGCAGTATATTTAATGGACATATATGATACAAAACATCAATTACCCAAATGTCATATATGTTATAAAGCATGCGGTTAGATACCCGGTCAATGGGTATGTCTGTTAGCTACAATGAAAAGTTGCATGGCTTTTCTTGAAAATATCTAATTATTGGGCAAAGAACCCCTACTCTTTTCTACCAACTCAAAACGCACGCATACACATATGCCTATTTTATATATATATATATATATATATATATATATATATATATATATATATATATATAGGAATTGCTTAAGGAGAAGGATTCCTATTTTTTACAAGAATGATCTATGAGGTGTAACTTGAAAAATAGTCGGTTTGGATCGTTGAAATTAGATGTAGA
The DNA here is from genome assembly GCA_036320875.1 of Cotoneaster glaucophyllus. Classification (NCBI taxonomy): domain Eukaryota; kingdom Viridiplantae; phylum Streptophyta; class Magnoliopsida; order Rosales; family Rosaceae; genus Cotoneaster; species Cotoneaster glaucophyllus. The sequence continues at coordinate 27,658,953 of CM070062.1, forward strand.
GTGGGCCCCACACCTAATCCCCATTTTTTGAAAAAAATGGATATCCCTTTCCTTAAACAACCTGTATATATATATATATATATATATGTTGAAAACATCAGCATTGTTTGAAAACTTTAGCTGATGAATGAATGCCCACAAATGGATTTCAACAATGCAGACTAATGAAAACATTGGCAGTAGACTTTGGAATTGTAGGACTCACATTTTCAAAGCTATAGGTTGTAACTTTCAACGTAAAGTTAATGCATCAGTATTGGAGTTGCTCTATAAATAGAGCACTCCGTATGCTTGTAAATCATTCACTGACACAGAGAAGAAAGAAAGATTAATACTTCAGTATCCATTCCCCTTATTAATTTGTCATCTCTTTGCGTTTTAGTTACAGTGTGATATTTTACAACTGCTTCGCTCCCACCACTAGTAAAGGTTATCTCTCTAACTTTTACATATTTATAACATGTTATCAGCACGAGTTTCTAAAATATAACTATTTCCCTTTCCTCTTCACTAAAAGAAATCATTCTCTCATTTCTCTTCGCCGAACGAAAGAAAAAAAAAAAAAGTTTCCTATGAGGATTTTACTGTTCATCTTCTTCCTCTGCCTCAACTACGCGATATACCCTCGCGACGAACTGTTTGCACCATGCCTGCTTCTAGTTCTCAACCTAACGGTTACTTATATCTTTGATTTCTTGTTTGGTTTAGATATTGATTCCTAACCCATTATTTATTTTACTGCAATCCAAGATGGTGCGGTACAATCGCCCATCTTGAACTGCAAATTTAATCTTACTGCGATCCAAGATGGTGCGGTATCATCGCCTATCTTGGACTGCAGATTTAATTTTACTGCAAATTTTAGGTGGAGCGGTATAATCGCCCACCCTACCCTGCATATGTAAATTTGATTGCTGTTTAATTTTACTGCAATTTTAGGTGGAGCGGTATAATCGCCCATCCTGCTCTGCGTATTTAAATTTTCCTGCTACTTGAGTGGTGCGAAATAATCGCCCATTCTATGTTATATTATTTCAATGAGAATGGTGCGGTGCAATCGCCCTTCTCATTCATCTTGAAAATCTCGAGCTAGAAGTTTCGAGTGCTTATCATTTTAGCCTGAAGATCAAAATGAAAAATTTGTAAGAACCAGAAGTTCTAACATTATATTCCTCCAGGAATACATATTATTGCAAGTTCTTACACATCTCATTTTTCTTTCAGTAAAGAAAATGGCGAACTTGGCAAAGCTTAATTATGCTGCCCTGGACATTACCGGGAAGAATTACCTGACCTGGGTACTGGATACCAAGATTCATCTGGAAGCAGGGAATCTTGGAGATACCATCAGGAAAGAGAACAACTCATCCTCTCAAGATCGGGCAAAGGCCATGATCTTTATTCGCCGCCATCTTGACGAGGGACTAAAGAGCGAGTACTTAACGGTTGAAGATCCGTTAGCTCTTTGGAATGCCTTGAGAAACAGATACAATCACCAGACAACGGTGATTCTTCCAAGAGCCCGCTATGAGTAGACTCACCTGAGGATTCAGGATTTCAAATCAGTGGCTGAGTACAATTCTGCGTTGTTCAGAATTACCTCTTAGATGAAGCTCTGTGGGGATACTATCACTGAGGAAGATATGCTGGAAAAGACTTTCAGCACATTTCATGCCTCTAACGTGCTCCTACAGCAGTATAGAGCACGAGGCTTCACTGAGTACAATCAGCTGATATCTGTGCTCCTGGTAGCTGAACAGAACCATGAGCTCCTGATGAAAAACCATCATTCCCGACCCACTGGATCTGCACCATTCCCAGAAGTGAATGCTGCTTCCCTCGAAGTGAACGTCACATCCTCTGGTGGTCATAATCATAAACGAGGACATGGCCACAAATGAGGTCGGTGGAACAGGAAGGGCAAGAACCATAGTGGTCAGTTTCACAACCAGGTTCCGAGGCATAATTCAGGCCCAAGCTTCAAGAATGTGAATCGCCACAGAGGCAAGGCTCACATGAACAATGCTCCCAGAAACTCTGAAGGAGCATGCCATAGATGTGGTGGCAATGGGCATTGGGCGCGTACTTGTCGTACCCCAAAACATCTGGTGGATCTGTATCAAGCCTCCCTCAAGGAGAAGGGTTTCGAGACCAATTTTCTCGACCAGGCTAAACCAATGGACATACCTGATCCAGTGTCCAACTTATCAGGGCAGTTGGACACAACCCACCTAGATGTCTCGGACTTCATTATGGAAAGGGGGAATGAAGTTTACCGGTCCGATTGAATAGTTTATGTTTGATGTACTGAACTTGTAGTTCAAAAACTTGCATTTTAAATTCAATAAAAGTGGCAGTTGAATTTCTTGTTATAACATGCTTTTAATTGTGATTCCCTTACTCAGAAAGCATGGATAAGAATTATGGTCATTCTCAAAACAAGAGCAATGGCGAAGATATTTGTGTTGCAGACAGTGCAACCACACATACAATACTTCGAGATCGAAAGTATTTCTCAAACTTAATGCTAACAAGAATAGGGGTAACAACAATATCAGGACCTTCAGATGTGATTGAAGGCTCAGAGAAAGCCCAGATTATGTTACCAAATGGAACAATATTGTCCATACAGAATGCGTTGTACGCTACTCGATCTACTCGAAATCTGTTGAGTTTCAAAGACATACGTTTAAATGGATACCACATTGCAACGAAAAGTGCAGAAAATGTGGAGTATCTATGCATTACCTCCAATAATACCCAGAAGCGTATATAAGAGAAGTTGCGTGGGTTGTCGAGTGGATTGTATTGTACATACATAAAGACAATTGAATCACATCCTGTCATGAACCAGAAGCTCATTGATTCAAAGGTCTACATGCTCTGGCATGACCGTCTGGGTCACCTAGGATCTACCATAATGCGTAGAATCATTACCAACTCTAATGGACATCCATTATTGAGCAGACATATTGCTGTCTCAAATGATAACCCTTGCAAGGCTTGTTCTCAAGGGAAGTTGGTAATTAGACCATCATAACTAAAGGTTGATGCAGAATCCCCATCATTTCTGCAAAGAATTCAAGGGGATATTTATGGGCCTATTCAACCATCATGTGGACCATTTCGATATTTTATGGTTTTGGTTGATGCATCTACCCGATGGTCACATGTTTGTCTCTTGTCTACTCAAAATGTAGCTTTTGCGAGACTTCTTGCTCAGATAATTAAGTTACGAGCACAGTTCCCAGATTATCCCATTAAGTCAATCCGACTTGATAATGCTGGTGAATTTACATCTCAAACCTTTGATGATTACTGCATGACATTGGGCATTGATGTTGAACACCCTATTCCTCATGTCCATACTCAAAATGGTTTAGTAGAAGCATTGATCAAGCGGCTTCAGTTAATAGCTCGCACTCTGCTTATGAAAACAAAATTGCCAGTTTCTGTATGGGGACATGCAATTTTACATGCTGCATCATTGGTTCGATTGAGACCTATAGCCAACCACCAATACTCATCAGTACAACTCGTGTTTGGACATCAGCCAAACATTTCACATTTATGAGTTTTTGGTTGTGCTGTTTATGTGTCTATTGCACCACCACAACGAACTAAAATGGGACCTCAGCGCAGACCGGGAATTTATGTGGGTTTTGATTCACCATCTATCATTAGATATTTGGAACCCTTGACAGGTGATATGTTTACAGCTCGTTTTGCTGATTATCACTTTGATGAGACAGTCTTCCCACCGTTAGGGGGAGAAAAGACCGTTCCAGAAGAACGGAAAGAGCTGACATGGGTTGTTCCCACCTTGTCTCATTTTGATCCACGTAGCACTCAATGTGAAAATGAAGTGAAAAGGATTGTTCATCTTCAAAGCATTGTCAATCAAATGCCAGATGCATTTAATGATGCTATGAAAGTGACAAAATCACATATACCAGCTGCAAATGCACCTGCAAGAATTGATGTCCCCGTTGGACAAAATAAAGTGGCAGCGAATGATTCATCTGGTGCACGCCTGAAGCGTGGTAGACCCCCAGGTTCAAAAGATTCAGCCCCTCGAAAGAGAAAAACGAGGGCACAGCTGAATCCAAATGAAATCATTCAAGAAGAGAGAATGAATGACAAATCCACAATTCATGATTCTGTACTTCCAAAAAAAGAAAATGTCCTTGATGAGACACATGTCCCTGAAGAGACAGAAGTACATGAAAGCAAAGAAATCTCCATAAATTATGCATGTACTAATGAGTTGTGGGATCGCAATGAGATAACCATTGACGATATGTTCGCATTCGCTGTAGCCACTGAAATCATATTAAGTGATGATATTGAGCCCCACTATGTTGATGAATGCAAACAGAGACATGATTGGCCTAAGTGGAAAGATGCAATCCAGGCAGAATTAAATTCCTTGGAAAGGTGAAATGTTTTTGGACCAGTAGTCCAAACCCCGCCTGGTGTAAACCCTGTGGGTTACAAATGGGTATTCACAAGGAAACGCAATGAGAAAAACGAGATTGCAAGATATAAAGCACGACTCGTTGCACAAGGCTTTTCACAAAGACCTGGAATTGATTATGAGGAGACATATTCTCCTGTAATGGACGCAATTACGTTCCGTTACTTGATAAGTTTAGTGGTTTCAGAGAAACTTGACATGCGACTTATGGATGTCATCACTGCGTATCTATATGGAAAATTAGATACTGACATATACATGAAAGTCCCAGAAGGACTTAAGTTGCCTGAAACAACTAATAAACCACGAGGTAAGCTGTCAATCAAATTAAGGCGATCCTTGTATGGGTTGAAACAATCTGGACGAATGTGGTACAATCGTCTCAGTGAGTATTTGATCAAAGAAGGGTATATCAACAATGTCATTTGCCCTTGTGTGCTCATTAAGAAATCCAATTCTGGATTTGCTATAGTGGCATGTTGATGATATGAACCTAGTTGGAACCCCTGAAGAGCTCAATAAAACTGCTGAATATCTGAAAAACGAATTTGAAATGAAAGACCTTGGAAAAACAAAATTTTGTCTCGGCGTGCAGATCGAGCATTGTGCAAATGGAATTTTAGTCCACCAATCAGCTTACATTAAAAAATCCTGAAGCGATTTGGTATGGACAAGACTTATCCACTCAGCACGCCAATGGTCGTTCGTTCTTTGGACATTAAGAAAGATCCATTCCGTCCAAAAGAAGATGATGAATTGGTCATTGGTCCAGAAGTACCATATTTGAGTGCAGTAGGTGCTTTATTGTATTTAGCACAATGTACTAGACCAGATATAGCTTTTTCAGTCAATTTGTTAGCAATGTATAGCTCTGCTCCAACAATTCGTCATTGGAAGAGAGTCAAAGATGTATTGCGATACCTTCGTGGAACAACAGACATGGGTCTCTTCTACTCAAAGAATTCCACAGATGACCAAGTCCTTGTTGGATATGCAAATGATGGTTTTCTCTTTGATTCGCATAAAGCCAGCTCACAAACTGGATATGTGTTCAAGAATGGAGATACAGCAATCTCATGGCGCTCAACAAAGCAAACATTAGTTGCTACATTTTCAAATCATTCAGAAATACTTGCTTTACATGAAGCAAGTCGTGAATGTTCATGGTTAAGATCAATGATCCATCATATCCGGAATTCATGTGGTCTAACTTCGAAGACAGACAATCCAACTATCATCCATGAAGATAATGCAGCTTGTGTTGCCCAAATGAAGGAAGGATTCATCAAGGGCGATAAGACTAAACACATATCTCCAAAGTTTTTCAGTGCACATGAGCTTCAGAAGGCTATAGTTATTGAAGTCAGACAAATCCGTTCTAATGAAAATCTGGCAGACTTGTTCACCAAGTCTCTACCAAAATGCACGTTTCGAAAGTTAGTGCAAAGTATCGGATTACGTCGACTTACCAAACAGCTGAATTTGGAGAATGCGGAATCATAGGGAGATACATATCAGGGGGAGTATCCATGATACATGCATGTTGTACTCTTTTTCCTTCGATTAGGATTTTTCCCACTGGGTTTTTCCTATCAAGGTTTTAACGAGGCAACATAAGCATACTTAACACTATATCAACAATCTAGGTAAAGTTGTACTCTTTTTCCTTCGCTATGGTTTTTTCCCACTGGGTTTTTCCAAGCAAGGTTTTAACGAGGCAACTGATGTTGATATGTGGGCATCTAAGGGGGAGTGTTGAAAACATCAGCATTGTTTGAAAACTTTGGCTGATGAATGAATGCCCACAAATGGATTTCAACATTGCAGACTAATGAAAACATTGGCAGTAGACTTTGGAATTGTAGGACTCACATTTTCAAAGCTATAGGTTGTAACTTTCAACGTAAAGTTAATGCATCAGTATTGGAGTTGCTCTATAAATAGAGCACTTTGTATGCTTGTAAATCATTCACTGACACAGAGAAGAAAGAAAAATTAATACTTCAGTATCCATTCCCCCCTCTTAATTTGTCATCTCTTTGCGTTTTAGTTACAATGTGATATTTTACAACTGATTCGCTCCCACCACTAGTAAAGGTTATCTCTCTAACTTTTACATATTTATAACAATATATATATATATATATATATATATATATATATATATATATATATTCTTGAAATATCCTACAATCCTTCACTATTTTAAGAATATATAATAAATGGTATTATAATAATTCTCTCTTTACAATTAATCACAACCATACCGATATAATCAAGCATACAATAAAGGTGTCTTTCAAATTAAACCTTTAATTAGTGTAAGTAATTCAAAGTTATAACGAATGCAATGGTGACCTAAGTTTAAACCAACTATTCTTACGTTAAAACCGGAATCGCTACACACATGACTATGTCTTATTTCCCTAAAGAAATTTCTGAACTAATTAAGCACTATTATGGTCTTGTGCTTCATCCTGGTTTCATGAACATTTACAAGAGAAACTCAACTCTTGGTAGAAACGGCACCACTTCTTATGTTCATATAGGTGATGCTCATTCCTATGTCCCTGCTACTATAGACATAACTACAAATAACCTCATTAAGAGATAAAACTCATCCTCCTAAACGTAGCAGTCTTGCACTGATCATTCTGGAATGAGCTATATATTAATTTCCAGTGCTTTCACAACCACTTATTAATAATTTGTTATTACCCATTAAACTTTTAAACTAGTGATGTTCTAGAGATAGTCGGGTTACCATTATTGGTGGCTAATTTTCAGTGAAGAGTTTTAGCCTCATTCCACTAGATGTACTAACTACCAAATCTCTTGAAAGTGCTTTCGTTAACGGATCCACCAAGTTATTACTTGATTTAACATAAATAATATTAATAACTCCATCAATTATTAATTGCTTGACATATTCATATCCCAAGCTAATATGTCTGCACTTTCCATTGTATACCTTATTGTATGCTCTAGACAAAGTAGCCTCACTATCACAGTATAAAGAAATGGATGGCATTGGTTGTCGCCACAACTCTATTTCCAATAACAAATTTCTAATCCATTCCGCTTCTTTACATGCTGCCGCTAATGCTATAAATTCAGATTCCATAGTTGAATGTGCTATAGATGTGTCCTCGACATACCAATTCATCTTCTTCATGTTTCTTTCGATCGGCAACAATTTTGTCTGAGTCTTTGTCACTTGGTTCACGAATAGGCTCCAATTTCGGGTCCAACACATATATGACATTTAGAATAGTAAGCATGAAATGCATCTTGTCCTTCCATCGGGTGAAATTTGATCCATCAAATTTGTCTAGCTTGTAGACATCTTGATTGATAATCTTCAAAGCCATGTTATCAGATTTGTTCTCCATGACGAAAATAACACTTTAAGATTGTTAGAGAAAATGTAGACATATAGAGAATAATTCGAATGATAACTTTGATGTACGACTTGAATCGTTTCCTTAAAGTGTTATTTGCCACCACTCAAATGAGTTTGCTAAAGGGTTTTTGGCAAATCACTTCCAGGATACAACAAAGTATGGAATATTCGATTAGCAAAACCGAATTATATTCCCTTAGAAATAACTAGAAAGAAATTGTATGAATGTGATGAAGAGAGAAGAGAGAGCAAGGAAATTGTGTATACAACAAATTTCTGAATGATTTTTCTTCTATGAATGTTACCAATATATATAGAGAGAATTGCACCTTTTAGACATATCATTTGGTTTGAGTATGCCTTTTCATCATGAGATACAACTTATTGCGGTAGTATATTCAATGGACATATCTGATACAAAACACTAATTGCCCAAAGGTCATACATGTTATAAAGCATACGGTTAGATACCCGGTCAATGGGTATGTCTGTTAGCCACAATGAAAAGCTGCATGGCTTTTCTTGAAAAGATGTAATTATTGGGCAAAGAACCCTACTCTTTTATGCCAACTCAAAACGCACGCATATATATATGCCTATTTTATATATATATATTCTTGAAATATCCTACAAGTTGTCTGTGATCTTAGCACGAGTGAAGAATTTCATAGGTTCAACTTCTTCCTAATGTTACTTGCGTAGTATTGTGTACTTCTTGGTGCGCTTATTTACCTTTTTTTCCTTGCTACAGTATCTTGGATATAAAGTGCAGCCCTGTAGAGCCAATTTTTGTTACTGCAGCAGCATCCAAGGGGTATGTTCTCTATGTAATCTTATCATATTGTCCATACACCTCTGTGTTTGATCAAATTCTCTGCACCTATTGTAACAATCCTCTTCAACTGAAGTATGGCATGAGCACTGTGAATGATTATAATTTGGTCACGAAAGATTCTTCTTACAGTCTACTTACATGCATATATGTCCGTGTATGTGGGTTTGGGCATTAAATTTTCATGAATGTCAGTATTACGACTTTTATTGTATTTGTAGGCACGGATCAAGTTGTGTTGATAGTATGGGGTTTGCTTCATTAACCGTGTGGAACATGAAGACGTGGAAGGCTATGGTATGTGTTTTCTTTGTACCAGAAGATCATATATGCATGATATAGCAACTTATACTCTTACGTCTTTTTCTTTTCTGAGAAGACACTGGTAATTTTATTCCTTAATAATCTTTTGGGTTTCGTGAAGACAGTTCTTCCTCTTGGTAAAGATCCACCTGCAATTACATCCCTTAGTTTCAATCACAACGGGAAAATTTTAGCGGCCGCTGCAACTGATGGACTGATTCACATGTTTGGTATCCTCGATATATTTTTGATCACTTTTGCATTACTTGAGTGGTATTTATTTTTCCAAGATGGCTAAATTTATCGCCCTGAACAAGGGCATTTAGCTGTATGGTCAAGCCCTTGCCCTAATGGAATCATAAATGGGTGCCCCCTTTCTCCATAGCTTAGCTTGCCTATGTATGTACACGTACTCATAAATATATGAACACCTTAACAAGCCACAGATATGTCTGCCTGTCTACAAATAACCGGGTGGCCTGCACTTGACTCTGCTATAAGCTCCATTCTTTTCGGGCCTGATGAGACAAGTATTTTCAGTTTGGGAGTAGATGGAAAGGCAAGTGCTTTACGTTCATTTTTGCACCAAATTTTGATTAGATAATTTGAAATTTGTCCCCGTTATTAGTTGAACTGCAGCTGGTCTTATGATTTTGTCCTCTCAAAAGTATTTGCCTAACAGAACTGTTTTGCGGTGTCAGGTGTTTGAATGGAGCTTGCAAAACCAAGGCCAAATCCTTTGGTCAAGGAACTGTAGCAGGTACTTTTTCTTTGGCATCCCAATATTACTAGTAGATATTGGTTCCACTGCAGTCTTGTCAAACAAAACTATTTCGCCATACACCGGATTAATTAGCGCTGCTCCCTTCCATTCCATAGGTTCTGTGACCCCGAGAGCTCAAAAAATTGCAGACATGAAATGGCTTTAGATGCCAATGGGAGGAGACTGTTGGTCACATCCGGTTCTGTAAGAGCACCCATATACCAGGTTGCTCTCTCTTCTCCATACGTGTGTCTGAGTGGCTTCGTTGTGTGTAGTGTTTCCAGATTGTCGTGTTTTGAAGATCTAGGTGATGCTTTGTGTTAACACAATTTTTCTGCCATAACTACTGTAGATTGGCACCCGACGTTACCCATCTTCTTAACAGGATCAGCTGATAACTCTGTCCGAGTAACATCTTTGTCATAAACGTTTCTGACTCTATCTCCTTGTTCTCAGTGTGCCTGACGTTGAATGAAGTTCACTCGCAGTTTGTTTGAACTGGTTCGTTCTGGCTTTCATCCGAGCAATGTGTCTTGTATTCGTATGTAGGTGTAAATCATTGAACAGATTTCATAGAGCATAGCAATTCTTTGATGCACTCATCTTTTGCCCTTGGGGCTGAGAAATACCGTTTCCGATCCAAAACATTACATTGAATCTAAAAGAACGAAAGTTGAGCCACTCGAAATTTATTGAACTTTATATGATTGTTGTCGGAACTATATTACACATGGCTAGGGCGCAACTTGGATGGGAATATCTGATTCCGATCCAAAACATTCTAAAATATTTCGACCAATTAGAATCTGAAATTCAGAATCCGAAAAAGAAAAAAAGAATCATATGGGAAGATCCGATCCGATTGAAAATCAGTCCACACAGCATGACAGAGCAATCTATTATACATAACCCTTTAGACAAACAAGATAGTTGATGACATTTTATATTACAATGCATCAGAATAAAAGAAAAAGAAAAAAAAAACACTTCTGATATTACATTGAATCTAAAAGAACGAAAGTTGAGCCACTCGAAATTTAAATTTTGGAGCATGCTTCTGCCCTAGCGAGAGCTACGATATTACTTGTCGTCGACTTTTTTTTCTGATGATCCTTGTGGTTCCATATCTACAAAGTCAACAAAAAGTATCTTAAAATTAAAGGTAAATAAATAAAAAGCTTAAAAATAATGTTTCGGCAGTCTTCTACCTAAATATCTCATTTAACTCAGAAAATACAAACGAATTTAACGGGTGGAGTTTGGAAGTATATAACGAATTAGGAGAGTAGAGCTTTACCGTTTACCTTTGAAATCTCCTCTGCAGCTTTGCCTTCACAGGCAACAGTCTTCACATAATCCTTGCTTTTATATCATCAAACAACCCGAAATAGGCATACCTCCAAGAAGTCTTAAGAACTAAGGTACCACAAACACTCCAGAATCCTATGATAAATCCAAGCGCCAAGCTAACATAAAATCCGAAGCTGATGAGACCATCATCATCTTGTTTGGTCTTGTCACTTCCACTGCCATTAGGGACTGCAGGATCTTCCCTTGGTGCATCTCCCTGGCATTCTGGTGTGAGCGGTTGTCCACAAAGTCCAAGATTTCCCGTAAATTGAGAAGCATTAAAACTTTGAAGTTGAGTACTTGGGGGAATTCTGCCTGATAAATTGTTGTACGACAAGTCCAAGACACTAAGATAATGTAAGCTCGAAAAACTAGGAGGAATGCTACCAGATATCTGGTTTCGTGACAAATCAAGTGATTCTAACATCTCCAGCCGACCAAAGTTGTTAGGAAGCACCCCAGTAAAATTGTTTCTTGACAGGTTCAGAGAAATCAACTTCAGCAAACTTGTTACAATTTCAGGAATGTCTCCGCTTAAGTTGTTGCTCGAAATGTCAATGCTTCTCAAATGAAGAAGATTTTGGCCGAACTCAATCTGTATTCCTTTCCATGTCAGTTGCACAAACCCAACAATTATTTTGTCCTCCACCTCGGGGGACATCGAGGACAAAGCTGTTATGTTAGCGAGGCAAGGTGGCAAGGGTCCGGATATGTTGTTCTTGGAGAAGTCCAAAACATGAAGGGCAGGAAGACTGCATAGACTTAAAGGTATGCTTCCATAAAACCCGTTCGACTTTAAGCGAAGAACCAGCAACTTTGTTAGGCTCGGGCCTATCCATGTCGGTATCTTTCCAGATAGTTTATTGGCACCGAGGTCAACAACTCTTAATTCTGTACAGTTCTCCAAAGAAGGCAATTCTCCAGAAAGTTTATTGTCCTGTAAGCGTAACAATACAGCATCCTTTAAGTAGCCTAATGAGCTTGGAATTTTCCCTGAGAAATTGTTTTTAGCCATGTTCAAAAAGAGCAAACCTTGAAACTGCATCCAACAACTAGGAAGTTCACCGGATAGCTGATTGTCGGAAAGGTCTAGATTAAACAAGTTTGGAGCTTCTGTTTTACAAAAGGAAGATAAGGGTCCCGATAACATGTTTTGGGAGAGACGCAGGATGGCCACACTCGAAGGAAATGGCGGAAGTGGGCCGTCCAAGAGATTGGATGACAAGTCAAAAGAAAAGAAGGTGCAGTTTTTGGTCGACAGATTTGGCAACTTTCCATGGATTTGGTTCATTGATAGGTTTAACTCGACCAAGCTGGAAGACAGATCCCAAAACTTACCAGGTATAGAATCCGAAATCTCAGCATTAACCATGTCAAGTGAAGTAAGTTTTGTCTGAGTTTGAATCCATTTCGGAAATGCTGGGCCAACCTTGCAAGAGGACAATCCTAGAATTTTGATTTGGAAAGGCGGATTCCAATCCGAGCTCAAGTTGAAAGACAAAGGATTATGAGAAAAATCCAAAAAGTTTAAACGGGAGAGATTGGAGAAGTGCACTTCAGTTATGACACCATTAAAAGAATTCCAAGAAAGATCCAAATATTCGAGGCTGGAAAGTTGGCCGATACTCTCAGGTAGAGATCCGTTGAGTTGATTTTTGGAGATAAATAACTGCCTTAACAACGAAAGACCTGTAAAATCAGGCAGTGATCCGGTGAACTGGTTTAGAACTAGGCTCAAGGATCTTAGCTGGGAGAGTGGCTGAAAACTTTTTGGAAGAGATCCACTTACGTTGGTGCCATCAATGTACAATTCTTTCAAGGATGAAAATCTTGTAAGTTTGTCAGGAAATGAACCCGAAAACGGGTTCCCACTTAAAGACAAGGACTTGAGGGTGTCTTGAGCACAAGACAAGTTTTCAACAGAGTCTTCAAGTCTGTCGGAGAGTTTGTTTTCCCACAAATTCAACGACTCTAAGCTGCAAAGGTTTCGAAAGGATTTTGGTATCCCCCCTTCAAGTTTGTTGTACGAGAGATCAAGAGAGACGAGAGAAACCATGTTTGCAAAAACATCTGGGAAGGGACCTTGCAACTGATCACCAACTAAACCAATGTGAACAAGGTTGGTGCTGACATTGACCATCCAATAAAATATCGAAAGATCAAGAAAATTGTTCGAGAGTTCAAGGACTTGAAGAGAGTTTGAAGAATTGACAAAAGAAAGCGAACTCTGTTCGACATTGGGAAGATTACACGAAGATAACTGAAGCTCAACAAGTGAAGGGAGTTTGCTTACTGATTCTGGCCAATTTACAACCTCGGAAAAATTAAGACCCGACATATTCAGGTACCTCAAGGAAGAAAGTTGAGATAACCACTCAAGATTTTCGAATGTGACATCGTTCTGTGCAAGATCAAGAGTATACAAACTAGAGAGATTTCCGAGTTGGGGAGGAATTGGTCCGCTAAGATTGGCACCTGCTAGTTTGAGTTGTTCCAATCGACTCAAAGAACCGATGAACTTGGGAATTTGTCCTTGGAAATTATTGAAACTGAGGTCCAAGTAAGTTAGATATGACAATTCAAGTAGAGAAGGAGCAATCAGACCACTTAGAGGAGTTCCAACATTATAAATATCAGACAAATTGTAATAGAGATCTAGCGTGACAACATGACCTGTTTTGTTGTTGCAAGCGATTCCTCTCCACTCGCAACAATCTTTGCCGGTTTCCCAAGAAGCAAGAACGTTGGACTTGTCGATGAGGCCTTGTTTGAACTGAAGTAGGGCGGTTTTTTCTGTTCGTAAGCACCCGATGTTGGAACTGATTCCAGCACTCAAACAACATTTGGCAGATGTAAGAACGAACAAGACAGAATATATGACTTTGAGAAACATGGTATGTGAAATTGTGAACTGAATTTGGACGTGAAAAGCAAGAGATGTTGCTTTAAAGATTGATCATTTGATGTTGTTATCTGGATGTTGACTGCATAATTAAAATATGATGGAGAACAAATTCGTGGAAATTGGGATCGCACACTAACGGTATTTGAAGTCAATTATGCATTTTCGTGTGGGAAAATTAAAACGCCGGCAGTGCGTGATTGGTTTCAAATCAACGCGGAATATGCTGGGCAGAGGTGAAAGGGATGTAGTTAGTTTTAATACCTTTTGCTTACAAAAAGGAACTGAAAAAGTCATTGTATTCCATTTGATATAATATGAGTCTATGACTATCTGTTTGTTCTTAAGTTTTATATGGGTGGCAAAGTCAAGAGTAAACGCGAAGATAATATTTATAAATCAATAGAAAAAATGGGGGTTTCAATTGGAATAATAAGGTGAATTGAGGTGTTTTGTCCACCTCTTTCACGGATTTTAAAACTTGAACGTCTAACACTGGGACCACCCAAGATTCGAATCACTCATCAAGTGTTCGACAAATGCTTCGGTAAATAAACTGAACTTTTTGTTGCCTGTTTCTATATTAAAAAAAATAATAATAAATAAATAAAACTTGAACCTCTAACACTGAGACCACCCAAGATTCGAATCTTAAATCCGCCATTGATCAAAACGATTGGTTTTAACCTGACAAACAGACCATTAAAATAAGTTGAACTGAAGAATTACATGAAATTGCACTTGGAATATTAAACGGCCTGGTACTAGCACACCATAATAATTGAACATTCAGGCCAAAAAATAAGGGGATGAACATTGGTATGTAATGTGAGAATTAATCCAAAATTTTCATCAGTTGTTCAACCTCTACAATGCGGAACTATGACAGTTGGGGGCAATTGTAGGACCATTATTTGTAGGATGATGTTGCAGGTGGCATCTAAGGGCCGACCGTCCGGAGGTGACCTTCCCTGTCCACATGAGTCCCTTACACAATGTACACACATATCACTAATCCAACTTCTACTGCAGGTTTAAGAAAAATGGATGATTTCACCACTTCGGTACTCAGCACGGTGAAACCTCATCATGCTGCCGTAACTATACATAATCTCTGACATGCATGCTACAATGGTTAGTGGTATAACAACTCCAGCAGAGTCAGAAACTAAACCGTCCTTCGACACTCCGGCACGGTGAAACCTGATCATGCTGCAATCTCAGTCATCATCTTCATCTTCAAGTACCATCCTTGACCTCCTTCTGCTTACACCACTCACTGGCAATGTACCTACATCATCCTCCGAATCTGCCAAATCAGTGTCCATTTCCTGATGTGGCAAATCCTCCAAATTTTTCACAGGTCCAACATCTAATGGATTACCACTGCCGGCGCCTGTGACTTCAGCTTGGTCTGTGCCATTCAGACTAGCACGTTTCACAGCAGCACCTTCGTCAACTTCATTTTCCAAAACAGTGCCGCTTTCTGTTCCCTGAATGGAGATGGCTTTGGAGTTTTGATCTATGGACTTGGAAAGGGATCGCCTAGTTTTCCTGTATCCAAAAGAACAATTTTTTTATTAGAAAAATGGCTACCTTACATACACAATCAGAATCCCACGACTATAATTATTCGAATTCTTCTTTTTTGTTTTTTTTTTCTCAGGGGGAGGTTTGAGGATGGGAGAGAGGGAAGAGATTTACTTGAGAACAGAGCTTAGGATTTCATCATCAGAATCATCTTCCAACGCTTCTCGTCCAGTAGTCTGTTCTAGCAACTCCTCGCTATTATCCTTCTTGCCCCTAGAAAGTTCGAACAAAATGTTGTCAGACATAGGTATTTACACATCTATGTATGCATGCGTGTGTAAAGATGGAACCAACATGAATTTGGAATGTACAAATACACATTCCTATAACTTAATTCGGAATATGGAAACCGAACTGAATAATGAATTTAATAACCATATATTGTAAGGTTTACGTAAAGATATTGGAGTCTGACATATGCAGTAAAAAATGTCAAAACACAGAAAACTGAGATGGACATACTAATCATTGACATTTACCTTTTCATTAATGAAAACAGCGTTTCATCATCAGAGTCGTGCATTTTGTTTGCGTTAGAGTCACTATGATCCTCATCCTTCAGCATGCCACCTGAAGGCCTCTTCTTCTGAGGAATATGCAAACCAAGCTGCTTAAGCTTACGAGAAACTTGAGGAGCTGTGAATTTCCCATCTCCATCCATTGCATTTGCAATCATATGGCTGCACTTCTTATGGTCTTTAAATCTGGGAAGATCAAAGAAAGCAAATTCTTCTTTAAAACAATATAATAGTAAACTTCCATTATCTACTTTTCTTTGGTAATCCTTCAGCATTTATCAAGTGAGAAGATGTCAAATCTCATATTTCCACCAAGCCACCAAGTAATACTCACTGCTCATACAAAGCTCTGATATTAGCTTCCTGATCTTCACTGAGGGCACGGACCCTTTTTCGTGCTCGCCTATAAAAATATCAAGGTCAAATTAATTAACAGCTGGAGCAGCGAAGCAACACAAACAAAACCAGCATGCATTACGATTTGCCATGAAATGAATGGCTAATTGACAAAACACTTACAAAGGCTGGCTTTTTGATTCAGAATGAGTGTTAACTGCTTTCTCTACTCTTCCATCTCCATCAATTTGACTAGGCCCAGTGGAAACAGATTCCTGAGCTTTCCGAATTCTTTTCCTTCGTGCAACTTTCAGCCCTAGCTGTTTAAGCTTGTTGGAAATTTGAGCTGATGAAACTTTACCATCAGGATCAAGAGCTTCCGCAATAAGATGACTACAATTCTGGTCAACCTTGAATCTAGATTGGCCATATTTGTTAGGAAAGATTTCAGTAAAGCTGGATGAAAAAAGTAGGTTACACTGCTAAAACAATATTGGCACAACTCAAATTATGAACGCACGTCATGGCCAATGCTTTTTATATTATTCTTTCAGCTGATATCAGGTGTACCATGCCGAGTTAAAGGCTCAAGAAAGAAGAAAGATCTTAGATCAAGGAACCATACTTCTCATACAGATCCTTAATTTCCATCTCCAGTTCAGCTCCAATAACAAGTCGCTTGTTTTTTCTAGAAACCCTCTCAGTTTCATTCTCTATGGACTTTCCCTCACTGCAACAGTCGAATGCATCACGGTCTCATTAAGATGACAATTTATAAACAATATTAATCAAGTTGTAAGTATATAGGACGTACTTGTCATAATTAGCTTGCCCATCAGTCTCATTATCTGAAATATATGCAGTACCTCCCTCCGCTTTGCCAGAATTTTCTCCATCACTGTAAGAAAAAAGAAGGCATATTCGTTAGCTCCTCTTGCGGTATCTCATCCATTCAGAAAATTCCGTACTTTTTTTTGTCCCTTTGGTAAACTTGTTTCGCAAAATTCATTCATATATCACAATTTCCCGCTTAATAGAGGCATCTGAAACATGTCTTACTTCTCATATCCAAGGTCATGAGAGAGCACGACATCAGCTTCATCTTCACCAAGTGCATCTGCTATGCTTCTACTTGTCCACCCTTTGTCCAATGATTGACCAATTTCGTCATCCCCTAAACTGTTTGCCCAGTTTCTAGTTTCTTTCTTCAAATGGCCAAGCTCTTGCAATAAATACTCAGCATTGATGTAATGGCATTCTTTGCGAGTTTTCCAGAAGAGAACTTCCACAAAAAGTAGGGGTTGATTTTTCATTTTTTTAAGCATTTTTCTGACCAAACTTTTCAAAAAATCGACAATATTTTCATACGCCTTGCATGGACATGACTTCTGCTCAGCTAGAATGTCATAGAATGTAGTGAGGAGTGATAACTGCAAAAGTTTTTCCATGAAAACTTTAGATGAAAAATGAACTTGAAATGGCTACTTAAAATTAATAAAGTTGATGCATAAAGTTTCACCTGATACAACATCGGAGAGAGCCCCAGGTCATCACTTATCCTTCGCAGCATGCTAACTATGTAGTGATTTGTACTGGTTGAGTTATTCTTATAAAACTTAAGCAACCAACACAACTTCTGGATGATGCTGTGGCTTGCAAAAGCAGAAATCAAAGTTGACACCTTAAAATCAACTTCATCAGTTGCAGCTACCTGCTCATCAGCAGAAGAATCGCCTGTGCTATAACCAAGATCACCATTGGCATAGTCAGAATCTCTGCGCTCGATCTGTGCCAGACTGTCTTCAATTTTTTCTGTCTCCAACAAAGATGTTTTGCATTCGTCAGGCTGATCAGGGATAATGGTGTCTTCTTTCCCATCAGAAATTGTGTTTAGGCTTCTCTTCTCCGACACACTGACATCTGTTGATTGCTCTTCATTGGAGATGCCAATCTCTTTTTGAATGGTAGCATGTTCTTCTAAGAGTTTATTTTCTGTTTCCTTCTCAATAGGTGTTTTCTTCTTCCTCACTTTCCTAGATTTTTTAGAAACCTTAATCATAAAAGGAAATTGGTTTTAGTAGTGACTTTTTTTTTTTTTTTCCAAATGGTTTTAGTAGAGAGACAATAATATTTTCCCCCTTCCCCCATCCAAAATTATGAATGCTACATACCCTCAAAGTTCCGCCTGCTTGAAGGTTTTCCATGAGCCGTAAAACTTTATAAACCATATCTATCAAATCTGCAAGATCACTGACAAAGAAAACTTGTGAATATGAAATAAAGGCATTCAAACAAGAGAAAAAAAATGTAATGAATTTTGGAATAACTTGCTTTTGATCAAAGACAAATGGATATTAAATCTCTTTTTCCTGGTACGTGTTTGAACAGTAGTATGTTAAGGGCACGTGTTTCTTGATGGTCAGGGAAAAGTCCTACTCCCCTGTAGAATGCTGAATCATCTCCCTTTCTTAAAGATTGCATATCTAAAATTGGATGCCCAACAACAAAAGAAAAAAAATCCTCTAATCTTTTGTTAAAACTCTCTGATACTGACACAACTACTAAAGAGAACCTCTCAACAGGATTTCAAAAGGTGAAAAAATCATATGTGGAAATTTAAAAAAAGTGTGCATGTGGATACAAAAAGGAAAAAAAATACCTTCTGGGTTGTTTGTGAGTGTCAAATGATTTGAGTAAATTTATGAGGAAGTGAGTCATCCCCTCATCAGTCTGATCATAAAATAACTTGTAGAGAAGTATGCGAGCTGTTTGAGGCTCCTTGGAATCTGCTGGCAACAACTTAAGCACCAAATCTAGCATGCGAATCTGAAAGAAAAAAAATTAGTTAAGAAGCATGTTGCAAGGGCATAATTAAAATACAGTTCTGATCCCAACTTCGCATGTCAATAACTTGCATAGAGCTTTTGAGATATGGCAACTTAAAATATGTCCTTCTAATGACCCCTAAACTGCACTTGGTCCCTATAAAACTATGTACTTTTTTCCATCATTCATTACACCAATGTCCCTTTGGTAATGGGTACAAGATAACAACAGAAATTTCAGGGAAAAAAACTCTACTCTGTTGTGCTAATAAAATGAACTTGCATGGAAAGTAACTTAGGCCACAGAGAAGTTTATTGGAAAGTAATTAAATAATTACCATATTTTTCATAAGGGAACCAGCTGCAGACAAAAACTTGTAGTCATGTGTTTCCTTCAAGCTATCATATGCATAACGCCACTTTGAAATGACTAGTTGAAACATCGATTCGTTCACCGACGCTGCAATGGGTCCGCAAACATCACCTTTGAAGAATGTGCTATCAGCATCTTTATCGGTGGGAGCTTCAGTTGGATCTGCTTTTGTGCCCATGCTTGGCTGTTAAATCATAGAAGATCCAGGTTAAACAATTAAAAGTCTCCAACAAGAAATGTGACTTGAGCTTTGTGGTAAACTGACCCAAAATGACGACCACTGCGCATAATGGACTCATTATATCAAATTAAAATCTAAACCCTTTAGAATGGATAATGGAGAAAGACCATAGTTGCATTGATTAAGTTGCAGGTTGGGATGGATTGAGATGAGAAATATTGGTCCTTCTACGTGCAAAATGGTTCGTTTCTAAATTCTGAAAAAATGAGTCATGTTTGCAGAAAGAGTTTCATTTTGCAAAAGTAATTACCATGTCCATTCAGGAAACAACTAAACATGGTTATCCAACATAGCTTGTCTCACCTTAGAAATTGAAGACTTGTGATACTGGAAAGAAATAGCAAACTGAGCAACTTGAAAGAAGACAACAATATCACTCTTCTGGATTGAGGGGTGTTCCTTTTCAATATTCTCACGAATTGACTGCATCAGAACTGATAAACACGAACTACTTTGTAATTGTGCAATAGGACCATAATGGAACATCAAGAAAAAAAGAAGTAAACAAACATAAAAGAGGAACGAAAAAATGACATACCATTGTAACCCCCTGATAAAAACTGGTTTACAAAATCATGGAGCAATTCTAAAATCTTATCCTTTGTCGAAGGCAATGTCCCATGATCCCAAGCAATCTTTTTTACTGGACCCCGGGGATTATGTGGTTTAAGCATGGTTTTACAAGAGGTAGAAGTAGGCCTTCCCTTCAAAACTGCCACAGAACCATCCTGCGGAGGAAAGCCCATTATCATTAGAGAAGAACCAATAAGAAGTTAAAAACCTCACTTGCATCAGTCCATAGTGAAACTCCCTACCATGGTGAGCTGGGTAAATGTTCCACTAAAATGCGAATGGCGACTCATGTTACGTAGTCTAGAAAGTCTTTTTTTCTCTTCTTCTTCCTCCTCCATTATGGACTTGAGACTATTCAGAGAACCAACGGTGTTTCCATCCACCTAATAAATACAAGTAACCAAATAGACTATAAGAAAATGGCTATCAATCACTGCATGAGTAATGTAAGTCGTAAGATTAAATCATTGAGCAAATAATTCAAAACTCATAAGTTCAGAATATAAAGCAACAAAAGGGAAGAAATTTCATTGGTTTAAATTTGTACTTTTTGTGGCTCTATCTATGTCTCACATCAAAGCTTCTTGTCAAGGTTTTGCTTTAATTTCTCCCATCATCTTATTTAAAATGCTCGCTAGCTCTGAACAAACCTCATTTTCCGTAGAAAGAATTCAGAAAGAGATGAAGAGAAACCAACCTTAAGACCTTTTGAATATGCGTTTGCAATCAATTCTGGTTCTTGACCCATGAATATGTAATGGAAAATTTCCAGTAAAAGCAAGTTATCTTGACAGAGATAGCTACGGGAATCACCAATATGCTGGGTTATGACTAAAACTATGTCCATCACGTTCTCATGAAACAAAAGTTCTAGAAATTTATCTCTGAGTGATACAAATTGACTGGCCGTTCCTCCAGCCTTCTGCTGCTGTGAAATTTCTTGAACAGCTAAGATGTTTCGGAATAAAGTAAGTACCAGCTGCACCAATTTCCAGTCATCCTCCATGAATGCATCACTGTCAAAAAGCGATGAGAACATGTAATTTTCAAGCAACCAACGATGCAGAAGATGAAGCATATGTAATCTTCTCACCGTTCCAAATTTTCCAGTGGGCTTTCCAGAAGCGATACTATAACTGCAACAGTATCACTAGATGTAATCGAAGACTTCAACTTCCACAGAAACTCTATCTGTTGTAAAACATCATTCGATGAAGGCTCAACTGGCATAGTTAGGAACACCAGAACCTTCACTGCAAATTCAAAACAATAATTAAATTCGTCCTTTTGGAGTACTGTTTAATAAACATGTAATGAAAAGATGAAAAGGATTTTACCTGCATTTAAAACCAAGTTGGTATCATCTTGGCAGTGTTCAATGATAGGTACCAAATGCTGATCTACAATATTCCATTTACAGACTTGCTTAAAAACATCCCGATTTTGCGGGTCATCACGCCTCAAAAACCTTAGCAAATCTTTCAGATTATCTGTCAATAACAAAGAAAAACAAATTTCATATCTCCCACCTGACTGGAGAAAATAACATTCCCAATCGACATCCTTTGCATCTAATCAATCGAGACCATACGATTCCTCGTGCATTCAAGCCAAATCCAAATAATTAAGAAAAAAAAATACCCATTGAACGTTTGGAATTAACAAAGAAAATTTTCGAATTTAAAAAATTAAACAGAAGAAAAATGATGCAACTTAGCCCGGTGGAATTTTACCTTCAAAATTAACCCATTTCCAACTATCAATGGTAAGTGAAATATATAAATCCCCCCAAATCTGCCCTAGTTTCGCAATCTTCTCCAACCAAAATTGCTACAAAGTCAATTTAACTAGGAAATTTTGAAATCCAAACTAAAATTATCTTCCATTTCCGGCATTTTCTCGGCATCCAAACGGAGATTTCTCGAAGACATAGATAACGTACCTAAGCAGTACTTGCCCTTCGAGTAGCCGATCCGGTTGCCATTGTCATCCTCTTCTGCAATCCCAAGATCGCAGCATATTACCGACAAGCCTTCCAAGTCCATCTTCCGTGAAACGGTGCCGTTTTCAACCTAGGGTTCGAGAGTTTGGGATTTCTGGAGGAGGTGAGGAGCGGAGGAATTTGGCGCGAAGAGCGATCAGATCTCCGAGAAAGGGTTTATTTTGAGGGTTTTGGTGGCGCCAATTTCAACTTGATTTTCCCGCGCTCCTCAGGCTTGGCCAAGGTTTTTTTTAGCTGATGTGGCCATTTAGGTGTACAGGTGTCAGCTGATGTGGCAATCGTATATAGGTTGGAATAGTTAGGTGAAGGAAAAGGATCCCATCCGGATCAAAACAGTGGGGATCCTAGGAATCCTTACATCCTAACCGTTTATCGTATATCGTACTGTTAGTTTTCATCAGATACTATTTGTGTTTAATTTTAAATAAATAAATTCAAATGATTTCTGACCGCACGATGTACGATGAACGGCTAGAATGTGAATTTTCTTAGGATCTTCATCATTTGGATCCGGATGGGATCCAAATCCTTAGGTGAAAACCATTGATTTTAAAAATCAGTTTTTCTAATAATGATGAGTAGCACAATTACCTATAAAGCACGTGTAAGGATTCTTTTTTCTTCAATGTGCAATTCAAACCGTCGATGCTCCCCCTCATGGGTGGCCGTTTGGTGACGTGAGCATGTAAGAGAACTTGTTCTGATATCACGAAGAAAGTTGAGGTTTCACTATAAAATCAATTGATAATATGAGAAGTAATCCAATTATTTATAAGCACGTGTAAAGTTCATTGTTTTCTAGATATGAGATTCAAACTCTCAATAATCATGTTGAAAATTACATAGACCGATAAATAATTGTGCGTGGATTAAAGTTTGTCACGTAGTGTTATTAATTTAGGCAATGTCATACAAAATAATTTCTCAAAATATACAGATAACAAATTCACCACATATGGCATTCATGTCCATTAGTGTAAAGTCATGTGAAGAAAAAATACATTACTACATTAAAATGCCAATGTAATAATGAATCGAAATATCACAGTGACGGTAAACTCAGTTATTCAAGTTGCTCAACTGGCAAACCAGCCCAGCAGCCCGCATACGCGGAAGTAGCACTGTTTGTCCGGAACAGGCCCAAAATAGTCTCGTGACCCGCCCGTTCCCCTTTCGAGACAAACTCCACTTGGAACGAAGGAAGTTGGGCAACTTGTACTTCGCCGCTACTTCGATACAACCAAAGCCCTTCCAAACTCTCTGTCTCTCTGTCTCTCTCTCTCTGGCGCCTCAAAACCTCCGCCAAAAGTAGCGGCGACTTCCACAACCTCCTCCACGTCCTTTTAAATCCCTCGGCCAGTCACTTCACCCTCACCATTGTCCTCTCAGAACCTCCGCCAAAAACCCGAATCTCTCCCTCTCTCTCTCTTCTCTCTCTCTCCTCTCTCTCCTAAATGGTGCAGGTGGTGGCTATGCGGGCGATTCAGAGCTCGATCCTCTCTCCCATTTCTGAATCCGCACACCGCCGCGCCGCCTTCAAGCTGAAGCCAGCCGACGAGCTTTGCGTACAAAGTTATGGCCTTTGAGGAGAAGCAGAGGGGATGGAGCTGGAGACTGTTTGGGAACAGGCGGTCTGAGATCACTGCGAAGCGTCCCCTTCAGACGGAGGTCGCTCCCGTCTCACCCGAAGACTCACCCAAGGTTCGTGCCACTACTCAAATCTTCCTTGTTCTTTGTTCGGACCTTGATGCGTTTGGCAATGCGGTCTAGTGGTATTCCTCCTTAGAGTAATTCCGAAGTCTCAGGTTCGATTCGCTTGGATGGAAAGTTCGATACTTTATTACGGACTTAGCTGGAATCCCCTACCTTTGCGTAAAAAAGTATAATCTGTTTGGTTGCCGAGAAATTGTAGAAAATCATAAGAAAAAAATGGAACTTTTTGTTTTTGGATGATGAATTGATAGTAGATAGGCTGATTTATAGATGTTTAGGGCTGTTTGGAAATGCTTTTATAGAAATCACTTATGCTCGTAATCGCTTTTATTACAATCACTTTGAAATTTTCATTTAAAGTCGAAGTGCTTTTAGAATGTATGCTAAGATTTGTTTAGTTTGTGTTGCTAATCAGATAGAGGAGCAGTGGAAGGCAATTCAGCAACTGGATGACCCAGCAGTGGGTATGTGGTCCAAGCCTGTTGTCAAACGTAAGACAAAGATTGTTTGCACAATTGGTCCTTCCACCAACACACGTGAAATGATCTGGAAGTTGGCCGAGGCTGGAATGAATGTTGCTCGTATGAATATGTCGCATGGAGATCACGCGTCTCATCAGAAAGTTATAGACTTGGTTAAGGAATATAATGAGCAACATAAAGACAATGTCATCGCAATCATGCTTGATACCAAGGCAAGGCTCCCTTATTGTTTGTTGTTATTCCTTCGATATCAAGTCGTTACATTAAATTGCTTATTTCTTTACTATTCGATTATATCTTGGTCATTCCATTGATGAAAGGTTGTTCTGTATCAGGGTCCTGAGGTTAGGAGCGGTGACTTGCCGCAGCCAATCAATTTGGAAAGCGGGCAGGAATTTACCTTTACAATCAAAAGAGGGGTTGGCACATCAGATTGTGTTAGCGTGAACTATGATGATTTCGTTAACGATGTAGCACCGGGAGACATGCTTCTGGTTGATGGTATGCTCAATTTTACCTTTCTTTTGGTTAAAAATTGAAATTATGTTTATATGCACTCTGAATCTTGATTTGCGCTGTAGGTGGTATGATGTCATTTCTGGTGAAGTCCAAGACAGAAGAATCAGTGAATTGTGAAGTTGTTGATGGAGGAGAGCTTAAGTCTAGGCGACATTTGAATGTGCGAGGGAAAAGTGCAACATTGCCTTCTATCACTGGTTGGACTCCTAAATTGTCGATTACATCCTTTACATTCTATTAAAGATGTTTACTTTTATTTCTTTATGATCAGTTTTCCTAATCGATATAGTTTTCTTAACTTATTTATTGCAGAGAAAGATTGGGAAGATATTAAATTTGGAGTGGACAATAAAGTTGACTTCTACGCTGTTTCATTTGTCAAAGATGCGCAAGTTGTTCATGAATTGAAGAATTATCTGCAAAGTAACTGTCCAAATACTTTTATCATATATACAGAAAATACATCTGAATACCACACTTTTGTTTAATGCTTTTAACTAATTGTATCTAATATATTTGGTATTACAGGTAACAATGCAGATATACACGTTATTGTAAAAATAGAAAGTGCAGACTCTATCCCGAATTTGCATTCCATTATCACAGCATCCGATGGGGTAATTTCTTGAATCAATGAATGGAAACTTGATACTCAATAAATGCTCTTTCTCCTGGTTATTTGCATCTTAAAAACAAATTTGAATTTTATCAATAAGTTTCAGTAATCTCTTCTTTTAAATTTTTAATATACAATAATTTAGGAAATGATATGTTGAACTTTTTTTAGCACGGTTTAATATATTAGTCTTTATGTTTAATATAAAAATAACTCAAACGTCAAACACCAATCTCTTCTTTTAAAATGTAAATAATACATACGTGATAGTACTGACACACAATTATCTGATTTTAGGCAATGGTTGCAAGAGGAGATCTTGGTGCGGAGCTTCCTGTTGAAGAAGTTCCGCTTTTGCAGGTGCTTAACAACAAACACATTGCAATTGAATCCACTTAACAAGACTGATACATTAAGTTGAGTTCATTGAGTACGTTCTGAACTCTCTTTTATTTCAAAATGTAGGAAGAGATTATCAGGATATGCCGTAGCATGGGAAAGGCTGTTATTGTGGCAACAAATATGCTGGAAAGCATGATTGTTCACCCAACACCAACCAGAGCTGAGGTATCCGACATTGCCATTGCTGTTAGAGAGGGTTCTGATGGAATTATGCTTTCTGGAGAAACTGCTCATGGAAAGTAAGTTGTTGTGGCTATTGAAATTATATGGTCTGAACCAGTTTTGGACTACATTAACATTTAGACCGTAGCATAATGTGATAAAGAGATTTCATATCCATGTAGGTTTCCTTTGAAGGCAGTGAAAGTTATGCACACTGTCGCACTTCGGACTGAGGCGACCATCTTGGGTAGTGCAGTGCCAGCCAATCTTGGTAAAGCTTTCAAGGTTAGGGAACATATACTTATTCATTCAGTTTCAGTAGCCAGCGTCTAGCTTCTTATTCATTCAGGCTCAACTGACTCTGAAGTCTTTATTCCTGAAGAACCACATGAGTGAGATGTTTGCTTACCATGCAACCATGATGTCCAATACTCTTGGTACCTCAATCGTTGTCTTTACCAGAACTGGTTTCATGGCTATTCTATTGAGCCATTACCGACCTACCGGCACCATATTTGCCTTCACGAATGAGTGAGCTTTCATGTTACCTTCCACTGAGGCATTAGTTAAAATTTGTAACCGTATCAGATAAAATATGCTGTGCAAGTTCCACCTCATTAGCAAGTACTCTGATTGTCATGCAGTAAGAGCATACAACGGAGATTGGCTTTGTATCAAGGCGTATGTCCCATATACATGGAGTTCACAGAAGATTCCGAAACAAGCTTTAGCAATGCCTTGACTGTGCTGAAGGTGACGTTTTGCTGCATATTTCATAAATTCATGGCGACGTAGAGTAATTTAAATTCTTGAATCAATCTTGGCAGGATCAATATTTCGTTTCTTTTAACTTTTTCATAGGATATTTTTGGTTCTGATTTGGACTAACGTAGCTACCTATTCAACCATGCCAGCACTGATGATGCATTTTCCGGTGTTTTGTTTACAGGAGCAAGGACTGGTAAAGGCAGGAGAAGAGGTCGCACTCGTTCAAAGTGGCAGGCAACCTATTTGGCGGCTTCAGTCCACTCACAACATTCAAGTGCGCAAAGTTTAGGTGCAACGGAGATGGAAAGGCCGCCCTCGTAACATAGATTTCTTCGTCTACAGTACGATAGTTTCAAATGATAGCTTTTGTGTTGTACTTCCAGCAGAATTGTCGTAACATAGATTTCTTGCATTGGTTGATTTTTCTTCTGTTGCATACTTTTGTGATCCTATACGCTCTTCTTTTTTTTGTATTCCGATTTTCCCCCTTTTAATTACTTGTGGTGTATGTTTTAGAACAGTAAGTTGTTAAAGCATAAATTTGGCAGTTGGAATGAAACGTCTAACTTTTTACTCAAACTGTCTAAATTTTTTTAATAGTTTGATTGGGGAAACAGGACGACCTTCTTATATCCGCCGTTACCGTTTTTCGCATAGCCATTGAACACCGGCCGGGGTGTATCACGTCGGCGGGACCGGTGCGGGACTAAGATTGAGAAAGTCTTGCGGTCATTGTGAAAATTCCGTTTTTCCCGCAATTAGTATCTTTTTTAGAGGCGACAGAAATTGTAAAATTTTATAATTTACGATCAATTTATTCGATATTTTCTTTTTTAGAGGACAAATTCTCATATTTAAATTATGTATCAGATGTACTAATACCCAAACCCTTCGTTATTGGGTGAAAGATCCCTCTTCTTTACATTTATTACGACTCTTTGTTTACAAGTATTATAATTGGAATAGTCTTATTACTCCAAAAAAAGTTATTTTTTCAAAAAGTAATCCACGATTATTCTTGCTCCTATATAATTCTCATGTTCCTGTGCTTTTGTGAAAGATGTTTTGTAAGTGGCGTGATTCTGCAGATGTTTGACATAAAATTTGTCGATATTTTTGTCAAAATATTCGAAAAATCAAGGACCTGCGAGATATAATGAGTAGAGACAATAATTATTGATCCATTACGTAAATTTTGTCATAATCCATTGCAGATTTGAAACTTTTGAAATTTTTTTCCTCTGGTTTTGACTAAATCAAAATGAGTTGATATACACCCTCCATAATTTTTATCGAAGACAACCGACATCGATATTTTCATAAATTTGCGTATCGATATTAGCACATGTACTAATATTTTAAACACTGTCTACAGATGGTTTGGGCTTGAATTGGTCTCTACGGAATGAGGCAGATTTTTTTTTTAGTACATCGATATTTTTACATTAAGGGAGGAGGAGTTCAGCAAAGTCACACAATGAGCAGCCTAATTTGATATCGAATTCGTTATCCACGAGATTTGAACCTAAGACCTCTTATTTCCAAGTGAAGAGGAATACCACCAAACCGTAGTACTGAGTAGGGAGGCATATATTTTTGTTTATTAACGAAGTTCGAAAGTGAAACAAAAATTGTTGATAAGGACTTCATAAACAAGCTATTGGAAGCCTTATGTTTTATGCGTCTAGATGGCATTATTGGTTACTTATTTAGCAGCATATATTTAGTGTGGACAAGCAAGCTAGGCATAGAACTTAATTAGATGTTGTCCTTAATGGATGCACTATAACCGTTGTCATACTGCCTGCTCCAGAGCATAACTCCTCCATACTTGGCCGAATTCTTAATAGTTGGAAGAACTTGTGACTTGAGAGCGTCAGCAGGAATAAATCCGCCGCTCGGAGCGGCCTCAGGAGCTGCCGGTAACCCCAAGAACACCTCGCTGGCCGGAACTGAGGCCCATTGTTTCCACCTGCTCAAAAGAGCGTCGGCTTTACCGTCTGCATACTGGCATTGGGGGTTGTTGTAGAACTGAACCCAAACGTAGTCAAATAAGCCAGTTTGGATTGCGCCGTCTAGGTGAGCATCCGGGATGGGACATTGTGGAGCTGCGGCTAAATAGACCGTTTTTGCCTGTCCGTTGTGTCCGTTGAGTGACCTGGCGAGCTCATCATAGAACTGCCCACCACCTATAATAACAATGGCGAAATCAATGCCGTCCAAAACAGCGTCCCCAAGCGGGCGCGAAGCTGACTGACCACCTAGGAAGTTGTTCCAGATGTAATCAGCAACTTGCCTTGCATCATCAGCTGAAGTGAGATTGTAACTTCCGACAGCCCCTCCAATCGAGAGGAGGACTTTTATGTTTTGGGATTGGCAAGCTCTGATGTCGGCGCTCAGCCCCGTGCAAGTACTACTGCCGGGGTCGCAGTGGCCGGCGAGGTTTAGGACAGGGGATTGGTTGTTTCCGAAAGTCGTGAGGAAAGCTATGTTAACAAACTGGTAGTTGCCTGAGTTGCAAGCATCTGCTAGGGTTCCTTCGTTGCCGTTTTGGCCCCAATACGTTGCGATTCCGGCAGCTTGGGAGGACTTGCATGAAGAAATGAGGATCAAGAAGGACAGCGTTAGGGCTAGGGTTTGTGTTTTGGTTGCCATTTTTGTAAGTGTTTTTTTGGTTGTTGCTCAAAGTGCTTGGGAGGGTACATGTATTTATAGGTGCAGGGGACTTGTCGGTGAAGGTTTAGGGGAAGAGAAGTATGACAGACGTGTCTTGCAGGTACAAAATGGGTGCCAGTCTTCTGCTTGGATCCGCGTCAACCAAGTTAGGGCCCGTTTAGTCCAAGTTTCACTTGACAACTTAGAAATTTGTCAATTAAGTTAGGTCGTGTTGCACATTCTTTTTTTCAAAAACCACTCATAAGCGCTTCTAATATTTTTCGTAAGAATGTAAGTGTTTTTAGAAAAACACTCGAGGTGCTTAGCGTGTGCGTTTTTTAGAAAGCACTTTTAAGTGTTTTTTCAACCTAAAAACACTTGTTTTAAAGGCACTTCTAACAGACACATAATGGAAAATTACTTCCAGAGAGAAATATAGCATGCTATTTGAATGATTCTGAAACTAAAAGCTAAATATTTATTAAGCGTGACCTTAATCGCTTAATTAGGTGAAATAAAATATCAAATGTGACAAACAATCTGATGAACCGTGAACGTCATAGCTATATATATGTATAGTCAGTAGATGAGATAATCATGAAACAATACGTGGAGAATCAACACAGCCTTATCATGGCCAAAATTTGTCTGTGTGCCAGAAACACGGCCCGGTACATTAAAAGTGTCATAATAGAATTGGTTGGAAATTCATTCAGTTACAACTGACTCTGAAGTCTTTATATCTGCAGAACCACATAGTGAGATGTTTGCTTACCATGCAACCATGATGTCCAATATATACTCTTGGTACCTCAATCGTTCTCTTTACCAAAAACTGGTTTTATGGCTATTCTATTGAGCCATTACCGACCTACCGGGACCATATTTGCCTTCACGAATGAGTGAGTTTTCAATTTACCAGTCAAAGGCATTTAGTTAAAACTTGTAACTGTATCAGTCAAAATATGCTGTGAAAGCTCTATTCATTAGCAAGTACTTTGATTGCCATGCAGTAAGAGCATACGACGGAGATTGGCTTTGTATCAAGGCGTATGTCCAATATACATAGAGTTCACAGAGGATTCTGAAACAAGCTTTAGCAATGCCATGACTATGCGGAAGGTGCCTTTTTCCTGCATATTTCCTAAATTTATGGCGACGTATGCTATTCAACCATGCCAGCACTGATGGTGCATTTTCTGGTGTTTTGTTTACAGGAGCAAGGATTGGTAAAGGCAGGAGAAGAGGTCGCACTCGTTCAAAGTGGCAGGCATCTCATTTGGCGGCTCCAATCCACTCACAACATTCAAGTGCGAAAAGTTTAGGAGCAACGTAGATGGAAAACTCGCCCTCGTAACATAGATTTCCTTCGTCTACACTACGATAGTTTCAAATGATGGCTTTTGTGTTGTACTTCCAGCGGAATGTCGTGATAGTTTCTTGCTTTGGTTGTTTTTACTTCTGTTAACGTTGCACACTTTTGTGGTCCTATCTGCTTCTTTTTGTATTCCGATTTCCCCCTAATTAGTTTGGGTGTATGTTTTAGAACAGTAAGTCGTTAAAGTATAAATTTGGCAGTTTGAATGAAATGTCTTAAATTTTTACTCAAACCGTCTAAATTTTTTTTATAGTTTGATTGAGGAGACAGATTGTCACCTTATAATAGGAGGAGGATTGTCTGCCCTCCCAATTTCGGTGCCCTCCTGTTTTGTGTGGTCACGGTTGAGCCACGTCAACATTTTATATTATTTTTTTTATAGAGATAATAAGACAAAAATGAATAGTAATATAAAATATTGACGTGACTTAACCGTGACCACACAAACAGGAGGTCACGGGAGGGCACCGGAAGTGGGAGGGCAAACAATCCTCCTCCCTTATAATATCCGCAGCATATACCGTTTGTCGCATGACCGTTGAACATTGACTAGGTTAGGATCAAGATTGAGAGAATCTCATGCTTTTGTAAAAATTTATTTTATAGATAGCGTGAAAGTTATTTTATTGATAGCATGATTATACATGGTAAGCGCTTGAACTAGTCGAAATGAGGTATTTATTAACTAAGGTCCAAAGTCAAACAAAAATTGTTAATAGGGACTTCATAAACAAAGTTAAACAACATTCGTTTGTATAATTATCAAACCGACAATATCTTGGGGTGCTATCCACACATTCTTTTTTATCTTTCACACACTCCTCTCAATTTCTAGCTGTCAGATGGAATGAATTGAAAAATATCAAATAACAAAAATTAACAGAGAATATGTGAAAGATAAAACTGAATGTATAGAGAGCATTACTCTATATTAAGATAATGTCATCCTATTTATTTGATACAATCTTTGAGGGACTAACCAAAACATTGAGTTACAAAAGTCAAACTCTTCCGATGATGGAAGAACTAAATCCACTTTTATCATCACAAAACTTAACATCACACCACCATACTGCGACGACTTCTTTATCACCAGTAGAATTTCCGAATTCAGTGAAGCAGCCGGAATATACCCACTTACAGCCGCCTCAGGAGCGGCCGGCAACCCCAAAAACATCTTTCTAATACAATGATGTCACTTGGCGTCTTAAAAAGATGGGAGACTTTGGAGGGACTTTATTGGGTATTTCCGGGTACTCGTTACTCTATGTATTTTAACCGTTAGATCTTTATTTAAAAATATAAAAATCAAAATATAATGGTTAAAACATCCAAAGTAATCCGTAGTACCGCTCAAAATTTTTTAAGATATTGAATGCGATCCCTCCAAAAAATTAAAAATTAATAGGCTGTACAGTAGTACCACTTCAACCGTGATACTTTCATTGAAAGGCTAGTTTTATACTGATATGTGATACTTACATTCCATATTTGAGAGAGCCATTGAATAAGTATAAAGCTAGCCTTTACAATATGAGCTAGCTAGCCTCCATACACACAGTGCCGGCCAATCATGTAAAACCATTGACAATGATACAAGACAATTTATTTGGACCTATAATTTCTTTTCATACCTACATCACATCGCCCTTTATGTAAATCTATATTTTA
Organism: Cotoneaster glaucophyllus; assembly: GCA_036320875.1. Taxonomy (NCBI): domain Eukaryota; kingdom Viridiplantae; phylum Streptophyta; class Magnoliopsida; order Rosales; family Rosaceae; genus Cotoneaster; species Cotoneaster glaucophyllus. The sequence goes on from CM070062.1 coordinate 27,691,807, forward strand.
TTCAATTTCAAAAATTAGCACATGCAATAACATGTTTTATCGTACAAAATACGATGAATTTTTTAATGTATCAGAAATACGAAGTGATACACCACATGTCATTATTTAAATGGAAAAAATTTTTATTTTTTAAGTGTCCACTTATATAATGTGTTGTTGTACCACCCGAATTTCGGATGTAAAGGTCTCTCTAAAAATACATATGCATGTTTTATTCAAAAGGTAAGGAATGATGCGTCATCATCCCTATCACACTTTTATTATAAGTAGTATCATCCATTAAGGCAGAGAAGTTAATTAGATGCTGTCCTTAATGGATGCACTATAACCGTTGTCATACTGCCTGCTCCAAAGCATAACTCCTCCATACTTGGCCGAATTCTTAATTGTTGGAAGGACTTGTGACTTGAGAGCATCAGCAGGAATAAATCCGCCGCCCGCGGCATCAGTAGACGCCGGTAACCCCAAGAACACCTGGGTGGCCGGAATCGAGGCCCATTGGTTCCAACTGCTCAAAAGAGCGTCGGCATTACCGTCTGCATACTGGCATTGGCCGTTGTTGTAGAACTGAACCCAAACGTAGTCAAATAAACCGGTTTGGATAGCGCCGTCTAGGTGAGCATCCGGGATCGGACATTGTGGAGCTGCGGCTAAATAGACCGTTTTTGCCTGTCCGTTGTGTCCGTTGAGTGACCTGGCGAGCTCATCGTAGAACTGCGCACCACCCGCCTCAATGTCGAAATCAACGCCGTTCAAAACAGCGTCCCCAAGCGGGCGCGAAGCTGACTGACCACCTAGGAAGTTGTTCCAGATGTAATCAGCAACTTGCCTTGCATCATCAGCTGAAGTGAGAGAGTAACTTCCAACGGCCCCTCCAATCGAAAGGAGGACTTTTATGTTTTGTGATTGGCAGGTTTTGATGTCGGCACTCAGCCCCGTGCAAGTACCACTAGCGGGGTCGCAGTGGCCGGCGAGGTTTAGGACAGGGGTTTGGTTGTTTCCGAAAGTAGTGAGGAAAGCTATGTTAACAAACTGGTAGTTGCCTGAGTTGCAAGCATCTGCTAGGGTTCCTTCGTTGCCGTTTTGGCCCCAATACGTTGCGATTCCGGCGGCTTGGGAGGACTTGCATGAAGAAATGAGGATCAAGAGGGACAGAGTTAGGGCTAGGGTTTGTGTTTTGGATGCCATTTTTGTATGCGTTTTTTTGGGTTGTTGCTCAAAGTGCTTGGGAGGGGATATGTACTTATAGGTGCAGGAGACTTATTGTTTAAGGTTTAGGGGAAGAAAAGTATGACAGACGTGTTCTGCGGGTAAGAAATGGGTGCAAGTCTTCTGCTTGCAACCGCGTCGATCAAGTTAGGGCCTGTTGACTTGGTCCAAGTTTCACTTGACAACTTGGAACCTTCAATTAAATTAGGTCGTGTGGAAAATGCATTTTTCAAAACCACTTTCACACATAAGCGCTTCTTATATTTTCATAAAAATGCAAGTGGTTTTATAAAAAAACACTTGAGGTGTTTGGCGTGTGTAAGTGTTTTTTCAATCCAAAATCACGGAATTTTTTATGATTTCAAAGCTCTTTTAGTTGTTTTGAAGGCACTTCCTACTGATATTTTATGAAAAATTACTTCTAGAGAGGATTATAGCATGCTAATTGACAGATTCCGAAACTAAAAAGCCATCAAATTTGACAAAAAAAAATCTGACGAGACAATACGTGGAGAATCAACACAGCTATATCATCGCCAAAAAAATTCAATGCGCAGGAATACGATCTGGTACAACAAGTGTTATAATAAAATTAGTTGAATTCTTTTTTTTTAAAGTTTCTAACTAATTATATTATTACACTTGATGTTTCAAAACGAGTATCATTGAGAAATCTCTCCTTATCATCCCATCACATCACGTGAACGTTTTGGAAAGTTCGTAGATAGAAACCAAAATCCCTCCTTATCATCACATCACATCACATCACATGAACGTTTTGGAAGTTCGTAGATAGAAACCAAATGGAATATGTTATTAACCAAAATTGCTGGCTGCTATATACATCTTGGATTTTAGCTGAGGATGGCCATTGGCCAAGGGCTTCGACCTAATCACGATGCTTTAATTTCGCAGTCGGAAAAAAAACTTTCGAATAAAATTTATGGTACATTTAAAAAATACTTTTAAATGACTGAAAATATTTTTAAAAACATTTTTTCTAAAAACGTTTTCAATCATTTAAAAAAACTTCTTAAACGAGCTTAATTACTCGTGTATGGGGAATCATTTAGCGAGTAATGGTTCTCATGAATTGGATTGTGGTGATGTGAAAATGGGTTCGAGTTAGTTTAGTTTAGAGTTTGGACTCGCATGTTTACTATCCTATGCATGCAAATGGAATGTCAAATCTTTCGGAGAAATTTTGGTAGAACTACCACTTAGAGCAACGCATGTTAAAGAGACCAATGTAGGATTGTGGGAGATTAAAATACGAGAAATTTTTAGTTGTGACGGGAACACAAGTGGTACATCACGTGTTTTAATAAAAGTAATGGGAAATTTTATTTTTTTAAGTTATTAACTTTTAAACACACATATCATATCATTTGTATCGTGACACGTGGTGTACCCCCCGTGTACCGGTCACATTGAAAAATCTCTCTTAAAATACATGAATTCTCATGTTTTTGTAAAATGTGATCTAAAAATAATATAACCATGTGCCCTGCAAACAATACCTAATCGAAGTTTCTCTAGTGTGGAAAAATTCAAGTGGGTGACGGTTCCGAAAAATAAAAAATCACACATTTTAATTATATTTTTATGTACGAATTCGGAAATGTATAGAACAGAGCAGATATCACTAGATGAATGTTAACTGCTTTACAGAAAATTAGTAAGACAATTAAGAGTTAAACAACAGAAGCTTGCACTTTAAATGGTTATGTCCAGCTGCTTTTGGTATGTATATGCTTTTACAATGTCTCGATGTAGTTCCAAGTTCACTGGCCATCATCCTGAAACAATGCTTTCGAAACAGAGCCGCACGGCTGGCTACTGTATTCTCGGTAATCTTCATCGTCATCCCAGCTGCGCTGCGAGCATGAACGTTTGATTCCTGTCATTGGGGTTTCACATACTCTGTCATCACATGAACCTCTATGATCCTTCCTTTTAAACAGCTTTCGAAGCGGATTTGACTTTGGTTTCAATGGTTTCAGCTGTTTTGGGGCCCAAACTCTGCAAAATCGGGCATCCATCTTGTGGATGAAGCGAATCTCCGAGCCCTCTCTCTCCTCTCTTGAGCTTCAAGTAACTTGCGAGCATGGTCGTCCTTTTGTTTGATCTCTTCAGCGCTCGGTATTCCAATATCAGTTTTCAGCGGACGAAGAGACTCACCGTCTGCTGAAAATGAGTCCCAGATTCTGTAACTTTCATCCACTTTGACACTCTTCGGTTTCCTCACTGTTGAGTAAACTATTAGGGAGTTCTTCCTCATCAGCAAACAGCAACAAATCCATTTTCGTATAGATTTTGTGAACCACATCTTCAAGTGTATCACAGTACCTGAAAATTTCCAAATTCAAAGATTAATCTATCTGCTTAAGTTAATTTTCCATCTCAAACAACAATTGATCGCCTGCACATGTACTTCCGGAAAACTAATTGCAGGAATGAATTATTTAAGCTACATCGTTTCAAGGATCATACTGTAGACTAATACACTATTGGCACATTGCAAAAGTTGTATAAACATATTCCTCACTCGTTCAGAAAAACATGGGTACGATGTGCGCATAACTGACCTGTATCCTGTAAATCTACACTGATAAGGAAACACATTTAACTCATCAAAGACTATAAAGATAACCACTTTCCTTTTTTAGCATTGTTGCGAAGGTAAGTAGGACATGATTTGTTAGATAGGTCGTAATATCCCACCGGAAAGTGGGAGTGGCACCGGAAATGTGTATTTGTTGAGACATGAACGATAGACTGAATGTAGCGTGTGCTATAGCCTTTCAGCGAAAGCCATAATGCCTCAGTAAAACATCCATTATATGAAGTAAAGAATAATTTCAAAGGTAGGGGTTTTCAACTGTGGTACAGATTTATTACCCGCTTTTTATGATCTTTTCAACATAATCATCTACACTCCAGTCACCAAAGAAGCCCCCCAGATGACATCGAATTTTCTCCAAAAACGAGCAAATCTGTTTTACTTCAGCAATACTTGCACCAACCGCTGATTGTAGTATCTTCATCCGGAAAAAAAATAATCTGCAATTCATATCTAGTACTAGGTGAAGGAAAAGTGTAAATGTAATTGGAGACAAATTTTCACAGTAGTAGTAGAGTTATAACTGGATTAATGCATAATACAGCAGACAATTAAGTTATAAATGAGAAAGGATACTCTCGAACTATTTTTCCAGAAGTCCGTCCTTCGGACTCTGAATCAGATGCTTTAACAGACAGGCCAGTGCTTTTCTGCCTTGCATTGACATCCTTGGGATCTCTCAGTAGAAGTTTTAACACCTCAGCAGCACCAGATTTTACAAGGGAAGTTTGACTCTCTGAAGGGGCATCTGTTTCCCGCTTTTTATTTAACCAATATATGGTTGAACTATTGTACTTTTGCAAAGCCTTAACCAGCAACTTTGTCACTCCTTTGCCAAAATTCCCCCAGAACAATTCTTTCAGTTTACCACCTTTTGTTTGTGAATTTAGGATTTCTAGGCAACATCTTCAAATCAACCAATTGAAGATCACAAAACTTGCATTCCAAAGGCTTCCCACTTACATCTAAGATCTCGAGACTCAACTGCGCATTGACTTTCTTATGACTATCATCACAACCGAAAAACTTGGACGAAATCCCAATCCCGGGATAAATCAAACCAAAAGGAACAAGAGCAGAACCAAGAACAATCGAACCAGTCGAGCAAAATCCCCATCCCAAACTCCTAACCCCACTCTCGAAAAACCCAAATCTCGTCTTACACTCATCGCTCCCAACCTTACCCTCACCACATTCTAATTCATACCTGACATCAACCCAACTACACTGAATATCTCTACTCACAAATGCATCGTTCACATTCTCAAAGAAACCCCGAAATCTCTCAGAAAACGCATTCACATTTTCCAAAGACTCGTCACCCACATCCACATTCAGGAATTCTGTCAAATAGTTTGCAGACACGCAGACGGGCGAAAACAGAACTACCAAGTTAGACCTCACAGCAACCGAATCACTATTCGAGAACATACCCGTCATTGGATCGCAGATCACGGGGTCCCAGGCGTAGTCGTGCACTAGCTGGCGCAAGGAGACGGCGAAGCACGAAGCCCGGGGCGGCGATGCCGGGTCGCGGCGAAATGCGGGGAGGGAATTGAGGGTTTGGGAGAGGGAATTGAAAGTGGGGCCGGGGACGTGGAAAGAGAGTGAGAGAGAAGTGAGGAGCTTGGAGGAGGAGAGCAGCGGAGAGAGGGAGGAGAAGAAGGGTCTGAAGGCGAAGAGAGAGGCGGAGAGAGGAGGGAAGGAGAGGATAGTACGACGGCGACGAGGAGGGCGGTGAAATGGAACTGGGTTTTGGAGGTGGAGGAATGGGTTGAGGTCCAGGAGGAGGACGATGCGCACAGTGCCTGCCTATCATGGAAAAAAAGCTAGGCTCTAGTCTTAAGCGGCTTGTCGGGTCTGAGCGTCTAGACGGTCTAGACTAATTTTGTTAAAATTTTTGTATATCTTATAAATAAGTGTACGTTGATATTTACAAAATATTTTACTTATATAAAATTCTTGAATAATATAGTATAAGAATAATAAAATGGTATCTAACAGGTCCAAAAAATCCATAGCACTTGATGCTATCAATATTTTTATAATGAGAAAAAAATTAATTTTTTATCGGGCTATTAATTTTTTTGTAGATAGCAGCTAGTCTGCCCTTTGTCCTGGAAGAGATAAGTGCTCTATCGCTATCTACAAAAAATCCATAGCACTTGATCCACAAAAATTAATAGCCTAACAGCCATTTTTCTTTAAGAAAAGTTAAGACTAGCTGTCCAAACTTGAATGGATAGAAACAAAAATAAATAATTAATAATTAATTAATTAATTAAATTAATTAAAAGTGATCATGTGGGTGTGGAAAGAAGAGAGAGAAACTAATTCTCTCATCTTCTTCCTCTTCGTGAACACAGACCATAAGCATGAAGTCCAGAAAAACCAGAAGCATTCATCCTTTCTCAAGTTCGAACACATAAAAAATTGAAATTCCAGACCGTCTAGGCCACCCAGTCATCCGCCTAGGTCGCCTCGACGCCCGCCTAATCCCTTTCCCGATTTTGCTTCCGATTTTGCGTTAATCCGACGGTTGGCCACAGCCCAGCTCCTAAGCACCGCCTAGGTAGATTTTTAAAACAAGTAAAACCATTGACAATGATACAAGACAATTTACTTGGACTATAACTTCATTTTATAACTACATCACATCACCCTTTATGTAAAACTATATTTTATTCAATTTCAAAAATTAGTACATGATGCAATAACATGTTTTATCGTAAAAAATACTATAAATTTTTAGTGTATCAGAAATACGAATTGGTACACCGTATGTCATTATATAAGTAAAGAAATTTTTATATTTTAAGTGTGCCTCTACTTATATAATATGTGTCGTATCACCCAAATCTCGGATTAGTAAAAGATCTCTCCAAAAATACATATGCATATTTTTATTCAAAAGGAAAGGAATGATGCGTCATCCACTTATATAATATGTGTTGTACCATCCACTTATACAATATGTATCGTACTATCCGAATTTCGGATCAGTAAAAGATCTCTCCAAAAATACATATGCATGTTTTATTCAAAAGGAAAGGAATGATGCGCCATCATCCCTAACACACTTTATTATAAGTAGTATCAACCGTTTGAGGCATAGAAGTTAATTAGATGCTGTCCTTAATGGATTCACTATAGCCGTTGTCATACTGCCTGCTCCAGAGCATAACTCCTCCGTACTTGGGCGAATTCTTAATCGTTGGAAGAACTTGGGACTTGAGAGCGTCAGCAGGAATAAATCCGCCGCTCGGAGCGGCCTCAGGAGCTGCCGGTAATCCCAAGAACACCTGGGTGGCCGGAACCGAGGCCCAATTGTTCCAACTGCTCAAAAGGGCGTTGGCATTACCGTCTGCATACTGGCATTGGCCATTGTTGTAGAACTGAACCCAAACGTAGTCAAATAAACCGGTTTGGATAGCGCCGTCTAGGTGAGCATCCGGGATCGGACATTGTGGAGCTGCGGCTAAATAGACCGTTTTTGCCTGTCCGTTGTGTCCGTTGAGTGACCTGGCGAGCTCATCATAGAACTGTGCACCACCCGCCTCAATGTCGAAATCAACGCCGTCCAAAACCGCGTCCCCAAGCGGGCGCGAAGTAGACTGACCACCTAAGAAGTTGTTCCAGATGTAATCAGCAACTTGCCTTGCATCATCAGTTGAAGTGAGAGAGTAACTTCCGGCGGCCCCTCCAATCGAGAGGAGGACTTTTATGCTTTTTGATTGGCAGGTTTTGATGTCGGCACTCAGCCCCGTGCAAGTACCACTAGCAGGGTCGCAGTGGCCGGCGAGGTTCAGGACAGGGGTTTGGTTGTTTCCAAAAGTCGTGAGGAAAGCTATGTTAACAAACTGGTAGTTGCCTGAGTTGCAAGCATCTGCTAGGGTTCCTTCGTTGCCGTTTTGGCCCCAGTACGTCGCAATTCCGACGGCTTGGGAGGACTTGCATGAAGAAATGAGGATCAAGAGGGACAGAGTTAGGGCTAGGGTTTGTGTTTTGGATGCCATTTTTGTGTGTGTTTTTTTGGGTTGTTGCTCAAAGTGCTTGGTAGGGGACATGTACTTATAGGTGCAGGGGACTTATTGGTTAAGGTTTGGGGGAAGAAAAGTATGACAGACGTGTTCTGCAGGTTAGAAATGGGAGCCAGTCTTCTGCTTGCAACCGCTTCAATCAAGTTAGCTAGGGCTTGTTTAGTCCAAGTCTCACATAAAACGCCGATTAAGTTTGGTCGTGTTGGAAATGCTTTCTTCAAAAACCACTCACACACGTAAACGCTTCTTATATTTTTCATAAGAATGCAAGTGCTTTTGGAAAAAACACTTAAGGTGTTTCGAGTGTATTTTTTCAGAAAGCCTTTTAAATATTTTTTTCAACCTAAAAATTCCATTAAAGCTCCTTTACTTGTTTTAAAGGTACTTCCAAGATAATATTTTAAGAAAAATTACTTCTAGAGGGGATTATAATATGCTAATTGAGAGATCCCGAAACTAGAAACTAGATTATTAAGCGTGACCTTAACCGCTTAATTAGGTGAAAAAAGCCATCAAATTTTACAAAAGGTCTGATGAAAGGTCATAGCTGTATGTATAGTCCGTAGATAAGACAATCATGAAACAATACGTGGAGAATCAACACAGCCTTATCATCGTCAAAAAATTTCAATGCGCAGAAAACACGTCCCGATATATAAAGTGTTTTAACGTCAATTGAGCGTTTTGAAAGTTTGTGGATAGAAACCAAATGGAATATGCTTGTAACCAAAATTGCTGGCTGCTATATACATTTTGGATTTTAGCTGAGGTGGCCATTGGCCAAGGACTTCGATCTAATCACGATACTTTAATTTCGCAGTCCCAAAAAAATTTCAGATAAAATTTAGAACACGTTTAGGAAGTGCTTTCAAATTACTGAAAGCGATTTGAGAAAAAAATGTTTATACAACTAATTTTTAGTAAAAATGCAAGTTAATCTTCCAAAAGCATTGAAACTAGTGCTTTTTTTATGAAACACTTCAAGTGCTTTTGGAGCTCAAAAACATTTTCTTAAGTAGTTTCAGCCATTTAAAAACACTTTCTAAACGAGTTAATGACTCGTGTATGGGGCAACATTTAGCAAGTAACAGCTCTCATGAATTGGATTGTGGTGATGTGAAAATGGGTTTGGGTAAGTTTAGTTTATATCAGTCACCAGTGTTTAAAATATCCACGGTATTGTCGATAATTTCATTGAAATATCCTTAAAATTAAGGGTCAATAAGGAAAAGAATGATGAAATGCAAACTTCACCATCTATCGGTGAGATATAAAAAAACAATGAATATCGACAATATTTACCAATTAACTACAAAATTTTGCTAAAGCCTATTGCAGATTTTGAACTTTAGAATTTTTTTTATAAATTTTTTCTTTAATTTCGACTAAATCTGAATGAGTTGATACTTGATATACTTAACCCCATTGTAAATTTCCATCAAAGACCGCCAATCTCTATATATTCATTGATATTTTCATAAATTTGCATATTTATATTTCCAACTATATCGATATTTTAAACAATGGTTTAGACCCACATGTTTAATATCCACTGCATGCAAATAGAATGTCAAATCTTTAGGAAAAACTTCGGTAGAACTGCCACTCAAGGGCAACTAGCATATTAAAGAGACCAATGCAAGGTTGGATGAGACTAAAATACATAAAGTCTCGTGTTTTGGTAAGATGTGGTCTACAAATATAGCATGTGCCCCACGAAAAACGAGATCGGATTACCTAGTTGAAGTTTCTCTAGGATGAAAAATTCAATAGAGATGTGACGGTTCCGGAAAATAAAAAATCACACATTTTTATTAATAATTTTTTTGTTCGAATTCGAAAATGTATAGAACTGAACAAATGGAATAGTAGCTCAGTGAGACCAACAATTTCATGTTGCAAATCACAAAAGAAAATGGAACTGTTTTACACAAAATTAACAAGACAATTAGAGTTAAACAACAGAAGCTTGCACTTTAACTGCCGCTTTTGCTATGCATATGCTTTTTCCATGTCTCGATGTAGTTCCAGTTCACTGGTCATCATCCTGGAACAATGCTTTCGAAACAGAGCCGCACGGCTGGCTACTGTATTCTCGGTAATCTTCATCGTCATCCCAGCTGCGTTGAGAGCATGAACGTTTGATTCCTGTCATTGGGGTTTCACAGACTCTGTCATCGCATGAACCTCTATGATCCTTCCTTTTAAACAGCTTTCGAAGCGGATTTGACTTTGGTTTCAATGGTTTCAGCTGTTTTGGGGCCCAAACTCTCTGCAAATCGGGCATCCCTCTTGTGGATGAAGCAAATCTCCGAGCCCTCTCTCTCCTCTCTTGAGCTTCAAGAAGCTTGCGAGCATGGTCGTCCTTTTGTTTGATCTCTTCGGCGCTTGATCTTCCAATATCAGTTTTCAGCGGACGAAGAGACTCACCTTCTGCTGATAATGAGTCCCAGATTCTATAACTTTCATCCACTTCGACACTCTTCGGTTTTTCTTTACAGGATCGATTGCTATCCTCACTGTTGAGTAAACTATTAGGGAGTTCTTCCTCATCAGCAAACAGCAACAAATCCATTTTCGTATAGATTTTGTGAACCACATCTTCAAGTGTCTCACAGTACCTGAAAATTTCCAAATTCAAAGATTAATCTATCTTCTTAAGTTAATTTTCCATCTCAAACAAAAATTGATCGCCTGCACATGTACTTCCTGAAAACTAATTGCAGGAATGAATTATTTAAGCTACATCGTTTCAAGGATCATACTGTAGACTATTACACTATTGGCACATTGCAAAAGTTGTATAAACATATTCCTCACTCGTTCAGAAAAACATGGGTACGATGTGCGCATAACTGGACTATATCCTGTAAATCTACACTGATAAGGAAAGTGGAACGCAGTGGCACCGGAAATGTGTACTTGTTTAGCATTGTTGCAAAGGTAAGTAGGACATGATTTGTTAGATGGACATAATTTTCCATCTCAAACAAAAATTGATCACCTGCACTTGTACTTCGGGAAACTAATTGCAGGAATGAATTATTTAAGCTCCATCGTTTCAAGGATCATACCGTAGGCTAATATGCTATTGCAGAAGTTGTATAAACATATTCCTCACTCGTTCAGAAAAACATGGGTATGATGTGCATATAACTGGCCTATATCCTGTAAATCTACACTAATAAGGAAACACACTTAACTCATCTAAGATTATAAAGATAATCACTTCCCTTTTTTAGCATTATTGCAAAGGTAAGTAGGAGAGCATTGGATGGGTAGTAATATCCCACAGGAAAGTGGAAACAGTGGCACCGGAAATGTGTATTTGATGAGACATGAACGGTAGACTGAATGAGTGGAGAAAGCCATAATGCCTCAGTAAAACATCCATTATATAAATTAAAGAATAATACGAAAGGCAGGGGTTTTCAACTCTGGTACAGATTTATTACCTGCTTTTTATGATCTTTTCAACGTAATCATCTACACTCCAGTCACCAAAGAAGCCCTCCAGATGACATCGAATTTTCTCCAAAAACGAGCAAATCTGTTTTACAAACTTATGTTTCATAGATTCTGCAATACTTGCACCAACCTCTGATTGTAGTACCTCCATCCGGAAAAATATCTGCAACTCATATCTAGTACTAGGTGAAGGAAAAGTGTAAATGCAATTGGAGACAGTTAAGATATAAATGCATAATACAGAAGACAGTTAAGATATAAATGAAAAAGGATACTCTCGAACTATTTTTCCAGAAGTCCGTCCTTCGGATTCTGAATCAGATGCTTTAACAGACGGGCCGGAGCTTTTCTGCTTTGCAGTGATATCCTTGGGATCTCTCAGTAGAAGTTTTAACACCTCAGCAGCAACCAAATCATCAGTAGCACCAGATTTTACAAGGGAAGATTGACTCTCTGAAAGCGCTTCTGTTTCCCGCTTTTTATTTAACCAATATATGGATGAATTCACAAGCCGATATGCCAAAGCCCCCAAGTCTACTGCTTCATACTCAAGTCCCTGTTGTATCTTGCTGGATAGACTACTGAAAAAAGCTTCCGACGTTTCTGATCTAAATTCCAAAGCAGCTTCATCTTGTATACCAGAAGCCACAGTCAAAGAATTTTCTCCCATGGAAGGAGATGAAGAAATTGGCTGTTCACTTTCTTGGTGTAAGCTATCCAACCTATTGTCCATCTTTTTTTTATTGAGCTGGTCTATCTGGGATTCTCTCTTCACTATTAGGCCACGATCGCTAGACTTCTTAATCTGTTTCATCCAGCATTTCAGAAATCGCATTTTTTTTGAGTTATAACATTCCCTGGCAAAGTAAACCTCTTCCAAACCCATCTCTGAGTGTTCATATGCTGCCTTGCAGAAGGCACTCCATGTGAGATGTTGTAGCAACAGTGAATTTCTTTTGTTGTTCCGCTTCCTTCCCTCCTTGCCAGCAGAATGCTTATTAGATGGCCCAGTTTGGTCCAAATCAGCATTCGGATCGCAAATCTTATTCTTCATCTTTGGACTTAATTGGTCTGCTTTTGCTCCACCAATATCATGCACTTTTGTCTGAGGGTGAAATCCTTCATCCACAATAAACAGCAGAGCCGAGGAAACTGTGAAAGGTTTGAGAATTCCTGTAGACGATACACCACTATCACTTGAAAGGGACACTAATGCTCCGTGACCATTCCTATATAAGAAACTCAAGAGAATCTGCCAAATGGGAGCTGATTTTCTCTTTGCATTCTCTCCCAAGTCCGCTGCTAGCATTTCTAGAACCTTATCTGCATAATAATTGCCAGAACTTTCTTTTCCATCATCACAGACAAGGAGAGGATCAGATAAGTGCCCCTTGAATTTCAGAAACTCACTGTACTTTTGCAAAGCCTTAACTTGGAACTTTGTCACGCCTTTGACGAAATGCCCCCAAAACAATTCCTTCAGTTTACCACCTTTTGCTTGTGAATTCATGATTTCTAGGGAAAAGAAAGCATCATCAGCTGCATTTCTAGGCAACATCTTCAAATCAACCAATTGAAGATCACAAACCTTGCATTCCAAAGGCTTCCCACTTACATCTAAGATCTCGAGACTCAACTGCGCATTGACTTTCTTATGACTATCATCACAACCGAAAAACTTGGACGAAATCCCAATCTCGGGATAAATCAAACCAAAAGGAACAAGAGCAGAACCAAGAACAATCGAACCAGTCGAGCTGAATCCCCATCCCAAACTCCTAACCCCACTCTCGAAAAACCCAAATCTCGTCTTATCCTCATCGTTCCCAACCTTACCCTCACCACATTCTAATTCATACCTGACATCAACCCAACTACACTGAATATCTCTACTCACAAATGCATCATTCACATTCTCAAAGAAACCCTGAAATCTCTCAGAAAACGCATTCACATTTTCCAAAGACTCGTCACCCACGCCCACATTTAGGAATTCTGTCAAACAGTTTGCAGACACACAGACGGGCGAAAACAGAACTACCAAATTAGACCTCACAGCAACCGAATCACTATTTGAGAACATACCCGTCATTGGATCGCAGATCACGGAGTCCCAGGCGTAGTCGTGCACGAGCTGGCGCAAGGAGGCGGCGAAGCACGAAGCCCGGGGCGGCGATGCCGGGTCGCGGCGAAATGCGGGGAGGGAATTGAGGGTTTGGGAGAGGGAATTGAAAGTGGGGCCGGGGAGGTGGAAAGAGAGGGAGAGAGAAGTGGGGAGCTTAGAGGAGGAGAGCAGCGGAGAGAGGGAGGAGAAGAAGGGTCTGAAGGCGAAGAGAGAGGCGGAGAGAGGAGGGAAAGAGAGGATGGTTTTGACGGCGGCGAGGAGGGCGGTGAGAAATGGAGCTGGGTTTTGGAGGTGGAGGAGTGGGTTGAGGTCTAGGAGGAGGACGATGCGCTGCGTTTTTCTGTAGTCGGCGATTGGGTCGCCGGAGCTCCGATCAGATGCCATCGCATTTGCAGGAGGAGAAAGAGACGGACTTTGGCTGCAGAGAAGAAGGGAGATGCAAATGTGGATTAAAGGAACAGTAAACCCAATACGCAGTCGTTTTAGGAGAAAAACGACGATGCGGTATATGCTTGAGCGGGAAACCAAATTTTGGCGGTAAAGGAACTGTTTTAATCTGATCAAGGACCTGTTCGGACTGCTTCTAAATTGGTTAAAAGTGCTTTTAGAGAACGAAAGAGCTTTTCACATCAGTTTGAAAAAATAAAAATATTTAAAGTACTTCTTCACATGAAAAATACACATGGTTTTTAACGAAAATTTCAACATGATTTGAATGAAAGTGCTTTCCAAAAGTATTATGAATAGATATGTTTTTCAATATGCTTATAAGAAAAGTGCTTTTTGCAAACGAAGTCGGGCTTGTTTGTAATTGCTTTTAAAATAATTGAAAGTGTATTTTGTAAAAATGCAAATGAACTCTAAAAAAACACTTCAAGAATAGAACAACCAAAGGGACGAAAACAGAACAACCAAATTAGACCTCACAGCAACCGAATCACAATTCGAGAACATACCAGTCACCGAATCACAAATCGTTGGTTTAGAACCAATATTTTCTCTAAAACCGGTTTCAATCATTTTAAAAACACTTTCAAACGAACCGGTAGATTAAGGAATCGTTTGAATGTGCTTTTAAAATAATTGAAAGCGTTTTTTTGTGAAAATATTTTCGAAACCAATCATTAGTAAAAATGCAAGTAAATCCTTAAAAAAAATACTTAAAGTGCTTCCTGGAAAAAGCACATAAGTGATGTTTCTTACTTAAAGCATTTAAAGTGCTTTTGGAACCCAAAAACATTTTCTATAAAAGTGCTTTTAGTCATTTTAAAAACACATCTAAGCTAGCCATTACTCTAAAAATTCAAACCGTGATGATTGCTTACACAGTCGAACTACTTGAATAGACTGGACTACCGAAGATAAGCTCATACACATACGGATCATTAAAAGGTTAAAAAAGGCCCATGAAGGCTTACGCCTTAGCCCACATGGCTGATTTGGGCCAATCGACCCATCTCAATTTTTTTATTTTTTTAGTTGAATGAAAAAAAAAGGTAAAACTTTTTATCGCCGTGCTCTATCCTCTCCCAAACTCCAAACATGGAGAAGATAATGAGCTCTGTATACTGCTCTGTTCCAAACTTTCTCTCTCTTCAACCCCGAAAGCTGCAAACTTTCTCTCTCTAAAATCCAACCCGTCAAAAGTTGCAAAATTGCAACAGAGTCCCAACATGTCCGCCATTTCTCTCACCAAGTTCATCGTCTTCTCTTCCCTCGCTTCCTCGACTTTCCCAAAATATCCAACTCCTTATCCTTCACTTTCGCTCAAATGCCCCCCGTATCCCCTCACTCACTCTTCCAGAAAGATTTCGGTCTCGGTATTTTCGAAGCCTTCCGAGGCGGAGGAAGACGAGGAGCTCCCGTCGGCGCCGGAGGACGAGTGGCTGAAGAAGCTGCCGGACAAGAAGAAGCCGCTGTACGCCCACAGCCTCCCCTGCATCGAGGCCTGGCTGAGGAACTTGGGGTTTCACCAGAGCAAAGAGGACCGGGCGGTTTGGCTGGTGGAGAAGCCCGAGTGGCACGCCCAGCTCTCGCTCGACATCACCGATTTGTATGTGAGGTTGGTTTTCTGTTTTCTCTTCTGGGTTTCTGCCATTTCTGCTACACACACACACGTATATCTATATGTTAGCTGAATGCTTGGCTGATGGATTGATTTGGTGGTTTAGTTAGGGGTTTAGAGTTAATTTATAGAGAAAAGATGATGAATTTAATTAGATTGTGTATTAGGTTTTAGAATTTACATTTTGTTTTGTTGCGATAAGAGTCGGGTTGCTGTGCGATTGAATTGGATACTGAATTTTATAGAGGAAGGAGTAGAAAAATGTAGTGAAAGTAGAGTGGACAATTTGTGGATGGTATACTCCGATAAAAGCGGATTTTCGTTAGGGCCTCTATGAGTCTTTCATGCCTTTGGTCCATTTATAGCTTCCAGTTTCTGTAAGTGAGTGGTTTACTGTGTTAACTTGATCCAGTTGGCCGGTTGAATTGGAGGTCATGATGGTGGATGCGACTGCAATTCCCGGAAATAGTGTGGATTCGCAGAAAAATGGAAAGGAATCAATGTGTGGTGGAATAGGAACGATATAATGTGGCTAAGTCCCATTATCACATTCTAAGTTTCACGAATGAGATTGTGAACTTGATGACATGAGCTAGTTATAGACGATAGGAAATGGCGGTGATGGTTGAAGGTGAGAAGCTTGAGGTTGTGGAAAAAGATGGAGGTGAAAACGGGCTGAATATTTGAAAGTGTTCGTATTAACCTGCATCACCTCTAGTTTTTCCTTTTCACATGGCTGTCTCTTCTTTTTTCTTGGCGATGTTCTAGATCGTTGCTTGAAATTGTTTTTTTTTCCTTTTTCTGAACCTTTTTGTTATATCGAATATTACCGCTGCTAAATATTGAACTGGTGATGTAGGTATCTAAAGACTGGACCGGGAAACCTTGAAAAGGATATGGAGAGGAGATTTAGTTATGCACTGAGCAGAGAGGACATCGAGAATGCGGTGCTTGGAGGGCCCTGAGGACAACAAAACGATTGTTCCTGCAGGCATCTGGTTTGCTCTTCTGAATTTATCGACCCCCCAGAAGGCACCTATTACTTCATTGGTTGACGGACTTGTGTGAATAGGTTACTTTCGATTCTTACGAAAGTATCAGGCTATCCACACTAGGACTTTTGAGACGAATAAAAGGCTGTGTTATTTGTAGCTTAAGTTCTCATAAAAGGCTTCGTGATCAAGATCGTTATTTTTAGGTTACAGCTAGTACTTTAGGGAGGTGCTTATTGGTGCAAATGCTTTAGCCAATTTCAGATCGAATGTATATTTCTTTTCATGATAAAATCGAATGTATACTTTTGTACGATTAATCTTCGATTTTATATTCCTTTTAATGCAATGTAGACGATGTTATTAGTACATAACTAGCCTGGTCGGCATTTCTGTAATCAGCGCTCGGTCTTGTGATGCAGTACTGGAAAATTTTTTTTTTTCGAAGTTATACTGAATGAAAGAAACACAATGTTCGATTTTCGTTAATTTAGAAGAGCCGATTGCACTGCAGCAAAATGCTGTAACAATTTTCGAATTGGATCTATATACTTCTCTTTTATTGATTTTAAAAAGTACTGTCCTCTTGCGTTTGACAACAACTTGTCGCGCAAGAAATGACAAGTTCCAGTTTCTGCATCATGATGCATACAATACAGTTCATCAATCACGATCCGCGTTTTAGATTACATTCATCGCGGTGTTTTAGATTACATTCATCGCCGTGGCTGGGAACGGATACCTACAACCTTATGCAACCTGATGTGCTACTATTGATCTCGACCAAGTTGTCGATTATTCTTCATTGCCTTCGAGAAAATAAGGTAGAGAGATCATACACACGCTTCTTCGGCTAGCAACGTTCTATAATTTACACCAATTCTCCTTTTCACTATGCTCCATCTCTTTGCTACCCAGCCGTGGCAAAATGGCGAGATGAAACAATGAAACACCGCTACTTTCAATGCGATTTTGCAGACTGGAGATGAGACCAGTATTCCTTGACAAGCTGCCCAAATAGCGAGCCTTCTCTTCTCATCAAGTTCATTGGCTCGTCATACTCAACAATTTGTCCTGAAATAGATAAACGCGTTTCATCAATGTTACTCTCTTTTTCGAACATTTATGAACGAATAAAAACTGCTATATATTATATACTTGCATGAGATCACAAGAAGCATTTTGAAAGAGAGAGCAAGAGTGAAACTCACCATCACTGATGGCAAGAACCATTGAACAATCCATCACAGTCGGTATCCTGTGAGCTACCGTGATCACAGTGCAGTCTGCAAATTCAGTTCGGATAGTTTTCTGAAGAATCGTATCGGTGGCATTGTCGATTGATGCGGTTGCTTCATCAAGCACTAGTACCCGACTTCTTCTCAAAAGGGCACGCCCCAAACAAAACAATTGCCTTTGTCCCATGCTCCAGTTTGATCCATCTTCCACAACTGAGTAACAGGGGGCATCAGTTAACACAGCTGATCACAATTTCACAACAACAAAAAAAAAAAAGCGTTCGCCACCATACTGATACACCGAACGTCTTACCTAAGGAGTCTAAGCCGCTTTCCTTCTCCTGAACAGGCTCTCGAAGCTGACACTTCCCAAGAACCTTCAGTACGTACACATAAGTCAGTTGCTTAGTTTAAAATTTCAACCATGCTGAATTAAACAGTCAAAAAGGAATAATACAGCAAACAAGCATTATATAACTCGACAGTATACCTCCCATATTTCGTCGTCTGAATGTTGAGACAAGGGATCCAAATTGTATCTCACAGTTCCATTGAAGAGGGTAGGATCTTGAGGTATTATTCCAAAACGCGACCTTAGATCATGCAATCCGATTGTAGAGATGTCAATGCCATCGACTATAATCTTCCCTCCCGCTGGCTCTACTAAACGAAATAGAGCACCTATGAGAGTAGACTTTCCACTGCCTGTACGACCAACAATACCAATCTTGTGTCGTCCTTCAAAAATGCAACTGATCCCACGAAGAACGAGTGGTGTATCGGGCCTGTATCTGATCTGTTATGATATGAAAATTCTCAGTAAGCATCTTCAAGGTAAACCTTGACTAGTTCTAGCACTAAAGCAACCAATATTTACCTGCAAATTTTGTATCTCCACTTTACCTACAGCGGGCCAACTGGTTGGAGGACGGTTTCCTTCTACTACTTCAGGGGCTTCACTCGGTATATTCGTGTACTGATTTAGTCTTTCAACAGAAATAATGTAATTTGCGATACTGCACTGGTTCTGAATTGAAAACATCAAGGAAACGTTCAATGAAAGACCATAAGAAAGTGCCATTCCGATGAATCCTGCAGTGACACGGTAATTGCTATAAGTCTTGATAGTTTGAAGTCATACTACATATACAAGAGATGTCAAAATTACTCAGAAGATTGCAACACTAAGAATGTCAGGATTCTTTTCCCTTTTATCGAAGTTTGGAAAACTTACCAGCGCTGAAAGTTCCAGGGGGAAGCAAAGTCATACAGAGTGCTGCAGAAGAAAGAACGGTTGCGCTTATAAATTCTAGCCGTAGGATCAACCATTCATTCGACGCAAAACTGTGGAAATAAGGACTAGCATTTGTGTCAATGAGATCAAAGTTCTTCTCCAAGAACCGCTCTTCTTCATGGAAAGCTCTTATTGTAATCGCTCCTGACACCGACTCTGCTACATGGTTTGCTACAAGGGACTTAGTTGTGCCATTGATTCGCATCAACTCTTTTCCAGTCGAAAAGTAGTATTTCTGAAAACAAGAAATGGCATATCCACAGACGTTATTTCAGAAAAAGTAAATTACTTTGCTATTTCAGTTTGCAGTTCCGATTTTTCCTCAATTTCTAATAGAGAGAAATATCATAACACATAACACTTTGATAGAATCATGCAGTCAGTTGAAGGAATACAGATTCTTCCTAGTATTACCTGTAGGGAAATTGCCACATAGATCATCGGTATGGAGACAAACAGGACTTGCCAGGTAACAACAGCCAGTACTCCTAGATTGGAATAAGCGTTCATAGTAGACCCACACGCAAAGATTAGGTTGAACGGAATATCAAGATCTACAATACTCAGATCAGATGAAACCTACCAAAAAAAAAAGCAACGCAAAAAGATGTTAGTTCCTTGAATGCCTACTAATCTATAAGCACACTTTCTGTTTGAAATGCATACCCGACTAAGTATCCTTCCCAGAGGTGTTGAGTCATAAAAAGACATGGGCGCACGGAAAAGGGAACTTAGTAGCTGTGAGAACAAAGACTGAGATGCCTCAAGACCCATAATTACTGTTAAAATAGATCTGAACAGTAGAATAAATGTTGCGGAAAATCCAATCAACAAGTAAACCGCAATCAATCTCAAAGTGCTAACATTGGGATTGTCAACGTTAGCAGCCATCCAAGAGTTCTGCCCTATCTGGCTCATAACGAAAATGAACTGTAAAAGAACTGCCGCTGAGAAGTACAAGAATCCATTCTTCTGCTTCAAATACAGTATGAAAGGCTTCACACCTAGTTCTCCTGTTTCTCTCTCTTCTCGTTTAATCAATTGGTCTCCTTTTTCTGGTTTGAGTTGCTTTTCTACATATGTCTTCTTAATCTCTCTGGACGATATACCAGTTTGGGCGGCAGTGGCATCTGCAAGCCTTTCAGAACCAGCAGTTTCTTTGTGTGCATTCACAAGATCCTGAAATTCTTGGCTTGAGGCCAATAGATGGTGATAAGGAGCTGCTTGTAGGATTTCCCCATCTAACATCAACTGTAAAAAAAAGTTAATTAGAAGTTATTTTCTTGGAAAAACCGCTTCTGCTATGAAAATAGCGATGAATAAAAATCCGAATAGCCTAGAGTTAAAAGTAGACTAACCAAAACAGAATCAAATGCAGGCAGGAAATCAATTTGATGGGTGACAAGTAAAACTGTCTTCCCTGAAAGTGCTTCCATAACATATTCCTGCCAATGTACAAGTTAGCACTAAAAGCCAAACGATAATCAACAAGGGCACTGCCGGTGTTAGGATAGAGTACTTACATTGAATAAGTTTGTAGCAGTATGTGCATCAACAGCACTGAATGGATCATCCAAGAGATATATATCAGCATTCTGATAGAGAGCACGGGCAAGTTGGATTCGCTGCTTCTGACCACCGCTCAGATTGACTCCTCTCTCCCCTATTTCAGTAAGGTCGCCATAGGGAAGCAGCTCAAGGTCCTTTACGAGTGAACACCTCTCAAGTGTTTCTCGGTATCTTTCAGTATCCATGGGAGAACCAAACAAAATATTTTCTTGGATCGTCCCTGTCTGAATCCATGCTGTTTGAGAAACATATGCAGTCTTCCCGAAAACTTGAATCTGAAAGTAAAGAAGAGAAATGAAAGATGATACTTGCATAAGGTGAAAAGTGAAATCTGTTGAGAGACTCCGCACAATTTTGAATCGTAGTTTTTAGCTATCAAGGGAAAAAAAAGCGGCAACTTACATTTCCTCGAACATTTGGAATTTCTCCAAGAATTGCAGCTAAAAGGCTTGATTTTCCTGAGCCGACTTCTCCACATATAGCAACCTTTTCACCAGGTCTAACCTCTAAGTTTATATTTCTCAGAGTGGGCTTCGAAATATTCTCCACCCATGAAAAATCAGCCGACTTAATGACAATGGAGTGGGATACATTCTCCATGTTCCTCTTCTGGACATTTGAAGTCTGCAGTTCTGGTGCCTCAAGGAATTTCACAATACGTTCAAATGCAACCTTCGCTTGAATGACAACCCCAATAACCTCCGGAATAGATGTAACGGGATCCTGAACAAGGCGTAAAGTTGCTACGAAAGTAAAAACATTGTTCGCATGCAACGGAACCTTGAGCAAATAACATGCCCCAAAGGTTGCAGCAGACACCAAAACAGGGGACGACCAAAAGAGAAAGGTATTATATGCCTTTCTATACTGCACTGCAGATAACCATTTGTGCTCCTCCTTCCTTAACCTCTCTATCGCTTTCTTGAAATGAGTTTCCCATGCATATAACTTCAACACCTTCATGTTCACAAGAGCCTCGGAAATAGCCTTCAGTCTTTCGTCTTGTGCCACCATAAGCTTAGACTGAAACTTATGTTGTAACTTGGCAAGTGGAGCATTGCAAATCACTGTCAAAACTATCACCACCAACGCTGCAATTGTAGCTAGGCCGACTGCACGGAAAAGAATCACCAATGCAAGACAGAGCTGGAGGCCAGTCGTCCAAGTTTGGTGGAACCAAAATGGGAACTCTCCGATCCTATAAGCATCCACAGTAACGTAATTCATTATCTCACCACCTGAGTGTGTCAACTTAGCAGCATTCGATAATCTCAATTGCTTCTTGTAAATGGCCGAAGTGAGTAAAGACTTGATTTTCACACCAATAAGCCTGGATCGTAAGTACCACTGCCGTTGTGAAATGGATTCCGTGATCTTTGAAAGGAAAAGTGCTGTGGCTAACGCATAACCTTCATATTTGAAGCTTCCTTTTCCCTCGGCAACCAATATGAAGGCGTTAAGAACCAGTGGACAAGCAGAGACGGTGAGTACCTTTAGCAAAGCAAAGAAGCCAGACAGTAAAATGTCATTCCAGTGGCACATGACTATTGTTCTTAGTACTGAAGGTTGAGAAGAAGGTTCGATTTGTTTCTGTTTGTTCAACTGCTCCAAGTACTGCGAATAGCAACTTTTTGCTCGATCTTCCTCACGCAACTTGGGTATATCTTCTTCCTCTAGAGTTTTCTCCCTACCCTTTTTCATCAGTGAGTTCAGCCACCAGATTGTGGCTTTATTCAAAAATCCAGCTTTGCTAAACGGCGTAACATGATCACTTTTACATATGCCCCCGTTGGACTCACCATTCAGAGGCGTATAAAGGCCAGTTGCCGTGATGCTCTCGTCACCATCTCCATATTTACTCCCCTTATACACACATAACAACAACAATGTTGCTCCTGGGAAAGACAATACATCTAATACAGTCTTTACTGACAATTCTCTTCTGAAAATTGCAGCAAAGAGCGATGCAGCGCAGACAATGCCAGAAAACAAGAATGCAAGGATAGACAACAATCTTGACGGCTTCCTTGGAAGCTTTCTTCCGCGGATGCTTATAGTTAAACCAACCACCAACCATGTGAACCCTTGAAACAACGAAAGTAGCCACCAATTCAAAGGCAAAGCAGTACGAGTACTCCTCAGCTTCTCTTCCAGAATCCAGACTCCCAACCCCAAGTACGCAATTCCAAGGCAGCCATTGACAACAGCAGAGGCTATCTGCAAACCCGAAATGCCTTGATATCGGGCTGGAACGTGAAGTGATTTTGACGAGGACTTTTGAAACATGTTGAACAAGAGCATTGCTAGAAGCAAAATGTCAAACCCAATTATCGACACATGATTGATGCATGAAGATGGATGAAACACAGACTGAAGAGTTAAAGTGAATGCCTTTCCAGCTTCATCCGAAAGACCGGATTCCCCACAATACACATTCCACAAATCCCCCATCATGCTTTAATTAACCCTGCAGTTACACAATGCAAGAACATACAACAAGAAACAATCAGATAACCCCAGAAACACAATTAACAAAATCTTGGGGGAAAATTGAAGAAAAATGCAAACTTGAAGATTCTTAGCATCAATTTAGTCCAAAGAATTAAAGGGCATATACCCTTTTGTTTTGTTTTGATATAAGCGATACTGGAAAAATGGGTTCAAACTCAGGATCTCGGGTTTCAGGTGCAAGAGTAAACGCTCTTAACTGCTCAAATGGCCCAAGAACAGGATGTCCTCCCCCTGCTCCTCTTAGGCCAATACTTCACAGAAAGCAAAACACCAAAGCAACAGGTCGTATAAAAACAACCCAATTTGTCACTAAGCTGTCCAAATTAGAATGAATGTCCGGAAATTCAATCAAACAGTGTTTGAAACTACGAACGTGACATGTGCAACTTGTTGATGTTAAATTCGACATGCGACCACACGTTAATAATAGGAAAATTAACGAAAAGTCCAAAAAAACTTTTCTTTTAATGAAAAGTCATTTTTAACGATATAATTAATAGTACCAGTTAAAGGTAAAAATGTGGTTTTTCGTTATAATTGAACAGTACCGAAAATAATTTGTTAAAACTCTCCAAAATAATACGACAACAATCTCGTTTTTGTCGTGTGTTTAACAGCGACGTAAAGTTAAAATATTTGGTGGAAGAAGAACAGAGGAAGCAAAGCAATTCAAGACCAATCAAACAACTCTACATATAATAATATAATAAAAATTGCAATGAAAAATAATAATTTAAAAAAAAAAAAAAAAAAAAAGGGTCTTCAATGTCCTTTTTGCTAAACCCAGAATTTAATTTCTTGAATATGTTTATTTTTGAGTTTTTTTAATTTTCTTGAAAGAAAAAGATGGAGTCTTTGCACTCTGATTGGTGATGGGCACCGAGTTTATGGTGCATTAGAGACTGACAAAACGTGGGTTTAGAGAGAGAATGGCTGAGTTTTTAGTCAGTTTTTTTCATCGAAGAAACGAAAGACGAAATGGTTGCAAAATTTGCAACTGCGAGTCAAAAACTTGTGGATTTATGACAGAGAGATTTGGTGTGGAGGTCGGAGTCGGTATGTCGTCATGGCTCACGTCTTTGAGTCATGAAAACATGTGGGCTTTGTTCGTCCGTCGTTTCCTTTTCTCTGTGTGATCCCCATGGACAAGGATCCCTCCTGAGCATTGGGACTCTGAAGCTACGCGTGCGATTATTATGTGGTTCCATGCTTTTGTGGTCTCGTTTTCCTACTTTACCTTATTATGGTCTCACTTGTGATGATTTTATATGACCTCGCCCTTATGCGATGATCTATGTGTTTTCCAGTTATTAATTTGTTGCTTATATCGTGTTCTTGTGACAAGTTTGTACTAGAGACATTATTGGGTAGAACAGTGCTTGTTGTGCCGTTTAGGGGTTTTTATTGTTATTTGTTTACTTGCGTAAATTTACTTCAGATCAATTTTTTTGATCACTGAATTTTAATGTACCCAACTGGCTATCCTTGTAATTTTCTATGAAGTTCAATGAAATACGACTATAACGTTTCTTGTCCACCAAAAAAAACAAAAAAAAAGAAAAGAAGAAGAACAAAAATACGTATTATTAAATAGAAAGAATTATTAGAATAATTTTAGCACTCATTATGTGTCACTCGTGTCATTATTTTATTCTAATACATATATAGGAAATCTTTAAGGAAGGGATCCTTATTTTTTTTTATAAAAATGGAGATTCCTTGTGGGTTCCACACTACATCGAACTTTAACAATATGAACCGTCTATTTTTCAAGTTGCACCTCATCGATCATCCTCGCAAAATATTAGCCAAATCGGAAATGTTTAAGACATCTAATTGGGTTCAATGAAATGAGTGATTATTTTGTTATATAAGAAACACTGAAATTTGATCTTGATAATTAAATAGGCAAATGGTTTTGAATTGAATTGAATTTTTGCAAGGATAATCCATGAATCGAGATTTACAAAATAGACGGTTCAGATAGTTGAAGTTCGACGTGGAGTGAGTCCCACACCTAATCTCTATTTTTTTTTTAAAAAAAAATGAAGATTCCTCTTGTTAAAGGACCTATGTGTGTGTATATATATATATATAATCAAACGATGTTTAGATATGAGTTTGTAGACTTAGAGATGACATAGTCAATAAAGATAGTCAAAATCAAGATAAGGTATGGAAAATGATTAAGATAATATTTTTAAGATTTGGAAATCAAATTAGATGCAATTTCGAGGTTAGATCGATGTACTTAGTTGCCAATTACAGAAATGACAAATATACTTATAGATCTATCTAACTGGTGAAGCGACTTGTTTTTATTCCAAGGAGAATTAAATAATATGACATGTTTTGGACTATATAAATTTAATTATAATTAGTAATCAGATTTCAACTTAAATTAAATTAAAATTTGATTGATGTCACATCATTTGGTAAAAAAAATTAATGCGTCGAACATTGCACAAATAATATAGATGTGAAAAATATAAACGGACGTAAAAATCAATTGTGGTTTTTTGAATACAAGTTACAGAATAAAAAAATACACAAATACATGTATAGAACTGTTATAAAAACAGGAATCTATTGTGGTTTTTGGCAAATGGCTCCCACAAATAATTAGTTTGGGATGTGGTTTTTGCAAATATATATTTACGAAACAACGATATATTTAAACTAATAGTTAAGAAAATAAATTAATATCAAACTAGCTATTTACTAGATTCAAACCGATCACCTTTTACTTACAAGTTAAAAAATATAAATTGGTTGTAGTACTAATAGTTAAGAAAATAAATTAATATCAAACTAGTTATTTACTAGATTCAAACCGATCACCTTTTACTTACAAGTTAAAAAATATAAATTGGTTGTAGTACTAAGTGGCGATTGAACTCGTGTTACCAAAGTAATCAAATTGAGTTTAAGATAGTAATTGTATTTAATATAGGTTTGCTTCTCTGCCAGCATGCCATGCATATGCAAAGGTTAGGATTCTAGGTATGTGGGGCGAGCGATGATTTTGTGGAAGGAATGCATCATGCAGATAAATCATGCCCGTCATTTTTCAAACTATCAAAATCAGGCCATATTCCTCAACGCAAATTAAGGAGGATCGAATATATATGATAGTAACAACCACGTGGTACAATGGAAATGTAATAAAATTCCAAGTCATGTTTGTTCTATTATCTTGAGTTCGAGGCAGGAAGCTACATCACTGCAATTTTCTTGATTGAAAGCTTTGAGATGACGTGAGTCATTTAATTATGGTCATGGGTGGTGAGCTGAAATGCCTTCAATCCTTATTGGGGATTAGCCTTACCCTTTGAAGTGTGGAATACCTCAGGCTTTGGCAAAATATTTATAAATATATAACAGTCAAATATATACATACTTATATATATCACGATATTAGGCATATATCATATATACTTGGAAAATAAAGTTGATGTTTCATTATAAAATTAATTTATCGAATATAAGAAATAACACAACTCCATAATTTCTTTCATAATAGAACACCGATGTTGACTTTTATCATCACATTCTCACAATTGCTTCAATTGAATTGAGACTCATTTAACATAGATATGAGTCAAAAATTCAAAATTATAGCAGACCAACTGGGTTAATTTAGTCAAAAGCAACATGTTACAAGTAACTTCTGCATTATAATGATCAATAAAGAAATAAATAATTATCTGTCATTTTATAATTCTCTATCACGGAATAATTAAAGGCGGTTCCAATATTCATGAACAAATTCATAGAACTGATACTCCAACCACTGCTACTGATGAGCGATCCATGAAACCATTATTTGATTCAAGTTGTACAGTATCCGGAGCATATATATATATATATGTATGTATATGAATAGGAACGATATAAGAGTTTGTTTAAAGGCTTCTGTAGGATTGGCTCGATTGGGTATGCGGCTAAGTCCCCCTTATAACATTCTAAGTTTCACGAATGAGATTGCGCGCTTGATGACATGAGCTAGTTATAGACGATAGGAAATGGCGGTCTCTCCCCATTTTTTCTTGGCGATCATCACTTGAAATTGTTCTTTTTTTTCTGAACCTTTTTGTTATGTCAAATGTTACCGCTGCTAAATTTTGAATTGGTGATGTAGGTATCTAAAAGTCTGGACCTGGAAACCTTGAAAAGGATATGGAGAGGCGATTTAGTTATGCGCTGAGCAGAGAGGACATCGAGAATGCGGTGCTTGGAGGGCCCTGAGGACAACAAAACGATTGTTCCTGCAGGCATCTAGTTTGCTCTTCTGAATTTATCGACCTCCCAGAAGGCACCTATTACTTCACTGGTTGACGGACTTGTGTGAATAGGTTACTCTCGATTCTTAAGAAAGTATCAGCCTATCCACACTAGGACTTTTGAGACGAATAATAGGCTGTGTTATTTGTAACTTAAATTAGTCCTCATAAGAGCCTTCGTGATCAAAATCGTTATTTTTAGGTTACAGCTAGAACTTTAGGGAGGTGCTGACTGGTGCAAATGATTTAGACAATTTCAGATCGAATGTATTCTTCTTTTCATGATAAAATCGAATGTATACTTCTCTACGATTAATCTTCGATTTTATTTTCCTTTGAACGCAAATGTAGACGATGTTATTAGTATGTAACCAGCCTTGTCGGCATTTCTGTAATCAGCGTTGGGTCGTGTGATGCAGTACCGGAAAATTCTTTTTTTTCAAAGTTATACAGAATGAAAGAAACACAATGTTGATTTTCATTAACTTAGAAGAAGAGCCGATTGCACTGCAGCAAAATGCTGTAACAATTTTCGAATTGGATCTATATACTTCTCTTTTATTGATTTCAAAATGTATTGTCCTTCTCTTGCGTTTGACAACAACTTGTCGCCCAAGAAATGACAATTTCCAGTTTCTGCATCATGATACATACAATACAGTTCATCAATCACGATCCGCATTTTAGATTACATTCATCGCTGTGTTTTAGTTACATTCATTGCTATGTTTTAGATTACATTCATCGCCGTGGCTGGGAACGGATACCTACAACCTTATGCAACCTGATGTGCTACTATTCATCTCAACTAAGTAGTCGATTATTCTTCATTGCCTTCGAGAAAACAAGGTAGAGAGATTATACACCAGCTTCTTCGGCTAGCAACGTTCTATAGTTTACACCAATCCTCCTTTTTCACTATGTTTTATCTCTTTGCTACCCAGCTGTGGCAAAATGGCGAGATCAAACAATGACACACCACTACTTTCAATGCGATTCTGCAGACTGGAGATGAGACCAGTATTCCTTGACAAGCTGCCCAAATAGCGAGCCTTCTCTTCTCATCAAGTTCATTGGCTCGTCATACTCCACAATTTGTCCTGAAATAGATAAACGCCTTTCATCAATGTTACTCTCTTTTTCGAACAATTATGAACGAATAAAAACTGCTATATATTATATACTTGGATGAGATCACGAGAAGCATTTTGAAAGAGAGAGGGAGAGTGAAACTCACCGTCACTGATGGCAAGAACCATTGAACAATCCATCACAGTCGGTATCCTGTGAGCTACTGTGATCACAGTGCAGTCTGCAAATTCAGTTCGGATAGTTTTCTGAAGAATCGTATCAGTGGCATTGTCAATTGATGCGGTTGCTTCATCAAGCACTAGTACCCGACTTCTTCTCAAAAGGGCACGCCCCAAACAGAACAATTGCCTTTGTCCCATGCTCCAGTTTGATCCATCTTCCACAACTGAGTAACAGTGCATCAGTTAATACAGCTGATCGCAATTTCACAAAAAAAAAAAAAAAAAAAAAAAAAAAAGCGTTCGCCACCATACTGATACACCAAAAAGCTTACCTAAGGAGTCTAAGCCGCTTTCTTTCTCCTGAACAGGCTCGCGAAGTTGACACTTCCCAAGAACCTTGAGTACGTACAAATAAGTCAGTTGCTTAGTTCAAAATTTCAACCATGCTGAATTAAACAGTCAGAAAGGAAATACTACAGCAAACAAGCATTATATAACTCGACAGTATACCTCCCATATTTCTTCGTCTGAATGTTGAGACAAGGGATCCAAATTGTATCTCACAGTTCCATTGAAGAGGGTAGGATCTTGAGGTATTATTCCAAAACGCGACCTTAGATCATGCAATCCGATTGTAGAGATGTCAATGCCATCGACTATAATCTTCCCTCCCGCTGGCTCTACTAAACGAAATAGAGCACCTATGAGAGTAGACTTTCCACTGCCTGTACGACCAACAATACCAATCTTGTGTCCTCCTTCAAAAATGCAACTGATCCCACGAAGAACTAGTGGTGTATCGGGCCTATATCTGATCTGTTATGATATGAAAATCCTCAGTAAGCTTCTTCAAGGTAAAAGGCTTCTTCAAGGTAAACCTTGACTAGTTCTAGCACTAAAGCAACCAATATTTACCTGCAAATTTTGTATCTCCAC
This sequence comes from Cotoneaster glaucophyllus, assembly GCA_036320875.1. Lineage (NCBI taxonomy): Eukaryota > Viridiplantae > Streptophyta > Magnoliopsida > Rosales > Rosaceae > Cotoneaster > Cotoneaster glaucophyllus. The sequence goes on from CM070062.1 coordinate 27,721,413, forward strand.
TTTACCTACAGCGGGCCAACTGGTTGGAGGACGGTTTCCTTCTACTACTTCAGGGGCTTCACTCGGTATATTTGTGTACTGATTTAGTCTTTCAACTGAAATAATGTAATTTGCGATACTGCACTGGTTCTGAATTGAAAACATCAAGGAAACATTCAATGAAAGACCATAAGAAAGTGCCATTCCGATGAATCCTGCAGTGACACGGTAATTGCCATAAGTCTTGATAGTTTGAAGTCATATTACATATACAAGAGATGTCAAAATTACTCAGAAGATTGCAACACTAAGAATGTCAGGATTCTTTTCCCTTTTATCGAAGTTTGGAAAACTTACCAGCGCTGAAAGTTCCAGGGGGAAGCAAAGTCATACAGAGTGCTGCAGAAGAAAGAACGGTTGCGCTTATAAATTCTAGCCGTAGGATCAACCATTCATTCGCCGCAAAACTGTGGAAATAAGGACTAGCATTTGTGTCAATGAGATCAAAGTTCTTCTCCAAGAACCGCTCTTCTTCATGGAAAGCTCTTATTGTAATCGCTCCTGACACCGACTCTGCTACATGGTTTGCTACAAGGGACTTAGTTGTGCCATTGATTCGCATCAACTCTTTTCCAGTCGAAAAGTAGTATTTCTGAAAACAAGAAATGGCATATCCACAGACGTTAATTCAGAAAAAGTAAATTACTTTGCTATTTCAGTTTCAAGTTCCGATTTTTCCTCAATTTCTAATAGAGAGAAATATCATAACACATAACACTTTGATAGAATCATGCAGTCAGTTGAAGGAATACAGATTCTTCCTAGTATAAGGAATAAAAGAACTTGGTACGGCATTACCTGTAGGGAAATTGCCACATAGATCATCGGTATGGAGACAAACAGGACTTGCCAGGTAACAACAGCCAGTACTCCTAGATTGGAATAAGCGTTCATAGTAGCCCCACACGCAAAGATTAGGTTGAACGGAATATCAAGATCTACAATACTCAGATCAGATGAAACCTACCAAAAAAAAAGCAATGCAAAAAGATGTTAGTTCCTTGAATGCCTACTAATCTATAAGCACACTTTCTGTTTGAAATGCATACCCGACTAAGTATCCTTCCCAGAGGTGTTGAGTCATAAAAAGACATGGGTGCACGGAAAAGGGAACTCAGTAGCTGTGAGAACAAAGACTGAGATGCCTCAAGACCCAAAATAACTGTTAAAATAGATCTGAACAGTAGAATAAATGTTGCGGAAAATCCAATCAACAAGTAAACCGCAATCAATCGCAATGTGCTAACATTGGGATTGTCAACATTAGCAGCCATCCAAGAGTTCTGCCCTATCTGACTCATAACGAAAATGAAGTGTAAAATAACTGCCACTGAGAAGTACAAGAATCCATTCTTCTGCTTCAAATACAGTATGAACGGCTTCACGCCTAGTTCTCCTGTTTCTCTCTCTTCTCGTTTAATCAATTGGTCACCTTTTTCTGGTTTGAGTTGCTTTTCTACATATGTCTTTTTAATCTCTCTGGACGACATTCCAGTTTGGGCCGCAGTGGCATCTGCAAGCCTTTCAGAACCAGCAGTTTCTTTGTGTGCATTCACAAGATCCTGAAATTCTTGGCTTGAGGCCAATAGATGGTGATAAGGAGCTGCTTGTAAGATTTCCCCATCTAACATCAACTGTAAAAAAAGTTAATTAGAAGTTATTCTTGGAAAAACCACTTCTGCTATGAAAATAGCGATGAATAAAAATCCGAACAGCCTAGAGTTAAAAGTAGACTAACCAAAACAGAATCAAATGCAGGCAGGAAATCAACTTGATGGGTCACAAGTAAAGCCGTCTTCCCTGAAAGTGCTTCCATAACATATTCCTGCCAATGTACAAGTTAGCACTAAAAGCCAGACGATAATCAACAAGGCACTGCCGGTGTTAGGATAGAGTACTTACATTGAATAAGTTTGTAGCAGTATGTGCATCAACAGCACTGAATGGATCATCCAAGAGATATATATCAGCATTCTGATAGAGAGCACGGGCAAGTTGGATTCGCTGCTTCTGACCACCGCTCAGATTGACCCCTCTCTCCCCTATTTCAGTAAGGTCGCCATAGGGAAGCAGCTCAAGGTCCTTTACGAGTGAACACCTCTCAAGTGTTTCTCGGTATCTTTCAGTATCCATAGGAGAACCAAACAAAATATTTTCTTGGATCGTCCCTGTCTGAATCCATGCTGTTTGAGAAACATATGCAGTCTTCCCAAAAACTTGAATCTGAAAGTCAAGAAGAGAAATTAAAGATTATACTTGCATAAGGTGAAAAGTGATATCTGTTGGGAGACTCTTCACAATATTGAATCGTAATTTTTAGCTATCAAGGGAAAGTAAAGTGGCAACTTACATTTCCTCGAACATTTGGAATTTCTCCAAGAATTGCAGCTAAAAGGCTTGATTTGCCTGAGCCGACTTCTCCACATATAGCAACCTTTTCACCAGGTCTAACCTCTAAGTTTATATTTCTCAGAGTGGGCTTCGAAATATTCTCCACCCATGAAAAATCAGCCGACTTAATGACAATGGAGTGGGATACATTCTCCATGTTCCTCTTCTGGACATTTGAAGTCTGCAGTTCTGGTGCCTCAAGGAATTTCACAATACGTTCAAATGCAACCTTCGCTTGAATGACTACCCCAATAACCTCAGGAATAGATCTAATGGGATCCTGAACAAGGCGTAAAGTTGCTACGAAAGTAAAAACATTGTTCGCATGCAATGGAACCTTGAGAAAATAACATGCCCCAAAGGTTGCAGCAGACACCAAAACAGGGGACGACCAAAAGAGATAGGAATTATATGCTTTTCTATACTGCACTGCAGATAACCATTTGTACTCCTCCTTCCTTAACCTCTCTATCGCTTTTTTGAAATGAGTTTCCCATGCATATAACTTCAACACCTTCATGTTCACAAGAGCCTCCGAAATAGCCTTCAGTCTTTCGTCTTGTGCCACCATAAGCTTAGACTGAAACTTATGTTGTAACTTGGCAAGTGGAGCATTGCAAATCACAGTCAAAACTATCACCACCAACGCTGCAATTGTAGCTAGGCCGACTGCACGGAAAAGAATCACCAATGCAAGACAGAGCTGGAGGCCAGTCGTCCAAGTTTGGTGGAACCAATATGGGAACTCTCCGATCCTATAAGCATCCACTGTAACATAATTCATTATCTCTCCACCTGAGTGTGTCAACTTAGCAGCATTAGATAATCTCAATTGCTTCTTGTAAATGGCCGATGTGAGTAAAGACTTGATTTTCACACCAATAAGCCTGGATCGTAAGTACCACTGCCGTTGTGAAATGGATTCCATGATCTTTGAAAGGAAAAGTGCAATGGCTAACGCATACCCTTCATATTTGAAGCTTCCTTTTCCCTCGGCAACCAATATGAAGGCGTTAAGAACCAGTGGACAAGCAGAGACGGTGAGTACCTTTAGCAAAGCAAAGAAGCCAGACAGTAAAATGTCTTTCCAGTGGCACATGACTATTGTTCTTAGTACTGAAGGTTGAGAAGGAGGTTCGATTTGTTTCTGTTTGTTCAACTGCTCCAAGTACTGCAAATAGCAACTTTCTGCTCGATCTTCCTCACGCAACTTGGGTATATCTTCTTCCTCTAGAGTTTTCTCCCTACCCTTTTTCATCAGTGAGTTCATCCACCAGATTGTGGCTTTATTCCAAAATCCAGCTTTACTAAACGGCGTAACATGATCACTTTTACAGATGCCCCCGTTGGACTCACCATTCAGAGGCGTATAAAGGCCAGTTGCGATGATGCTCTCGTCACCATCTCCATATTTACTCCCCTTATACACACATAACAACAACAATGTTGCTCCTGGGAAAGATAATATATCTAATACAGTCTTTACTGACAATTCTCTTCTGAAAATGGCAGCAAAGAGCGATGCAGCGCAGACGATTCCAGAAAACAAGAATGCAAGGATAGACAACAATCTTGACGGCTTCCTTGGAAGCCTTCTTCCGCGGATGCTTACAGTTAAACCAACTACCAACCATGTGAACCCTTGAAACAACGAAAGTAGCCACCAATTCAAAGGCAAAGCAGTACGAGTACTCCTCAGCTTCTCTTCCAGAATCCAGACTCCCAACCCCAAGTACACAATTCCAAGGCAGCCATTGACAACAGCAGAGGCTATTTGCAAACCCGAAAAGCCTTGATATCGGGCTGGAACGTGAAGTGATTTCGACGAGGACTTTTGAAACATATTGAACAAGAGCATTGCTAGAAGCAAAATGTCAAACCCAATTATGGACACATGATTGATGCATGACGAAGGATGAAACACAGACTGAAGAGTTAAAGTGAATGCCTTTCCAGCTTCGTCCGAAAGACCGGATTCCCCACAAAACACATTCCACAAATCCTCCATCATGCCTTAATTAACTCTGCAGTTACACAATGCAAGAACATACAAAAAGAAACAATCAGATAACCCCAGAAACACAAATTAACAAAATCTTGGTGGAAAAATTGAAGAAAAATGCAAACTTGAAGATTCTTAGCATCAATTTAGTCCAAAGAATTAAAGGGCATATACCTTTTTGTTTTGTTTTGATACAAGCAATACTGGAAAAATGGGTTCAAACTCAGGATTTCGGGTTTTGGGTGCAAAAGTAAACGCTCTTAACCGGTCAAATGGCCCAAGAACAGGATGTCCTCCTCCTCCTCCTCCTCCTAGGCCTATACCTCACAGAAAGCAAAACACCAAAGCAATAGGTCCTATAAAAACAACCCAATGTCCAAGTTAGAAAGAATGTCCGGAAATTCAATCAAACAGTGTTTGAAACTACGAACGTGACATGTGCAACTTGTTAATGTTAAATTCGGCATGCGAGGACACGTTAAAATAATACGACAACAATCACTTCTTTGTCTTGTGTTTAAGAGCGACGTAAAGTTAAAATATTTGGTGGAAGAAAAAGAGGGAGCAAAGCAACTCAAGACCAATCAAACAACTCTACATATGATAATATAATAAAAATTGCAATGAAAAATAATAATTAAAAAAAAAAAAAAAGGTTTTGGACTAACCAGGAAGCCCGAAATCTTCAATGTCCTTTTTGCAAGACCCAGAATTTAATTTCTTGAATTTGTTTATTTTTGAGTTCTTTTAATTTTCTTGAAAGAAAAAGATGGAGTCTTTGCACTCGATTGGTGATGGGCTCCGAGTTTATGGTGCATTAGAGACTGACAAAACGTGGGTTTAGAGAGAGAGAGAGAGAGAGAGAGGAGGGAGAATGGCTGAGTTTTTAGTCAGTTTTTTTCGTCGAAGAAACGAAAGAAATGGTTGCAAAATTTGCAACTGCGAGTCAAAAAGTTGTGGATTTATGAGGGAGGGAGAGAGAGATTTGGTGTAGGTCGGAGTCGGTATGTCGTCATGGCTCACGTCTCGGCGTCTTGAAAACATGTGGCCTTTGTTCATCCGTCCTTTCCTTCTCTCTGCGTGATCCCCCCCAGCCGTATTGGGACTCTCTGGCTACGCAGGCGCAACTGCCCAGACTTTAATATGCATGTATATTCAAATAAGAACAAAAATTACGTATTATTAAATAGAAAACACCGATTTTTTTCGTATCTGTCAAACACCGATCAAATTGAAAATCGTTTATGCTCGTTTGGAAATGTTTTTAAATGATTCAAAGTGTTTTTAGGAAAAATATTTTTGGTAAGTATCGGTTATATACTTTTTGCAGGAAGTACTTTAAGGGTTTTATTTAAGATTAACTTGTATTTTTACCAAGGATTTGTTTAAAAACATTTTTTAAAAACAATTTCAGTTATTTAAAAACACTTCTTAAACGAGAAATTGGTCATCTACAAGTATAAAACATAAAGACAGTTTTAGGGACAATAAAAGTAGGGGTGTGCTATCTACACATCCATTTTTACTTTTCACACACACCTCTTGTTAATTTATGTCATTTGATCTTCTTTAATTCATCTTATTCGACGGCTTAGAATTAAAAAAGTGTGTGAGAAGTAAAAAAAAAAGTGTGATATCACACCCCTAAAAGTATCAAGATGAGTATGACATGCTTATTTATTTTGCGTGGTGAAATAGGCAAAATGTACATAAGAAAAGAAATCGTGGAGGGTAGTATGAAGAAATGAGAGTTCAATCAATTATCTTCTCCAGTCCTAGTTGATATAATTTTCCTTTTATGTGAATTATTATAGATTTTAATGTGAAACTCGTATTAGTATTTATTTATTACGAGCAAGAAAATACATGGGAAGTTAAATATTGAAATAAATTTAATATTCAAGTTTGAGTAGCAAGTGAAGAATTATTAGAATAATTTTAGCATTCATTATGTGTGACTCGTGTCATTATTTAATTCTAATGCATATTTAAACGATTAAACGATTTTTAGATATAAGTTTGTAGACTTAGAGATGATATAGTCAACAAAGATAGTCAAAATCACGAAGATAAGGTATTGAAAATGATTAAGATGATATTCTTAAAATTTGGAAATCAAATTGGATGCAATTTCGAGGTTAGATCGATGTACTTATTTGCCAATTACAGAAATGACAAATATACTTATAGATCTATCTAACTGGTAAAGCGACTTGTTTTTATTCCAAAGACAATTAAATAATATGGGTGGTGCTACATATACTTAATTTATGAACTAAATAATATGACATGTTTTGGACTCTATAAATTTTATTATAATTATTAATCAGATTTCAAATTTAAAATAAATTAAAATTTAACTGGTGTCGCATCATTTGATAAAAAATGCGATGCAAAAATTTAGTGTGTCAAACATTACTCAAATAATATAGATGTGAAAAAAATATACGGAAGTAAATATCAATTTTGGTTTTTTTAAACAGGAATCTATTGTGTTTTTTTGCAAATGGCTCCACAACTCGAATTAATTACTTTGGAATGTGGTTTCTGCAAACATATATTTATGAAATAACAATGTATTTACACTAATAGTCGAGAAAATAAATTAGTATTGAACTCGCTATTTACTAAATTCAAACCAACAATCTCTCACCTATAAGTTAAAAAATTATAGATTGGCTGTAATACTAAATGGCGAGTTGCATATCTTGAAACTTGCAGTAGTTAATTTAGATTTTAATAAAACCTATTTCTTCATAGATACCTTCATACCTAACGATTGTACTCATGTTACCAAAATAATCATATTGAGTTTAAGATAGTAATTGTATTTAATATAGGTTTGCTCCTCTGCCAGCATGCCATGGGGCGGATCTATATAGGAACCAGGGTGGTCCTGGGACCCTCCGAAGATCGGAAGAAACGCTTGTGAAGTACCATGGAGGACCACCCTAAACTTTAGATGGAGCTCTATGAAGGACTGGATGGGATAAATCATTGTGAAAAATAAAAATTAGGTATAAGATCCACAACTGAACTAGGGTAGTTGCAGAGCCGGCTGGGTAAAGTGAATGAAGAAGATCGATTGTGTCCTTACTTCTGTCTTGTATGGAAACGGTGTCGTTTTTACTTTTTTATTTTTTCCTTCTTATCTCTGTTTTTTTTTCCAGTTGGACCCACTATCTTCTCTCTAAATATTTTTTTTATCCCATTCGGCCCCTTTTTTATATCCCTGCAATATATTGAAAGCTAAACATAATTGTAATCTTTTGGAAAAAAAAAATATAATTGTAACCTTTTAAATTAAATAGCCTTCACCTCATAATTATACTATCTCATAAGAAAGAAAACCTTTTAATTTACTAGTATTCTTAAAAATAAAATAAAAATAAAAAAAGGCTTTTCAATTTACTAGTTCTCAAGAAAATTGACACTAAATATTGTGGTAAGGCTTTTAATCTTTAAAAGACAAAAGAGGGATGCCCATGTACACAAAAAGTGTTCATTTAAAAAATAGAGAAAAAAAATTTATCCACTACACACTATTTCCGTTTACAAAATCTTTAAATCTTTTATACTAGGATCACCCGAGGTTGAAATCCCGCATCCGCCATTGATGCCATGCATATGCAAAGCTTAGGATTCTAGGTATGTGGGGCGAGCGATGATTTTTGTCGAAGGAATGCATCATGCAGGTAAATCATGCCCGTCATTTTCCTAACTATCAAAATCAGGCCATATTCCTCAAAGCAAATTGAGGAGGATCGAATGTATACGATAATGATAACCACGTGGTACAATGGAAATGTAATAAAACTCCAAGTCAGGTTTGTTCTATAATCTTGAGTTCGCGCCAGGAAGCTGGCAACAACACGGATAATTCCTTGGTTGAAAGTTTTGAGATGATGTGTGTCATTTAATTGTGGTCATTGATGAGCTGAAATGCCTTCAGCCTTTCCAGGCCTTACTGGGGATTAGTCCTATCCTTTGAGGTATGGGATACCTCAAGCTTCGGCAAAATAAATATAGATAGATAACAGTGAAATATATACATACTTATATATCACGATATTAGGCTTATATCATATATACTTGGGGAAGAAAGTTGATGTTTCGTTATAGAACTAATTGTGCAATATAAGAAATAACCTAACTCCATAATTTCTTGCATAATAGAATACCGATGTTAACTTTTATCCTCACATTCTCACAACTGCTTCAATTCAATTAAGACTCATTTAACATAGGTAAGAGTCATAAATTCATAATTAGAGCAGATAAACTGGGTTAATTTAGTCAAAAGCAATATGTTACACGTTCTTCATTATAATGATCAATAAAGAAATAATTAAGAAGTGTCTATCGTTTCATAAACAGTATTCTCTATCAAGGAATAATTAAAGGCGGTTCTAATATTCATGAACAAATTCATAGAACTGATACTCCAAACACTGCTACTGATAAGCGATCCATGAAACCATTATTTGATTCAAGTTGTAGAGTATCCGGAGCATATATATATATATATATATATATATATATATATATATATATATATATATATATATATATATATATATAGTAGTAAAAGTAAAACAGTTCACAGGATTGAGTTGCATGTATATATATAAGAGCAACTCCATCGGGACTCCTAGTCCGATGGACCGGTGACTTTTGCAATCCAATAGCCAGAGCTGCAAGCTCCAACCTATTCGGGCGAGTGGATGAGGGGAGGGCCTGAGTGAGAGGTTCGGCTCGAATCGGTGGCCCGAGAGCCCGAGGGTCAGGTGACGTCAAGGCGACGTAAGCCACAATATAAAATTAATAAAAATATAAAATATTAATAAAAAATGTAAAAAAATTAATAAAAATGTAAAAAATTTAAAAAAATGTAAAACTCAGCAGGCTTCGAACTCAACGGCTCTCGCCGGAGTTCGTCGCCGAGGCTGATGATACACCCACAGACAAATGGCAGAGACTAAACCCAAGGGTTTCAACTCGAAACACATAAAAAACCAAAGAATAACTCAAGCAATTGAAGTAGGGCAATAACTTCACCTGGGTTTGAGCAATGGAAGCTTGAAGCTCTCGGCTTCAATGATGGATCACCCAAATGGTGCTCCGATGATGTATGCAAGGATCGAGTTGCATGTATATATATAATTAGCAATCGTCATTTATATATGTGTGTATATGTATGTATATATCTATTATGCCTATATGATATATTGTCCTTTGAGGGATCAGTGGATCACGAAGAAAAGTAGGGTTGACCTGTAAGTTTGTGTTTCAGTATATTTCAAGCTAACAGCCATGAAGTTGACCTGTAGTTGTGCATTTGATTCTCGAGGCTACCAAATTAATGCTTACATTGGATTATCGCCAGAAACTGAGAAAAGATACAGGAAAAAAGATAGTACTAGGTCACCACACCATCTGCTGATTCAGAAACATGTTCACGAATATCATCAATATAATGAAAGCAATAATATATACAGAAGTTGCGGTCGCTAAAGTTGGAAACATCAAAACCCCAAACCATTTAATACAAAGGTGGTTTTCAGTGATGATTATCCAGTTACAAAAGCGACTCCATAGGCTTTTGCTTTCGGCTTCATCATCATGTTCAGTCACTTCTTTCCAGCATCAGTGCCTAATAGGCAATATGCCAACAGTTAATGCGTCTTAGACCCCCATTTGAAGTAGGTCTCGTAATTTTTCATACTCCTATTTTTAGGACAGGTGTACATTGGGATTAAAGTAGTCTCGGGGACGATTCAGATGGTTAGAAAATATACATGTGAAGGTCTTTTGAGGACTTTCTTAATATTTAGTATCGATCTTTTTTGTGTCAACTAAGTATGCGCAACATAATGTAGCTGACAACAATAAGCTCACTAAATGTTGAAAGGAATATCTCAATAAATAAACTGATTTGCACTCTTTGTGCTCTACTTCTATTTAGAAAACTTAAATCCTTAATAATAGACCTTCAAGGTTCAAATCATGAATCAACTTTATTTTGCAAATGTCTTAATTTTTTTCTATTTTATCGTATTTTGGACCAAAGAGAAAAAGGATAAAGTGTCATTTATTCTTTAAAGAGAAATTTTATTTAAACCCATGTAATCTCTTTCTACACTCAATTTACTATTTGCACCCATTTGATTTGTAACTAAACTATATCAATATCTCTTTAAACCCAAATTTACTACCTTAAATACCCTCACAAACTCAATTCAATATGTAAATTTATCTTTACACCCATTTGAAAAATTAAAAACCCAAAATCAAAGCATTTTAAATCCCCCAACTTAATTTTCTTCTCTTTTCCAATCTTGTTCATAAATATCTCTACCAACTTTATATATTTTTGCGTGTTCATCTTTATCTAATTTCTCCCCTATTTTTATAGTTATTCACACTTGCAAAAATCACTTTCACCTTATCATGCTTTGCCTAAGATGCCTTAGTTGATATTTCACCTTCTAATGTGCTAGAATATGAGCCCCTTTTAAGGTTCTTTAGCATGTTATGTCATGTTTGGATGTAAATTAATTGAAATGAATATTATTTGTCCTGACACTATTGATGCTCATATTTTTGTTGCCTTTGGTATGGTTGTTAGCATACTTCACGTAATTGACTAATTTTTTGTTGTGTAAAAGTTAAATATTTTATGCTTTAAATGCATGTTCATTGTGTTGATCACTAAGACTTTTTCTTCATCAACTTTGGTATATGATTTCAAAGACCTTGGTAGTGGAAGCTGCTATTGGAAGTTTGCAAAATAAAATGGAATCGACATCGTTACATTAAATCCAGGATTGGTGATTGATCATATCTCACAACCAACTCCAACACACAAGCATGAAGCCTATTCTGAAACTTGTAAATGGTACTCCTGAGCAAGTATTTATAAAATTTCATTACTCATTAATATATTGCATGATTTTGTCAAGTAATCATTCCTACTAAAGAACCTATTTTGAGGGGTAGGATCCATCATGATTAAAAGCTTAGGGTTTGGACGGTGAATAATTGTTAAGTTTTAGACGGAGAGCCCAAAGCTCTTCGACCAAAACGAAGATGAAAAATCTAGACTACAGAGAGGTTACAGATTTTTAATATCATCGGTGCAATAGTGAGCAGCAACTAGAGCGCAGTGGGCCTGGAATCGAGCAGCAACTACGACACTTATTTGGCGTGTCCGTGCATCGTAGCTAACCGGGATTGATGAAAAAAGTTGAAACCCAGATATTCATCTTCTAAACTCTAAAAAAATTGAAATCAAATGAACAAATAATTCATAAATCGAGTCATGGAGGATTCAAAAGTTCAAAATCACGATCCATCAATAAAAAAACTTGTTTTTTCTCTATAAGAGCTATTAGGTTTTAGCCGGAATAAACGTAGAATAAACACGGAGTGATGGTAAAGTTTAATTATAGTGTATGAGTTTATTGATAAATTTAAGTTTTATTATTTATTTTATTTTGAACTTAATAGTAATTATGCAATAGGATAAAAAAGACAACTACCATTTAAAATTTAAGTTAGGTGTAAAAAGAGGTTACATGGGTTTAAATAAAATTTTCCTTCTTTAAATGTTGTCTAAATATGTGGAGATGATTGGTAGAATGAACTGGAACGGTTAATTCAAAGGATAATACTAAGGAAATTTAATTTGGAGACAAAATTTACAAACAAATGATATGTCACAAATAAAAATGAGCATGTTTATCAATGCTTAAGTAATAAACCAATAATCAACTTTCATATCCATTAGTTTTCAAAATTTAGTCTACAAATTTAGTCTTCCTAACAATACACTATATTCTAACATGCATGCATGCATGCACATGCATGAAAAGAAAATGGTCCATCAGTCGTGTGTGCATGCTAGTGGAAAGAGATCCTTTTCGGATTTCTTCCTCCAAAGCACACGGATCAAGCAATCTGGGCCTTTGAAATTTGATCAAACGGTCAAAAATTATTATAACTTTAAAAGCTTTTACTAACTTTTTTGTTTTTAGCCGTTTAATCAAATTTCAAGGATCCGAATCATTTTATCCATAGATTTTGGAGAAAGAGATCTGAAGAGAATCTCTTTCCCAGGCCAGTTATACAATTGATCTTTTCACTCTGTCTTTGTCACGATGAGAATCTCGATTCTCAAGTGATGTTATCATCCACAGCAATCACATATTTATTTAGCTGAACAATCCATTTTTCTCTTGTTCATTTTTATTTTTCTTCACCGAGAGTGAATAATTGATAGATTTTTTAGTGTGTCATAAATACGGTCCAGTTATTATATATCAAATATAATGATACAATTAGTTAAAAAAAATTTTAAAAATATATAATTCTAACTTACTCGACAACTAAAAAAAATTTCGAGTAAATCTTTGTTAAATCCCAAAAGTGGGACAACATTTCTAATTTCTTTTAATTACATTCTTTTGTTTGTTTCCCTATCGCTTGAAATGTCTCGCTCTTCTCAAACATGCAGATCATGCTCATTTTTATTTATTACAATAAACAATGAATTCGTCATACATAACACAAATTAAAGTAAGTAATCACGTATTATTAATGAATTAACTCCTAGATCTTACGTAGGCATGCCTGGATGTCGAACTTTTTATGGTTTCTTAAGTAGTGAATCATTCACCAAAACATCAAGATATCAGCTGATATACGGAAGATAGAAACCTAATTAAAGTACGTAATTAAGTAGTATTAGTTAATTTAATCCTCCATATTACGTAGGTATGCATGGATGTCGAGCTTTTTATGGTTTCTTAAGTAGTGAATCATTCACCAGAACAGCAAGATATCAGCTGATGTTAGAAAGAAAAGAAATCAATTGCTATATCGTATGGAGGTAGGAAAGAAGAAAATAAAGAATCAATGACCAACCGACAGAGAGATCAAGAAAATAAATAAAAGTAGCTACAACTTTTGTTTTTTTGTCTGCAACATCGATCGATTATTGCTAGATGCTGATAACGTGGAGAATTTGTATTTTCATTGTTTGAAAGCGATACATAACAAATGTTCCACTTGTCAATCCATCACCACCAAATCTTGCAATATAAATCTAAGTTGACCCTATGCAACTAAAAAGCTAAGTTAACCTTATGCAACTAACTTTTTTCAGTATATTTGGTTTTTGGTTATGAACATTGGTTCATATGATCGACAATCAAGTAACGATTAGCATACACTAATTAATATATAAGTTTAACAAGTGAATGACTTCAATTAGGTCAATTTTCTGATAATCCTTGTGCTATAAGTTGGCGTTTTCTGTGATACGGTGATAGAGTAGCCAAATTGCGTTGCGTTACTCCTTAGTCCACTGTCGACCAAAGAATGTCCAAAATTACAGTCAAATATCTACACCCACATCGGAAATATTCGTCGAACTTGAGACTACAAAACAAATAAAAACAAGTCATATCGGAATAAATGGTCCGACTTGCACTTATAAGTTAAAAGTTAAAACATTTCCATCGCACAAATACATGCACACACACATATATATTGGAAGTTAATTCAAGAAGGTCGGCAAGAAGAAAATGGAGTTATAATTATTGAGCATCAGAAAGATGCATTCATGCCTCTCAAGTCTCACCTAACCAGGACATGTGAGAAACGCTGCTACTGCGAATCTTACTGGAAACGTTGTGCTACTGCTACGACGACCCTACTGCCAGTCTTGCCTATTAGTCAATAACATTTACATGTATCACAACTCCGTTTGTCACTCCAACCCCCTCTACTTTTCGTGTTTGTAGTTTCGTAGATGAGTATATATATGTTTATGTAATTAGCAATCACCTTTGCTCAACACACCTCAAAACCCTAACCGGCTAATCCCCAAAGAAGTGTAAATTAGGACACTGATCGATGCATGATGAATGAAGCGAGTCCAATTAGGGCTGCAGAGAAAAAGAAAGGAAAAGTAGTTGCAGATTTAGGCTTATAGCCAAGTTGGTTAAAATAATGTACCTAATCTCTACACTTAAGTTCGTTTTCTCTAATTTAGATGAATAAATCAGTATAAATTATTTATCACTTGTTTAACAAATAAAACTAAAAAAGAAAGTTACATATAAATGATCTTTGGACTGTAACATTACGTGACAACTATCTGACAAACAGATGATTACATTGATTCGTGATAGTGTGTAGTGGTTATCTTTGCCCGTGAGTAATGGTAGTGCTTTAACCTCAGGCTATCAAACTCACGATTTGATATGATTCATTCATTTGATAAAGACCCACCACTAATCAATATCAACTTAATTACATGCACGTGTACCATTCAATAAGTGTGAATTTAGATTTTTAAGTAGTTAATAATACATCGGGTGATGTGAAGCAGGTGTTGCAGTTGGGCTTCTACTCTGATATTATGAGAAAGTTGAAGTTTCATCATTAAATCAATTGGTAATATAAGGAGTAGCTCAATTTCTTATAAGCCCTTGCATGATTTGGTCATTCACCGATGTGGTACTTTGTCCTTACATCTCTCACGTCCCCTCACATGTGATAAATTTTCAAACTTAACATGTGAACAACACGTCTCACTATAATTTGTACTTTAGTTTGTCAGATTTTCCACGACGCTTTCTTCAACCATTGAAATTTGAATGGTTGGCAAAGAAAATAGAACATCTTCATCGTTCATTGGGCAGACCCAAAAAAGCAAGTGTTTCCTTTGTGAACATAGAAGCCCAGGAGATGAAAACATTCTAACACTAGAGTTGGGCCTCAAACAAAGTAAGGCTTCAGTTATTGGCCTCAAGCAAGGCAAAGTAACCCATATTTTGTTCCTATCCATTTTTTTTTTTTAAGAAAACTAAGAAAAAAAAGTTTGAAAATTTTAAGTTTTATGATAAAATAAAAAGTAAAATAAATAGTACATGATTGATTTTTTTATTGTAAAAATATGATTTTTCGTTAAAATGAATCATACCAGAATCTTTTCGTTAAAGTTTCCATTTTTTTTTCCTGAATTGGATAAATGATCTATGTGGTTATACAACATTCGGAAGATAGCTCATACGCTAAAAAATAAAAAAATTAGAATTAAAACCATTGTGGTAAAATCTTTGAGGATTCATGTCCATAACTGATCTGTCATTCGTGGTTAATCGCTTCACTTGATACGGAAGCAACGCACCCACCCTTCTGTCTGTCTGATTATTCTATTTCTGACATTAAAAATCTCGAATCCAGTCAACTTCTAGATCTGTTTCTTTCCGGACAGTATAAGTCCACCCCCTCACAATCCATCGTCTTCTCCGAGCTCACTCTGCACTCTGCACACAAACCACTGTTCTATCAAATTACCAAACGGATTGGTTGGGATTTCAGAACAAGCAATGGGAGAGAAAATGCACAGCAGGGGATCCAGTGCTCGTCTCTCCGGCACCGTTTTCCGATCTCGGATTCCGACCCTCTTGGTCTCCATGTTCGCCACTTTCGCCTCCATCTATGTCGCCGGCCGGTTCGTTCTCTTTCTCTTCTCTCTCGCACCTCGTTTGATATCTCAGAAAATTGGATTGGACCCATGTGATAAATTTTGTTTCTTTCTTTCCCTCCCTTTTTGTTTGATCTGGGAATTCTCTGACATTGATGATTATGTATAGGCTGTGGCAGGATTCGGAAAGCAGGGTTTCTTTGATCAAAGAACTTGATAGGATTACTGGGCAGGTGGGTTTTTCTTGGTTTTGTATCTATGATATGAAATTTCGGTTCTTTTCATACATTGAGTCATGTGGATGCTTTTGTAAGAAGCACTTCTGCTCATAAAGGCTTTTACTAGAAGTTCCTTTACTAAAAATCCAAGCTTTCTGAACAGCACTTGGAAATGCCTGTAAACACCGTAGAAGTTTTTTCTGCCATTGGTTTTCAGGTATTGCTTTAGCATTTGCAGAAGCAGTCCTCAACAGGCCATTAATTTGGTTTCTGAGTCAAAACAATCGGATTTTTTCTTTTTTCGGCCAATATTGAGTGCCTTTCTGTACTAACTCAAACTCAGATGTATAATGCTTGTATAGATAGTTGAATTACTCACGAATTAATCACTCGAAACTCATTATTTCTTTAGGGGCGATCCGTCATATCAGTGGATGATACATTGAAAATCATAGCCTGCAGGTAAGATTCAGTCATTTGTTCTATGGTGTAGTTGAAGGTTCGTGATTGAGCTTTTAATGATTTTTGGTTTACATATGAATCGATCATTCTGATGTGGGCAATTATGTCGTTAGGGAACAACATAAGAAGTTATCAGCGCTTGATATGGAGTTGACTGCAGCTAGAGAAGAGGGTTTTACTTTGGGGCGCTCAGCAGAGATTAATGGAACTGATTACAAGAGAAGGCCACTAGTGGTGATTGGTATTCTTACAACCTTTGGTCGCAAAAATAATAGGGACGCAATTCGTAAGGCGTGGATGGGAACAGGTACATTACCGATCTTTCTATCTGTCACCTATTTTCTCTTCCTTACATTTAAATTTGTTTGACTGTACCGTGGAACGCATATAAATTTGGTCTTGCATATAAGTTCTTAAACAATCACAGGTAATGTGGAATGTTGTGAAATGTTCCCGTCTAAATGTTTTAGTTCTAGTAAGAATATTGAAGGTTTTAATTTTTGCAGGTGCTGCCTTGAAAAAAATGGAGAATGAGAAGGGAATAGTCGCTCGATTTGTTATTGGACGAAGGTTTACTTTTCACTATATTCCTTAATTCTGTCATGCTCCATGCCAGACATACTATAACAGTTGTTTAGAGCCCTTCATCCGATAATATTTTGTTCTGCAGCGCAAATCCTGGGGATGGCTTGGACAGAGCCATTGACAACGAAAACAGGCAAACTAAGGACTTCATTATTCTTGTACGTCTTAACTGTCATTGAATTAATGTGAAATTAACTTCCTTTTAATTAGTAACGCGATCATTTTCGCTCGCATTATTGTCAGGATACCCATGTAGAGGCACCTAAAGAGCTCCCAAAGAAGGCTAAATTGTTCTTCGCTCATGCTGCTGAAAAATGGAATGCTGAGTTTTACTCCAAAGTCAATGACGATGTTTATGTAAATATTGGTCAGTAACATCATTTACGAAATGGACTCGTTTTTCATTTCACATTTTGTGTCACTAGCATTTGTTAACACCGTAGGTTGCTCTTCATGACTTATCCTTTTTTCTTTTGGTCATCTCTGCCCAGATGCTCTGGGAGCAGCACTTGCAACTCATCTAGACAAACCTCGTGTTTATATGGGGTGCATGAAATCAGGCGAAGTTTTCTCCGAGCCGTGAGTATAGTCTATACATTGAAATACAACCTGTTAACAAGATAAGAGGTAAATAACCGCGATGATCTGTAAATTTATCATGTTTGTGCTTGCTGGTCTTTTTCAGGAGCCAAAAATGGTATGAACCAGAATGGTGGAAGTTTGGGGATAGAAAATCGTAAGTTATGCCACAATTCATTTCATCACGCAATCAATAGTAAATTATATTTTTGATTACTCATAATAATTATCTATCGGAGAAGAATGTTAGAGTGTTTAACTTCCGAAAACAGTTATTTACGATGATGTCCACAAAATGTATGCAAAAAATTGTTAATAACATCCGCTCGAGTAGAACATCTGATGGTTTGCTTTGCACTGACCAGTCATGCATTTTGAGTTCCCCAAATACTTTCCTCTTAAAAGTTCAAAACTGAAAACTATGTTTCTACATTCAACAGATATTTCCGCCACGCTTCAGGTGAGATGTACATCATATCGCAAGCTTTGGCCAAATTTGTTTCAATCAATAGGTGAGTTTTCTTCTCCGATGAACTCGTTCCATCATTTGTCATCACTATGAGAGCAGTGACTGAATTGTGGTGAACTGATTCTGCAGAGGTATACTCCGTACTTATGCCCACGATGATATCAGTGTCGGATCTTGGTTTATTGGGCTTGATGTTAAACATGTAAATGAAGCCAAGTTTTGTTGCTCCTCTTGGGCGGGAGGTCTCTTTCTCTCCCTCTCGGGCTTACTCTCTCTCTCTCTCTCTCAAGCGCGCGCTCGCACACACACGAGAATTACGAGCCACTTAAATTTCATGTGATTATCTCCCCAGAGGTGGTTAACTAACATAAGCCTCTGCTCTCACAGGAGCTATTTGTGCCGGTGTTTGATTTGATATGTGTTGAGATCGCGGAGATAATATCAGTGCAGGGAAATGGTTCAAAAGATATTTTCGCGTTCTTAGCGATGCTTGCAGCCTGCATGATGTAGAGCTTTTGATATGGATCTCTTGCCCATCGGATGAAACTGGATTTGGCTCACGGCATGTTGTACGCTGGAGAGCGGGAAGACGGGATTTCGAACAGTCATGATAGTTGTATAGGTTTAATTATACAAATTCGGAGAGATTAGTATAGGATTAGGGTGTTAATTTTGCAGCAGAATTAGACATTTCTTCTGTAGTCTATAGTTTTTGTGCTGGGCTATTGTTCTTTGTTAAAAAAAAATAGAAATTTGTGATTTCCTTTTGTCGATTTAATAATAATACGACTGGATTAGTTTCGAAAAGCTTGTTAATGGCTGTTGCTTGCATCTTTGGACTACACCGCTACGTTAATATCATGTTTTGCGGAAAAAACTTACACGAGATGATATCATTAGACTGGAATGTTACAGTGACGGTGAATGCAAGTCAAATATCATGTCATTTGGAGAAAAACTTACACATGACGTGATATTATTAGACTAGGACATTACGGTTACGCCGGACCAGTGTACTCAATTGTGTTGCGTACCCATATGTGAACCTAAAAGCAGTTCTTTACAATCGCAGTGTACGTGAGAAAACAAATCTGAAACAAACATTTGTAAGATGAAAATACGGGAGTAACTTTTCGCGAACGCTCTCACGATGAACTGTTGAGAAAATGTGCCAGGGCCTTGTCCGTGTCGTTGTCATACATCATTAGAGCTTCAGCAACAGCGTTTGGTGCAAATCCCATCTCTCGTAGAAGGGTGAATGCATTGACGAATTCTCGAACCTATGAGAACAGAAACAAAAGCGTTCATACGGTAAAACAGCTAAGCGCGATCGTAACTATCAGCAACCTTTATCATTGGTATAAATGTTCAAGCTTAACGTGCAAGCAAAGAGCTCAAGAAAGCACCTTAGTAGGATTGTCTCCGTAATTTGTTACTGCAAGAGAAACTGCTTCCCGGCTGAGCCCTGAAGCGATATATTTGCTGACAACGGGATCTGCGCCAGAACCCTGCAGTACCAAAATTACCCAGAAACCTAATTTCAAGAAACAAATCCAGCCAAGAAACATCATGCTCAACTGAAACAAGCACGGAAACTGAACCCAATTTCGTAGTAACGGACTTTGCATACTAATGACAGGTCTGATACACGGAAAAACTTCCTCTCCAAGAAACTCATGTTGGATTTGCATTGGATTTGCATTCATTACAAGGCTTGCACAATGAACTAGTTACCAGCTACAATGGCAAAGCAAGACAAGTTGCGAAAGCAAAAGAGACAATCACATACCGAGGAAGGTGGTGGTTCTACAGCCCTCGGTGGTGGAATGTTTTCCAGCCCGAGCTTGGCCCAATTCGGAGTTTCCTTTTCTAATTCAGCCAAGACTTTCCTCTCGAGATCAAAATCGAACTGGAAATTGCTCCGCGACATATCTCCAACTTGCGATGACAGCGGAGGCTGAAAAAAAAAGAGCAAAATCAAGGCCAAACCCAATAGTACGAATCAAACATTATCTTACACAACTTCGTCTAAGTAAATAAATAATCAAAACACAAAACTTGATTCACAATAAGCATTTCGCCGATTGAAATTTACCCAGTTCTTCCATTTTTTTACTTTCAAACACAGATCAAACATTTAGTTTTACCCAACAATCACGAACATAAAGCAAGCAAAAAGGGAAACTTTACAGATTACTCGACAGTAATTTTGAGATCAAAGCTTACCGGAGGAGTGATCCGATACTCCGGTTTTATAGTAACTCGAATACCCAATCCCGCTGCAATTTCCGCAAAACAAAAATCGATCAATTAAGAAAACCCTTAACCAAATTCGATTAAATTGGGGAAACATTAGATGATGGTTTCGATTCAGCTTACAGGAGGACGACGAAGGAGGATTTGCGGTTTGGTGGTGGGGCTGGTGCTGCGGACGGCCTGCGTTACCGCCGTACGGGGGCGGGGCCGCCGTGTGGCCCTGTTGACCCACCCGCGGGTACATGGACGACGACGGAGGTCCGTACATCGGATGGCTAGAAGGCGCTGATGACGTGGCGGGTCGGTGGGTCGGCATTTGACCGGTTCGGGTTCTGTAATCGTACTCCATTTATCTCACCGGATTTTGTTTCGGAGATTCAGAGAGACGAAGAAAACTGAGAAAAGTGTAGTTCTTTGAGATGAATGCGTGAGAGCGCGTTTTGTGACGCGGGGTTTCTTAAACGACGCGTCGGTTTCCACAAACGAGATGGCATATGAGACCATCTCCAACTGAAAGAATTATGTTTAGCTTCCGTCCAGATTATAGTTCTACAAAAAATTATTTTTTAATAAGCAGTGCTAGATCATATCTATATACAATCTCCAACCGAATGAGCTATTTTTTAATCCTCTTAATAATTTATTATTTTAAGTTTGTTTTTTAATTTTATCGGTTAATTTAATTAAAGTACTATATTAAAATAAGGTTTCTGGACATATTTTAAGGGCAACTTGTCTCTAAATGTTGTTTTAAATTTCATGTTATAAATATTTTATTTTACTTGCACGTTAACAACTTAGACATTAAAATGAGGTAAGATAGTATGGAAAAAGTGAAAGATGTGAGAAATTGTGTATAAATGATTTAGGTATTTATAGGGAAAAAATTAGAAATTTTATTTTTTAAAAAAATTTCGTCCTATAAAAAAAACTACATGACGTCAGCTAGCAGCACAGCTGGGCCCAACTTTTAGGGCTGGCTAGCTGGTTATGTTTGACCAGCCCTTTGCCCATTAGGCTATATTTTGGCACGGTGGGTCTCAAATTTTTTTGGCCCTAGCCCTCCATTGGAAATGAGTTTTGTATCAAAACGGGCTATATTATGGCCTATAATTCTTTGGCCGACTCGATTGGAGATGACCTGGTAAACGACGTAACTCCGTGAGTCATCGAGCAGGAGAACGTTTGCTCACTATTTTTTCTATTTTAGTCACAAAATGAATCAAATTATTGTGGGGAAGGTCAAGTTTTACAGCTCCTTCCTCGTTCGAAAGTTCGTTTCTCTGGAGACTAGCTTCTGATGTTAGCACTTGGCCTTGGAGTGCTCCGAAATTTTATGTATCGGCTCTTAAAAGACAGAGAATGCTACTATTTAGACCGTATTACTAACTTTTTAAGATAGTTATTCTTACGTACAAGTGAGGCTCGCCTCTACAGATAACATTGTTCGGATGAGTACAAATAGCACTAACAGGAGGAAGTACCTTTCAAGGAATACAAAAGGTAATCACAATCATAAACCAAAGATGTGGTCGTTTGAACCAAACATGGCCGCACTAAACTGTCTTGTGTTCAAGTCACTCCCATCCAGAGCAGACCCGAACCGATCAAGCCATTGAGTAGGGCTTGGACTATCACTCTCCTCCACCCACTCCGACGTCATGTCAATGTCGTCGAATTGAATCGGATCTGCTTCCAGAGCTTTCGTTCTCGTCTGCCTTGCTAACTTGAGGTTGTAGTTTATGTAGACGAGGTCGTTGAGTGTTTCTCTATCGATCTTATTGCGCTTCTCCGAGTGAATCTGCTGGAATGCGCTCCAGTTTCTCTCGAATGTGAATGTGCTGCAAACTTGGCTGAGTATTCTGATGGCAACCCGTTGCAACACGGGTGCAGAATCGCCATATTGTTCCCACCAAAGCCCTGACGTGCATTACAAGTAAGTTTCCAGATATAAGAAATAAATACCAAAAGTTTGTAATTTTGAACTGTATACTTACCAGGTGAAACTACATCTCTTGCTTCCATTGCAAGGCTGCAACCGAACATCCCATTTGCCTTCGTAAATGTAAATATTTGACTCGTGATGTCGCGTCTCATCTCAGGCACAGGCAGAAGCTTCTCCAGAACTTTAAAGAAGTCCTCCTTTATAGATGTAAGAAATTTGATTTCCGGATTGTATTGGATGCCGGGGTTTAAAAACGCTGCTGCTGCATGTAGAGGCGAATGGAGTTGATCCCGCCACTTTCTGTCTACGATATCTAAGAAGGTCTTGCACTTATTCTCGTCCATTATATAGTATGTCCTTATTGATTCCTTGGCCCTGGTCATTAGCTCATATATATAACCCACAGCAGGTTTTCCTCCAGACACTTCCCTCAACACTTTGAGAAATGGCTCGGAGATGGCCACACTCTCTTCCACTGCCCTCCAGAAATCATTGTCCTCGACAATGGAAATACATGAAATGCTCTGTGTTTTATTTGCATAAGATGAGTTGGTGCAAAACTCAGGGCTGTTGAACATGTGCTTCAACCTTGACCGTTGCTTCAAGATAGATTGCAAGGAGAGGAAGTTGGAAACAGATTTTGTGATGCCAGTTCTAATGAGTTCCTGCCCCCCTGTAAACTTTTTCATCAGATCAAGCATCGGGGCATTGTTATAGATGAACTTCGAAATGGTTTGTGCTTGTAAGATGCATCTATTCACCCAATCTACCTTCGAGAATTCCTCCAAAACAAGATTTAAGCATTGAGAGGCACAAGGAGACACGAAAATGGTTGAATAATTCTGCAAGATATGGTTTGCAACCCCAGTATAGTTGAAACTACTATCCATGATGATCTGCACAACATTTTCCGGGCCAAAATCTTGTATAACAGAATCAAATAAATCCGCCAAGCATTTTGAGTTCTTGAAATACGCAGATGCATCCACCGACTTGTGAAAAAAGGTCCGTGAGGGTGATGAAACCAAAAAGTTGATTAAGGCTCTTGACTTATTGTCAGTCCATGTGTCAGCGATGATGGTGCAACCTGTGGTAGTCCACTCTTTTTCAATATCTTTCGACTGCAGGCTCATTTCAGACTTGATACTTTCCAGCCATGTAGTTTTCAAAGTTTCTGCAGATGGACCTACAAATCCAGGACCACACTTTGTTATGGCATCAATCATTTGCTGATAGGACGAAGAACGGGCTATACTGAAGTCAAGCTTGTTCTCGAAAAAGAACAGCGCAATACTTCTCTCTGCATTCTCATGGCTATTCAAGGGGGGAGGCCCGGAAAGGACCACTGGAGTGACGTTAGGAAAAACTTTCTGAATTGGAGTTGGTGGTGTGTCCAAAGACACGATAGATTTACTAGCAGAGACGTTTCCAGTTCCAGGAGATTTCACTTCAACTAACTTTTGCTTTTTACCACTAGGAGTTTCTTTGGTCTCGTCCCTTGCTGCTATTATGGTCCTCACCTTATCAGTAACATCGTCTCTTACTTTGCTACACGGATTTACACCCTTACTTGGAAGTCGAGATAGATGATGCTTCAATCTACTAATGCCACCATTCAGAATTCTCTGGCAAAACTTGCATCTCACCTTGTTTCCATCCAATTTATCAGCATATTCCCAACAGGAGTCCTTCTCTCGAACCACTGCTACAACATAACCAGAAAACCAATTCACGTCATCCAAAAAATGCAGCAGCAAAAACTATTCTGACGAGAAGAACTGAACACAATAATGCAATGACGCGGAGTAAATTTAACAAACGGACATGCTAGTCGCTAACATTGTACTCGATGATGGAATTGTCGATGATGCATAGAGGTTTTGAAGACAAAAACAAAATCACAATGCTGCAGAGACTACATTCTGAACAAGATGACAACACAGTAGTGCGACGAACTTACTTCTTTCGGGCGCTGTCTGTCAACCTACGAGAGTGCAAAGCAAAACTCAGCAGAAGGTAGCTGATTATCAGGCCTCTGGCATGCCCATGCCTGCGCCTGTTCAATTCCATAAATTTCCAAAGGATCAAAAATTAAGGAACAAAAAGATTGTGGATGAAATTCACATATCAAAGAATCCTAATGGGCAGAAGCAGCTTTGCAGTGCAACACAAAGAATACAACTTTTTGTCCAAAAAGAATACAACTTTCACTTCAAAGTGTTTTTCTTTATACGATAAAACGATATTCTAAACTACTCTAGACGGAGGGGATTCAAACTCGGGTAAAGTAGATGGGCACTCGGCCCAAGCCAACTAGCCTAACCGACGCCTAGATGCTACAACTCACTACAACTTTATGTTCAATTGTTCTTCCTTTCTTCCAACACATAAATTTGTAACCTTTAACACTCTAAATCCACAAATCTCCAAAATTGCTTTAGGAAATTCAATTTTTAAAGCAGAATTTGGCACCCAATGAGTTCAAATTAATATCTTTAGCTCCGCCTTCATTTTCCAGGGAAATTTTCCCAGGAAAGTTCTGACATTTTCCAGGAAAGCAACAAAAAGTGCCCGGGAACAGAGAACCTGCAAACTACCAGCGTTTCTCTCTTCACCTCCATTTTCTCAGTAACCAAACAAACGAATCAAAACCCCAAATTCCAAATCAAAGATTCAATTTCTCAGAGATGTGCAAATGTTTTAAATTGTTGGAGAAATTAAAGAAGCAAATTGACAAGAGAAATAGCGAGAAATTTAAGCAAAACTTACAGAGATAGAGAGAGGAGACTGGTTATTGGTTCTCGACGGAGAGAAAAACGGAGGCGGGCTGGTTTGTCAGGGTTTTTCTTTAATTATCGCGATAAATCGGAGGTTTGGGGGTTTCCGTTTTGTATCGCCCGGACTGTGTGCGGATTTAGGTTTTTCTTCTTTATCCTCTCTTTTCTCGTTCCTTCTTTTTTCGACTTTTTTGTTTTTATTTTTATTTTTGTTATCTTTTGGGTTTCTTTGACGATATATCGCGGTCAGGTTGTGGGCTGTGGGCTTCTACTTCCGAAAATTCATTGCTTTAGGCCTGCCTTGCATATTTAGGCCAGCACTTCGTAACAACGATATTTCTCTTTGCGTGTAGGTGATAAGTTGTGAGTTCAGATTTCACGAAACACGATTTTCACTCCTTCCTGTCCAATGTTGATGATACTAGTTTTTTTAGTGAACTTAATTCATTTCATCTGACCAATCTTAGGTTTTGATTTCTGGAATAATTCGAATCTTATCAAAAAACCATCATGATTCTTAACAATTTCAGTCCAAGTAAGACTCAACCAAGCCACGCCTAAGTCTGATCCCTTAGTAATCCCACTTTTATCAGGGCTCGATCAAATCATCCTTTTATGGGTTGAGAATCCACATGGCCTGAAGGATCGTTATTGGGTCGAGACTCGAGAGTCACGGCATTCCTTCTTTACTCATCCCTTCTCGCCCCAAATATAGTACTTCAGGCTCAAACACATTGTATAAAAAAATAAATTGGGAATAGCGATTGTCAAGTATGATGTAAAATTATAGTAGTTTAGAGTGTCGTCTTGTCGATAAAAGAATCTCCGTTTAAAGATAAGGAATAATGTAGCAATGTTTCCTAAATTTATGACCTTCTTCAGATTTGTTTTTTCGAATGTTAATTTAGTTTCGAGCTTTACTATTCTTTCTAAATTTATCTATTAATAGTTATACTAAAAAGTTGACAAATTTAACAGTTACGGTAAATTAACACGTTTTAAAAGATCACAAATATTAGAACCAAATTGATATTTGAAGAGGCAAATTTAAATCGTCCTAAGTTTTGGGGGACATTGCCAAAGTAGGTGACCCATTTGATTGTAGCCTTTGGATGCCAAATTGCAAATTATTGACCAGTACACTTGGACTAGGAAATATAAATGAATGGCTCTGATTGGTTCCAGTACTCTCGTCAGCTCTATATCAGAAGGCCCACGTTCGTTGTTCTTTTCCCCACCGTCACCCGTTGATTGATGCGTCGGCCTAACCTAACAGCAATTGTCGCGCCATTTTCGGTAGGCGTGTGAAATTTCCTTCCAATGGGTCTAAACCACTGAAATACACTTCGGATCTCTGTGTTCGGATCGAAGAATTCAAAATTTTGGATCGATTATTTTAATTTTAGGGCTCTTATTAACCTATTTGTTGATTCGCTTCACACAAATTAAAATTGTGAATTTCTTTTTCTTTCTTAAACGATCTGAATTTTTAAGTTCGTTAGCTCCGTAATTCGAGATCCATAGAAGATCTCGATTGGTATTATGGAGGTTAGGTGAGCAGGGCAAAAGATAGTTGCTAATTTGTCATTACTATTGATTAGTGGCCTTAACAATTTCAATAATGGATGACCTATGCATTAAATTTAACACTAAAATAGGTGATTACTCCCTATGATTAACAATTAAAAATGGAACTGAGTACCAACTTCAGACCCTATGAAATTATGAAAAATCACACACGTAAAGAAGTACCTAATCCATTGGACCATTGCATTTTTATTGTCATTTGCAAATCTCTCATTGAAGAGCTAACAAATTGTTAGTATTGCGGTGTTTTGAAGTACATAAACGTATTAAGTTCGGACATCAATAACTCGTCTATTAGGGCTTTCACAACTCATTTATTAGGTCTTTTACAATGATTTAGATGTCAATACGATATTTGTATATATAGATCAGACATCCTTAATTTGATTTCTACAATGCTACTGCTACCCTAGTGTTATTTCAATATATTGATACCAGACTCATGGGTTTGATATATTAAACTCATGAGTTGAATATATTGAACTCATGAGTTGAATAAATTGGTATCACACCATTATAAAAGTGTGATTCTTATATGAGTTCAATATATTGATATCATACTCACTTTTCTCGGCCTACCGTAGAAGGCCTTAGATGGTGTGAAAACCTTTAAAATGGTGGTACATCACTCAATCGACCAAATGTAATGGTTAATAGGTCATGACGAACAAAACCATTGAAGGGGTGCTACACCACTCAAACCACCAAATGTAAGGATTATGACGGACCATAACGATATAAGTTAATGTACTTTAGAAGAAGGGAGTTTTAACGAAAAGCACGTGGTACTGTTCACTTTAATGAAAAACCACATTTT
Source organism: Cotoneaster glaucophyllus (assembly GCA_036320875.1). NCBI lineage: Eukaryota > Viridiplantae > Streptophyta > Magnoliopsida > Rosales > Rosaceae > Cotoneaster > Cotoneaster glaucophyllus. Next base: position 27,749,037 of record CM070062.1, read on the forward strand.
AACACTAAAAAGTCAAACCTGGTACTATTCACTACCCTTTATTTTGTCCTTATGGTTAAAACTCAAAGTTTTCAAGCCCTTTTCGTTAGCTTTCCTTTAGAAAAACTGCAAACATTGATGACGTACTCAGTTGCTGTAACTAGCTTTACACTCGAAGTTCAGTGTTTGATTTACTCGTCACATATAAGGAGAAAAAGAAACTAATGAAAAAAAAATACTAATTCCACGCACTAATTGAGAGTGGGGATTAGCAATTTGACTATCTATTATAAAAAGGAAAAATTAATGAAAATAGCTTGAAAACTTTGATTTTTAATGAAAATGACAAAATAAAGGGTAAAGTGAATAGTACCAAAATTGATTTTTTAGTGTAACAATATGATTTTTTGTTCAAATAAACAATATCGAAAATTTTTCGTTAAATTTTCCATTACAAAATTAGTTTACTTGAGTTGTCGTCCATCGACACGTCATCACTTTGCAGGAGTAGTGACAGAAATATGGCCCCCAACTTTCAACATTTAAAAAACAGGAAAAATACAAATTTCTTTTTGGTACGTAATGACATCAAAACGATAAGATATTAAACAAGAACCTAGTTGGCTAGAAGAAAAAAAATCCAATGATTGCGTCTTCTACAATTATATAAAGGCTTATTAATTAAATCACGTCTGAAACTGTCATTTAATCTCAATTAATTTATGAAATTAATTTTGTTTATTTTTTTTATAAAAAACAATCGTTTTTAACTCATTTGCTTTTACTTTACCCTAACTTTGTTAAAAAAACGTTAAATTCAAACCTAATAAATCATTTCTTTCTTTTACAATTTGCTTTGTCAAGGATATCAGTCGACTGAACTAAAAAAATAAATAGAGGCACGACAAAAGAGGTGTATAAAAAGTCTAATGTCTCAAACCCCTTAAACATAATGTTTTTTTAATAAAAATAAAAATTAATGAAAAGTTCAAAAAAACTTCCTTTTTAACGAAAAACTCTTTTTAAAGGTATAGTAAATAGTATCAGGTAAAGGTAAAAATGTGATTTTTTGTTAAAAGTGAACAGTATCATGATTGTTTCGTTAAAACTCCTTAAATAAAATGGAGTGAAGTGAAGCGAGACTAAAAAAAGTTGAAAATGACAAGTTTCAAGAGCAAAGTGAGAAAGACCAAATTCACCGGGTAAATAGCAACCAAATGACAATTTTAGAAAGTAATTCAATTAATAAGCCTTATATAAATGCTCTAATAGTAACTATTTATTTTTTATTTTTTATTTAGAATTTATTTCTGCATTGAAAAAAATAGTTGTTTCTGCAAAAATGAACATTTATCCATAGGGAATTGTTACTCTGTATTCCAAAATTCTCATTTTGCACTTCAAACTTTTTATATTTAGCAAGAAAAATACATTTGTAAATAATGTAACATGAAAATTTGCCGTGCCAATAACACTTTCTTGTCCGTATTATATTTAAATGACGACCGAGATAAGTTTTGTAAGTGATATATTTATACATCTAAAATACGTCAATCACGAACCCAATGAAACAAAATACGCCTAAAAATGAATAACAAATTCTCGAGCACACCAACTGCACCACGAGCGTTAGACAAAATTATTCAACCATTATTTAACTAATAATATTTAGCGTCTTCATCGTCGCTTGGTCTTCTCCGCAACAATCCACATGCATCTTCCTGCTCGGACGCTATAAAATAAAGCAGCAATCTTTCCACATTGGCTCTTCCCTTTCTTCTCACCAATAAACAATGAATATCTTATCCATGGCTTCCTAACTTCCCTCTGCATGTGGCCATGCTCCCCCAAGCAAACCCCACCTCAGTATCTATCTACACCATAAGCGCTTCGCCACCACCATCATTGCACCCCACCCGTTTGCGAATTTGCACCAGTGAGACCGTCTGTGAAACCCCGGCAGTTAGCCCTGCGTTCCCAAACGACCCAATTCTGGAAGTTGGGTTTTGCAGCAGGGAGCAAGGAGGGGGAGATTTCAAGAGTTGGGTTTGTTTTTGCCATGTTTGTGGTGTGATCTGAAGCAAAAAGTATGTTTTTTTTTTTGTGTGTGTTGATTTTATGTGAAAGTGATGGGAATTAATAAAGTCATTAGTGTGGGATTTTCTTGGCAGCCTAACAAAGTGGGTGGGATTAGGAAAGTCTATGCTTTTCACCACTATCCTAATGCAAAGTTTCAAACTTGATTGAACTGCTTTTTTGACTGGATCTCCAAATTCAAGGATTTGGGATTTAAAGCCGTTAATTAAGTCAACTTTAGGACTCTACTATACATTGTCCTTTAAGTGGATCACATCCGCCAGTTAAATATTCTTAGATTTTTAGCGTGCATCCAGTCGTTAAATTGTCACACATTGATGTATTCTAGAATTTTTGCTCCGCTTATATGATCGGTACTCATATACATTTTTACTAATGTTTCTGATGATTTTCTGATTCTGATATTGTGATTTTCTTCTAATCCAAATTCATGTTGTAGTTGTGATCAAGACTCCAGAAGCAGTTCGTGTTCGGGTTGCTCGAGAAGATGGAGAAAAGATTAGAGCTTTTGGTCGTTTTGGTTACTGGGGCAATTTTCTTGCATGTCACTGCCGACCCAGTTGATGATAAGCAAGCCTTGTTTAATTTCATTCACAACATTTCTCACTCAACCTCTATCAAATGGAATGAGAATTCCTCTGTTTGCAAAACCTGGACCGGCGTGGTCTGTAGCAAGGATCAGTCCGGAGTTATAGAGCTTCATTTGCCTGGAGCTGCCTTACATGGTCCAATCCCATCGAACACTCTCAGCCGCCTTTCGGCGCTTCAGGTTCTAAATCTCAGCTTCAATACCTTGACAGGTCCATTTCCTTCTGATTTTTCCAAACTCAGAAACTTGTCTTCCCTTTGTCTTCAGTACAACAATTTCTCCGGCCCATTGCCTTTAGATTTTTCGGTTTGGAAGAATCTTACTGTCATGAATCTCTCAAACAATGCATTTAGTGGGAATATCCCTTCCTCGATTTCAAGTTTGACTCACCTCACAGTTCTGAATCTCGCTAACAATTCGCTTTCGGGTGAAATTCCTGACCTCAATGTTCCTAGTTTGCAGCACCTTGATTTGGCTAACAATAACCTCTCAGGGAATGTGCCTCAATCTCTTCAAAGATTTCCAAGTTGGGCCTTTTCAGGTAACAGTCTTGCGTCCCTTCCTCCAGCTCTTCCAGTTCAACCAACTAATTCTAAACCGAGGAAGAAAGTGAAACTCGGCAAGCATGCAATGCTAGGTATTGTGATTGGTGGATGTGTTCTGGGATTTGTTTTAATTGCTGTTCTGATGATCATTTGCCGTTACAACAAAGTAGGCGAAAATGGGATAGTCGAAAAACCAAAGAAAGAACTCTTTTCAAAGGAAGGGCTTTCTCGGAATCATGATAAGAATAACAGGATTTCCTTCTTCGAGGGTTCTAATCTTGCATTTGATCTGGAGGACTTGTTGAGGGCGTCTGCTGACGTTCTTGGCAAGGGAACGTTTGGGACGACATATAAGGCAGCTTTAGAAGATGCAACTACTGTTGTGGTGAAGAGGTTGAAGGAAGTGAGTGTGGGAAAAAAGGAATTTGAGCAGCAAATAGAGATTGTGGGAAGTATCAGGCATGAGAATATAGCCTCGCTGAGGGCGTATTACTATTCAAAAGATGAGAAGCTTGTTGTTTATGATTACCATGAGCAGGGAAGTGCCTCGTCGCTGTTACATGGTATTTAAGCACTCCACTCTACTTTTTTGATTCAAGATTTACATAAAAAGGTTGCTTAATTGGTTCTAATGATGTTTATGCATCTTTAATCTTGCAGCTAAAAGAGGAGAGGGCAGGATTCCACTCGACTGGGAGACTCGACTAAAAATAGCAATCGGTGCAGCAAGAGGCATCGCTCATATCCACACGCAGAATGGTGGGAAACTTGTCCATGGAAACATAAAGGCGTCAAACATCTTCCTCAACTCTCAAGGATACGGTTGTGTGTGCGATACTGGTTTGCCAACACTGATGGGTCCAATGCCCCCACCAGCAGCGCGTACTGGAGGATACCGAGCCCCAGAAGTGAAAGACACCCGTAAGTCTTCCCCTGCATCTGATGTCTACAGTTTCGGGGTCCTGCTACTTGAGCTTCTCACCGGAAAAAGCCCCATACACACAATAGGTGGCGAAGAAGTTGTTCACTTGGTCCGGTGGGTGAGCTCTGTGGTCAGAGAGGAATGGACAGCAGAAGTGTTTGACGTAGAGCTTTTGAGGTATCCAAACATAGAGGAGGAAATGGTAGAGATGTTACAAATAGGAATGTCTTGTGTGGCAAGAATGCCTGAGCAACGACCAAATATGCCGGATTTGGTGAAAAGGGTGGAAGAAATTCGTCAGGCAAACACCGGAACTCGACCATCATCAGGAATGTCTACTCCAATCTTAAATACGCCGACTCCTCCATCGGAGATAGCAGGACCTTCATCCGGATTTGGATTGTAGTTTCTATGAGAATCTTATATTTCATCGATAATCATATCGGTTAGAGTATGATGTTCGTAAACTTATTTAATCGACGAATTCAATCCTAATCTGCTCTTTTTGTCAATTTTCTGGGTAAATGGTTACATTACATGTCCAACTCTATATGCATTTCGGACTTTCAAACTTACCGATCCTCGTAGCTGAAGCGAAATCCGGACGAGAGACCGCATCATTGTTATACATGGCAATGTTCTGAAAGAAAGCTAACGGTCAAATAAAATTGGTTCGATCTGAATCGCTGATTAACGGGAAAGGAACAAGAGACCTGCATTGAAGGCAAATGTCTGCAACTGCAAACAGTTTTTGATGGATTCTGGAATCTACATACAATGTCAATTCAATGGTTTCATACATCCAGATAAAACTGGTTTAAAGTTATAAAAAATTACATGTATCTTTCTTTCGTATAAGAATCACACTGAAATGAGAGCAGAAGACAACGTTGTCCTTACGGGTCTGGACTTGAAGGTGAGCAGAACCTTGCCATGAAATAGCTAAAGAATCATTCATCTTTCCGATGGACAGCGCGGGTCTTTTGCAGAGTCTACGAAACACAGCAAATCTAATCTGCAATCACTTCTTCAAAAATTTTGCTCTAACACCCCCTGAAATTCATATAAACAGAAACGACTTAGGGTCACCTAATCCAGCGTAACCATTTACCGGAGCAGTAGGGAATAGTTGGGAAAATTGGAAGTGGCGAAATCGCAAACAAAAAGGTACCGACCTTCAACTTCCTCAAACTGAACCTCCTTCACGATTTCTGCAGCTGCATTATACTCAAAACTGCAAAAATTGTATATAACACGCATTCCGTTACAAGATATACAACAGCAATGCTAACATAGTTGGAAGATAACAAAACATATACAAGTAATGCCGAGTACTAAGTCCTCCACTGAAAAACTGAACCGTAAAGGCAAACAAAACGCTCCTAAAAACGATGCTTTCGATCATTACACTAAGGTATTATCTTATATCATGAAGATTCTAAGAACAGAGCAGCCGTCCAAACAAGCAACACTTTCCTTTTTCTTTTTCCAGAATAAAGCAATCTAACATAGAAGCCACATCTGCGAATATCCTACATGTTCCCCTCTCACAAAGTAAAGCTGATATTCCCATCTCATAGCATCTAACAAGTGCTAAGGGTGCGGTTACATGCTGCACTCAGAAATGAATCTATTGACTCTCTACTATTGGTTGTAGGCGTGACAGACACAACGAGGAATTGTCCGATACAAAATATAAAAACGAAAAACTTGTGCTAGTAGAAAGGCAATAAAAAATCACAATAAGAAGCATAAATTTGCATTTACCTGTTAGCGAAGCAAACATCAAGTTCGTCAATGCAATCAATCTCGAGCTTCCTTACTATCCGTCTAATACGAAAGGCAATAAAAAATCACAATAACAAGCATAAATTTGCATTTACCTGTTAGCGAAGCAAACATCAAGTTCGTCATCAGAAGCACTCTTAGTAGCTTCAACTAAGACAGTAACTATTTCCGTCTTGCGAGTACTGGCCATCAGCACATCATACTCGGTAGGAACGATAATTGCGAAGAAATTATCGCTCAATTCGCTCAAGCACATCTTCTCCACAGCTGCAAGAGCTATCCTCCGCTTAAGCGCATCGGCATCCGGGTCAACAATGTAGATGGCGAAGTCAGTGATCATCAAAATGCGCCGCTTCATCTTCCCGGAAGCAGTAAATTTCAACACTTTATCGGCAAACAGAACCTCCTTATCCCCTGCAATATCCAATGCCGACGGAATTCAAACAAAAGAATGCAACGATTGCAATTTCTAAACCCTAAACCAAACACAGGAATTGGATTTCCCAAATCTTCATCCCATTCAATACCAAAAAAAAAACAAACGAGAACAAATTCAAAACAATTGAAGTTCGATTCACCAAAATTGAAAACAAAAATCGAAAATTTAATGGAAGAATTCAAGACCTTGTTTCTGCAAGACTTTCATCAGGTACGGATTCGAACGGACGGCGATGTAGTCGCCTCTGTATTCTCTGCGAAACGAAGCTTTTCTCCGGACCTTGACGCCCATGAACGGCTCCTGATCTTCAGTCACGTTGCCGTCGGACGGCCTTGCCCGCATACCGCCACTTCCATCTCCGTCGTCGTTGTCCAGGGCTTCCGAGTGGTCCTCTTCTTCTCCGCCCGCCACGTCGTACTTGGGAATCTCGGGTTTGGATTCGGCCACTTGGACCCGCCTCGGAACCCTAAATCGCTCCATTTTCAGGTGTCGATGGACAATCCGACGGTGAGGGAAGCGGAATCAGGTGGCGTGAGCGGCTGGTGGTGGAGGCTAACTTGCACCGGGCGTTTGCTGCGCACCATGTGCAGCAGGTGGGAGGTGAGTTGGATTCTCGAATCTCTAATTAATCATCCAATCTACGCCAACGGCGCACGTTAGACACGTCAATGATTGGGTGCTTGGTAAGCGTGAGATCTTCTGCGACCAGCTCAGGAACTGTATGCGATCTGGGACGTCGGCACTGGGGGACCCACGCGTAAATCCACCGTCTATCAGACAAGAGCAAGAGGGCCAAGTGGTTTCCCTCGTAATCGCCGTCCATTCCCGCTCAGGTGGATCGCAGTAACGTGTAGGACAACTGGTATCAAGTAGATAAAATTGGGATAATTAAGTTTAACTCCAAAATGTGGTGTCAAGTGGAAGGTATTGACAATATGTAGTAATTTTGTACAACTTTCAATTCTAATTGATAATTTACAGCCACTCACTCAGTACTACGATATGGTGGTATTCCTTTTCACTTAAAGTGTGAGGTTTTATGTTCAAATCTCGTGGATGACAAATTCGATATCAAATTAGGTTACCCATTGTGTGATTTAACCGAACTCTCTCTCCCCTTAGTGTAAAAACATCGATGTTTGAAAAAAAATATTGATAATTAACATGGCACATATTTTTAAGGCTTTTTATTCGAAAATAGTGCTGATATTGGTATAAGTTTGCACTTTGATCACTATAAAATTGATAGAACTGATTCCTGTGTTTGTTCACTATCAAAACACTTTGGTCCACTGTTTAGTAAATTGAGAACATTTTTGTAATTTTGGTCCTTATTTAACAGAGATTTTTTACGAAATGACCAAATTGTCGATAGACAAACTCAGAGACTACCAATTTCGGAACTATTTTAGGTATAAATCCACATTAATTTACTACAAACCATTTAGTACTACAGTTAGTGGTATTCTTCTTCACTTGTAAGTAAAAAATCTTAAATTCGATTATCATCTAAGGCAAAATTGAACCACATTATTATAATCCAATATAAGCCACTCCCTCACCCTCTTTAGTATATATACTATCAGTTGTTCAAAAAAAAAAAAACTAAGGGCTTGTTTGATATCCTATTTAATTTTTTTTATAATTTCTCAAAACATTTCTGAAGAATTTTTCTTGAAAACAATTTTCTTTAAGACTCAAAAGCTTGTTTGGTATGCGATTTAAAAATTCTAAATCTTACAACTTAAACTGGACAAAGAGATCAAAAAAGAGGGGGTTGAGAGAGGATATTGGAGGAAAGAAAGAGATGATTGGAGGAAAGAATCGGAGGAGATAGAGAGGAAGAGGAGTGAGAAAAAGAAACGAGAGAATGAAGAGAGCGGATTGGAGGAGAGACGAAAAAGGTAAAAAAAGAAAGAAAGAGAAGGGCGAGATAGAAAGAATAAAAGAGAGAAAGATTTGGAGTGAGAGGGGAGGAGAGAGATAAAAGAAATGAATGGGCTTAAGTTTAAAAACTTTAAAAACTCACTTTTTGTGTTTTTAGAGAATATACTATATTTTTGAGTTGGTCTTGAGTTGAGTTTTTGAAAATAGTCCAACCAAACAAGTTTTTAAGGCCTAAAACTTGAAAATTGTTTTTGAGTTTAAAAAGTTGGATTCAAGTAGAGTACCAAACAAGCTCTAATTTACTACGGACTAGCAATTACAAACATAATTTAATTAAAATTAATCGCACATAGTAGACGGTCCGCCCACGGATTCAATCATCGGTCTCCGACGCGTACGGTTGACCTCTCCGTCCAAAACTTTTAACCAATGGGACAATTGGCGGCCAACAGAAAGACCAAGTCGTTTCCAGCCGTTCAACCAACGCGTCTATGGACTTTTACCGGGAGCGGCAAACGACGTCGTCTCATTTAAAAGTTTTAGAGCTCGTTTGTATATGTTTTTAAAATGACTGAAAGTGTTTTTGGTGAAAATATTTATAAAACCAATTTTTAGTAAAAATAAAAGTAAATTATGAAAAAACATTTAGAAGTGCTTCTTGAAAGAAATACATAACTGATTCTTCTTAAAAAAACATTTCAGGTATTTTTGGAATCCAAAAATATTTTTCTAAAAGTTTTTTCAATTATTTTAAAAATACATCTAAACGAGTCTTTATTTGACGGTGACTTTCGGCGCCAAAAAAACAAAAATAAGAACCAAAAGAAGAAAAAGAGAAGAAAAAATAAAGAAGGAGAGCCGAGAGAGCGATTATCGTAAAGATAACGCCAAGTGGGACCCAGACAGAGGGAATAGAATTTAAGCCAATCAACGACAACAGGTCGATTCCAGGAGGCGGACCGCAGAAGCACTTTTATAAAAAGTCGTTTCCCCCATCGTCACAAATCAATCGCGTTTCGCTTCCTCTTCCGTTTCCGCTTCAATCGAATTCGATTCGTCGCCGTCGTCACCTCCGTCTTCTTTCTCTCTCTGTAACTGGTCCTATCAGGTACGAATACGATCTCTTCTTCTTATGTGAGAGAGAGAAGTGGGCTCTGTTTGTAGGTGTGTAAGCTGTTGGTTGTGTCGCATGGCTTTTGGTTATGGATTTTGATCCGTGTGTGTTGATTTATCCAGGGTTTCGCAGATGGCGTCCAAGCGGATCTTGAAGGAACTCAAAGATCTGCAGAAGGATCCTCCTACGTCCTGCAGCGCCGGTAATCTCACCTTCCCGTTTTGAATCTTTGAATCCGTGTAGATGCTCGCATGAAATTTCTTCTTTAATTTATCAATTTCCTCTAATGATACCGCTGATTGTGATCCGTTGGTGCTCCGTAGATGTTTGGTTGTCACTTTGCAATGAATAATCTGAAAATTTGAATTCTGTAGTTTTGTATATGTTGTAAATGTGTATGGGAAAGCGAAACTTGTGTGAATTAGATCAGAATTAATGTAAGCACGCATGTCATAATTCGTGGTCGCGATGTGCCGCCCATTCTGAGATTATAATTGTGGGTATATTTCTATATAAATAAAGAAGAATGTTTGTCATAAGAGTAGGTGTTTTTCATCGTATAACTGCCCTCCTGTAATGATTTGTTCTCGTGTGGTATCCTTATCGTTAAAACTCAAAGTTTTCAAGCCCTTTTCATTAGTTTTCCTTTAATTATAAGCATGTGTTGGTGTCGTGGCATAAAAGTGACACAAACACCGTCATCATCTGCAAACTCGGTGGTACAGGAAATGTAATTGAGTATGTCACGAATATGCGTGCTTAATGCTTTGTTCTGCATATGTAATACACATATTAATGTCTTCTTCAACTTTGTAACTTTCTGTATTTGACTAATGTTCTCACTTCTCACGATCGATCCTGTACCATTCAAGCACTATGGTTTGGCATACCATTCTTGGGCGATCTTGTGAGAGAGCTTGCTTAGCTAGCTAAAAGTGATACCGGGTTGAAGTGATTTTGTACGTATCATTTCTGGATATTTTTACCCTTTCCAGATTGTAATGGATTCTATTGATCCAGCTCGGCTACCTGGTCAGATGTTCAGATTATGACGTCGTCTGCAGCTGGATTATCCAGTCTTGTCAGGGGCTTTACATACGACCAGCTGGCTTAAGTTATGAAGTTTGCTCTTCATGACCAGACACATTCAAAATGGTTATTACTCTTCCTGCACTGCATATGGAAGTGAATACAATATATAATCTCATTTGCATATGCTTCTTTCTTAGCTTTATGATTATGCATGGTTGCCTCAGAAGATACACATATGTATTTTTACATAGGAAAACAGTTGTTTTGAGGAGTCCTTTTTTAAGATCTTTCTTGTGTTATTCGAACTAAGACCTTGTTTAAGCAATCTGTACAAACCTGCTCCATTTCCTTCAGTATTTTTATTGTTTCATTAATTTCATGCCTTGTTTTCCTTGGGGATATTGCAGGTCCCGTTGCCGAAGACATGTTCCACTGGCAGGCAACAATAATGGGTCCTCCAGACAGTCCATATGCTGGTGGTGTTTTCCTAGTTACTATTCATTTTCCTCCAGATTATCCCTTTAAACCACCAAAGGTACTACTAACTATCCAATTCTAGCAATGAAGTGTTATCTTTGAACTTCAGTGGTCGACATGATTCGTTTTCTCTCCATTATTCTCGGAAACTTTGAAAATTTTAACCAATGATGTGATGGATTTTAGATGTGGTTCGAACTTTAATTAATCCTGTGATATTAACTACCCTCGGCACAATGTCTACTTTGAATACCCATATTTTGAACTGTTTTTCTAGTCACACAGTAAGTTTTCTTCGTCTACCACTACCATTTCATCCACCACCAGCATTTCTACTTGGTGCATCCATTACCCCTAACATTTTCAGTAATTGCATTCTTCGTTATAATCATTCAACAATCTCTGTAGTTTTTCTGATCATGGAGTTCTGATTATCTTTTTTTGTCTCCATCACTGATACCTTGATGGTTCTGTAGGTGGCATTTAGAACGAAAGTATTCCACCCAAACATAAACAGCAACGGAAGCATTTGCCTTGACATCTTGAAGGAGCAGTGGAGTCCCGCTCTAACTATTTCCAAGGTATTGTCTCATATCCCTCAATAGTGAAAGCTCCTACGTAGAAAATATGAAAACCATTCATTCTCGAGATCAGGTTATTCATCGGAAACAATTCTTATCATCACCAGTCTGTTCACTTTATATAAGTTACCGCTGTTACTTTTTGTCATCAGGTGTTGCTTTCCATCTGTTCTCTGTTGACGGACCCAAACCCAGATGATCCGTTGGTGCCGGAGATTGCTCACATGTACAAGACAGACAGGAATAAATACGAGACGACAGCGAGGAGCTGGACCCAGAAATACGCCATGGGCTAAAAGAGCGTGTGGTATGTGCTGTAGGAGGCTTCTTCTATCGTTCTCGTGTTTTTGTTTGTGTAATGTCTTGAATCCTAAGAAAAATGGACCAAAATGAAAAGAGTTCCATAACTTGTCCTCTCGAGTGAAAAAAAAAAAAATTCGAAAAAAGAAAAGCCAACCCACGTTGCTTTGATTAATTGTTTGTATGGATAATGTGATCTTTCGTTATTTGTATTTTTCAGATAAAATTGGGCCTCTGGAAATTGATAAGATATTTAAAAAATCCCGAATAATTCGTATTGGGCTTGGGCTTAAGCCAAATTGAATTCGCTAATTAAAACAAGGGACACAAGTCCCACATCGGGAATTAGTGCTATTCATGAGACGTTGCTCACAACACTTGGACATCGCTCAACCAAGTACCACCCAAGAGGGGGTTAGGAAACTTGCCAAAGGAACAAGAGAAGGGAAAGAGGCTGCCACCGACCCAAGCCACGATTAGGGTTGGTTGAGGCTAGGGTTTGGAGAAGCTGAAAAACCTGAAGGGAAAAGGTCGAGAAAGCCGCTTCGAGGCTTTTTTTTTTTTGGGAAAGGGATTTTCTCCAGATCTCTTTCACCTAATCTTCCTTATCAGACAATTCAGACTCTTGAAATTTGATCTAACGGTTAATGTTATTATAACTTTTAAGGTGGGCTCGTGTTTTTAGTTGTTTGATCAAATTTCAAATGTCCGAATTGTTTGATAAGAAAGATTAGGTGGAAGAGATCCGGAGAGGATCCCTTTCCTTCTTTTTTTTCGTGGGCTACGTTAAGTAGGCCAATTTTTGAGTAAAGGATTTGAACTCGGCCACGAAAGGGATGCATATTGTCTTGCTTAACTAACTTAACCTACATCTACAATAAACACGTAACGTTGATGTACTACTTATGAGTGAGGCCTCAATATCGGGCCTCTCCCACTCTCTTGAGGCTAGCTGAGGCCTAAGAGGCCGTTAGACCCGATCAGAGCGAACTCCAAATCTAAAATCTCTACGTTTGGGTAAGGCTGGAACTGTATCCACAGAGGCGGTGGATTCATAACGTCCCGTCCGTTGTGTAAATTGGAGTTTGCAAAGATAATAAGAACTTCTTAAAGTAAATTGTCAATATAACAACATAAAAAAATCACGAGACTCCACCAAAGATTGAAGAGTAGCCACGCTGATTGGATTATGTATGTTAGTCAAGAGTGTATGTCATGAATTGAGATCCTCTCCGAATATATGCCTCCGGCTCTTTGTCTTCGGAAACGACGTACCAGTTGATCTGAATCACTCATATTAGATTTTGCAGTCATTAGCACATTCTATTGGCTCACCTCACATAAATCAAGGTTCTAGATATGTCTTTAACAACCTAGATCACTTCATCCTTAAGCTCCGGACACAGAGATCCGAAGAGGATCTTAATCCGTTTCTTTATAGTTTGTTGTTGATTTGTCCTCTCGAGTTGAGACCTATCATTTAGATTAATTGGGGTGGAGTAATTCATTGAAACAAAACATTCATTTTGGACCCAAGAAAAAATCATTGAAACAATAGTTTTGTATCTCTCAATAGGGTTTACAATGAAGAACCGTGGAAATTGGTAATGAAGTTGTGGATACACTTTTTGGTAACGAAGTTTGCATCGTAAACGAGTCAATTATTCAGCTCGTTCCTTCATTGTAATTGATCCCTCACTTTCATTGCATCGATATAGATTGTCTCGCAAAATAATTGTTGGGCTAATTAGCTCGAATCCATCTCCTGTAAGTTCGAGTAATTTTATGTTAGAAAAAAGATTAAAGTAGCAAAGCATGTTGAATGCTGAAAGTCAGACTTATCGGCATAGAAAATTGTCCACACAAATCCTCAGGGGTCACAATCATCTCACAACCTCGCAGGGAAACTAAGATCAATCTTGATCAACGCGGCCACTAATTACAAGATTAATCATATATTATAGTGGTAACTGAACATGGATTAATGTAGTAAGAGAAATGTTAAGGGGATTCTCTTATAGTGATTTTTCATGGAGTCTCTGTCACCTTACAATTTAACGTTAATTCTCGTGCCACAATATAAAATATTGTGTCAAAAACATAAGGTGATAGAGAGTCTACGAAGAGTCATACTTTTGAGAGAATCTGTTTAGTGTTTCTCATGTAGTGATCTTGGTTTTACTCGTACCTCGAGCGTTTACTCTGTCGTGGGATTTTAATTTTTCTAATTAAAAGGATTTGTTATCGAATATATTTTTTTAATTTTCAAATATTGTATCGAAATTAGACAACATTTCTAGAAAAGATACGGAAGAAGTTGCAGAAAGTCACAAATAAAGAACAATGCCTTGGAATGCAAAGACCAATTTAATACGTTCAACTTCCCATAAATATATTATACATTATATATATATATATATATATATATATATATATATATATATATATATATAAATGTATGCATATGTGCCCCTTTGAACTTTAGGTGCCATAATATTAATAAACTTAAAAAATCAAGGGGAGATGGTGGCCCATGTTGCATATTTGAACATGATTTTGGCATGAAATCACACGTGTCAGATCTTCCTCCATGCAAGAATCTGAGTCCAAACCCTAACTCAAAGAATAAAATAAAATCCGGCAAAAGGGTCGTGCCCACGAGTGGGGGTGAGCATGGTCCCTGGAAATCTGGTTCATTACTATTAGACGGATTTAATCCTGATTAGCTTAGTTTTATGTACTTGGGGTCTCTCGTCTCCAACGCGCGAGATGCCATTTCTACTTTTACTGACGAATCGATATCTTAAATTTAGAATATACAGAGAAGGAGATTCAAACTTGAATACAATATAAGAGAGAGCGGGCAAAATATTCGAGCAAACTTACCGAATTCGCATCTGCAAATACTCTAATTTCATATTTGAAATATCACGAGATGATTTTACATATGACAAGTATTGACCATCTTATAAAAATAGCCGAAATGTAAAAAGATGAGTTTTTTTTGCGTAGTTTGTTTCTAAGGAAGACAAGACGTCATGTACAAAACCTGACTCGTCTCCGTTGGGTTGAAGACTTGAACAAAAGGCTGAGAAAACTATGACTTCCAGTTCCACTAGAGACTTCTTGGAGGAAGTTAGGTGCGTGTCATCTGTGAAGCTTCTGCTTGCTGCAGCAAAGCAAAGCAGTTATCGAGCAGAACATGTCGATCAATAATCCAAATTCCAATCACTTCTTAAACTACTAATGATGGGCCAGATGATTATTGAGCACTAATCATTGTCTGATTTCGCACTAATAATATTCACTGGAAAAGGCTCTCTCCCATGCAAGCCACCGAGTTTTCATATAGAATACATTGCATGTTAGCTAAAAACTTCAAATCATGGAAAGAGAATGCGAGTAACTGACTTGGACAAAGATATACACTTCAATTTCTGTCGTCTTCTAGTTGATTTACGTTAGAAAACTATAACTTGCAACTTTGCTTATTTTGTTTTATAAAGGATATGATATTTATACTTATTTGTCGTTAATTTAGTTACAGCAAATCATAACGAGTGACAATTTAGTACTGAATTCACTATAAAGACATTGTTCTAGCATATGCGCTGGTCGAACCTCAAGTGATAGCAGATGCTACTAAATCAACTGATCATATGCCAATTTTCTAATTTTTTTTTTATCAGTTATCGACAACTCAACAAAAAACAAAACAAAATCATCAGTCTTTATGTTTGTGCAATTAGAAGTATTTATATAGTCTTGGTCTCTTATGTTTTGGGACAATAAAATTTGTTCTCTACCAAATCCTATTATACAAATAATTATATTCCCAATTTTTGGGCTTTTGGAAATTAAAAATCGTTATTCTAATTTCTAACTAAACCCATTTGTTAGTAAAGGTTAATAGGAAAAAAGTTGAGGTTCCGTCATAAAATCATTGATAATATGTGGAATAGTTCAGTTTACTTATGAGCTAATGCGATGTTATCATTCCATCAATGTGAGATTCATTCTCAATACGTATTCTCATATGTGACGAATTTTCAAGTCACACGTGAATAACACAAATAAAATGACGTAGAGCGTGTGTGGCCTGAGCTTCACACGTTGGACAATTTGGAGACTAAAAGCAATATGAGATTTATTCTCTCAATAAATTGGAGACTAAAAGCAACTTGGAGTCCTTACCCCATTATTCTCAAAAAATTGGAGACTAAAAGATTAAAACATGTTCTACCAACTCCCTTTTCTTTGAGGCACCAAACAAATGCATTATTCATTTTACAAAGCTCTCATTTCCCTCAATGTCAGACACCCAATTAGCAAAAAGTTCAAGTGTACAAATTAACTTCATCGTGCAAAATATCCTGTTCTTCTATATCTTAATTAATTAAGTAATTGTGTGCAAATTAAAGTTTAAGTTGCTAATCCGAAGTGAGGCCACATCACCCCACATGGGGAAGCACACGCGGCAGTTCCGTGATCACCGTCAAGGCGCAAACGCCGCCGGGAACCGGTGATTGAACAGTGATCAGTGTCAGCAGGGTCCCCACTGGCTAGCTGAGCCGGTCACCCACTGTCGTCGAGTCTCGAGACAAGTCTGCATTCCATGGGGCCATGGCCAATGTATCTCCGAATGGAGGAGTTTCCCAAAACCTTTTCCACCCTGCAGAAGATATTGTATTTGATATTCAACTAAACATTAGTAATTAATAATAAAAGTGCGATTATAAGACAGAGACTCAATGCAAAAAGGTTATAAGTTGACCTAGGAAAACTTGGAAAGAAACTCTCAAAAAAGACATGGACTACTTAGAGCTAACGGAAAACTTTGTACAAAACCGAGCGCAGTGACGTTGTAAGATTCATACTACTGTCACCACTTAGTGAGATAAATAAGGCTTTGTTATTCTTTTTGTACAGTTGATTGAAGAAGAAAATTGTATATACCGTAACACCGGATCAATGTAACACTTACAAATAATGGATTTTATGCATCATGTTTGTTTAGAAAATATTAAGTTTCTATCTTGAAACTTTTAGAAAATATAAAGGTTTCTTTTAGGGGTTCGATAACCACACACTCATTTTTACTTCTCATACATATTTTTAATTTTCTACCGTTGGATCAGATGAAATGAAAAAGAACAATGGACATAAATTAAAAAATAATATGTGAGAAGTAAAAAAAAAGCGTGTGGATAACACACCTTCTTTTAATGCATGCATCAGATGCTAAAGTAAAGACTAAAGAAAGTAAGCTACAGTTGAAACTAGGTTGGACAAATATATGGAGTCCAGGTGTAATTCTCGGAGAAGAAAGAAACAGGTGTTCTTCTCTGAACATCTTTCCACACGATGCCTCCACGTCTCTTGATTGATCATAAATTTGTACAGAAATTGTTATTAGCACTCTAAAAATCTCATTCTACATTTCAATTTTTCTATATTAGGAAGAAAAAAAAATACATTTATGAGAAGTGTAGAATGAGATTTTTAGAGTGTCAATAATACTTCATTTGTACGATCATTCTCAAGTGTATTTTTCCCTTTGTTGAGTAACCCTAAAACCCAGAAACGCATGTGACAACTTTGTGAGGAAAGCTAGCTAGGATTCGAATAGCTTTTCATTATCTTCATTTATATTTCTATGTATAAATTTACAACGTTGATCTTCATATACCTCTCAAACACGAAAAGAATTTGGGTGTAAAGGGGATTACCACGATCGTGGTGGTGAATACAAAATTACATGAAGAGAGTCTTACGCATGGTTTTATAATAGTGATTGAAACGTCAAAATAACAGCCAACCAGTTTCATGAAAGTCTCTCTTGCTAACCACAGTCATTGCAAAGCTGGAAATAATTAAGTAAATTATCATTGGATTGTTTTTTCAGTCATTGCAAAGCTGAAAATAATTAAGTAAATTATCACGGGATTGTTTTTTCCGTTAATAATGCTTTGGTTGTCTGGTTACATGTGTGTTTAGAGAGAGAGAGAGAGAGAGAGAGAGAGAGAGAGAGAGACCAACATCTCTTGCTTCAAAGAGAAGCTTGTGGTGGTTTTCTAAACGAGATTATTATACTAATTCGAATTTTAACTAGTTTAATACTGCTTCAACGGATAGTACCTTTAAAATTAAGCCACACGGCCATGAAAGTCTGAGCTAAGTTGTTTGATGCAGCAGAAGAAACACACACGCACATTACGACCGACACGATAATAAAGCAAGGCAAAGCAAAACCCTGCCTGGTTCGAAGTCGTGTGGAGTACTGTGGTGGACTGCGAACTCTGCGGAGTGGCCCTTCTTTTCACGATAGATCTTGTTCCATTATTTTATACATTTTGATGGGATTAAATACCCAAACAAATGAGATGCATACATGGTTTTCTTCCCCTTAATTTATTTTTTCTCCAATTTTATGGCCATACTTGCAATAAATTCGGAGCTTCAATTCTTGCTCTCATAGATTGCACTTTTATTTTTTGAATGAGTAACTAATTCTAATCCTTTGTCTTGTAATAGTCGGAAAAATGCTATTATTACTCCAGTTTTCATACCTATTTATATCATTTTTATAATAAAAATGAGACGCATATGTGTTTGAAGCCTTAATTTTATTAAAAAAAAATAAAAAAAATATAATAAAATTGTGGTACGTGTAACATTACTTTTCCAATAGCAAATAATTAAGAATAGTACAAATAGTGATGTTTTCCAATGCTAAGATAATTTCCATGAGTGGCGTTTTCTATTATTTTTTTAATTGGTACAAAACGGGTCCTGACTTCAAGGGCCCAAAGACATGACCCAACCGTAACGCTGTAGAACAAAAAACAAAAGGAAAGCTAATGAAAAGGGCTTGAAAACTTTGAGTTTTAATGATAAGGACAAAATAAAGAGTAAAATGAATAGTACCAGGTTTGACTTTTTAGTTTAAAAATGTGGTTTTTCGTTAAAGTGAACAGTACCGTGGGCTTTTCGTTAAAACTCTAAACAAAACAAAGTAAAACAAATGGCGCACACACATTAAATCACACAAATCGCCAAATACCAGCTACAGTTCTTGAAAGAAGTGGTAAATTAACAATGCATACCCAGCTACGTAAAAAGTCTTGTCGACTTTTATTACTCACGTACTGCAATGCAAACCATGCATGCTCTTCTTTTCGTGAAATTTTCTATTGTGATAAGAACACGAGTGTTATATTACGAGTATTTATGTAAGTGTTGAGAAATTTTATTTTTTTAAGTTATTAACTTTTTAACACACATATCTCGCTATTTGTATAGTGACACATGATGTATCACCGTGCACCGGTTACACTAAAAAATCTCTCCTTTTCGTTTGAATTTTAGTAAAAAGTGTAAGCAATAAACATATAAAGTGACGGAGCTAGAATTTTAGCCTAAAAGGGGTTCAAATTTTCAATTTGAAACGCTTTTCTAATCTCAATTGACCACTGACATCTGGGTCTACTATCTTATTCTTTAAATCTAAACCTCAAACCTCTTTGACTCTCTTCTTCTCTCCCTCCTCAAAGCTTACAGGCAATGGATTTCTTGAACTCCATAGAAGCAACCAAACTCAAATCAAACCCGATGAAGGAAATTAAACTAAAAATGTCGGATTGGAGTCCTGAACTTGCGGAAAAACCTTGAAAATCATAAGTATAACACTTAAATTTTCTACGTGAAAAAAATGTCAGGATGGGACTAAGACCATTGTGGTCTCTTCTTGGTTCTGCCTCTCGATAGAGTCACTGCAATATGAATTCGAAACATCTTTTTTTTTTATTATTATTATTATTATTATTATTATTATTATTATTATTATTATTATTATTATTCTAACTTAAAGTAAAATATCACTTGTTACTAAAAGGACTGATTAAAACAAAACTTTTAAAATGAAAAAAAGTTAGACATAGGGAGGATGATCAGCCGGAATATTCATGATTAGGGAGATTACTGAAAGGATCAAACAAGAACCTGGGACTTGATGCAAAACTAATGAGCTCTAGCTCTCTCTCCATCTCAAAGTGTATAGTATAATCGGTTGGAAAATTGATTTTTTATGTTTTTTACCAATGTATTAATATTACACTTGGTGTATCGGATTGTGTTCTCGGCACATGAAAATTTCTCCTCATATATGTTAAGTTCACTCGACATTGATTTATCCCAACCAAGTATATTTTCAGTTTTAGGCTTTTAGGAAACTAGTAATATACATAAATCCAAATATATATAAACAAAATACAAGTATATGAGTTCCACATAAGAAAACAAACACCAACGTTACAAATACAAGTATATACAAGTAGGAAGCAAGCCACCCGGTGATTTGTCGAATTTGATGTTCTTGTTTACCTGTCTTTAGGACAACGGTTCACTTGCTCAATGGCGGCCAAACTCCAAGAACCAACACAACTCTCATTTTGTCCACTTTCCCAATCAGTATAATCCCCACGTTAATGTTATTATCATCTCTCCCAAGTAAACATGATGATGATGATGTGATCTTCAAATTAACCTCTTGTTTCTCTCTAAATCTCTCTTATGCGAAGATGTGAAGTTAAAAACATCCCATGTCGGAGAGTATCAGGGGAGATCTTCTAAGGACTTGAATTACTTTTTATGTTAATAACTAATTTATGAGTGAGAGAAACAAACATATAGATGTAACGTAACCAACACCTTGCAAATCAACACACAAAAGGAATATGAATACATTAATCAAATTCAGGACCACTTACGAAGAAAACTCTAATACCATGTTGGACAACTGATGAATTCCAATACCTTAAATTGTCAGAGATAATATATTGGAACAATACATATGACACTTACAAATTACAATTACAGCTCAAGTAAACTTGGAAAATTGCCCTTAAACATAAGCTCGTGATCTGACCAGACTGACTTGTTAAAATTACTTTCACATATTCTCTTCAACTTGTATTTCTTCTATGATTAAGACAAACAAACAAACAGTATATGAGTTAATTCTATTAGTCCCAATAGAAGAGTTGTAATTTGCTTTGTATTTAATCCCCTAACTTCTATCATTTCCCAAACTAGTGTTATTATGTCTTATCCAAAAAGAGGAAATTAAAAATGGAAAGCTTCAGACTCTAGTTGGAGGACCATGGTCAAACTTCTACTTAAGTTTCTCTTCATGTATTTTTTCTTTTCCTTCGAAAACAATTTCGGAGTTGGATCATTCATATGTATGTAAAACACTAATACACTTAGTTTTATACATTTAAACGACTAAATGATCTTCAAATCAAATAATATTTTGAAGATGATCTTCAAATAAAAATTTAGAAATCAAACAATATCTCAATTATGAATTTGTACTATAAATATACATTATTCGCAGAGAAATAAGCTAATCCTTAAAAAAAAAATACAAGTATTATATATCCACATACATATGACAATATCACTTATGAGACCACTTACCAAATGAAATAGTAACGAATATATAGATGATGAAATAGTCGGTTCAACTGTAATATAATATTCATGACGAATTTTCTGTCATAGATGTATTCATTCATATTAAAACAACTGTATTTATTTATTAATGTTATATCCTATAGGTTTTTAAAATATTTATTATAGTTTATTTTGTGTTGTTAAATAATGTAAAAAGTGTCAAAATATAATTTATAATTAAGTAGTTTTGCTTCCAACTTCCAACGACGGGAAGCATTAAGAGTGGACTCTGATGAACGTACTTTTTAAAATCTTAACATGATATCACTTAGTGTACTGAAACATCCCGGCCTGGGACCCCCACCACATTCCGAGCTCGACTCCATAGCACGATATTGTCCGCTTTGGGCCTCGACTACGCTCTCACGGTTTTGTTTATGGGAACTCACGCGAGTAGAACTTCCCAGTGGGTCACCCATCCTGGGAATGCTTTGGCTCATTATTGCTTAACTTCGGAGTTCCTAAGGAATCCGAAGCCAGTGAGCTCCCAAATTGCCTCGTGCTAGTAAGAGATGAGAATATACATATAAGGCTTACAGGAGCCACACCCCTGGGCGATGTGGGATCTTACAATCCACCCCTCTTCCTTAGGGGCCCGACGTCCTTGTCGGCACACTTCCGGCCAGGGATTGGCTCTGATACCAAATTGTCACATCCCGACCCGGGCCCCCACCACATCCCGGGCTCGACTCCGCCGAAGCACGATATTGTCCGTTTTGGGCCCCGACCACGCCCTTACGGTTTTGTTTCTGGGAACTCACACGAGCAGAACTTCCCAGTGGGTCACCCATCTTCTCGCTTAACTTCGGAGTTCCTATGGAACCCGAAGCCAGTGAGCTCCCAAAAGGCTTCGTGCTAGTTAGAGATGAGAATATACATATAAGGCTTACAGAATCCACACCCCTAGACGATGTGGGATCTTACAACTTCACATTGACTTATCCCAACCAAGTATATATTCAGTTGTTTTAGGCTTTTAGGAAACTAGTAATATATATAGTTCCAAATATATAAAAACAAAAAACAAGTATATGAGTTCCATAAATGAAAACAAACACCAAAGTTATTATTATAACAAAATAAAGTATATACAAGTAGGAAGCAAGCCACCCGGTGATTTGTCGAATTTGATGTTCTTGTTTAGTGGCTCAATGGCATGGGGCCAAACTCCAAGAACCAGCACAACTCTCATTTTGTCTACTTTCCCAATCCGTATAATCCCCATGTTAATGTTATTTTCATCTCTCCCCATTAAACATGATGATGATGGGATCTTCAAATTAACCATCTTGTTTCTCTCTAATTCTCTTTTATGTGAAGATGTGAAGTTAATAACGTCCCACGTCGGAAAGTATCATGGGAGATTGTAGAAAGAGTTGAGCTACTTCTTATGTTGTCAACTAATTTAAAAGTGAGAGAAACAAATATATAAGCGTAATGCAGCTCACACCTTGAAATCACGACATAAGTAAGGAATATATATGATTACATTAATCAAATTCAGGACCAATTAC
This sequence comes from Cotoneaster glaucophyllus, assembly GCA_036320875.1. Taxonomy (NCBI): domain Eukaryota; kingdom Viridiplantae; phylum Streptophyta; class Magnoliopsida; order Rosales; family Rosaceae; genus Cotoneaster; species Cotoneaster glaucophyllus. Next base: position 27,771,817 of record CM070062.1, read on the forward strand.
GAAGAAAGCTCTAATACCACCAAGGACGGAGGCAGCTGCCCCCACTCAAGTTTTGTGTAGAGAACCAAAAAAATCATGATGATGAGAAAACTTGAATTTATGGTATTTAAGTATTCAACTAATTAGTTGAAATTTTCAAATAGTATATATATATATATATATATATGTATAATAAATTATGATTGTGAAAAATTGTCTGCAAGTTGGCTTACTGCAATGTGAGAAGAGAAAAAAGCAATGAAATTATAGAAGAAATTTTATTATCATGATTTTTTTTTTTCCGTCAAATATAACTGGAGGTTAAAGTCGCCTCTGCTAAAAAAATTTCTAGCTCCATCCTACCAAGTTAGACAACTAATGACTTCCAAGACCTTAAATTGTTATATAATATATAGGAACAATACATATCACACTTACAATTACAGCTTTAGTAAACTTGAAAAATTTAGTCCCTTAAACATAAGCTCGTGATCTGACTTGTTAATTACTTTCATATATTCTCTTCAACTTGTATTTTTCCTATGATTAAGACAAACAAACAGTCTATGAGTTAATTCTATAAATCCCAATAGAAGAGTTAGAATTTGCTTTGTATTTAATCCCTAAAACACTGTCATTTCCCAAAGTAGCTGTAGTGTTATTATGTCTTTTCCAAAAAGGAGAAATAAAAAATGGAAAGCTTCAGACCATGGTCAAACTTCTACTTAAGTTTCTCTTCTTTCTTTTTTTTTGTTCTTTTGCTTCAGAAACAAATTTGGAGTTGGATCATTTATATGTATGTAAAATATTAATGCAATTAATTTTATGCATTTGAATGATAAAATGATCTCTAATCAAATAATTTTTTTGTAGAAGTGATCTTGAAATAAAAATTAAGAAATTAAACGATTTCGATTATAAAATTTGTTCAAATAATATACATTATTTACATGGGGAGAGTGAGCTCATGACTTATGAGACCACTTGCCAAATGAAACAGTAATTAATACATATTGGATGAAATAGTCTGTTCAATTGTAATATATTTTCAGGAGGGAATTTTCCGTCTCAGATATATTTATTTATGATAAAATAAGTGTATTAATCTGTTAAAATTATATTTATGTTGTAGGCCTATTTGATTGAGCGATCTAGGGAGAGAGTGAGAGAGAGGGGCCGACCACTTTAGAGAGAAAAGAGATTGAGTTAATTGTGAGGTGTGTTTGATTCACCTCATTGTGCCTTTATTTATAGTAGTAGAAAGAGTAAATATCATTCCTTTTAGGATTACAACATTTAATAGGTAATCTAGTCCTAATAGGAATATAAGATATTTTTCCATATTCTCTAGGATTTACATAATCACATTCCTATTCTAAATATGACTGCAACAATTTATAGATTTTTCAAATATTTATTTTTCGCTTCCACCTTTGAAGGACTCGAGTCATTTGTAGTGGACTCCGATGAACATACCTTTTAAAATCTTGACATGATATCAGAACTGAATCCAACCCAACCCAACCGTTGTAGTTGTGACTTGTGAATATGTTTAAACTGTTGGTGATAGTGACTAACACGTGTCATCTGCTTATTGGTTGAGTATGCCACATAGTATTATTAATTAGAATAGGCCGTTCTGTCTTAGCTTAATGTACGTAAACAATGTACATGATTTTTTTTTTTTTTTGACAAACGATAGCGTTAATAGATTAAATTGCTTAATTTTAGGGTAAATTACATAGTAGCACCTCAGGTTTGAGGTCTATTACAACCTCATACAACATCTTTAAAACATTTCACTTTCATACATTACTTATCATTTTATTTCAATTTCATACAACCCTCGCTACCCCACGCGTCCCCCCGCCCTCTTCACTCACTGGGTCTTCCTCTACACACCCATGGGTTTCTTTTTGTTTTTTTTCTGGGTTGTTCCTCCACACACCCCCCACCCACCTGCTGGGTCTCCACCGGCGACTTCCTCTACACACCCCTGGTTTTTTTTTTTGTTTTTTTTCTGGGTTGTTCCTCTACAAACCCCCCACCTTAAATCTGCTAGATTTGTGAGATCTGAGTTTTTTTTTTTGTTTTTTTTCTGGGTTGCAGGTGGGATGGTGGGGGGGGGGGGGGGGGGGGGGGGAAGAAGATGAAGATAGGGGAAGAGGAGGGGGAAAGATGAACTGAACTGAAGGGTTTTTTTTTTTTTTTTTCTTTTCTTCTCATTGCTCGGTTTTTTTTTTCTTCTGGGTTGTAGGTGGGGTTGGTCGAGGGAAGAAGATGAAGATGGAGGAGAAGAGAGGGGAAGAGGAGGGGGAAAGATGAATTGAAGGTTTTTTTTTTTTTTTTTTTTCTGGGTTGCAGGGGAAGAAGATGAACATCTGGGTTTTTGTGTGGGGAGGGGGGGGTACGGGGAGATGCGTTTCGGGGAGGGGGGTTAACGGGGATGGGTTATATTTCAGTTTTTTTTTTTTTTTTTTTTTTTTGGAAGGTTAGATTTTAAGAAAAAAAATTTAAAATTTTTTTTGCCACATGGCACAAATGTGGCAGCCACAGCAGCACTCTCTGATTATGTTTTCTCTCTCTCTCATCTTCTTTCTTCTTCGATTTGTCATCTTTCTCTCTCTAAAACTCTGTAACTGGAGCACTGTGATTAGATGAGTCATCCTAGTAAAGGCAAGAGTGGAAAATGACTTTTCATGTAATCACAATAAACAGAGAGTGAGAGTGAGGGATAAAGAAGTTCCACACTCCAGAAAAGTCTAGAAATGTGTTCCAATATTTCATATTTATTCATCATCTCATGCATACATGTGACGTTGTGCTACTACAACTACAAGGCGATGATCGATGTCAATATATCATCAGATTTTACGTGCAGGCGTGCTACGCTTGACAAGTCGATCCTCATGCTTTTGCTTGCCTACAAATGGGGCTCTATTCTATTGGACCGCCACCACCTCCCAATTTTCTGAGAAATTTTGATGTGTATTAGGAGAGATTTTAGTATGATCGACACACGAGGTGGTACATCACGTGTCATTATACAAATAATGAGATATGTGTGTTAAAAAGTTAATAAATTAAAAAATAAAAATTTTCACCACTTACATAAAAACACATGGTGTACCACTCGTGTTCATGTTACAAAAAAAAAATTCTCATGTATGAGGAGCAATTACCACGATATTTAAAAAATATTAATAAAAAACATACGAGTTATCATTTCAATGAAATAAAAACAATATATTGAACTTAAAGTACTAAAAACTTAAATAATAATATCGTTTGTAATAATAAACATCACGTGACGGTATTCGGGTATAGACAAAAACTCTTTTCAATTTATGCTTATAATGCTTCAAAAATCAAAACCACGTATTTTCAAACGCAAGCTGATGCTATATAAACCAAAACTCCATGAAAAATCGGCTAACTTCAAATATTTTTTTTATTTTCTTCTTCTTGTTCATATATATTCAAGTAAGCTATAAAAACAATGCCTAACAATGCCCAACTCTGTGATTGTGAGGGCCTAACAAACCAATCATTTTCTGCCACATAAAAACATTTGCACCGCTGGAGCTGTGAATCTAGCCAGGTCACCAGTATCATAAGTTTATATTAATTTTTGTATGATTTGAGTTTCAAGTTAAACGGAAACAAACGAAGTCGGCCTTTTTGTTTGATTCACCATTTTGGAGTCAATGTCCGATGTTCATGATTAACGTTCAAGCCATGCAACCCATGATACACCCCTTGTTCTTTTCAAAACCATAAAACTATTTATGTCATATATTTTCAATCGCATTACTTATCATATTTCTCAAAACTCAACATTTGCATGACCTAGTTCCGAGGTATGCGGACATTTTCTTCTCAATTCTCAAAATATATGTGGCATTACAAGTTAGGTTTGTAGTTGTAGTGGCAGAGCACTTACTATAACGAAGATTGAAGTTCGATCCTTGTCATCTCCATTCTTAAACTGCCTTTGTAGCGCAACTAAACAAGGTCAAATTCTTCACATAAGGCCGTCGTCCATGTCTTCGTTATTGCAGGCAAAAAATGTCGTGGAAATTATGTGTTTTTAGCTAGTAATCAATTAAAATCGAGTTCCTTAGTCCTTGGAGTTTTTGTTGCTTGCATGGGAATTGACGGTAAGGATAATGAGGGTATTACAACGACAATTACATGTACTATATACCCACATATTCCTTAAGCATATATGAAAGAGACAACATAGTCAACCTAATTAGCAAATGTTGTACTATGATTATATATGATTGATATAAACGAGGGGCTTATGAGTTCCGGTCCTATCCCATTATAATTTATTGGATCTAATCCAGACACATATCACATAATTAAAGTTGGAATTGAGATCCTCTCTGGATCTCGAAGTCTGAAGCTAACGGACTTATAGATTCAGGGCGTTCAGCGGAGAGAGAAAGATCTGAATTCTTGACTTTCGTAAGGTGGGCTAGTGAAATGGGCTAGATTTAAAATGAGTGGTTCAGATCTATGGGTCTGCCATCCATGTAAATTATCAAGTGTCTCTCCATTTGTATAATAACATGTGGCATACCACCATGTGTTTCGGGCAGACTAAAAATTTTCTCTTACAAATGTAAGAAATTCATGGGTAACTCTCGATGCTCGTCGATCTCGATTTTGTAATTTAGTAACCTTATTCATATTTTTTTTGTTATAAATGATAATTACAGGACCAATTTTTTAAAGGGAGTTTTAACGAAAAGCCCACGGTACTGTTCACTTTAATGAAAAACCACATTTTTACACTAAAAAGTCAAACCTGGTACTATTCACTTTACCCTTTATTTTGTCCTTATCGTTAAAACTCAAAGTTTTCAAACTCTTTTCATTAGTTTTTTTTTTTAAAAAGAAATCAATTAAAATAATTTTTTTATCAAAATTAATAATTATTGCACCAATGTAACCCACATAATAAAATAATTAAAGAATTAATTGGCAACATTTCCTTCATATGTCAAATTTGACAACAAAAGACTCTTATCTCAAGTCACATAGAATTGACATATTGGTTATAGCTTCTTTCTATCCTCATATTTGATTGCGTGACATTCCACTTAAGATTTAACAGTTCTTCGCGTTTTTTATTTTCAAGGATGTTTAATGGGCTAACAACGGAGTTTCAAACAACCTTATGATTGGGTGGAACATTTTATATTGATAAAGAGGGAGACCTTCCTCTAGCTAGGCTTTATCTAATGATCATAAATGTTTGTGTAAGTCTTTCCGACTTCAGAAAAAGGTGGATAATCGTGGTTTGACACCAGTTGTCCCTCTTTAAAAGAAACAAAAACATTGATTAATTACTTTGTGGACATGTAAAATAAAAAAGAAAACAACAAAATCTCGTACACCATCTTAAATTAAATTAAGAATTCGTGGCAAAATCAATTTTACTTTACCATTTTGGGGCCCTAAATAACTGAAGGGTATAATACATATTTGGGGCCCTAAACTCGTTTTTAAAATACGGTAACTCATCGTCGCTAAAAAAGAAATTTGCTTAGTTGGAAGAAAAGTCAATAAACGTAAACTGGTAACCAAAATATCTCGAATCAAACCTAATAATGCACTCCGTTTTTGGACTTGTATCTATTTATCTCTATTAACGATGGGCAATCTGCAATTACAAAATACAATTAAGCAAATCAGGCCGGGTCAATGAACAAACCGTTTGACATTTGACAATAAACCCTAAACCCTATATCCTAAATTCTAGTTTGAAAGGCCGGGTCAACTATTTCCTTTACTTAAGTTTCAAAATCTAAACAAATTCGATATGATATGATCAAGCAATCTTAATCCCCCGTTTTCAAATCCCTATGTTGTCTTCCAAAACTTTGGGAACTAGAGTGTGATTTTGAGTAATTATTAATATACAAGCAAATGTTGTAGTATAATTAAATACGATCAAACAAATTTGGACTAATTTTGGCTTAAAATATCAAATAAATTTTGACTATTTTTTTTTAAATGGGGCAAAAAAACAAAAAAAAAACCCAAACAATACTAATCAATAATAAATATATACCAACCACCACGGGTGACACAATGGTTGTAGATAAATTTCAAGCCTGTATTTCACATGGCACACACTATGGTGGTTAGGGAAGGCTAAAATGCGTATGTGAGTCTTTTCGTCCCCAAAAAGGTGGATTGCCGTGGTGAAGCCACCAACTGGTCCCCTTTTATTTCTTTTCCTTTTGGTTTTATGTGATAATTCCAGTCTACTAATTAATTATGTGATTGCAAAGATGATTCAAAAAATTGACACTTGAGATTAGTGTTGGCGTCAATCACAGGGCACGTTTCCGTTTGATTTTTAATGATGGTGAATCATATGATAATGACTAGGATAAGTTAAAATGCCTCGTGAGTTTTCCTGATTTTCAAAAATATAAACTGACATGACAAAACCACCAATTCGTTTCCTTTTACAAAAAAGTTAGTAGGCTGGATTATTGCTGTAACTATACAACTGCATTTTTTTTTTCTTGAATGCAAAGAAATCTATAATATGGAAAACGACTTAATCCCAATAACTCAGAATTAATAATTGGCAGGTAAATCACAAGTGGACTTCGTCGTGAGTGACGTGTACGGTGAAACCTCAAAACTTGGCTGCCAAGATATTATTTATTTTTGGTAGATTTTTTTTTTATATATTTATTTTCCAAAAGACTTGGTTGCCAAGAAATTACAGCGGACAAAACTGAAGTGATGAGATTTGGAAGGTGAGCATATCTCGGTAAAACCAAAAAAATAGAGCAGAAAAAACCCAGAGACGTACTAATAAACCCTAATTATTTATGGCGGCGAATTCAAAGCTGCCCGCCACGTTACTCCCAGCTGCTAAAAAGTAATTTTCTTAAATTCTCAAAAATTACCCGCTGGTATTTTTCAAATGACGGTTTTACCCTCGGCTCCTCACCTTATTTACCCACTTGCAGAAAAGAGTGAGCGAGAGTAAATTAACCAATTGGCCCTTTTGAGTGGTCAAACTGTTTGACCGGGGAACGGAGCAGGGCCGGGTATTTTGGGCCTCACGTGACAGGCCGCACGGAGTTCGAGATAAAAACAACGAAACGATATTTTGCCGAGTCAGCACCGTGCGGTGTGCGCTCATTGGGTCCGAACTTTGGCGGGGCCCACAGTGTTTACGTGTGGGAATCTCAATGCGGTCTCGGGATGTCGCGGACCGTATTCGGTATCTCTCTTGTATCCCACCCTCCACGGCCGTTACCGGAAGCGAAATTACCCCGATATTTTTTTTCTTTTATTTAAAATAAATAATTAAAAAAATAAGAGTACTTTAGAATATAAAAAAAATTAGGGAGGAAAATTACTGAATTAATAAATTATTTCGGGAGGCTCTTCCAATTTCGGCTGGTGGATCCTATATAACAGCGGTTTCAGTGTTTTGGTTTTCCACACTTACTCTTTTGCTTCGTCTTCACTCAAAATTTTCGTCCTCTCTCTCCACCACTCTCTCTCAATTCTCGAGCTTTCCGTACACAGTTCCGGCTCTCTCTTTCGAATTGTTGCTTGATTTCTCGGAGTTTTCTGGTTTCCGATCATAATTTTCTGAAAAATTACACTCAAAACGGTCGATTTCTCAAGAGTTTGAAACGGTCGATTTATTTGCTTACCATTTTTGCACATACTGTCCTTTTTCTGCTCCGGGTGTTTTCATCTTGCTCTGTTCTTTGTTTGGTATCTGATTTTTTTTTTCGCATTCGATGCGAATTTAGAGAAAATCGGAGCAGCCCGGAAGAAAGAATGAAGTTTTTGGATGCGGAGTCGAGGATTTTGTGTCCAATCAAATACACGGAGCACAGAAGCAGAACAAAGAAACTGAGCAAACCAAGAAAGAAGTCGACATCCGAGTTCAACTCGTCGGTCATCCCGAGAATCGTACGAATATCGGTGACCGATCCGGACGCCACGGATTCGTCCAGCGACGAAGGGGAGGAGTTTTTCGGGCGGCAGAGAGTGAAGCACTACGTTAACGAAGTCAACATCGAGACGGACTTCAGGAACAGCCTTGTCATGAAGGACAAAGCCCGGAAGCGGCCGGCTGCGGAGGTTCCGGCCAACCGGCGGCCAATGAAGAACGCAGTTTCCCCGACCAACGGCGGCAAGAAGTACCGCGGCGTAAGGCAACGGCCTTGGGGGAAGTGGGCGGCTGAGATTAGAGATCCTGCCAGACGTCAGCGCCTGTGGCTGGGGACCTTCGACACGGCGGAGGAAGCCGCCATGGTGTACGATAATGCCGCTATTAAGCTCCGCGGACCCGACGCTTTGACTAATTTCGTGGCTCCGCCGCCGAAAGAGGAGGAAAAGCCAGAGCCGCTGGTTATCGAGCCTGTCGAGGTGGAGACTAACGGAACAACGTCGGTTTCCGGTTACGATTCCGGGTCCGAGTCTCACAATCTGGCGTCTCCGACCTCCGTCCTCCATTTCAGAAGCCAGCCCAGCATTGAAGAAGTTGACGAGGCTCAAAGATTGCAGATGTTCGACCGAGTCGATGACTATGAAGACGAAACCGGTACGAACATTTTATCCGACGATTTGTCCGATTTCGGTAACTATTTGCCGCTGGACTTGCCGTACTTCGACGACGCATTCAGTTTCTCAGCTTCGGAGTCGCAGCTGTTCGACTCGCCTCTGTTTTTCGACGACGGCTCCGCCGCAGCACCCGATACTCTTCCCGATTGCTTTATGAAGGACGATTTCAGCGAGTTGTTCCGGGACACGTTCGACTCGTCGCTGTCGCATACGACGTCGTCTATGTGCCAAGGGGATGACTATTTTCAAGACATTTTGTTTGGTTCCGACCCGCTGGTGGTCCTCTGAGAGAACTGAGCAAACGCCGACAGAGCCACTGTCAAAGTTTTGCCGCCGTTGGCTGGCCGAGATATCGGCCAGATTTTTGTTTCGGACGAAATATCGGCTTTATTTATTTATTTATTTATTTATTTTGCTGCGTTAGTATTGGTAATTAGTAATTAGTAATTACTTTAATTATTCGTTCGAACGTCTCCGTTTAAAAGTTGACGGAGAGTTTAGTTGAGAAGTGAAGTGAGGAGTTTAGCCCAGGAGTGTATAATTATTATTTATTAATTTTGGCTGAATAATGAGAATTTATATAATGTTTTTAATTAATTGAGTGTAGTGGTGTTAATTAATTAATTAATTACTGAGCTCACCCACCGTGGCATTCTTTTTGCTCAACCGAGTTGACTCGGAGAGTGACCGTGGTACCGCGATTTGCGGCTGTGGCCGGTTGGATAGGGTCCAAATTGCAAATTGGTGTGTCAAAAAAATACACACAAGTTCAAAAGTTGGAACATTTGTACCATTTTTTCATCTCTCTTTAATTAGAGCTACAACGTTACATACATGTGAATTGCATCGCAATTAGAGAATTGACAGAAAATAATTTTCGTAACATTTTTTGAAAATAAATGATTGCGTTACTCCGAAAGCAATGATAAATAAGCAGATTCAAACCAGAGATGAGTTGTTATGAGACATGACAAAAAATTGTTTCTGTAACATTTTTTTAACAAAGGCATTTTTTACTAAATAGTCTCGGTAACATTTTCCATAAACAGTTGTTAGACGTTTTATTGTCAGTGCAATGACAGATAAAGGAATCAAATTATAGTTGTTATTAGAGAACTTATAGAAAGTACTAACGTTTTTTTCCAGAAAATGTTGGCGTTTTACAGTCAATGAGAAGTGATAGAAAATAGTCTCAGTAATTTTCTAAAAATAAACGTTGGCGTTTACGGTCAATGCAATGACAAATAATAGAGATTCAATAGTTGTACGTTTTATCTTATATCAATAAATATCGTATTTCTCTAAAAAAAAAAAATCATAATTGTTACTACATAACTGACAGAAAATATAGTCCTCGTAACGTTTTCCAAAAACAAATGTTGCAGTTGTACAATGAATGTAATGAGAGCTAAAGGGATTCAAACCAGAGCTGAGCTGCTATTAGAGTGGTGATAGAATACAATCTGTGTAACATTTTTCAAAAAAAAAAAAAAAAGAGGGAATGCAATGACAAATAAAATGATATAGATCAGAGCAAGTCCACCGTTGGACTTTGCTCGGGGGACAGGCGAGAGGAAAGGGCCCGAGGCCCGGTGGGTTTGGCTCCAGCGTTGGGGAGCCCGAGGGCCAGGCCTGTGGGCGATTGCCAGCCCTTCAACCCGAGGGGTGTGACGTCAGGCTGACGCCAGGCCTGGCGTCGGTCCTTTTTTTAATTTTTTTTGTGTCAGGCGCGTGCCCCTCACTCGCGAGTGAGGGCGCATCACCCGACCGGATTTCAGGGCACGAGCCCACGCGCGCAGAAAACCCAGTGACCGTTGGGAAGCCACGTGGCTTCCCACGGTCCGTTCGATCCCAACGGCTCTTTAATACGAGCCGTCCGATTTGCAACGGTAATAAAAAAAAAACTGATTTAATATCAACCGTTCGATCTGAGATCAACGGTTGATATTAATCTGCTTTAGAAATTAAAAAAAAAAATAGTTTTAAAATTAAGAAAAGTTACCGTTGTGACACGTGGCACAATCTGGAGTGTTGGAATTCAATTTTTTTTAAATCCAACGGCAGAGATTAATCATTTGAATAAAAATTTTAAAAAAATTGTAAAAAATCCGAATTTTGTAAAAATTTGTAAAAATTTACTTTTCTATAAATATCACTTCTTCTCCATCTACCTTACACCACAATTTCATATTTTCTCAACTACTTTCAATCAAATTCCTATCTCTCTCAAAGTTTCAATCCAATTTTTTTCCACAAGAGAAACGGGATGTGGTGCAAACGATTTAAAATCTGATCGAAATCTATCCTTCAAAAATTCTAAAAAGATAACGACACGTGGCACGATGACATTGGATAAAAATCTTATCGAAATCCATCGCTAAAATAATTGTTTTTTTTGGATAAAATTACACGTGGCGCAATGAGAACGATTTAAAAATTCTTATCCGAAATTACAAATAATTTTATTTTGTATTATTTAAACAAAACAAAAAAACTAAAATTTTATTGCCTATTACCAGGGGGAGGGCTCCAAGGGTGGAGTTGCTCTCAGAGCTGAGGTATCAGGAATATGAAACAGAAATCATAAGGGTTCAAAAGGTTAAAATTGTATGATAATAACAGTAGGTTTGCTTCTGTTTTTGGTGGATTCAAAGAGGGCAATGGAAAAACAAAGAGGAAGTAGCCACATGATTATGTTGGGAATGAATCGTATATTGATAAAAATAAAAATAAAACTCTGCATGAGCTTATAAGTAAATTCAGCTACTCTGCAAATTGTTAATTGGTTTATTGATGGAACCTCAACTTTCTTTATGGTATCAGAACCAGTTTGTCCCACGTCAAACATAAATGATCTTGCATGAGCTTATAAATATATTAAACCACTCCTTATATTACTAATTAATCTTATGATGCAACCTCAATTTTTTCAAACAATATCTCCAATCATCAGTTGATATTTCCATCTTGATTAATCATACACTGGGAAGTACCAAATAAAAGTAGTAAAACTTTCATAGTCAAGTCTTAAACTTGATTAATGTATATATACTTTTTAGTTTTTATATAATTTCTTTCTTGAGTACAACCGATGTTTTACGCTAATCTACATTAAAGGATGGGGAAGAGTTTAAACGCAAAATACAATAAGTTAAACAAGAAAGTCTAATCACCCGAACAATCCACTACTTCATTTTTACTTAGTAATGTACAACAAATATGATAATAAAAAAGAAAAAAAATATAATAATCAAATTGTAATTTCGTTTTACCCATGGTGATTAATTTGTACTGCAGATTGGCATCGTTAATTACTGTCACATCAGTTTAGAGTTCGATTCGAATGGAAGGAAAGCAAAGATTTTACTTCTACCTTTTCTTTTCCTAACAAAAGGGTGAACATACATATATATAATTCGATTTGAGTTGACCATTGCTCGAGTCCACCATTATTCCAAGGGCTCCATCTCCATGATCGATATTACAAGTTGAAAGCGTAACATCGCTGTAAAGGTCGAAAAGGCAATGGAGATCGAGGGGTCCTTTTTAGCTCGTTGCCGGTTGGTAACAAAAATGAATAAATTGGGTCTCTGTTTAGTTATAAGAACTGTTATTAGTATTCTAAAAATCTCGTTTTACACTTCTCACAAGTATATTTTCCTTTCTAATTATAAAAAATTTGGAATGTCAAGCTTATGCGTGCGACGCATGAAATTGCTAGGAAAAACTTATAATCTGCATCATGCTGCATTAGCTTATGCAAAAATATGGCACTTTATGTCTCCTTCTCTTCTTTTCACCGTCGGTGGTTCCTCCTAGTCCTTATCACTCTGGATTATCTAACAATGATAAATTTCGAATCATTGTAACACCATGCAGTGTGACTCGACAAGAATATTTGAGTGAACTCTCAATTTAAGCGCTCTTTATATCATATATGAATATACAAAACGCAACAATCACTTTTTCACATCGCATTATTGTTACTTTTGTGGAATATTACAAAGATACAAGTTTAAAGGGCAAGTTCTTAATTCCCACTTTAAATTTCATAATAAAATATTTGTACCAAAGTGGAATGTGACTCTCTTGCACTTTCTTGATTAAGAGTGCCACTGAATATAAACGGTTTCCTAATTAAGTAATGCGGTTAGCTTATAAATTTCCCAAACACATTTAATTATTTAACAAAAATGTGATTTATACCAGGTAATTAATTAACTCACCTACTGCAACTACCTCCAACAAAAATGCCCCAAAAGGTTAAAAGTGATAGTGATTATGTATAAAAGGAAAAATGAATGTTAGTTTTCAGCTTCCTCTCAGGAAGAGATTTTTCAGTGTGACGGGAACACGAGGTGGTACATCACGTGTTATTATACAAATGGTAAGATATGTGTGTTAAAAAGTTAATAACTTAAAAAATACAATTTTTCCACCACTTGTATAAAAATACGTGGTGTACCATACGTCTTGCAGTCACAAGGAAATTTTTTTCCCTCCCTGGAGAGTTTTACAGAAAAGAGAGCTAGATTGTCACCTGGAACCTTTAAGATCTCAATAAACGCAATTAGAGATCTTTCGAGTACCAATTTATGGACAAAATCTAGAGCTATTGGTGGTGTCTCCTGTTCCTATTTCCTACAAAATCTAAGGCTGTAAAAGTAACAGTATATATAGCTAATCAAATTAAAGCAATTTATGCCCTTGAACGACGGGGTTCAGTTTTTTGGTAAGTTCGTTGATCGCTTATTTGTTGTAATAAATTAAGTACCCTCCTTTCTCAATATATTGCTGCATAATTTAGTGAAAAACACTCAATATAATAGACTGTGAAAGCACACAACATTTAAAGAAAAAGAACAGCCTTTATTTGCCGCTGCATTTTGACCTATAATATCGATTGAAGATGATGATACTATGCAAGACACGACGTGATGAACAGTTTAAAGGTGATCGTGTTATATGGTGTAAGAGATTCTACTTTACACCATGTAAAATATGGTGTTTAGTTATCTTACATTTTTCCCAACCATAAGTTGGAGAAATTTTTTGCTATGTATAAAAAGCACGATCAAGTAGATTAACATTTCACACGTTAAAATATGGTACTGACATGATTGATATGTCTCAATTTTATAATATATTAACAAAAAATAAAAAGATAATTATACTTTTAAGTGAAATAATAATACTAGTGTTCATGTATATCATTTCGTAAATTGAGGTTAATTATCGCATCAAGTACGAATAACACCCCAAATTCATGGATTATTTTTAAATTGGTACATGATAACTTGTAAGACACCCAGACTCGTACATTAACCTTAAGCTAACTTTCCATTACCCGGACCATTAGTGAGTCTGTTAAATTCTCATGACATGATATTTTCCAATATACAACATGAATAAAGTAGATTATCTTACAAAGGTAATTTTGTAACGGGTGACACACATAGAATAAAAGATATGTCACCGTAATGAAACTAGCTTCTAACCACTTTATTAGGTATCAAACTCATCCAACTAACAGAAAAAAAAAAAACTACCAAGCTTAAAGCTAAATGGTTAGATTAATTAAGTTCATTGACAATTCCGCATAAGAGAAAGTACTATCACAAATTAATTGTATTCCCAATATAGCTCATAGTGCACAGAGGTGGTGATGCAAGTCACGGTGTGTACACAAGAAAATCTCGTTATTCTAAAAATGGCATATTATATAAGGTGGGTTGGAGGGGTTACACTAAATCAAACCACGCACTGTACTCCCTCAAATTCTCAATTATCACAGAATGATTGCACACAGTTGGGGTTTGAAAATTAAAAGCATTATCCTTCTGATTAAGTGTACGTAAACTTTGCTTAGTTTCTGTCCCTGTTTCATGATATTACTTTTTCACGTGAGGAGCTGCTGCATCTGGTTTCTTAAATCATTTACTTTATTACTGTATATAATGTTTGAACAAAGTTAGCTAGGGTTACAAATTATGGTCAGGTCAAACTGTCAAACTGGTATCCTGCAAGTTGGTGGAGATGGTGCGATGGTAATAATCTCCGACTGCTGGCTGCTGACAACCTTTACCAAAACAAATACTGACACTTTTAGGTTACAAATTGATTTTGTCCAACAACTTTTTTCACTACTCACTTAATTCCCAAGTGTCCTCGCAACGGCCATTAACAGTTTTGATAAATATGGGTATACGTAGTTGCCAAAACAATAAAGTAAAACTGAGCTCTTTCTATATATACAGATGGGATTAGGTAAAAATATTTAATGTGGGCATGCAGTCCATGCAGAGTATTATGCATGTCACTAGCTTGGACGACTGTTGAGAATATATAGCAATCTAGCAAGAAACCAAATAACAAATCCAATGGATGAAACAAAAGTGGAAAACCAAACACTCGAAATTGATTCAGAAGATTAAGATTGTTTATCATGCATTTGGACATAAAACTGCAATAAGATTTCCTGCACACTTTGGCAGGTGCACGAATAACCCAGTAAATAATTAGGATAAAAAGCAGAAACATCGTCCACGTTTTACATGTATAGCTTCTGTTTGTTGTAGTCTGGACGCACTCGTCGTACTGTTCTCTGTGGAAGTATTTTTAAAACCCCATCCCATCGGCTCCAATAGGATAATACTACTTCACTGTCAAGGTATCCTAGGATCGGGTTAATATTTCACCATTAACAATTAATAACCGAAATATATTAGAATCAGTTGCTCGCACACATAGATAAATGATTTTGGTTTGCCGATCATCATACAGAACTTATCGATCTAATTTCATAGCGATAAACAGTTTACAGTCGTTCACAATTTTGTACATTACAAAAACAAGATGATTGAAAAGTTGTTTCAGTTAAATACAAAATGATATTCTCCTAAAACTTGGAGGGGCAATGGGGTGAGGCAAAGGAGGGAGGGGGGAAAAGTAGCAGGCTTTATGGCTGAGAGATGAGAGATGAGGCTCTAATGTCAGAGACACCAGTTGCAAGTTGCATATATGCATGTTGATGTGCCTGGTATATTTGCTGTGTTATGCAAGTGGCGAGTTCTCACTCACACCGTGTTGAGCGCCTCTTTTTTTTCAAGTTTTGGTGTCTATCAAATTAATGAACAATGACAACACACACCTGAGGAGCCCATTGTCTTTGTATTTCAAATCCACATTTGATTTATTTGCTTTCGTTTCATCAGCTCGATAGCTAGCATGCATGGTCCCCCCACTCACTCAGCTATTTAGCCTTCATGAGCTGCAGCAGCTGCAGGAAACAGCCACCACTTAGCACGGATCAACCACCCTATATATCAATATTTGAATAGTTTCGGGATACATTTATATGCTACATGCATGGGATATGTTTTACATATTTAGTTGTAAATTGAATTTATTTATTTGTTATCAAAGTTTCAATGCAAACTGTTGAAGCTCCGATCTATCCGAGTTAATTCCGACCTGATAGCTAGCTAGGTTCGTTTTTAACAAACGATAAGATATTTACAAACATGCTATATATTACTAACTGATTAATGCACTTACAGTAAAGCTACATTATCACAATAAACAACACAAATTTATTTATAAGTAGATGTCAAATTCATCGTAAAAATATATCATTATTGTACCCGTAAGATCTTCAAATAAATAGAAACAGCTAGCCCTAGAACAAAGCCGGTATTCTATTACTAGGTTGAGTTGGACTAGGAGCTTACTACTTGATCGTTTGAAAGTGATTAGGATGATTAACATATGCTCCACCCAATCATGCTAAATTAATGGAAATCTTGACTTTCTTAGTTGAAATTTGACGAATGATGGTCGACCCTCCGATTCCTCACGTTGTCTTTTCAAATATTCTCTCTCCAAAATTCATCAGGAGGGCCCTGAACCAAGAGACAAACGGGTGGGTATGTAACACGTGAAAATATATATTGGGTCTCTGTCTGCTACCCAAATTGCCACCGTCTCTAGTTTGTGTATATACGTGGCAGGCATCAAGAAGAGTCAGCACTGCTTATCACGTGACACGTGTCACCGGCAAGCACCGTGGCCCCACTAGGGCAAAGCACTCAAATCTCACCTACCGACAACGATGGTTAATCAAGTTATGGCCATATGGGACGAAGTCGCGGAGACAATGTGTGAAATTATTCTGCATATTTATGGGATTATAAAAAGAATTGCAAAATCCCACACCCTTCGACCGTCTCATTCTTCCATTTTGGCAATGGTGGCATGGGCATATGGTCCAGGTAAGAAGATTTGATTTGGACAGAATCTACTCATTAAACTTGTAACCAAAGCAATGCCTTTTTCTATTCAAATTCTCTGTTAGTATTAAATTAATGTAACATCTCAAATTCCAAATCTAATGCATGTCACACAGCAATTAGGTAGACTATGAATTGTTTATTTGTCCAACCATCTATTCTCGAAATCATTTGCAGTTTTGTGTTCCGATTCGTTACAAAAATGATGTTGAGATTTGGTCACCTGAGTAGGTTTTGAATATTGGAAGGTCCCAACGTTAAGGGTTTTAAGTTTTTTAATAAAATTAGAACACGAAGCATGCAAAAAAAAAATTAGTTTATTCATTGAGGCATTTCGTCGAACACTTGGTGGGTTTATTGTCATCAGCTTAACCATTTTGTGCATATGTTAATAGATTTCAACATATGCCGAAGCAATTTGATGAGTGCTATTGAGAGAATTCATCGAGTGCTATCGACACAACCTCTCGAGTGTTGCCAATATATGTCTAGCATGCATTACATCAAACACTTGTTGAACAAAAAGACCCATACTAAATATTTGAAGGGTCTTTGGAAGACATTCACATATATATTTTACAAACTCCAAATGATCTGAGACCACCTTAGTCCTAATGTACATTTGCCACTAATAGTACTACATGTTTTCTTATGTTGTATTATTTGAAAATTATAGTCGTCTTTAGATGAAATAGTACATCAAAACTTTTCAAAAGTAAAGAATGCACTTGTATAAACATATGCTGCAATATCATATATGCCACATGCACGTGAAAAACTCTGATGTTTTTGTGTCGACGACTGAAACTTAGCAGTTCGCATGCCTTCATAATTTGTATGTATATGTATTTGCATAATGTAATTTTAATTATTTCTGTAATAAACATGTGCGAGCCTGCATTTGAGAACAAGAAGAAAGACAAAGAAAATAAACTTTATAAATAAGAAATATACAAAGGCTTATTATATTAACATCACACATTTTGTTGAATACACCCCACATACTCAATACATTCCACATTTGCTTTTTCAATTAAAATTTATCTTAATACACCCCACATACTTCTCCATAATACCCTTACACCCCACACTCTCAACATATACTTTATATTTTCTACACCCCACATTTTCTATATACACTTCACACTCTTCACATCTTACATCTTAGGTGCAAGTGAAAAATCATGGAAGTATCCTTCTATTTATTTTGAAGTAAAGAAATAACATGGAATTGAAAAAAGATCAAGGAAGTATCCTTCTTCTTGTTTTAAGATCATTATGTGTGCGCAGAGAGACATATGGAGGGAGCCATAAGGGATGTCTAGCTCTTGGGTGTCAAACAATTACTGCATTTTTTGTTTATGCATTTTAATTCAACCACAAAAACAAAAACCCAGGAATAAAAAACAGAAAGTACAAAACTTTCAACATGTTTTTATATCTGCATTGCTTTAATAAACAGCTCACAAAAAACCAACGAAGTATTGATGGACGTTGCTTATGTTTTGTAACAGGTTATGACTTCCTTCCTTGTTCCTGGAGATGCATTGATATCACTACTTCATGGTAGTTTTCTTTGCCTAATAAGCAAGAGAAAGCTTTATCAACAAAAACCAGTGCCTTCATCTAAGGGTCATCAAGAACATTCACTTTGTCTGAGAGTTGAAGAAGATAAATAATCTTGAGATAAACAATTTAAAATGATTTCGGGGTGTATTTAGAAAATTTTTAATTATTTTAACTTTGAAATTGTCATTGTATAGTAGGTTAAATAAGTTATTTAGTATTAAATTTAATGTGGGGTGCATTCAACATAATATAGGGTGTTAAAAAAAAAACCATATACAAAACTTAAACCATCATATAGTGCATAAAAAAGATTGTGTATTAATCGTTCCAAAAAGAAAAGATAAACACATCTTTTTTATTTTATATTTTGTAATTTAATTACTTGGCATTTCAACCTACCATTTTAACTCGGTCTTTCTTTAGAGTAGGATTATCGTTCTTTCTTTTAGGATCTCCTCCCGAAATATCTGCTACTATTTTGAATGATTTAGTTGGTGTGTTTTGGTCAAGAACTATTTGTTCTAGCTTTACGGGTTAAGTTTATCTTTTGAGTTCAGGTAATGCTAATGAGATTATCTATTTAAATTATATTTTGTAAATCATATGACGTATTTGTTGATGACTGATTTATTAACGTGCTTATTTCCTATTGGTGACATATCACATAATGTGCAAATATGATCTAAACGTTGTTCTATCTACCATTACTCTGATATCTATTTATATTGCGGTGGCTTGAATATCGTGCCCCGCTTATTAACTCAAAAGAAAAGGAAAGATAGTTTCGATTTTACGTTACCCATTTTTTTACAAAATTCTCATGCAATTTTCTTTTTCGTTTTCGAGTTGACCTAGCTAGTACCTCGGTTGGTTGACATTCTCTACAAGAAACACAAAATCTTTGTTGTCAATTTAAGATCACAAACGGGCCCGCCGAACAAAGAAAAGTTGAACAAAAGGAAAGAATGCTTTCACCTTGTCAATCTTCTCTATTTTTTTTCTTTTTAACATCTAACTTTTGAGTCATGCATCCAATAGGAAGCACGAGGAAGTGTTTACACGCACCACTTGAAAATTATGAGGCTTATTTTGTGTTCAAAGTCATGCATCAACTTTTCCGTTTTTGCCTCATAAAACAAGTTAAAAGCAACCCCTAGCCCAAAAAAAAAGCTTAAAGAATTGATAGCTTTCCGACATTATTCCTTTTGTAATTTGGCACTCTTTTCCCATAATTATATATTTATTGAGTTTAAACATTCGTGAGCATTCATAATTCTCATCTTAAGAAATGTCAAGGGAACCATCTCAAAAGTGAGGTTCTCGATTGATTCTCTGGCACCTCACAAATAACATTAATTCATATACCGATATTGTAAAACGTTGTGCCAAAATCATGTGGTGACAAAGTCTATAGGGAGTCGGATTTTCAGAGAATCGCCTCAGCATTTCTCATCTTGAAATCAGTCGGAATGGAGATTAAAAATCCGCCAGGGTTCGTCAACAAATGGGTTCTGGTTTTCCCAGTTGCGTGTGAAAATGTTGTGGCACGGTCGGACTTGCTAGAAAAATACTACCTAAATAGTCCGTGTTCAAATTGGGGTTGACCAAATTGCGCTTCAAAGACGTTATTGACTTCAGACGACGACGTTCCAAAGTCTCTCAGGGCCCGTATAAAAACAGCCACCCAGGCCCAAGTTTTAAGGATAGAGGCCAGTGCTTTCAGCCTTTGACAATTCATAATTTCATAGCAGTAATCTAATTTTATTATCTTTTTAGCTTAATTTTGGTTTTTAAGATTGATATAACTTTGCACTTTAGTTCCTGAAACTTATAATCAATACAAGTGGTCTTTCAGATTCTCCACCATCAATTATTTTGATCTTTTTGTAAAAAATCTCCGTTAAATTGAGGGTATTTTAAATAAACCCCTCCACTTGAACTGATAGTTTCTTCAATTTAACGGATAACTGGATATTGCTAAAACTAGTTCCGATTCCGCACAAAAATATACGCTTTCGTCATTCATGTAAGTCGAGCGTGAGACCTCACTAATAGTTTCTTACAGTGATCGATCATAGGGATCATGCTGATTTCGACAACAGAGAGGACATGTTTGACGCGCAAGATCTAATAAATTCACAGTAAATTAAAAATAGGAAGAACTGGAAAAATACGGCAAACTTGAAGATCAAAGATAAATTACTGATTAAGAAAACTAATCGCTTTCAATTCCCTCCAAACGAGAGATCGCCATAACTGGGATATACACTGAATTTCCAATAGACGAAGAAAAAGAAAAGAAAGAAAAAGCGCGATATCTTGAGATATCGGAATTCATCATCATATACACAACGAATTTTGAAATAAAATGAAAGAAGCCAAACGAGCTGTGAACATATAGCGTAAAGGCTCGTTTGCATATGTTTTTAAAATTACTGAAAGCACTTTAAAAAAAAAAAAGCACATACTTTAAGTGCTTTTCCAGAATTTACTTGCATTTTTACTAAGAATTGGTTCCAAAAACATTATCACCAAAAGTGCTTTCAATCATTTCAAAAGCACATCCAAACGAGCTCTAAGTTGTCTCGACTACAGTTTGAAAGAGAATTGCCTACGGGCTTACACTCATGCCAAAATCTCGGCTTACACTCTTGCCAAAATCTCCGAAACTTTCGGTGGTAAGAAGAAATACGACTATAACAACAGCATGGCCACCTACCATTGAATTCCCTGCAACAGAATTAAGATTTCAGTGCTAACCTCTAGCTAATAGAACATCCAAGTTGCTGGAATGACCAATAGACGGGGAAGTTTTTCTAACGTTTCTGTTGATGTAGATTTTATCTTCCAGCTTCTGTGGATGCTCCTTAATACCTACCTGATTCAGATGCACCAACGCAATCATACTAAGCGCCACCAACGCAGCATTTCCAAGTATTCCACCCGCATTATCCAACTTAAGGGTTTTCTTTACATATGTGATACTTGAAATGAGAAATCTGATCAAAATATTACGCTTCTTCCCTTTGGAGGCCACCAACTTCTCACCAGAAGGACTGATCGGAGGACCGAAAAGACTTTCAGGAGAAACTAAACAACTTGCATCACAGACATCACCAACAAAGGCAAGAGCTTCCTCAATAACTCGGTACTTCTTACCATGGTGTTCAGACAATCTCATTGAAAGAACAATACGGCTCTGCTCCAAGCGTGCAATTGCAGCATCTCTCTCAGCCCGCTGCTGCACCTGCGCAGTCTTTAAAAGAAAACAAACTGACATAAATACCCAACTTGGAAATATTCCAAATAGCAAAGTTGAAATCCATACAGAGTCTCACAAGCAAAGCCGCACGGCATGAACAAAAAACATGGAGAATTTCACCCTTTAAGTGCAATGCCATTGTCATGAATACGCAACAAATCCCCAATGTAACTTCTAAGCACGATGTTCAAAACGGGACACGATATGCATTCAGCAAAATTGAACTCAAGAATTTACCCTGCAACCACTTGACCTTACGCCTTGTATTATAGTTTAACAGGTGCCGACGTGCGTGATGTGCACCCTGCCCAATTGCCAGCAGTTTGACAACCATTTGTGTTTCTTATCCCGTAATCATCACAATATCATTTTGCTCAACGGAAACTAATCCCGATTCTATGTCTCTCTAACATCATCTAATCACGTTCGGGACTTCATTTGCCTTTACGAAATCACTAGTCTTCTGCTCTTTATTACTCATAAAAAGAAGGAACGCAAGCAAAGCAGTTTTCATAATTTCACAAGCTGCAAGCATTTACCTATTTGCTACAGCATTTATGTAATTGAAATAGCACAATCCATATATCATACGTTGATTTTTCCTGCATTATTTTCCCACTCTGTTTTCCCTTTTTCTCAGCAACCAAACAGAAATTAACTAAATTACACGCAACGGCAGCAAACCTCGCAAACATCTTATAATTTTGGAATCCGAATGAGCCCTTATTTACATTACCCAAGCATTTATATATCTACACGTCCAATTTCGAATGAAATACATTTCAAACCACAAGACCTAATCAAGCATTTCGTCACTCGTATTTCAATTTTCCTCCAATTTTCTCAGCAACCAAACACAACATAACCAAACAACCCCTTAAAAAAAAGTCATGAACTTACATGAAAAAACTCAAGCTGGTCCTCGAGGTTCTCGAGCGCGGTCCGAATCGCATTTAGGCTCTTGGCCTCCCGAACCGCCGAGTCATCGTCGTGCCCGACTCGGAAGTCCTTCAAATACACGTAACCGGCCCGGTTCTCATCGGCGGCGGCGTCGTTGGTCCGCTGCCGCTTCTTCTTGTCGGAATTTCTGCGGGACTCGACGGAGTTGAGGAAGTGAGCTCTGGAAATGGAGTGGATGGCGTCGCTGAGCTTATCGTGGAGGTCCCAAATCCTCTCGAGGACTGCCTCGATTTCTTCGATTTCCATATCCCATTTCATGGAGGGAAATTTGGGGGAAGAAGAAAAACAAACTGTTTTATTATCTAGGGTTTTTAATTCAATTTTTCAGGGGTGGTCCGGCTTAAGCGGAAATTCTCCTCACCAAACAATCCGCTACTTAAAATTTGATGTAACGGTTAAAATTATTATAGTTTTAAAAGTAATTTTATTTTAACCGTTAAATCAAATTTCAAGGGTTCGAATTGTTTGATAAGAAGGAACAGGTACAAGGGATACGGAAAGAATCCCTTTCCGGCTTAAGAGATTCCGGTTCGTTACATGGCTTTTGCAGAGCGCGACACGTGGGATTTAATGTGGAGAAAGTCAGCTACACGTGTAAAGTTATAATCACAGCAGCAAACATGTAAGCACATCTTCATTTTCATTTCATGTAATGTTACAACGGGAAATTCATATGAAAGAAAGAAAGTAAATAAATAAAACCTCACCAAAACTTCGGAGATTTTTCAGTCTGCTGGAAATACTGCTTATTATATCAAATATAATAATACATTGGTTGAAAACTTAAAAACAAAATTCCAGCAATTATATTATGATACTTGATGTACCGAACCGTATTCAAGCATTTCTCCCCAAACTATATAACTATTTCTTGTTCTTTCTTTTCACTACAAGATCAAATATTGTTTTTTCTTCGACTTCAAAGTTCGGTACACTTAGAGCAGCTCTTATTTGGTATGCTAAGGCATGTGTATCGAGCTAATTTATTTGATATTTTTTCTAACTAAATAGTAGAGCTTTGCAGCTAATCAAACTCCTTAATTAACTACCTAGTACGGCGTGGCTGTTGTTGCCGATGTATTGGTACCAGTCATCTGTGTTCCAGCTTCGCGATCGCCGCCACCATCTTCACCCGAGATCTCCTCCAAGGACCGGCCTTTGGTCTCAGTGACCAAGAATGTGAAGAAAAACCCTAGCATGTTAGTAAAAGCCAAGAAAAACATAGCACGCTGAATTTCTCCCGGTTTATTACTCAAAGTATAGTACTGCACCCCAAATGCACCCACCATGGCCCCGGCTTTCCCCGCCGCCGCACTCAACGCGTGACACGTCGATCTAACCCTAGTGGGAAACAGCTCGGCCGGAAGCACGAACGTGGTGCTGTTGGGGCCAAAGTTTGCAAAGAAAAAAGTGAGGCCGTACAAGGTTCCAAACATGAACTTGTTGTCCTTGAGGTCATGATATTTGACGCCTATGATGGCCATGAACAAAGACATCATGAAGAATCCCATAAGTTGGATCTTGAACCTGCCGAGCTTCTCGATGAAGAATACGGTGAACCAGTAACCAGGGAAGGTGCCGAAAAACGCAATTACAAACATTGCTCGAGAGGTCTCGAACATTTCGCGAAGCGCGTTAACGTCCTCGGCCTTGTTAGTGAGGCCCATCACTGGGAAAATGTCCTTTTGTGTTAAGTTTTGGCTGTAAAAGGCGATATCCAACAAGAACCAAGTAGTTGTTGTACCTGAGGCATATTGCAAACAGCGATCGATAAGATATATATCTAGAGAAACATTCTATGTAAACTCTCAATCGTAAAATATGCGGATCCGATGTTTTATCTAATTAATATATATATATATATAAAGGGTACGTACCGATTAGGTGTTTTCCGTGGCGCCTATAGAACTCCATGGAAAATAATGTGTACTCATTTGCAGCCTTGAACTGTGCCAACTTATCTTGTTCAGCTTGGATTTCGATCTCCAAAACCTTACCCATGTCAGCAGCTGCTTGCTTGGCGTTACCTTCAATCAAGGCCGTGTACCGACCTGTTTCAGGCATTTTCATCCTCCAGTAGAAAGTGACTAGTGCAGGCAAAGCTCCAAGCATAAGCACAATCCGCCACAGATAGTCCGCCTGTGGCTGCGTGGACATTACGTGCGAATGATAATCCGCCGGGCCGTCGCCGCTGAATGCCGGTGCAGGATACATGTTGAGGAAGATTTTCGACAAGATCATAGACACCAAACCGGCAAAAATGATCCCGACACCCTGCATCGCAAACACCGCCGCTATAAACATCCCACGAGTCATTTTGTTGGCGTATTCGGACATGATCGTGGCGGAGAGAGGGTAATCGCCACCGATACCAAACCCTAACCAAAACCTGAAGAAGCATAAGGTTGTCATGACAGAGCCTGCTGAGGAGCCAAATGATAGGCCGGAGCAAATGGCACAAATAACCATCATGATTAGGGTTATCCCGTAGACCTTCTTTCGGCCTAGCTTGTCACCGAGATACCCGAATACGAGCTGGCCCGATAGGGTTCCGATTAAGGCAACACCTATCACGAAGTTGTTGACGTTCACTGGGAGCTTCCCCGGCTTCCCCGTAGTAGGGTTGTAGTAGTAAAGGCGGCCGAGGAGTTTAGAGATGGTGGAGATGCAAAAGAGGTCGTAAGCGTCGGTAAAGAAACCCATTCCGGCGATGACAATGGCCGTTATGTGGTACCATTGTGTCTTGGCTGAGTCCAGAGCATGCAGCACGGCTATGGCCATTTTGGTAATTCAAAACTGGGACCTTGTACTTTACTCTTAGTCTTAGTTGTGTGTTTGCTGCTGGTGTTGTTGGTGATGATGATTTCATATATAGGCTCTAATTTTTAGGAATTATTGACGGCTAAGTATTACAAGGACGGACGTTTATACCTAGGTTTTGGGAGGATTACAAAAAATCACAGAGGGTACGTATCAAGGATATTCTACATATATGCTTTATGCTTAGATTGTGAAATTTGTAACAAAATAGTTTATTCTAATCAAGATTATATATCCACTTAGTACTACGATATATATAATGATATTTCTCTTTACTTGTAAGTGAATAGTCTTATGTTCGATTCTCGCCAAAGGTTAATTTGAACCACATTATTACTAGCTCATTGTGAGGCTAAGTCCACCCCCTCCCTTTAGTGTAGATAATATCGTTTGTTAAAAAAAAAAGATCATATATGAGTTTGGCTTTCCATGCACCATAGTCAGTTTTCCTATCTAGAAACGAAGGGTGTGGCACAGAGCCAGCAGAACGATCTATTTTAGAGCCTCCCTGTAGATGTCGCTAAGTATATCTAGCAACCTACTCTTGAAGCCAATTGAGAGTACTAACACACAATAAGACTAAATCCATGGTTTCGGGACCACCCCACATGTTATAATAAGTGTAGATGATATGATTGATATATCATAATTAGCAGGCCTTTTATTTGGTAGGTAACATCGATGAAGCTATTGTGAAAGCTACAACCTTAGGAACTTAGAAATGGAGAGTAAATTGAAGAAATGACTTTAAATCTTTGTGTATTGACATCGAATCGAATTGTTTGGGATTCTAGAGTTTATTGATAAAATACGAATTTACGACATGATTATATCACACTTCTAGAGTATATTGATAAAAATAAATATCTATGTGTTACAGCTTGAGTAAAACGTCAAATGACCGAATTTCATGTAGGGACACTGAAAAATGCTTCAGATATTTGAATGGATTGCTAGCTGTAGCAGCTTGTTGCATACTAACATTACTTCAAATTTTATAGTATACGTTCCTTTCAATTGCAATGGTAACAAGAAATTGGGAGATCGAAGTTGTTGGATGGTTGTAGCATCCAAGAAGGTCAAAAAAGAAAAAAAAACAAAAAACAAAAAACAACTTATCTTCAACGTCGTAGACAAGTTAACCCATCAATTTCCTGGGTTTTGTAAGCAAGCTGAAGCTAGCTAGCTGTTAATTTTGTTGGTCTAATCTATTGCCATGGTAACTATCTTGAAATTACGCTAGTGATTAATTCGATCAAAGCTTGTCGCTGTCTAATATGGATAAATATTGGCGTTCTTGTATTTGATGATGACTTTTTAGCTAAAATGGTCAATGAGATTCGTATAACTCATTACTTTGGTCCCTAAGATTTGAAAGCAATAAAAGTGGTCACTGAGTTTGTCCACTATCAGTCATTTTGGTCATTCAATGAAAAATTATTTTAAATAAGAACCAAATTGACAAAAATACCCTCTATTTAATAAACAATGCGCCAAATGATTTGACAAAAATTGAGGGTATTTTTGTCATTTTAGCCTTATTTAATGAAGATTTTTCATTAAAAGACCAAAATGATTGATGGTGGATAAGGACTATTTCTATTAATTTCAGAGACCAAAGTGAGGAGTTATGCAAATCTTATGAACCATTTTGACTAAAAAAACTTTGATGAGCCTCATAGATAATGTTGTTGGAGTCCCTCATACTTGTTTTGTGGCCGATGTTGTTTTGTAGTTCCCTCTTTGGGTTGTATTCCCCGTTCTTAGAGGAAAAAAAAAAGCTTGTCGCTCTCAGTCGGAGTTATTAACATTTTTGTATCGCATGAACATTGTCCTTTGTTAATTTGGTCGTATATGCTACACATCTTTCAGTTAAAAACAAGGTAGTAATCCTAAGAAAACAAAAGGTCGTAATTGATGCCTTTGGGTTTTAGAACCACACTTTTAAATAAGGGATAAAATTAAAACTTAGGGGGGGGGGGGGATTTCTCTCCTTTTCGGTGAGAGTCACTCTCTCTTACTGAGAGTGCTTCTCATCTTTTGTGTGAGTGACCAGAGTTCTTGATTTCGATCAGCCGCCGGCCCTAGCAGGGCCTAGGTCGGTGGCAGCACCTTCTTTTTCTTCCTTCTCTGTTTTCATTTTTTCCCTTTTCCTCTGCTTTCGCCTGTTTCCGACTACTATTTCTCCTTCCTCTTGCATCGAATCTAACGGCTCCTTGGCCTCCGCTGGAAAGTTCTCAATTCATACTATATTTTTTCTCTTCCCCCGCTGCCTTCCAACATCCATGATTCTTTTCACCCCAACTTCTACCTACCACCGTGCTTTTTGGCCTCTCTCTATCCCACTATTTCTCAGATCTGCAACTGCGTTTCGCGGCTCTTCCGGAAGGTGCGTGGAGCGTCTGCTCGGGTGATCACACCACCACCTTCCATTTGTGTTCCTTTGTTGGCATGATTACTTGTCAGATGTTTCTCCCATGAGTTTCATATACATGATGGCTGTAGATTTGGATCTTGTGCGATGTTGGATGAGGGTGGAATCTTCTTGATTTCCGGTTTGGAGGCTTCGTTTGTTTGGATTCCAATGATTGTAAGAGGCGGTCATGGTTCGTGGTCGGCGGTGTTCACGGCGGCTTTGTGCTTAGGGTTCTTGTTTTTGTTTGCTCAATCTTTGGATTGGGCCTTTTGTTTTGGGATTCATTTTGTAGTTCCGAGCTTTATCTGTAATTGAATCCCTGTTTGTAATTGTGTTGTTGTGTTGGTAATGGAATTTTACCTTTGGACCAAAAAAAAAATAATAATAATAAAATAAAACTTAGGGGTGGCTATACATATATGTTCAGGATGGAGTTATTGGCATAATTATTTTTACTTCTCATACACTCTCTCTCAATTTCCAACGATCTGATCGAAATTGAATATAAATTAACAAGAGTGTGTAGGAGGCAAAAAGATGTGTGTGAATAGCACTACCTTATGTACAAAGTCATGACTCATGACACTTGGCTTTTCTTTTGTTGTAAAATCATTACATAAGTTCAAATCTTATGAACGATATGTTATTGCATGGAAAGTTTCAGATTTGAAACGAATTTTTTCATTGCAAAATTGGAAACTTTATAATTTACCCTTTAGGAAGGGTTGTGTTAACAGTGGAAATCAAGCATCTAAGTGACCATCCTCATCTGAATTCCGGGCTCCCCCGCCTTTTTTTCTCCTCTATCCTCTAAGAACCCCACATAACTATTGACACACACACAAAAATAATTCATTCTTTACCGTTTTATGTACAAATAAACAACATTAATTTCAGGGGCCCTGTGCGAAAGTAAATTGAAGGCCCTAAAAAGTACTAAATAATTTTTTTTTTGTTCAAAAAAAAAAAAATTTAGTTTTCAATTGAGCTTCTATAATTTTAATAGCACAAACAAATTTAACATATCAACAAGTGGAAATGTGACGTATTATTTTTCCTTAACTATTTAGAGGGTCAGGGTTCGAATTTTCATGTTATTGTGTGAAATTTTTATATTATTTTGTGGAAGCTTATGCACTTAATAAAAATAAACTGAAAAAATGATGGAGATGAGTTTCGAACCCATCCCCTAGGCCAATGTAAAAAAGTAATAATACCATTTGCGCTAAGATTCAAGTTTGTAATATCATACTATTATATATACATATATGCATGTAAAATTGAAAAATCGGGACCATGTACGGTAGCATCATTTGCGCCCCCTCAAGACCGACCCTGATTAATTTACACGAAGAAGTAAGACAAAAGTTTAAATCGAAACACAATAAGTTAAAAAGTAACAAGACAATCTACGGCTTGTCGGATTTTAGACTTGAGAAACCAAATATCATACTTGTCAATCGTCCCTTTTACTTAAATGTCATTTTTGTTCCCAAGTTCTAAAAACCTAGTGGTCCACGAAGAAAAAGAATCAAATACTAATATGGGAGGAAAAGTTGTAACTTTGCTTGGTGTCACGCCTAGAGTTGCGTCATGTCTTACGCACAGTGGAACGCTTCTAGAAGCAATTGTTCAACGCTCCAATTTCTCCAACAAACTATAAGGCCTTGTTTGTTTCCCACCAAAATCAAGACTGCGTATGAAATACTAAGTGCACATATGCTATGGGATTGCGATCAATTATGGTTTGTTTTGAAGTACTTTTTAAAATGAAGTGGTTTTTAAAACAAGCATCAGTTATGTGTTTTTTGTACGAAAAACAATCGGTGACAGTATTTTTTGAGTTTCAAAAACAATTGAAGTGTTTTTGGAAAAACAGACTGGTTATGTGCCTCTTAGACGAATTACAAGCACTTCAAATCTTTTGGATCTAAAAACACTTTCATCAGACGCATTTCAATCATTTTAAAAGTCCTTTCCAAACACACCTTTAATTTTATTTTTTGTTTTTTAACAAACGATATTATCTACACTAAGGGGTGAGAGAGTGGGCTAAACCTCAAAATAGTCTATGGGCTAGTAATAATGTAGTTCAAAATGCGTCTTTAGAGAGAATCAAACCTAAAACATCTCACTTACAAATGAAGAATAATATCGCTAGACCGTAATACTAAATGACCACCCCTAATTTTTCTTATCAACAAATTTGTAAATGATGGAATTGAAAATGGCTTAGGCATATATATGTATAAAATAAACTCAGTTAGTTAACATAATCATTTATTCTATAGTAAGGATGATCAAACAATTTCAAATTTGATTAATTGTTTCGAATTCGAATATAAATCTATATTTATAAAAGAGTTAATTAGGTTAACTATCCAATATTCAGAGGTGATCAGGTAAATTTAGGCCCCAACCTTTTAAAATATTTCAAGCAACTACTTAACGTTTTAAAAATTGAACATATGTTAGGTCACTAGCGTTTTGTGATAATGTAGACTAATATTGAAGCGAGTTTTCACTCTCCCATATAAAAATCTAAATTGCACTATCGGTCCCTTTTAGCCGAGCAAATTTTAGGACTTCATAAATAGTGGTTAACAAATATAATGTTTGATATTCATCCCCGTTATCATTTAACATTAGTCTATTATGAAGCTAAATCTGCTATCTTTCACTTAATATCATTTATTTAAAAAAAAAAAAAAAAAAAAAAACAACGTCATGACAAAAAGCCCAGTAGGTTTTACTACCATAAATAGTGGCCCTCACAAACGCTGCCAAACGTGGCCCCCTCTCTCTCTTCCTCTCCTGTTGCCGCCTTACTTTCTGGTAAGCCTTTTGTTTACCGCTCCTCTCTCTCTCTCTGCTTTCCTTCTCTCCGAGCAATTCGGAAAAACAAAACAAAAAAAAACCTTTTTTTATTTTTTTATTTGTTTCCAATTTCTCATTTAAAAACAAAATTAATTCAATTTTGTCGGGTCACAATGATCAGAGAGGGCGCGGCGAATAAGATGGTGGAGTTGGAGCGAGCGCAGAATCCATGGATGAGCACGGAGCAAACGCAGTCGGTTGGGGCGGATTTCTCTGCCGCGCAGCCCCCCAGCACGTCGGACTGGCAATTGGGGGTCGCCGAGCGAGCTTTCTCGGCGGCGGGGGCCGCATTTTTATCGGCGATTATCGTTAATCCGCTTGATGTTGTAAAGGTATGCCCTTTGATTTTTTGTTTTAGTCTGTTTGGTTTCCCAGAAAGTGAGAAGAAAGTGTAAAAATTCATTGCCTTTGATTTTAATTTTATTTATTTTAGGATTTAATCCAATTTAGGAGAGGGGAAGAACTGAAATGTTGAATTTTGGGTATTTTTGCTATATCGGATTTAAAATTCTACCAAAATTAAGCAAGACTGATCAAATTATTGGTTGTTTGGGTGATTTGGAAACATGGACTTAGCAAATGTTGTGTTTATTTGTTGTTGCAGACGAGGTTGCAAGCTCAGGCAGCTGGGGTTCCTTACTCGCATCCGCTAAGTAATGTCATTAGTCGGATGTCATATTTCGGGCCAAGCATGGTATGACCGCCATACTTGTGGACAATGAGATTCTTAATCCCTTTTCGGTTTGCTTCTGTTGTTATGGTGTACTATGAGTACGAGGAGTTACATGTATGTATTTTTCCAAGGTTATTGAAAATTGAAATTTCCTGAGGGCGAGCCTTGGCGCAACGGAGAGGTTGCTCCTTTGTGACCGAAAGGTCACGGATGCGAATCGTGGAAACAGCCTCTTTGCAAAGCAAGGGTGAGGCTGCGCACGATAGACGTTTCTCCCAACCCTCGCAAAGCAGGGAGCCTTGTTGCCTTGGGGTGCCCAACCCTTTTTTTTAATTGAAAATTGAAACTTCCCAAGAGGCTGAGATATGTAGATATTTCTGTCTGACTATTTCATTGCAACCACTTGGATTTTTCTTCTTCTCTTTTCCTCTTATTTTCTGTTGGTTTAGCAGAAATATGTTATTCTCCTTTTTTCACTATTGCTAGTTTATTTTTGTGTGCTCAGATGTTTGCGGATCTAAGGTGTTCGCCATCATGCACTCGTGCTGGAATTCAAGGCACTGTTTCAATATGCCCTCCAGATTGCTTTCAGTACAAAGGCACATTGGATGTCTTCTACAAAATCATTAGACAGGTTGGTGGATTTGCGGCTTTGTTTTTGTTATACTAGTGATTTCAAACGTTCATGATAAGAGAACTGTAGTTAAAAGTGTGCACCTGCTTATTCGTGATTATATTGCTTTGTTAGTTTGTGTTCGTAAAGCATGATATGTATGCATAGTGCTTATCCATGCCTGTTTAAGTAGTCACCTTAATCTTCACTGTACCTGTCTGTGATTTGACTTTGGAGAGTGATATTGCAGGAAGGATTTGCAAGGCTATGGAGAGGCACAAATGCTGGGTTAGCCCTCGCTGTTCCAACAGTAAGTTTTTAATGTTATCAGGTCTTATTTGGTTTCCTCTTGGGCATGCCATTGATCTTTCATTTATGTGACTCGCCTTTTTGTTAATCAGGTGGGAATTTACCTACCATGCTATGATGTGTTTCGCAACCGATTAGAGGAATTCACTGCTCATAATTCACCAAGCACGACAGCTTATGTCCCGCTAGTTGCCGGCTCTTTGGCACGCTCATTAGCTTGTGCAACTTGCTATCCTATTGAACTTGCTAGAACTCGCATGCAGGTAACAGAACTTCATATTAAGCTTAATTTCGTTCTACTTTCATATTATAGATGTTTTCTTAGATTTGTTTTCGCAAATTTTGGTCTGGCTTTCAGAGCTGAGTTGTGGAGGCTTCTCGTACCTTTATTTATTTATTTATTTATTTTAATTTATCAAAATTTGTTAATAGGCATTCAAAGTGATACAAAACGGCGGGAAGCCTCCTGGTGTTTTGAAGACTTTATTTGGTGTCATCTCTCATGTCAAGACCACAAGTAACGTGCAGAGCAACTGTAAGTTCATTTTTCCTGCATTTCACAGATATTATTTTTTTGATGGCGGTTTGCAGCTTTGGCTTCAGGTATTGTTCTTCTGAAGTTAATGATTCTGATATAGTCTCTCCTTTAACAGTGCAAGGTTATCGTGTCCTGTGGACGGGTATGGGAGCACAACTTGCTCGTGATGTTCCCTTCTCAGGAATCTGTTGGGCAACCCTTGAGCCAGTAAGGATTCATTCTTCTAATTGCTTATTCTTTTGTATCTTTAATTGCTTTAACAAAATCTTTTTTCTGTCTGAACAGCTCAGGAGAAAACTTCTTGGTCTGGTGGGTGATGAAGCCAGCGCACTCAATATCCTTGGGGCAAATTTTTCCGCTGCTTTTGTTGCAGGAAGCCTTGCTGCTGCAGCTACATGTCCGTTGGATGTTGCAAAAACCCGAAGGCAGATAGAGGTAGTTTGCTTCTCCGTGTTCTGTTCTGAATGGATCTCTAGATAAGCAGGAACTTCTTTTGATGAAAATGTGGTGCTTATGAAAGTTTTGAAAACCACACAAAGGAAACCGAAAAAGTAAAAGAGTTTGATCCTTTTACTAAACTTTTCAAAAACTGATTAGATGAACGAAATCTAAGGAAAAAAAATAGCATAGTGGCGGTGCTGTTTGATGGTTCTGCTTATGATAATAGCATTAGCAATTCCAAATGCATTTTTGGGCAAAATTATTGCACTTTTTGGTATATCTTTACTCTGCTCTTAACTATTTATTTTTGAAATTTAAATATCAGAACGATCCAATCAGGGCAATGAAAATGACGACACGGCAAACACTTCTGGAGATTTGGAGGTATCCCTCTAATCTATAAATTTTCTGACGATTTATTTAGATCTTTCGTAGAAATGACACTTACATAATGTTTTATTTTGGTACAGGGGTGGAGGTTTGAAGGGATTGTTCACAGGAGTTGGCCCTCGTGTTGCCCGCGCAGGCCCGTCTGTTGGGATTGTGGTTTCCTTCTACGAAGTTGTGAAGTACGTTCTCCATCAGCAGTACGCAGCTTCATGATAGTGAGGCAGATTCATTTTTTCCTCCTCTTATGATCCTTCGAATGTGTCCTTTGATGCGGCGTCCTGTGACTTTGCAAAGGATGAGGAAACGATTTTGGTACGGAAGATCAGCTACAAGTTTTGCAGATACGAGAGATTTTTTCTCTAGTTTTGGATGTTATACTTTTTTGCTCAGTTTTGAGCGGACATAGATACGTTTAGGTTCTGCCCTTGGCTTATTTGGCTAAATTTTTGGGTTAATTGCGTTTAGCACCCTTACGTTTGGATGCAGTGGCATTCTCGTACTTCTTTAGAACATTGCAATGTCATATATAAACTTGTGTGATAGTGGCAATGTCATATATTTAGTCAATCGGTTAGACGTTAAATAATGATGTGGCAACTGTGGATCTCACAATTTTATTGATATTGATGTCAAATTTGTGTCACGTGGACAAACAACTAATTAAAATGATATTGGTGGTGCTATCACAGTTTGGATTATTGTGGTCTTATCCACACACCCTTAAAGTAAAATGTCGTTTCTCTAAATTTTTCTCTTGATCCCTAGTTAGCATAAGAATGGTGTTATTCATACACCTCTTTTTACCTTCTACATACTTCTTAATTTTCAACTGTTGGATCGAACAAATTAAAAAAGATTAAAAGACGAATAGAAAAGTGTGCGAATGACACCACCTTTGCATAATTAATATATTCATAAACTAGTTGACTTCTTCAAACTCGACTTATTTTTGCAATCAACTGGTTCGTTCAGAACTGTTTTAGAAATTTTATTAGAATTTTTTTTACGCTTGTAAGTAAATAAAAAATGATATTTTTTCCTATCATTTCTCTAATAAAAATGGGATCCACATGCGTTGGCATGCCCTATTTCTATTAAAGAGAGATAGTACAAATAAGTTGTAAGTGTAACATTACTCTAAATAATTTTAAACTCCGTACTTCTAAGTAAGTTGATATGCTAAATTCTCGTATTCATTCATTCTTCAAACAAAATTACAAGCTGCATTAATAAAATCACACATCCGTTTTCTCTCTTCAATTACATCAAGAGTTGGTTGTCTAAAAGACAAGACGCCACGGGACAAGTTTTTGAATGTGATGATTATATAACTATTTGCTGTTACTACTAATTCACGCGTATAATATAAATGGCCGAAAAAGTCAATTTATTATGGACCAAACTATATTTTAATATACAAATATACATGTCATGATTGGATGTAGTGTATGCCTTTTCTTTTCGATTACTTCTTTATAAGCCATTTATGGCGTGTTTACGAAACCGGAACGGAATCACAAGAAACGGAATTGCATTCTTTTCCGGGCATTCAAGCCGTTTACTAGCATTTCCGGAATAAAAAACAAGATGGGGTCCACATAAAATCAGGAATTGGATCCCTAAATCTCCCGGAATCGGATCCCCTGGATGGAGGTGGTATTTGGATTCCGGGGAGATGGCTCTTCCAGGAATCCAGTTTTTATACCCGTTCTACCCTCGTATCTTTTACCTCCTTCTTCGTATCTGTGACTCTCTTTGCCAAACTACCCCCGTATCTTCTAACACCTGGAATTGAAGCTGCAGTGGTGGTGGATCCACGCTATGGTGGTTGTGGGGTATATTCCAGTGGCTGTGTGGTTGGAGAGAGATGGAGGGAGATGAGAAATAGAGGGGAAAATAAGAGGGGGGAAGCTGAAGATGTTGGGGTATGAGTGCGGTGCGGACCATGAATGGCCTAGCTATGAGGTGGTGGCTATGGAGGCGTAAGGGGGTGGAAGAAAGCAAGGAAAGGTAGGGTGGGTGGAAAGCAGTGCAGCTGGACCTTCAGGATGAAGGCGTGGGAATGATGGAGTTGTGGGGGATGTGTGCACTGGACCAATTTATATATTTTTATATGAATGAATTTTATTATATAAATTTAATTAAGAAATTTAATTAAATTAATTAGTATGAAAATAATTTATTTATGTAAGGGTAATTTAGTAATCAACCTAGTTTTAATTCCGATTGAAGTGAATAAGTAAACAACTTACATGAATACAACATCATTCTTTGTCCGATTCCAGACAGTTTTAGTAAACAACTTTAACAGGAATCTGATTCTGATTCCATCTCATTTCAATTCCTCCTCAATCCAATTCCTCCTCAATCCAATTCCTCTCAATCTGATTACGGATTAGTAAACGCGCCCTTATTACTTTAAACTGTAAGTGCTGTAAGAAAGATTCGTAATTCAGGTCTACATGGAGAATACATTTGTTTTAACCAATTTGGCTATATCCATTCTATTTTTCTGGTCATATACAACCAAATAAAAGCAAGAAATTTACTAAATGGAAAATATTAGGGAGACCATGGTTTTAGACAATATTTTGTAAACCACATTATGTGGCAGTTGATGTTCGGATTATTTCTTTAATGAGTCAAAGAAGTCCAACCATCGACCACTTTAACACGTATAATTTACAGAATATAGTTCA
This sequence comes from Cotoneaster glaucophyllus, assembly GCA_036320875.1. Lineage (NCBI taxonomy): Eukaryota > Viridiplantae > Streptophyta > Magnoliopsida > Rosales > Rosaceae > Cotoneaster > Cotoneaster glaucophyllus. The sequence goes on from CM070062.1 coordinate 27,808,273, forward strand.
AGCAGGTGGTTTCTCTAACATCACCGGTAAGCAAGTAAACTAATAGCCTCTCGTTCTGAACCTTCGTCGTTCTTTGAGAAAGGAATTGTTGATGATTCCGGACGGCTATGTAGTTTAGATGTTTCTGTGAAGGCTCCAGCCCCGTGGCATTGGGTTCGCTTGCATATCCATCGCCCCCTCGATTTTAAAAGGGTATGTAAGAGACTCAGAGATTGCATTTCTCCTTGCCACATTAAATTACCAAATTAATTTACTTGGTAATGAGATTTAACGTTGGAGAATCATATACTTGGAAGAATATTTAACAAGAACCTGACCAAAATTAGCAATACATCCTCAAATAAATTTACTCTAACCAATTTGGATACTGATTTTACACCACACCACATCACACCGTCCATGTCCCTCCATCTCTATCGTCAGTTTTCATCGGACGGTACAATTTAGTGGATGAGATATGTGAGCACTAGCGCCAGTAACATCAGACCGTATGCTATCCCTTGGTCTATTGCTGTCCCTGCAAAATAATTTATACAAAAATAAAGCAATTAACAATAAAATTCATTAATTATAACGTATTATATCCCTTAAGGCTTAATCTATTGCTTCTTTATTCGGTAGGGATTTCTTTTGTAAGATGCATTTTTATTCATAAGCTCTTTTGGAAGCATAATGCAGTGAAAATTCAAATACTTCATGAAAAAACACTAGAAAAAATTTATGAATGCACACGACAATTGCTTATCTAAAAAACACAAGAAAATGCTCTTAGAATTAAGGATATAACGTTTAGAAATGCTTATTTCAAAAGTACTTATGCTCATAAGCATTTTTACGCTTCTATTAAATGTACATCCAAATTTTTCATAAGAAGGTGTTCCTAAAAGAATCACATGCTTTCTATTTTTCTCTGTCTTTTTTTTTTTTTTTCAAAAACCACATGTAACCCAGAAACCACTCAAAAATATGAGAGCTTATTAATCCAAAATACTTTTAACTTTTTTTATGTCAAACGTTGTTGGAAATATTTTCAGATAATTAAAAGCACTAGTAACTATTTCAAAATCATATCCAAAACATTCCTTTGGTTATTTATGTCAACAAAACGTTTTTTGTTATCTGAAAGCTCCAAAAAGACATTTAGATACCAAAAAGCAATAATTCCCAAACACACCTCAACACCTAAAAATGAGATCAATGCAAAAAAAGAGTATGAAAACAAATAAAACATCACATAAACATGTCATCATGAATACAAAATGAGATAAATGTAATATAAGAGCTAATTACCATCGCTTGTTAATGCCAATGCCGGAGCCGATGCCGGTGCCGGAGCCAACCTGGTCGCATGAGCCATGGGCAAAACGACAGCGTAAAGGATGGCAATAATTGCAACCACTCCAAAAGACAACGAGTTCATTGCCGCCATCTTTTCTCCCTTTCCTCCTCCTCTTCTCTTTGTTTAACGTTTGAAGATCTCCTCCTGTAAACAAGGAGAGATCAACTACAACGTTAGCCTAGAGAGGGAGAGAGAGAGAGAGGAAGAGAGAGAAAAGCTAATCACTATTAACCAATTAAATTATGAGACTAATCAAATGGCTTAAAGGGAGGCCCAAGGGTAGTGAAATTCTGGATCGACAACTTTCTGCTTTTATAGCCAAATCTTGTGCATGGCCAATTGTGGGGTCAAACCGCATCTTTAGGGGACCCACCAACCCATGTTTACCCTTCATCTTCTTTTTTCCTAAATAATTCTGCTAAATATACAACATGTTTGTTTGTGTGTTTAGGGTTGGTGTTTGATAACGTTGTAAAACCGTAACGAGCTGTCTTTGGGATTGAGAGAGAGACTATTTGCATTTGCCCGATATATTGATTTCTAATATTGTTGGGCTAGAGTACTTGTCCTTTGAAATTTTTGGATCCAGACATCTGTATCACATGATCAATAATATTTGTATTTTGGTCTCACTGAAATACCTAACCCTACGTTTCTGTGACTCTTTTGTTTAAGACCCTATAAAATGGATGTCCTAGAAACAATACGCATTAGGACGAATATTGTATAGTTAAGCAAATTGGTTCTTCTCCAAAAACAAAGGTCTATGGCGTGTTGGTCGGGAGAGATGTGAATCCTCTGGTCCAACGGATCTCTTGAGTCCCCGAGTTTATTTATGGTATTAAACAACTAAGATCATTTTCAAATGAGATATCAAAATGTACAAATCAGCAATAACGGTAACAAAAGACAACATTAATGTTTTCCAACCGAGAAGCTAAATCTGATGTGGCACGACATGGAATGACATCTGCTGCCAAATTTGACAGCACCTTTAGATTTTTTTAATTAATTATTAAATGCTTTTTATTAGTTTTTTTTATTGGTTTAAAACATTATCCTTTTGTTTCTTTTCATTCCCAATACAAAGAAAATACATATGAATTTTTATTTTATATTTAAAATTTGGCGTATCGGTTGGAGAATAAAACTTTAAAAGATGTCAAAATATCACGTAAGCCTTCAAATTTAAATTTTAAGTTTAAAATTTGATATTTCCTTTGAAGATAGTCTAAAAAAGTAAATATATACACGGGAGAGAGACCCTAATCTTAATAGTTTAAATGATCTCGAATCTTACCACGCATTACCAATATTGACACGTGAGCTAGAGGCAGGATCAATCAAATTAAGAGTTGTAGAGTAGGTCGAGAGCTAGCCAGTAACCATCAAAACATATATAAAACACAACATCATCAGAGATCATCAGCTAGCTTAGCCAGATGGTACAAACATATATGTTTAAGTCTCACAAGAGAAACAAGTTTAGCTATATATATATATAGACCCTTAATTTTACAAATGCTGTGGAAGCAGCTAGAACTACCGATTCAACGGAGGCCATAGGAAAGCTCCCATGGCAAACTTCCTCTTCTGCTCCACATTTCCGACAACCGGAAGCCCGTATTCAGACAGAAGGCGGTCGAGCTTCCCTTCTGGCATGGTTTCGTAGTCGGATTTCGAATACGTTGGGTAGTGCAATGGCATTTTAAAGAATACACCACAGTTCTCGTCCTCTTGATCTGCTCTTCCTCCTCTGCCCACTTGAAAACTAGTAACCGATGACTCCATATCGTACGGGATATAAAACACACATAACAGGCGACCTTTTATAAGGAGGACAATGGTGAAACCTTAATTTAAAAAAGAAAACTAATGAAAAGGCTAAAAAAATTTCTTTATTAATGAAAAGTCTTTTTTAAAGGTGTAGTGAATAATGTAAGGTAAAGATAAAAATGTGATTTTTTGTTAAAAATAAATAGTACCAGAGTGTTTCGTTAAAATTTCGAATTTAAAATTCAAAACGACTCATTTTCTCGGGAATTTAATAGTGACTAAGGCAAGGAGCAAGATCTAGTGAGTTGTTGGAGTTGTTGAATATAGTCACCAACTGCAATCTCATTTTCCATATTTCCAAGGGCTTGTCTGCTACGTGCCAGCTGCCCATCTCACACTGTAGGAGGAACTTTGTAAGCATGTAGTAGTTATGCAGGCGCACAGAAACAATAGGAAATGGGGAAATCTTCCGTCAGGCTGCTGATGGCAGGACCAATTTTATAAATCACAAGATTTCTTGTATTTTGGTCTCACTCCTACAAAAAGTGAGAATTTCTATTAACCGGGAACACTACTTGGTTGTGCAGGGGGGCTAGTGAGTTGTAGTCGTTTTACGTCACTTAATACGATATTGAATTGACGTACAACGAATAATAAACTCATCATCAGTAACTTTGTTGCTGGCTTCTCAAACCAAACCATCAGGAGGCGAATATAACATTCATAAAAGTCTCATTAACCCTCTGTCCTCCCATATGTCTAATAAATTTGACCTCTCAATTTTATACATATATGAGTTATCTTTTTGTCATTATAACAATACTAACCTAAGGATATAATTAAAATGGCACAAAGGGTGAGAATGTACGCTAACCACCAAATAGGTATGGGTTGGCCGAGCACTCGACAACCTCACTTTAAAAAAATTGAAAGACTGCCCGGGTAAAATAGACTTCTTTTCTTTGATAATGGCACTAATTACAGGTAAATTAAGAGATTAAGCATGAGCTTAGATAATATGTGTCTTGTTATGCGCAAGCTATTATTGGGATTCCACAAGGACAAGCATCCGCAACTACTTAGTTGTGCCCCCGGTGGACTAACTTTCTAGCATGAGCTTAGATAATATATGTGTTTAAACGCACGATGAGGCATGCTAGGTTTGGAACATCGCCGCCTTCATGCTCCTTTTTATTTCAAGTCCACCTCAAGAGAAGAGAGATTTACATGAAACGCAAACACTAAGATGTTGATATCTCAAACCAATCAGACGAGGCCATATAGCTAAGTTTAAACACGTGCACATCCTAGATTTGGAGCTACATTTGCATCCCCCTTTCATGTAAGTCCTCATGCGAGAGAGCTGCCCACCCAAGCTGGGTAGCATGTTTCATTCTTGCCAAAATATTAATGACCACGAAAGGCGAAAGAAATTGGAAACTATCTGGGTAAATGCAGATGTGGACACAAAACACCCGACGTTAATAACGTTAAGTGACCTATTTTTTTTCAGATATTCCTAATTAGATGTTATATACATATACAACCACCATGATCGATTGAAACCAAAAGGACCTAGATGTTTACAAGCATTTGGAAACCCTCTGGTTGGTCTCTGGAAGTACTTCTGGCAGAGGATCTGGACTAGTACTATCCCCCATCAAAATGGTAGAAAGAGAGGATCCTCTTCGTTCTTGTAGATCTCGAACAGTTGCTTAGAGTAACGACTCGCCAATGTTCTACAGGTTTCAATGCCGTTCGCGTCATATGCCTGCAACTCCTCCACAGTTCTCTTGAGATCTTCGTTCGGGTCTCCGTTGGTGAGAAACTCGGCCAATAAAGATCCCCTGTGAAATGGGAGAACAGAAAATCAGCAGCAATATAATTGAAGGAACACGTAGAATCAAAAATTTAATCCTATAAACACATAAATGACGATTCAAATTCTTACTTGAAAGCATCGAACTTGCTAAAACCACGACTGTTGGTGCACAATGATTCCTTGCTATATTGTTCCTCAGAAGTCTGCTGTCGATAAAGAGCACATACAGCTTTCATGCACAGCTCCGGATCCTTACCAAATGCAGAAAGCATGTCTGCCTCAAATTCCCACTTCGATTTCTGATCTTTGTTCCTCTGAAATTTCGATAGAATCTCATCAAAGTCCACATCGTCATCTGAGGAACCTTCTGACTTTGTAGAAGCATCATGAGATTCAGAAACATCAGAATCATCTTCAACAACAAATCCACCCAAGCTTTCACCTTCACTTTCCGACCCAACCTCTTCCAAGTCATCATCTTCAACATCCTCATTTGCCAGATTTTCTTGATCATATTTAGTTTCACTAGTCTGAGTTGAATAGTCTTCTCGTGCACCGCCTCTTTCCCCACATTTCCTCAACCTAACAAGACGCCGCCAGGGAGGACTGACAGTACCCATGGCATTGTCAACGTCAGAAGCAGTAGCAGTCACTGAGCTGTCATTGAGATCAGATCCTACTTTGTCACGTATAACTTCCTTAAAATGCATTTTCTTGAGTTTTGCAATCGGAATATCATCATCACTACTTTCAGAGTCACTAGTAACAATATTAAGAGCACGTTTCCTATTGGGTTTTGAGGCAGGCAGAAAAACCTCATTGATGTTATCAGTATCTTCATCAACATTTAGTTCAGGATGTGTCCGCTCACAGTTTTTTGTAGTCATATCCATTTCACAACCCAAAGTTTCTCCTAATACCGAACCCGACAAAATGGTGACCTTTCTGCTTTTCTGATTATCTGCAGGCAAAAGTTCATCATCACTATCACTAATATTGACGACAGCGAGAGAAGAAGGTATGCCACCACCAGGCGTGGATGGAGCCATCTTCTTGCAAGGACTCCCCTCTTTGTCAAATGCCAACCGTTTCCTAGCTTGTCTGCTTTTAGAATATTCCATATCAGGCTCTACACGGACACCTTTCTTCTCTCCCTCAATACCATCCCAATACTTACACGGTGTGTCATTGCATGGAGTGCCTGCCATGGATTGAAACCTACTGTTATGTAATGGAAGCAACTTCATAAGAGAATAATTGCATTCATTTAGGGAGCGTGAAAACATATATAATCGTGTAATGTGAGTTTTCTTCAAGGAAAATGAATGCTTCATGCTTCATGTTGTTAAGATAATGCAGCTAACGCTGATATTCATTCAAAACTTTGTACACAAGGTTGACTAATTATACAAAATTGCACATATTCGAACAACAAATTCAAAAAACACTTGAACATCGATTCATTAATTTCGTCAAAAAATTTCTTTGAGGACAGGAACAGGACAGGCTAAAGTAGATAAATCACCATGGTATATAGGTGAGTAGTGTAATTTGTTTCATACCTGCTGACTGCATATTGCCGATCTCATTACCAAGGGGTAGACATGTAGAGCGAACATCCACCACATCTACAGCCATATCTTTGTCTCTCAAATACTCAAAGCCACTTTCAACTTGCAATTCATCTGGAAGTTTAATCCTGTTATTCAGTTGCACGGTCCCGCCGCCTTCAAGAGAATCCACGATTGGTGATCCTATCCCTGCCACCTTCATCCTTCCAGCCAGCGGCAATTCCCCGCCTTTCAAGACTGAATTCTTGTCCAACTTTAGCATCATCAATTCCAAGTCCTTGAACTTTTGCTTCCAAGCCTCAACATCGCTTTCAGCCTTTTTCTTCTCACACTCCAATACCTTAATCTCAACCAAAAGCTGAAAGACCTCATCTTCCTCCCCGTTCTCCTCTGACAGATCACCAATTCCCTCCCCATTTTCTCCCCCACAAATTTTCTTCTTTTCATCCCCACCACTCTCCCTCTTCAAAGCCTTAATCTCTTCTTCCACCGCAATCTTTTCGCGTTCCAGCGCCCGAAACTTGGCCTCCAGAGCTTCATACTCACTCTCTCTCTTCACAATCTCCAATTCTAACTCCACACATCTCTCCTCAGCTCTCTTACTCCTCTTCTCCACTTCATTACCCCCACAACCATCCAAACCTTTTCGACAACCGACACCGCCAACATCCTCACATTCCACTACCTCCATAACCTCTCTAACCTCATAGAAAAATCCTACCTTTCAAAATCAAGAATTTCAGAAATTACCTCACCAGTGCAGCGTTCAGAAATTGAAGATTTGGAGACAAAAATTATACAAACAAAGTTCCATTCTTTCATGAAAAAATGATCAACTTTTCGCTTCCAAGCAAGAAAAAAAAAAATTTTCATCGTAAGATGCAAGAAATGCGAACTTACTTTGCAGCAGAAACTGGAGATTTGCAGCAGAAATTGGAACGGCAGCGGCAGAATCCGGCGATCGGAGCAGATGCTCGACTAGGGTTTTAGTGATTCTGCAAATGGAGTGTCCGAGAGAGAGAGAAGAAGCGTCCCAAACACACAATAACTCAAACGCAAGGCGGGTGGAGGCGCGGAGTAGCCGCCACGTGTCAAACTGTCACAACGGTCAGTTTTCCTTATGACCAGAATAAAATTGAAGATTGGTCCTTGGACAATAACTGAATTGTAGGTTTGGCCTTTAAATTTAAAATAAATTTAATTTGTTATCTGAATTTTGCATCCGAAATGTACATCACTAATGTGTTAACAGATTAATAATTCACATTCTACATAAGTTTGGAGTGAATTTTAAAGGGTTTTTATCACCAATGGTCCATAAGATTGATCAAACTCATTATTTTGGTCTCTCACTTTCAAAATTAATCAATGTCATCCCTGACATTCAACATCTCATATTAATTTGGTCATTCCGTTTAGATTCCGTAAACTATTTCTGTTAGTTTACATGTGGGACTCCCAAATCCAATAAAATGGTGACACGTGGATTACACAAAAGAAGGGGTTTTATCACAAATGGTCTCTGACATTGATTAAACTCCTCATTTTGGTCATTGAGTTTCAAATATCAATAAATTTGGTCCATGACTTTCACTATCGTACATCAATAGAGTCCTTCTATTAAAATTTCGTCAATATTTTTTTGTTAACGTGCTGATGTGTTCCCACTAGTCCAATCTAAATTCGATAAAATCGAATCCAAATTCAATTCAAATTTTATAGGATTATAACCAACACGAGAGAATGAGAAGTGAGTTCACGGAGGACAAGAGCTTTAATGGTTTCATGGTGTTGCAGCCCGCACATTAAAACTATAAGAGCAACTCCACCCGTTGCTCTTGCTCGAGGGAGAGGGGAGTGCAAGGGGCCTGAGGGCCGGTGGGAAGTGCTCCAGCCGTTGGGGGCCCGAGCTCAGGTGGGAGCCCGAGCAAGGGGGCAGTCACGAACTCACGGGCCTGTTGCCCGAGCCCTTTGAATATTTTATTTTTTTTCTTTGTGTCAGAGAGACAGAGACAGAGACAGAGACAGAGGGCGAGAGCGAGGGAGAGAGGGAGAGAGGGAGCGGGAGCGAGGCCGGAGCTGGGTGGGGGGGTCGTCGCGGGGGGGGGGGGGGGAAGGCAGGGTGGGTCGTCGCCGGGGGGGGGGTTGGGGGGTTATCGTCGCGGCGGGTCTGGTTTTTGGGATGATGGATCTGGGTTCGGGAGGGAGCGGGAGCGAGAGAGAGAGAAGGGGGGGTGGGGGTGGGGAATTTTTCTGGGTTTCTTTGTAGGGGTGGGTTGGGGGTTGCAGAGAGAGAGAGAGAGAGAGAGTTAAAAATATTAATATTTTATAATTGGATGAGAAAAAAATATTAATATTTTAATTGCTTATTGCCTGGGGGAAAGGCTCCAGGGGTGGAAATGCAAATGGTAATTACTGTTCATTTATGGTAGTTACTATTCATTTAAGGCAGTTACTGTTCATTAGGGTGGATTGCATAGTGAGTTGCCTGGGGGGAAGGCTCCATGGGTGAAGTTGCTCTAAGGGAACGTATATCAGTGGGAAGCTTTGCTGAACCGGTGTCAGTGAAGGCGTTGAGTTCTCTTTAATTTGATAGGGTTAAGAAGATTCTTGATCGTGCAATAGAAGTTGAAAATGGGCGTATGAGTCATTTCGAGGTATCCATTTGTGTATAAATTTGTTGGTTGCTTCTTGGTTAGATGATTGTCTAACTACAGAAAAAGATTTCAATATGGTTGAGAAGCCGTATAGCTCACAAAGCTTATCATTTTATGCTTTTATCACTGCTTTGACATTCACACTGTTTGCTCAAGAGAATGTTGACATTGCGGTTATTGAGGTCATTCTTTTCTCCTTTTAACGTCTTTTCCACAGAATTGCATCTTATTCATGCACAATTCTCAACATTCACCTTCTATTGTCTTTTATTTAGAAATGAAGAAAAAAAATTGAAGGGAGATTTTACTATAAAACCAAAACACTAAGATTGTACTGACTTTACTTAATTCAAATGAACAGGCTGGCTTGGGGGGTGTACGTGATGCAACTAATGTCATTTGTAGCTCCAACCTTGCTGCGTCGGTCATTACTACAATAGGTGAGGAACATTTGGCTGCACTCGGGGGTTCTTTGGAAAGCATTGCAGTGGCGAAGTCTGGAATCATCAAACATGGTCACCCAGTTAGGTGGTTCTGCCTTGGAGATTTCATCTGCACAAATAAGCTAAAAGATTTCTTGCAACTCTTTCTTCCATTTGCTTCCACACATTATAAATGAAAAAAAAACAAATTCTGTTAGGTTATTCCATGGTCAACCATGGAGATTCCCTACGTAGATTTTGTAGAATGATAATAGTTACAGGCTGCCTGTTTTCTCATTCTCTATATATTTATATGTCAAATACATCAACTATTAAGTAATATTCTCATAATTAACCGTCAACTTATTTAGTTGAATGACTAAACAATTCCTCTCAATCAAATTAAATTGACAAAAACAATGAACGGTTTAGATTATAACATTTCTACGGTAATTAACATCCATTGTGTTGTCTTATATATGTTAATGTGGCAATGGCATGCACTTTCATAAGGACCACTATATATATATATATATATATATAGGGTTCTTCAAAGGTGATCAGGCTATGTTAATGTGGCAATGGCATGCACTTTCATAAGGACCACTATATATATATATATATATATATATAGGGTTCTTCAAAGGTGATCAGGCCATGTTGCTGAACTTTTCGAATATCTAATATAAGTTACATCTTGAATCCCTTTTGCATGCATGCTATTATTACTCTAGATCTGCACTGCGGGAAAGCATTGGCTTATCTAATTTATTTTGGTCCACTTTAATACAATGTGGGTACCTCTCTCTCTCTCTCTCTCTCTCTCTCTCTCTCTCTCTCTGTCCAAAAACTTTTTCCAGCAACTTAATGTTCTTCCTGTTGGCTGTAGTCCTCCATGCATCTTCAAGATATATGGATACAATGCAAAGAATATGAGCTCTCAGATTTCAACCCCACCCTCTGTTGGAATTTTTTAAGGGTTATCTCAAAATACTAAGCTTGTAATATCATTTAATTCATATATAGATATTTTCCTTTCCTTAGCTGCCATCCCAAATGGTATTTATTATAATGACTCATTATTATTAAATTCAAGGTATTTCAAGGTCTTTAATTCATATTGAACCGTTTCCATTCCAACACTCAGATTGCATCCTTTACATCACTTTATAAGCTTATTGGTTAACATCGGATTTAAGGGTATTCACTTCCTAACATTTTAAACCTTTTCTAACGTTTTTAACTCCTATCTATATACCTGTTAATCTCTATCGTCAAGATGAAGATGACAATCAGCTCCTCTTCTTTCTTATTTTAATTTTTTTTAACAAACGATATTATGTACAATAGAGGGTGGGGGAGTGTGCTAAGTCTCACACTGGGCTAGCCATAATAATGTGGTTCAAATTCGCCTTAGGTGATAATCGAACCTTAAACCTCTCACTTACAAGTGAAGAGGAATATCATTAGATCGTAGTACTAAGCGGCTTCTTATTCTATTTTTTATTCATCATTCTTGAAAGCTTTATTATATTCTTTATTTCCTCCATACTAAAGGAAAGAATTGAGTTGTTCACCCAATCCAAGTATTGCGAGAATATATTTACAAGGATCATAGGTTATTGTATCTTGAAAGGTAGGGCGCCATAACTTGCTATACCAAAACATTGTCTCTGAGGGACGAAATATACTCTTAAGGATGACTTTACACGCCTCAACCTAAAATCTTGTTCTAGTCAAGCATGGTTGGAGATCAATATATTCGCCACAAAAGATAATATATTTTATTGTTATGTGTTTTGTTGTAGGAAAAGTAGCATTCATATATCACCAACATTTCCAACACCATCACCTCACAAATATATGACGACGACAGTGTCAAAGTGGACAGTGTTAATACATAGAAGAGAAAAAGATTAGAACTAATTTATTTTCACACAAGTGATGACATCAGGAGAGAGAGAGAGAAATCAAACGCAAAATGCAAGAATGCTTTTAATCAACTGATAAAGTGTTAACTAATTGATCAATCAACAAGGGCACTCGTGCTTTTTTGTGTTTGAGACATTCTTTTGGAACAGTTTGGAGTTTGGACCTTGGCGCTTAATAAAATGAACAACCTGTACATCTCACTGATCGCCATTCGCCATCAGCAAACTAATTAAAAAACGATCATTCAAAGTTTTTTTCTTGTTGTTTTGGACAGAAAATTTTGAACAGAAAACATAGGCCGAAGTAGCTAGCAATGGCATTCAAGGCTACACCAAACAAGGAATCTCCACATATGCATGCATTGCATGTTTATAGTTTGTCCAATAATATTTTATTTTAGTTTTGGCATTCATATATTAGTTCTCATCAGCTTGGAATCTAAAGGGGCCTACTGTCAACTTTGTTGCTCAGTTGATCTCCTGTATAATCTATATATACTTATTCTTCCAAAACATAAACAGTAATGTTTCATCCAAATTTGAAACCCTAATTGCAAAATGCATGTGAAACGTGTAATTGTCAGTTTGCTGCAAAGGAGAGAGAGAGAGAGAGAGAGAGAGAGAGAGAGAGAGAGAGAGAGATGATATTTGTTTTATCATCCATAAAAGAGAAGAGACGCAGATGAACACATACTGCAGAACTAATAAAATATGATATAAGCTCAAATGAGAGTGGAGGAAGGGGGAGGTGCACCAAAATTAAGCTCCCAACGGCAATGGGAGCAGAGAGGATGGAGACATGACTCTCCAAAATTAAAATATGGGACACACAAATCTAACATACATTAATATTTCAAAAATCAAGATTTTAAAATGGTTGGCGCCCCTAATTGAATTATCCGACAGATCCATCTCAACATGACCCACAATTCCCAACAACCCCCAGAGATCTCGACCCCTTACCGGCGTGGAACACGACGGAGAAAATGGGGGATACTGTAGACAATATATCCTTAATACTACAACAATTTCATGATGAGATGAGTTCAGTGAGAAAACGAAAGAACATAAATTTGGTTGGATGTATTTATTTGAGATTTTGAAAAGTTTTTAATGACTTTCAAGACTTAACAAATCATGTCTCTCCCCTTGAGCTTTTGAGGAAGGATAATACTTGCATTTCCCATAGTGGAATGCAAATATCTCACTTTTTGTGAATAACATATCTTCACTTTATAATTTTTTTAAACTGAATTGTTTAATTTGTTAATCTTCATTTGAAAATCATTTAATACGGAGATTGTTTATGCATCCAAATGTGTATATTGAACAAATATACACGGTGTGAGTACCAAGTAACGTATTCGTGATGAACTGTCCATTTATTTGATACATTCGAATTACTAAATGATTTCCGGTTCAAATAAATTTTTTGAACGAATGTTCTTCAAATGAAGATTAATAAAGGGGTGTGATATCCGCACACCCTTTTTTACCTCTCACACACCCTTCTAATTTTTGGCCATCAGATCAAATGACATAAATTAACAAAGGGTATGTAAGAAATAAAAAAAAGTGTGTGGATAGCACATCTCTTAATAAATTGAATCATTCCAAACATGGATACGGTATTCGAGATATGTGCATGCCCCCAAAAGAGAATGCAAGTAGTATCCTTTGAGGGATTCCAATAAATTCACATGGAATCACTCATGCACATAACATCTATAAAGATCCATTAAAACTTCATCCACCGTAGATTTTTTGTTTATAATCTTTAATTTCAAATAAAACCCCCTAAATATATAAGTAATAAGGGTGGACTGTGGACTGTGCGGAGTAGTAATGTTTCTCTCATACATTGCGTGGGTGTTATAAATTGTATGTGGAGGGTATATTGAATGAGTTTGCAGATTTGGAAGTGAATGAAGTTTGAGGAGGAGGGACGGAGGAGGGTCCCAATGTATTGATTCTTGCAAACTTTGTTTTAAAATTTTGTCCCACATTCTCATTCATTTTTCTCTGTAGGAAGATATAAATGATGAATAGAGGTATGTTCCAATTCACTTACAAAATTTAAACAGATCGATGCTGCTTCATGCAGAACTTATCTAGATCGGGTAAATCTATATCATACGTAGCAGGCTGTCGGAACCTATCTAACTTCTCTAGCTATGAAATTAGAAATGCACTACTGTTATTAGTCTAAATGTCCACCTAAAAAGCAAAGATTCTGAATGGTATTTTGATTGAAATTTGAAACATGTTTCATTTGTAGGGAACTTTATGCATTGTTATGTGTTACTGTTTTCAGTATATAAATGCGCACCAAACAATAAGTTCGATCGATTATAATTTGGTCGAAATTTGAAAACAAGTTTGTGTAGTCTCGTTTCTTTAGGTCTCCGGCCGGGAACCACAGAGTTATGGTCTCTCACCGTTAACTGAAATTAAAACAATAAAAATACATTCATTTGTTTTCCACTTTTGATTTCAAATGTATAGGTGAGTCTATACATTTATTTTGTTATCAGGTTACTAAAAGAACACTTATGTTGTAATTTGTGTGTTATTGTATGAACAAATAGATGACTATAAAAAGAAGAGTGAAGTTGAACAATAATTTGGTTGAAAATGTGAAAACAACAATTTCTGAAAATAAAGATTTTAAGGTATATATTTCAGACTATTTTAGGGTATATTTTTGGCTTTTTATAGGAAAACAAGATATATATATATATATATATAGAGAGAGAGAGAGAGAGAGAGAGAGAGAGAGAGAGAGAGAGAGAGAGAGAGAGAGAGAAGTTAATTACTAAAACGCATGAAATAAGCGTCCATAATTCCATAAAAACAAGCAAATTAACTTAAATCTAGAAGAATGAGTAAAGATTTCATTTTCTTCTAAAGGCCATCTTATCAAGAACTAGCTTCAGAAAATAAAATGCAATCGCTTATTTACCGATCAGTCTCATCATAATAGTTAGGAGGGTCTACCCTACGGAGAGAGGATCCTCCCCGGAACTTCTTTGTGAGGATTTTGGAGATCCTTCAATCACATTCGTTCATCGTGCATCATGCGGTTAGTTTTTGTCAAGTACGGTTTATATTCAATTTTAAATAAAAAAAATTTACAATAATTTCTGACTATACGATGTACAATTAATGAATTTGGTTTGAGGATTCTTGGGATCCTCACAAAGAAGATCCGGTGAGGATCCTCACTCCTACCCTATGTACTCTTCCAACGTCACGTAGATTTGTCCAAAATACTGCAGCAGGTACGGTAATACTGATATAGGTATGCAGCCTTATGGATATGCTATGTATAGGAGTAGTGCGGTTCCAAATTCTACTGTCAGATAGGTATGCAGTGTTCAACAGACACCATTACTACACATTTTTATTTTACTGTTTTACACCAATATAAAGATTCCATGGATGAGTTGTAAGAAAAAGAAAAGAAAAGAAAAGAGGAAGGGTGGAATATATTACACATATATAGAGTATTAACAAGAAGAGAGATTGGATGCCTTAAATTGTTTTGACTTGAACACAGTTATCTGTATAACAAGAAGAATGAAGAAGAAAGATGTATTAGGACGACAAATATACACAAAACTACAGATTATAATAATATAGAATAGGTGAGAGTGAGACGAGAGAGACTTTCATATAACAGGTTCGTGACATTCCAAACTACTAATACAAGATGTTTAAAACTCAACTTTATATTAGCTGTTTGAAATGTCACAATGGCGGTGAACTCGTTCTAATAAGTAAAGAGAGAAAGAGGGAGGGGGAAGGTTGTTGAGGGTGGTAAATGTGCAAATTGATGGGTGATAACCTAGAATTGGACTCATATGTAGGAGGGAAGTAAATATGAGAAATCATATTATATGGTACACACAGAACCACTTAAATGAAACGCGTACACTCCCATGCTATAACTTGCAAGTACTTCCCTTCCTCTGTCACTCACCCTTCCCGGCCACCATGCATTGCAATTTGCACAACTGCCCTTGGGCAGTTTCACACTGATTACTTGATTAGTGACGTATTGTATTGTATTATATAGTTTTCTGGACTTTTTACAACAACTTAGACATTGCGTACTGCTTTATAGATGAACTATATATATACAACTAATTAGTTTTAGCATATTACAGCATGGCTGGTCCTTCCAATTGCTTGGAGCAGGAGGAGGGGGTATATATATGTGTCTATATATATATATATATATATGTTGCATTAGCAGTCGAAGTCCGAAACCTGATGTGTAATCTAGCTTGCTTAATCCCTTATGACGTGACTTAAGATTTCTCCTCCTTGGTTGCAATCCTTTGTTTTATGAATACAAATCATCGTTCTCTTTAAAATAAAAACATGCATATTGCCGCGTGCAGAGAGAGGAGGGGTGTACAATATGTCAATATCTAACAAGATGAAATTGATTTGGATTTCATCGTAGGCACGGAGATGCCGTGTCTGCACGTACATTGAAAGCCTACATTTCAATTCGCCCATATAACTATTAATATTAATTAGGAAAACAAGTTGCAGATCCTCTCAACTATATGTCCTCATCACCACCATCTGAAACTGGATCGATCTATGGCTGCCTGCTGGCTGCTGTGGCCTGTTGTGTGCTGCTGAGGCCTGTTGTGTGGGTTGTTCTGAGCCTGTGGCCTGTCCCTCATTCATTTATTTCTACTCTTTTCTTGCTCAAACACATGTATTTGCTCAATTTGTCCCATTTTACAGATTCCTATATTTTCTATAATATTATAGATCGATATATTTGTACTAACTGTTGGGTATATGAACTTTTGCCTAGCTATATATATAAAGCAGTAGTTTAATGCAGACCCCATCGATCATGCACCCAAAAAGAACCCAAGAACACCAATTAAGCTGCTGCTAATATTATTACTTAATCTTAAACTCTAAACCCTGAATCTAATTTTTTTCGAGTTTATATATGATTTTCTTTTTAAATTGATTAATGTTGGTACGTTTCTGAAGTGCAGATCATAATTTATTTACATTGCTGTTGACTATTTAATTAATTTCAAGATGAACAATCCTATTGGTGATGATGATCAATTCAACAGCAGATGCCTCTCTCTGACCATCAGTGAGATATATATAGTACTATTACTTTTGGAGGAGAGGTTAATAATTCTCAGAGGAACATTCCCTCAGTCCTTTTGGCAATTGCAACAACAATGGCACATTCAAATATTCAATATCACACGCCTTTTCTTTCTCCCCTCCCTATAATCGAAGAACCGAAGTCCTTAAATTGATTCCTAGCTCACTTTTTATAATTTTCTGCTGCGACCTCTGGTAAATTCAGAATATTATTAGGTCATTCTTTTCAACTACGTACGGGCCTTTTTATGCAACCTAACCCAATGCCATAAATTACTATAAACCATACTTATTAGACTGAAACATATTTTCAAAAAAATTAAAACAATCTGTTAAAAAAAAGCCTAAACCCTCCTGCAGCTTGCACCGAAACCCTAGCTTAGCTTCCTGTAATAGTCATAGCTCGTAACTTCATATACCCCCAAGGCCTAGGTTTTCCGACGTTAGGAACGTTGATTAATTAGTTGGTACATTTGATTCTAACTGAAAAACCCTATCTACGTAACAAGTTACTGTGACGACGTCATCTTTGCCGAACTTACTTTACATGATACATATAGTATCTGGATTCTTTCATCTCTCATTTCCCTTCTCTCTATAGGCTCTAATCCCCTCCGCTATGAAAACTTAAGACTAAGTCAAGTCAGTATCTTACGTTAACTTCTTTATAAAAAAAGAAAGACAAAGAGGAAAGTGAGAGAGGAGGAGAGGGAGAAGGAGATTTAGAGGGAAATCCTACTCCATATATATATAGATATAAAATATCTATATATATATATATATATATATTATACACATAATTTCTTGGGACCTCTGTTCCATTGGTGCCTCCCTGATTCCTGTACAAGATCCACGCAGATATAAATCTAAAAGTTGAATCAGAACCAAGAAAATTGAATAGGAATTAGCCTCTCTCTCACTCTCTCTCTCTCTCTCTCTCTCTCTCTCTCTCATGCACAGTACTGCAAACCAAGCAAGCCAGAACCAAAGCCAATGCATGATAAAAAAATGAAAAATAGAGAGATGATGACGATGGTTTAGTCTCTTTCACCTCAGCCTCTCTTATTTACTTCTTTCCGTATACCTAGCTACCGCTACATATTCCATACATTCTTTCTCTTGATCTTGACAATCTCTCTCTCTCTCTTTCACCATCTCTTTCCTTCTCCCTCTCCCTCACCCACGTTTGGTCTTTTCCCTTCTGTTGGCTTCTTGTTCTTTTCCTTTTGTTCTTTTTTGGCTAACCAGAGCTATATATCCAGCAACCATAGATGGCCATGGACAATCACGACCATTCATCTGATTTTCTCGAAGAACATGAGCAGTACTACCACGGCGGCACCGATTGTAACTTAGGCACTCTGGGAGACGATCTTTTTAGCATATTAGAGAGCTTAGATGATCATGGGTTTGGAGGAGGAGGAGGCGGGGGAGTTGTGGACTTTCCTCAGCCGTCAGCTACAGCTCCATTGGATTATGAACAACTACTTGCTGTTTTTAGCGCATCACCAAAACACTTCTCCTCCTCAGCTGATCAGACCGAGCTTGATGAAACTAACTCGGCCCCCAAAACCAAGAGACTCAAGCTTTCATCAGCTGCCACCCCCACCGCCACTGCCACCACAACAACCATGAATCCTTCAGATCAGGATGGTGGGCGGATGTCTCATACAACAGTGGAGCGCAACCGTAGAAAGCAAATGAACGACCACTTGACTGTCTTGCGCTCTCTTATGCCTTGCTTTTATGTTAAACGAGTCAGTATCCTGTCTTATTTCTTTTATTTAGTCCTGGTGATTTTTTTGGAATGTCAATAACAATAACAACTCTCTATTTTTTTTCTTTTTTCGGGCATATGTTTTATTCCTTCACCATCAACCTCAAACTTGAAAAAAGTAGAAAGCCATCACTGTTGAGTATTAACTAGCTACTTGAAGCACGAAGTGATTCAAGTATTCAATAAAATTTCCCTTGCACACCATTGAGGTGTTCTTTAAAAAACGAACAAACAAATTCTTCACCTTTTTTTTTCATTTTTTTTTAAATATGTGTATATATGAATTGTTTAGTAGTGCAATTGTATATATATTGTACCTAATTTTTTTTTTTTTGTATTGATTGATTCATCAGGGAGATCAAGCTTCAATTATTGGAGGGGTGGTTGATTACATCAATGAGCTGCAGCAAGTTCTTCAATCACTTGAAGCCAAAAAGCAACGAAAAGCATACAGCTGTGAAGTGTTAAGCAGCCCTAGGCTGCAGCAAGTTTCCAGTCCAAGGCCACCTGGTCCTTCACCATCAGTTCTCAGCCCTAGAAAGCCACCTCTCAGCCCTAGGCTCGGTGGCAGCAGCTTACCACCCATCAGCCCAAGAACTCCACAACCCACAAGCCCTTATAAGCCAACGGCAGCCAGGACAATATTGCAACAACCACAAATATTACCTGCAGCTCCTAATATTTTTAGTAATTATCTGATTTCTAGTCCAACAATGGTTGCTAGCTCATCACTTGAGCCATCCCCTACTTCAAGTGCGACTTCCTCCATTAATAATAGTATCGACAATCTCAACGAGCTTTTCGCCAACTCCAAGTCCGCCATTGCGGACGTGGAGGTGAAATTCTCGGGTCCAAATGTTCTTTTGAAAACAGTGTCTCCTCGGATACCTGGACAGGCTCTAAAAATCATTTCCACTCTTGAAGACCTTTCGCTAGAAATTCTCCATGTCAGTATCACCACCGCTGACGAAACCATGCTTAATTCCTTCACCATCAAGGTATTTTATTTTCATTTTCTAAATTAAATACATGATTGATAACTTCTTCATTACTTTCGTTAATAAGTTACTAGTTTTAGATTTTGTTTAAAAATATTTGCTTATACCAATCCTGTCGGACTTTTGTATTAACAAGATGTGCTACATTCGTCGCATGGGTGAAGTCAGCCATTGATGCGTTACATGATATTAACGGCTAACAGACACCCATAATATTGACAACCATTTTAGCATTCAAAGTGTTAACTACATAGAAAGACAATATAAAAGCTACAGCAATCGATCGACATATCTAAACCTTGAAATAGTAAAATGGTAAATGACATTTACCAGATCATATAATAGGTAAATATATGTTAGCTAGCTAGCTGCCATGGATATTATCTCACCATTGTACTATACTTACAGTAATTTCATTTCCTGTTTCACAGAAAAAACAGCTACATATATATATATATATGTATGTACTGTGTTTGATTGTACCTGAACCGAGTAATGATTTTAATGCTTGTCTACTTGAAACCCCACTAGAAGAAGAAAGTGTCGAAAACTAGGTCATCGATCTTTCATTTTCAGACATTGATTTTATAGCTACCAAGTACAAATGTATATGTTAAAAAGGGATTGTTTTAATTAATAATGTGGTGGCTAAATTGTGATTTTACTGAAGCTAGCTGCTAATGATTGGTATGTGCTTTCTTGCTAGATTGGAATTGAATGCCAACTTAGTGCCGAGGAACTCGTTCACCAAATCCAGCAAACATTCTGCTAAATGAGTCTCTTTTATGGTGCTTCGAAGTATTTTATACACTATAATTTTTAATTGTTAAATCTTTGATTATTGCATTTTTAATCAACGATTTAACGATTAAAAGTTTCGAAATATGGAATCCTGCGGAGCACACTATAACATCCCCCGGTAGCTATCATATTTCATCACTCGATCAAAATTACCCCAACTGCAATCTCTCTCTATTTGTCTCTCATCTCCGAATGGTGCTAATAAAATAGAATGTGGGAAGCCATGCATTTTTCCATATTATTAATATAACCAATGAATTGTAGACCACTAATAACTTTGTTTTACTTTTAGCTAGCCTATCTAGGGTAACCCTTTGTAATCGTCAATTGAGCATTCTCAAGGGTCTTATTTCATGTATACATCCATGCATGAATTAAGTTCGCAATTCTTTTTATTAATTACTGAAAAAAGCTCCATGTGGATGTGAATATATCATGAACTTTAATTTCTTCTCGCTTCAAATTATGGAAAGTATTTAATTACGAATGTTACATAATTATAAGATGAGACTTGATCACATTCTCCTACTGCTAAGTCTTACACGTTACCATGTGGTAAATAACCAATTTACCTATGCTATAACACATATATTTGTTTCAAAATTATTCCTTAAAGCATAAACTCATTGTCGCACATCTAATTTATAACATGTGAATTGATTATACATCGTGTTTACCTCTTTTATTCAACTTTCTATTTTCAAAATTAAACGATGTGGGTACTAGACTACTAGTACTACAACCGTTCGTTGAGAGTATGTCAAAATTAAATGCAAGGAAGAAGAAGATGTGAAACCCTTATGTATCCATATAAAGATCTTAGTCTATAAGTTGGACATCATTTTCCTTAGGAGAGATTTTTCAATGTGATCGGAACACGGGGTGGTACGTCAAATGTCATTACAATATTGGAGGGAAACTTTTTTTTCAAGTGTCTCTTCACTTGTATAATGATATTTGGCGTGTGTGTCCGTGTTCCGAGCACACTGAAAAATCTCTCCTACTCAAGCTAAATTCTAGTTGTAGCTAGGTAGGTAGCTCGTGATTATACCAGCCGGACCAAACCCTAAAACAATAGACATATATATCAGAACATTATAACACACATCAATATAGTGGGGCAAATTGCTATAAATTCCATTGGTTTTTTCTTGTGAGATGTCTCTTTTAGTTAACAAGCGGCATGTTTGAGGCTGGGAAACATATATTTATATTGATGGATCATTGACCACACTTCTTCAAGACACCCAAATTCCATTTCATTTCCCCTGTAACTCGGTATATATTAACAAAAAAGTCCGAACACCATTACTCTACATTTTTTCTTTTACCTTTTCCTATGTTTCTTCTTTTCTTCTTTTGAATTTTCCCATGGAGGAAGTAGCAAATGTCTAAAAAAATGTAGTTAATGGACGGATAAAATAATGTTGGTTTTAAACAGATCATGGGTATACAAATCTAAACGTAACTAAGTTTGTTAGAGCAATTTGTTCGCTATTGGCCCTTTTACATCGGAGTTTGAATGTTCCTCCAGTTCACTTAGACTAAAATATCCCTCAAATACAAAAAGAAAAAAGAAATACTGGCCTGCCTAGCTACTATTGGGCCTTATTGAGCCCAATATATAGTAAAACACAATTGTGGTTGGCCCTTACCCTAAAAAGGTAATAGAAACAAAATAATAATAATAATAATATCATAAAAACACATTATTCAGTTTATTTATCTGAATAAAAATTGGGAAGAAACTACATATCAGTTTATTTTTTGTTTATGGAACATATCAGACTACTATAACAGATGTTACATGACCGATTATTCTACACTTTCTCACAGATGCTACACACAAAATATACCTAAAACTCAGAATGCTTAATTAAAATTTTATATGCTAATCAATTTGCCTCACCTTCTGTGTTGTGGGAGCCTATGAAATTAGGAAAAGAATCCTGGACCGTCAAATGAGAAGTTGGGAAACAACTGATCAGCCTGACCAAATGGGATATCCAAACCAACACTTGGAAAGTTGGTAGCTGAAGTTGGAGCTGAGATTATCTCTCCAGTCTGAAAATTTTGGTCAACTTCAAAATCCCGCTGAGACATTGAGAAATAGTTTGCTCCTGAAGTTGTAGGTCCCGCAAATGGAGGAGAAAAACTTCCCACATAACTGTTGTTCAATGGTGAGGGACTGTTGAAGGAGGGGAACAGTTCCTCACGAGTGTCTAATCCTTCAGTAATGACTCTGAGGCCTTCCGGGAGATTTAAGAGCGTGTGTTGTTGTGATTGTTGCTGGTTTTGTTGAGGATCCACTAGGTTATTCTGCCGTTCCGTCCTTTCGGGCTGCAACAGTGACGGTGAAGGAGGAGTACTTGTGCCGGTGGAGGCTTGTGTACATGTATGCTTTCCTCTGTAAGTAATTTCAAAGATCGTCGGGTCTTCATCGGAACGTTGGACTTGCTTTGTGGCCAAGCAGCCTTGGACGTTTCGGTGAGTGCAGCGGTAGTAGCCTCTGCCAAGGTGAACAAATCTAATGTTATGCGCTTGCATGAAGTTTTTTTTGTCAACGGTTCATTTGACCAGTCATAAAGGGTAATTAACAAATGTTTAATTGACCAAGTCATACTTTCTGATGTTTACTATATATGCGCTCGTTGTAATTTAACATAAAGGAAGGAGAAAACTTATATGAAATTGTTGAGTATTATTTCTCTGTCTGTCTCTTTCATTACATGATAATCACGTGATGAGAGAGATATGAAGTAAACGACATAAAGAATAAATATATACATAATAGAGATAGCCAAGTTTTTCTCGCTAGAAATGGACTTGTTATATGTCATAGCTATCGATTAAACTATAATTGGAGCTAGTTGATTTGAAGACCTAAAGATAGATTATATATGTATGAAGAAAATCTAAAGTCCTATATACCTTGGATATTTGGCTCCAAGTATGTCCTTCTGGCCATACTTCCTCCAACTAAATCCATCATCAAGAGGCCCCTCAAGCCCCATACCAGATGTAACTCTTATCTGTTGTGTCCACCGTGGGAGAGTTTTCCTGCAACATTCATGAAAAAAACAAAATTACCACCATTTAAGATCACCTTAAGTACTAAAACATTATCATGAAAATCTCTTTCTATATTAACCTCTTCCTAGAGGAATCTTTGTTGTCATGGTCCTTGGATTCGCGGTCGGAGTCTTCACTCCGAGGACTTCCATTTAGCGAATGCGGTGGAGACTCAACCATTCGAATTGCAATAGGACCTGTGGGCTGTTGTTGCTCACCTCCTGAGGCTGAGCTGCTAGAGTTCAGCATGGAAAGCGCCTTTTCGTACGAAAGTATTATCTTTTGAACCAGCAATTCCCGGGTTCCATGAGAGGAAGATGGAACGTTGAGATGGATCTGTAGCTGCCTAGCCAGCTCCCTCCCTTGTGCTAGCTCATTTACAAGACTTTTTTGCTCCCAATGTATATTGCAGTTCTCCATTTGTCAGTAGTAGCACATGAGATATAGGAACGAAGTTATCTGTTAAGATTTCGAAAAACAAGAACTGGGTTTTCAATAGATTGAAGTAAAATATGTATTTTTACCAAATCAGAGACAAAAACTACCAGAACAAGAAACGGAAGACAGATTTGTGAAAAGGGTAAGCTGAGGATTAGTATGTGTATTCACTGTGATTAGTGATGAGATGGGAAGAATCTGAAGGTGGAAACTTGATGAGGAATGAGAGGGAGAGATGTTTATGGGGATTTAAGGGAAGGTGTTTTTGAATCTACAGAAAGTGAGGGAAAGAAATAGAGAAGTTTGACTGAGAAAATCGAAGTGAAATTTCTTCATAGGAGACCAGTCTTTGGTCATAGGAATTGGGAGGTTCAAAGTTCAGAGTATAGAGGAAGTCCAATTGCTGACCGTTTCAGCCTTCATGTGCTTTCTCCCTCCCATAAGCTAAGCTAAGCACCAAAATTATATATCTCATCATCTCATTTGGTGATTTGATGATTTAGATTAAGAGGGAAATGAGGGAAGTCAACGATTAAGCATAAAAAGGTATGAGGGAGACCAAAGAATCTTCAAACTTAGTTCCGCGTTTTTATTAATACTACTATTCTACTAAAGCTAAAGCAAGAGAGATCTTTTGAGAAAACATAATTACAAAATTGCCTCTAAATTTTAGTGGTTGTTCCACTTTGGTCCTCAAACATTTTCTCCCGTCACACGTTTGTCTCTAAAGATTTTAAGAGGTGTTGGATGACAACGTTGGTTAAGTTTAATGGTGTGGGAGAGTCATTTCGTACTTTCTTGGCTCTATTACACCACAGTCTCAACTAGGTTAGCAAGAATGTTGTTCAGACTGACACTAAATTCAATTGATAAGGTGTTTAATGATATTGTCAGTATCTGTATACATGATATTTTCCTCATGTTTGGCTATAGCAATAACTCATAAATCTAAAGTCACTTGGCATTTGTCAATGGAACAAACCAAGGCAAAGGAAGTTGGGCAGGTTCAACTAGAAATGTTATACTTACACACAAGACTGCCCCTATTCCCGAAAGCTTCACGGGGACTACTTTACGACGATGGACGACCGCCCATAAGGGGTTTACTACATAAGGCCCTCGCAAAGATAAGCTTTATCCTAGCGAATAGAAGAGGCTCAGCTCCGCACAACATAAGGATTTGCATGCTTTCTGGAAGAACATAGAATAGTAAGCGAGCCACCATTTGGAACAAGACGATCATTAGAAATTCACAAGTTAGAGATGATGTTATATACCCTTTCCCAAAACTTCTCATCCTAGACCAACCCATTGTAATGCAAATAGGAATCATAAATGTGGTCAATGTACAAAGAATAAAGAGATACCGTTTATACTAGAGCTGAGCACGGGCCGGGCCGGGCCCAAATTTGGAGGGACCGGACCGGACCCGCATGAAAATGCAACGGGGCGGGTAATGGAATTTCAAATTTTGGAATCGGACCTAACCCAGTCCGTTTCAAACGGGCCAGGGCCACGGGTTCGATCTTCTTCTTCTCTGATCTGGTGCCTCGCAGTTTTCGTCTTCTCTGATCTGCAGCAGCCTGAATTTAGCCCATTGTCTTCTTCGATCGTGAGGTGATTTGGCGAGTCGTGACTCATTTGGTGGGCCTGGTCGCTGCTGTGATTTTGACGCAGTCGAGGGGTGTGAGGAAGAAGAGAACGAGAACGGAGAAAGAAAGTGGGTGGGAGTGGGGGATCTGTACAATCACATAAATCCTATTAGAAAATCAAGCAAATCCCACATCAAGTCAAAATCAAGCAAATCCCATATCAAAAATACCCCCAAACCAAAACCCATATCTTACTGATTGATCTAAAAAAAAATAATAATAAAATAAAAAAAAAGGAAAACCAAAACCCATATCGGAAAATTCCCCCAAAACCCACAGAAAACCAAACAACCCCAAAGGGTTTCTCATCTCCTGTTTCTCCTCGTTTTCCTTTGTAAAAGCCTTCAGACCAATAACACCCGCAGTCCCTCTTCTTCCTCTTTGACCCGCCCAACACAGGACAAGAAAGAAGAAGCAAGAAGAATCCTATCAATCATTACAACCTTCTTTTCTCTTGTATTCTATTCTAATCTATTATCTTCCATTCCAGAGAGAGGAAAGAGAGAAGAGAGAGAAACAGCAATACCCAATTTCTGTACTTCAAATGCTTAACGTCGACGAACTCGTCCTGATGGCGGGTGGGAGGGACCTTGATCGACGCCGGAGATGGTGGTCAAGTGGTGGGTACGATCGACCTCGATCGACGGAGACGGGACGGAGTGTTCAAGTTCAGGAGAAAGATCGTAAGGGAGTGAGGGAGAAGTTGAGAGGTCTGAGAGTGTCTGGAGAATTCTCCATAACCTAAGAAATGAACGGTGGAGATTTAATCTCCCAGTGGAAACGGTTCGGGCCGGGGGCCCGTTTTCTCTAAAATTTATACCCGCCCCGCCCCACTAATTAAATGGAACCGCCCCGTTTTGAATTTACAATATATGTACCCACCCCGTACCCGGCCCAACCCGCATGTACCCGGCCCGACCCGCGGGTCCAGGACCCGTTTGCCCACCCCTAGTTTATACCTTGTGACACTAAAACAACCACTCAAAAAGACACGTGTTAATAAAAAGAATATTAAATCATATTCTAATGTCATGTCACTTATTGTTGATTTTCTTATAATTAAAACTAGTTTTATGTCTTAATTTGTTACTTTAAGTCCCCATTAAAAGAGACTACTCTAACCAAAATGACATATGGAATTTGTTGGTTTTGTCCATTTTTTAGCAATATGCCTAATCTCGAATATATAAGTGGACACGTGCCAAGAAATAAAGAGAATTCTAGTTGTCACATGCTACTCTGTTAACTTTTGTAACGATAAACCCTTCTATCCTTGACAAACACATTTTTCAAAAGTTTATGAGCCAATTTGAGACCAAATAAAAGGACCAATGTGGAAAACTCTAAGAGTTTTGGGGACAAATAAGAACAAAAGAGTGACATATACATCACATCAGCTTCAAAACTTTGCTTACGTTAACGTGCAAATTGGATTGGATCTCCTCCTATATTCGAAGAGACAAGAAGCTCAGAGACCCAAAACCCAACACAAGACTTGATAATCTAATATAGTTCAATGGTTGAAAAATTGATCAATTGAGTGTAAAAGTACAGTCAGATTGTCAGGGAACTAGCCATTAGCCAGCGTATTTTTCGTGCTTTATTATTAGTGAAGAACGGTCGGTCATGTAACATACTTAAGCTTAATTATAATATTTTTTTCTTTAATTGTATTTAATATTCATAAGATTTACAGAAAGTTAGAAACTAGATAATTTCCCAACTAAGAAAAAGCAAATAGTGCAGTTCTGTCCTCAGTCCTCACGCGTAGAGCAAGCGAGCGTGTTGAAACCTGAAACATACATGCATGCATGGTAAATTTGAACATGTTTTGTGACAAACAAGAGCACTAACTTTGCTTAGTATTTTATAAATATGGAACTTTTAGGATCGCTAATTAAGATTACACATGGGAATGGAGTTGGATGATTAATAAAGTTCAAGCAGAATCTGTTTTTATGGAATTTTTTTATGTGGGATCTGATCGGTTCTAGTTCAACCAACACGTTTTAAGGTGAGTTACTAATCCAAAAGATTTAAAAACAAATGACAGCTTTGTAACTTTTGTTTTGTTTCCTTGTACTATATATTGATATTGAAAATTTGAAATGGAAAATGAGGTTATTAAGAGTAGGCAGATTTGAATCAAAGTATTCTTAAGTTATACGTAAAAAATCGTCGCATCATATCAATAGTTAATGGTAAAAATAGTAGTATGCATATATATAGACTAATATAGACTAAAAATTGTTGTTGATTTGATACAACAATAGCAATATTTAAGAACATTACTACAATATAATAAGGTTGTTTGAGAACATTGATATAGTATAGTATTGTTTGAGAGCTTTTTCCACTTTTATTTTCTCATTTTTCGAGTTGAGAAACGTATACTAAACATTTGCATCAAATTTAGAGAATAAATGTTCATAAAAGGGTAAAACAATAACATATGGTCGCTAAATTGCAAGAAATTAAACTGTATATCAATACCATATGGTAATTAAAATCAGTAATCATATTTAAGATTAAGAACATGCATGTTGGTCCAAAACTTGGTACCTTTGTACGACTTTCTCATTTGGTGGTTAAAATCCAATTTCAAGCTATTTTGACATGATGTTATAGCATGACTTCAATATATTAAAAAATCAGTAAACATATATAAGACCTTAAACTTCCTTTTTAATTGTTTGATATATATTCCATTAAAAAAATCAGTAAACATATATAAGACCTTAAACTTTCTTTTTAATTGTTTAATATATATTCCATTCATGAGCGTAATGATTTTTCTTCAACTGATGATGTATATACCTAATATACATGACCAATATGCTGATTAGATTTCGCAATATTGTTCATTAATAATTGACCATGTCAAACATTATTATATCCTCATAATTATAATTAGTATCTCTAAATTGAACTATATATATTTCAATGATCTAAACCGTTATTTTTAGGTCTTTCTTTAAATATCGTGTCTACCAATAAACACCAAAATCTGAAAACATATGACTGTTGAATTAAGGGTTTAGGGTTTCTTTGTAGAACCATATTCGTTTATTTTTTATTCACTACAAATGAATGTCTTAGCGGTTTTGAATTTGTCTTTTTTTTTTGCAAGAATTATTTATGAATGATGGTCTAAAAGATAGGTAGTTCGAATCGTTAAAATATATTACGAAATGAGCTTCACAAAAATATGTGTCAAAAGTTGTGTAAAAATAGTAGTGCCACGGATTCGACCCACATATATCTATGGGGTAATGCAAGGAGACTAAATTTTGTAAAATAAATTACATGGAAGTTGATTGAATTATAACTTAAGCATTAATAAACTATTTATTATTATTAATAACATATTATTTAATTTACAAATGTAATCTTCCTAATATTAACTCTACACACATATGTATACGCTGAGTCATTCAAAACAAAAATTGGACCGATTCAAAAAAGTTCAATTATTGACATAAAACTGACTCGAAAAGAGCAAAAGGTGATGCCACGAAAGGGGAGAGAAATTGCAGGGTATAGATATTTTGATGTTTCTAGTTGGCACGTAAGTGTAGCCGCAATATTATGTTCAAGTTCAAACGTTCTACTTCTAGATGAATGCTGATTATGTTCACTTCATTTGTCCAAGTTGCTGACCAGAAACCAAAAAGGTTTAGCCGTGTGGAAATAGTAGGACCGCAATGTGACTTTTCCAATACCTTTCTATAAAAAATTTGTGTCCAAGGGGACTTATACTTTATGATCATGAACATATTACGTAACTTTTATTAACGAGAGTCCAATTCTTATGGTGAAGATATAAAAATAATGAGACCAGCAATATAATACCGGTCAATACTAATTAATGAGCCATGACAGGGCAATCTCATTGGATACAGCTCCTCCATCATTGTCAAGAGTTTAAATTCAACTTCAAAACATAGCATCTTTAATTATATACCTCGACCAATTTTATGTATAAATGTCCAATAATAATGATTGACTGTTATATATTTACGATGATGCAGTAAAAGTAACATAAGTAAAAATAGGATGGAAGTAAAGTTAAGGTTCACAAGTCAGAGCTCAAAGAAACGAATTCAAACTGAAGATGATGCAAAATCCTAAGATCATCTCCAACCGAAGGATGGTCAGAAAGCTCGTTTTAGCCCTCTGGTCCTTCGAGAAATTAATATTTTAATAAACAGTAAGACCTATATTTCTTACCAACTTCAACCGAGGGCCAAAGGACCATAGGGTTCGTTTTAGCCCTGTTACAAAAAATCGTCTCCAACCGAGGACCAAATGATCAAACATAATTTATTATTTAAATTTAAAAACTACAACTACAACTACAACAAATTAAATGTAATATAATTAAATAGTTAAAATAACTTGTGAAAGGAACATGCTTATAAAAGGAACTACAACTATAACTACACCCATTATAATTGTCCCACATCGGCCATGAGAGATGAATGAGCAAGGAAATATGCTTATAAAATGAACACCCCAACTTTGACCAAATCACCTTTCTCGGCCAAACCCATAATTAAATATTTTTTTAGAAAATTTTGGCCCAAAAAAACTGTAAAAAAATAAAAATAAATATGACGTCAGCATGTGGCCCTACCCAGGGTTGGCTAGCTAAGTTGGGCCAGCAGGTTGGCCCTTGAACAACGGGTGGCAACTTGCCCAATAAGAAAAGTCGCCTGAGTGAAAGTGGCTCTCGGTTAGAGACGATTTTCGGGCCTCTGGCCCACTGGACCCTTCGGATGGAGATGGTCTAATAATATCACAGAGATATAACTGGGCCTTTGCTAAGGAGCATTTTGACACTAGTCCCGTCGTCAAAGGTGGTCGGGATAGGAAGGTAGGATTAGGTCGGGTCGGCGGGTCGCATGGGATCCGGGATTGGCCGGTCCTTTCCTCCTTCCACTGCCCTCCTTTCCCTTCACCTCATTGGGCCATTCTCTTCCCCCAACCCTCCCCCTAAAACAAAAAATCTTTGGTCCCGTTCCCCCCTTTCTCTCCCGCAATTCTCCTCTTTCTCCTCTCTTTAGTTGCCACCTGGCAGCTTCTAATCCTCTTCTCTTTTTTTTCTTCTTTTTTTTCACATAAATAATAAAATAAATATCCACATAATTTCTAAGATATAGCCGGGTCTCTGTCATCTGAAAACGTACGTAAGTGTTAAAATTTGGCTCTTGAAGATTGGTGATTTGGTTTGCTAATAAGAAGGAAAGATTGAGAAATAATCTGCACTCGGCAGACCGGTAACCTTATCAATCACTAATAGGATTTGGCCAAGGCATTCTTTTTTATTTGGATTCCTACTGCTGCCAACGGAGGAAAGTATAATTTTATATACGTACGTGATATGAACTCCAGGATAAATGCCTGTGTGCGTAAGTACATATTAATTCTAATGTGATTCCTATCAAGGTCAGCGCTGAGGGGGTGCAAGTGGTGCTACTGCACAGGGTTCCCAAATCGGAAGGGCCCCCGATTTTTCAATTTTGCATGCATATACGTATATATAATAGTAAGTGTACAATATTACAAACTTAAGTCTTAGCACAAATGGAATTATTGCTTCTTTACATCAGCCTAGGGGATGGGTTCAAAACTCATCTCCATCATTTTTTTAGTTTATATTTTTATTAAATGCATAAGCTTCCATAAAATAATATAAAAATTTCATACAATAACATGAAAATTCGAACCATGTCCCTCTAAATAGTTAAGGAAAAACAATACGCCACCTTTCCATTTGTTGATTTGTTAAATACGAAATTCTTAGTACTTTTTAGGACCTATAATTCACTTTCGCACAGGGCCCCTGAAATCTCAGGACCAGCTCTGATTCCTAAATTGTTTGGTTAGAGTATACTGTGGATTTGATCTCCAAATTATTAAGGAAAAATAATTCCTTCAATTATTTTGGACAGCCATCGCAACTTCAGCTTCTTTCGCGTCACAAATCGCATCCCTCTCAAGACGCATGGTCTCAATAGTCAGGGTTAGAGAGGCTTTGTTGGGAGTGCCCTTTCGGATGTGAGGATGGGCTGAGCATTTTTGCAGGTCTGCCTGGCCGTGGATGATGAAGTTCAACATATATAGGGTTTTCCCCTATCAGCAAGTAGTGATGATGTTCCTTTATCCTTCTCGGTCATAGCACTGTGGTGGGAGCTGCAAGGTTCACGTGTTTTAACTTTGTCAGAGATTTTTGACAAAGTGGTCCGTGGTACCTGGAAAGCTGATGTTGCGTGTAAACAGTGTTGACCACTTTTATCTAGGAAAATCCGACTCTCGAGGTTCGGAGAGCGGTGCCTCTTCGATTTTTGAGCAATCAATCCTGTTGGTGGTACTTTCTCGGATGTGAGGAAAGGTTGGGCCTTTTTTGTAAGTCTACTTTGCCAGGGGGCGTGGAGGTTGACACACATAGAACTTTTCCAGTTATCGAGCAGTGGTACTGTTTCTTTACTCCTGTAAGTAATAGTAGGGTAGCTGGATCTTCGAAATTCTCGTGCCTTAACTTTGTCAGAGTTCTTTTGGTAAAGCTATCCTTGGTATCCGAGGAGCTGGTGTTGCGTGTGAAGACTGTTGATACATTTTACCTAGGAAAATCTGCTTCTTGGAATTCGGAGAGTGGTGCCTCTTTGATTTTTGAACAAACGGTCCTGCTGTCCTTTCTTTTATAGGGGTACCAATTGTGTTCAAGAGGTACGTTCAGAGAGTTACTGCTTGTAGGAATTTCCTTTATCTTGTATTTCTAAGATTTATTGGACATCATTCCTCCTTCGTCATTTCTAAAGATGTCTGGCCCATCTGACCTTCATTTAGGTTTGAATGTTAGGGAAGAGACAGCCATGTCCCCTGAAGATAACATATGGCGCCCATCATTCTTATCCTCCACTGGTCCTCTTACTATTGGGGACTTTGTGATGCAAAATGACATGACCGCTGCGGTGGTGGGCAGGAATCTTGCCACACCCAAAGATAACAGATTACTTGCCAGACGGTCTGATGAGTTGGCTGTTAAGGATTCTTTGGCTCTCAGTGTTCAGTGTGCGAGTTCTGTATCTAATATGGCCCAATGACTATTTGCTCGAACCCGCCAAGTTGAATCATTGGCGGCTGAAGTGGTAAGCCTCAAACAGGAGATCAAGGGGCTTAAGCACGAGAATAAACAGTTGCATAGGCTTGCACATAGCTACGCTACAAGCATGAAGAGGAAACTTGACCAGCTGCAGGGATCTGATGGTTAGATTTTGAGTGATCACCAGAGGTTTGTGGGTTTGTTCCAAATGCATTTTGGGCCTTCGTCTTCTGGGGCTGTACCATGTACTGAAGCTCCAAACAATCAGCCGTCGGTGCCTTCTCTTTCTAGTGTTCTGTCTAGTATTGAGGCTGCTCCTGAGCAATCTTTGTGAAGGCTCCTTCCTGTTCGTTTGTCTCGATTCACGTGTATGCACATGTTTGTAATTTCTCAGGACTATCAATAAATAAGCTCTGCTTCATTTTAACGTATTGTGTTAAATACACCAAGGCTACTGCACTGAGCTTTTTTGATTTTTTTTTTTTATTGAAGTTTGCATGTTGAAACTTCGTGGGTGGATCCTGTAGGTTGAAATAGTGCTCCCCTAATTTCCCGAGTGAGGAAAACTTCTTGGTTGGAGATTTGAAAGATCCGAGTCACTGAGTAGTTGTGAAACTTTTGAGTACCAAGGTATAGTAGCATATGGTAGGAGTCCCCCAAGTCTCCAAGTGAGGAGAGTTGCCGAGGGAGGTGTCTTGCTAGTAGCCAAGTTGTCAAAAGTAACAAAACTTCATTCTTTTCTTTTCTAGGTGGTAGCCCAAAATCCTTTCTTCATAAATTTTTTTTTTGAAGGTTTGTTAGGCCCAAAGAAGTGGAGGCCTGTGTCTTTTTCCATATATTTTTTTTTTGTTTTTGTTTGGTTGGCAAGCCCAAAGATGGTTCAAGTGAAAAAACATTTCGAAGTTGGTCGAGCTGCACGAAACAAGCTCATCAAGGCAAGTATTGTCTGGCTTAAGCCTTCAACACTGATTATATTAGTTTTAAATGTGAAGCAGAGAAACTAACTAGTAATGCTGATATTTCTTTCAGCACAATCTCCGACTTGTGTTATTTGTCATTAATAAATATTTTCAAGACTTTGCAAACGGTCCAAAATTTCAAGACCACTGCCAGGCAGGAGGGAGGGGGATTATTACGGCTATCGATCGCTTTGAACCAAAAAAGAGTTTTCAGAGATTTCCACATTTGGTCTGTTCTGAATCAGGCATGCCATCATACGTTCCATAACAGTCTCAAGCTTTACTAGACTCCTGTTTCATTTGGCTATAATGTTGGACTCAAAAAGTTTTTGTGATAGAAGAGGAAATGAATGGCAGCGTTATCTTTCTAGGAACTTTACTTGCTTGAGCGAATGGCAGCGTCGTAGAATGCAAGTTGCAAGTAATGAAAACTTATGCAGGTTAGGGCGGAAATCCAAAAGGCCAAGCTTGCGATGATGTTTTCGCTCAAAAGAATGCCAACTGATGAAGAGATAATCGAAAAAGTTGGAATTTCCCCTGAGAGGTTTCATGAAGTAATGAGGGCCTCAAAGCCTGTTCTCTGTCTTCATTCAAGGCATGCAACCACACGAGAGGAATTTTAACGGTATTACTGATGTTGATGGTGTTAAAGGTGATAACCGGCGGAAACCTGCTCTTCTCAGGCTTGCTATTGATGGTGGTACTTATCCTCTCCTGAAACCTCAGATTCATACTTCACTGCTTTCTGCGCTTGAAAATTGATTGCTACCAGGACATCAATAG
This sequence comes from Cotoneaster glaucophyllus, assembly GCA_036320875.1. NCBI lineage: Eukaryota > Viridiplantae > Streptophyta > Magnoliopsida > Rosales > Rosaceae > Cotoneaster > Cotoneaster glaucophyllus. Next base: position 27,842,530 of record CM070062.1, read on the forward strand.
GATTATTAAGCTGCATTTTTTCAATTACGTTAATCTTTTCTATGCGTATTCTCTCCCAGCTTGATTCCCTGAAGCCGAAAGAAAGCTTGTTGATCAGACTGAGATACGGGCTTGATGGTAAGGGTGACAGAACATTAGGAGAGATTGCTGGAAACTTAAATATTTCACGAGAAATGGTTCGAAAGCATGAAGTTAAGGCTCTCATGAAGCTCAAACATCCAGCTCGAGTAGATTATCTTCACAGATACGTAGTCTAAAGTAAACGACACATATGCATCTCGTCTTAGAAAGATCTTCCGCCTTCGGATTACTACTGATTGCCATGTCAATATTGTATACTAGTCACATTTGTACCGTAGAAGAACTTTTGTAAAGGTCAGTAAAATAGAGATTGCATAACGTCTAGTGAAGAAAGTTGAGTTTCTACCATAAAACCAATTGGCAATACGGGGAGTAGCTCAACCTCTTATAAGCCCATGCATGCCCCCTCACGTGTGGCGAATTTTCAAGCCTAACACGTGGACGACACAACGAGGTGATGTGGAGCGTGTCTGGCCGTTTGGTTTCACACATAGGACAATATGCTCTGATACCATGAAGAAAGTTGAGGTTCCACCATAAAACTAATTGGCAATATGAGGAGTAGCTCAACCTCTTATAAGTTCATACAAGGTCCCTCATCTCATTAATGTGAAATACATTCTCAACATTTCTATGGATGATATATAAAGCCTTCAGATTCCATACACATACCTTTTGTATACATGAAATGTAATATTTTTCATCCTTTTGTATGATGAAATGTGCAATTATATTATTCCGATTTACGCATAAGTATTGCACGAACTGTGTGTTGTTATCTCACCCCCGCTTTGCTTCGCTTTCGCTGCGACAACTTGAAATTTACCTTGCCATATACTTACCTTTTCTTTTCCCTCATTACAGTTTATCTAGAGAGACAGAACTGCAAGAACTGAATTACTACACAATAACAGAAAGGCACAGAAAACAATCGAAAAGGGAGACTACTACTTAAATCCATTAAACATTTGACGACGATCAATATTAGAGCCCTCTATCTTATGTTGATTTCGTTTTTCAGCAAACGCATCACAATGTCTCATGATCCAGAACCTCTCTAGTACTTCTGCTTTTCGACCTGGAATTCGCCCAGCTATTAAATCCCAGCTGAAACCAAGTAAAAAGAAAAAGAAAAAAATTCTGATCATTCTTCTTATACCAAAACACGGTGATGTAAATACCGCAAGACAATATTTACTATTATTCATGTAAGACCCTGATTTTGCAGTCTGCTTGGAATTGCTTCTGGAAATACTACAAGCGCTTTACGCCTGCCAAAACACTTTTAACTAGTTTGACAATAAAACTTGAAAATGCTTCTAGATCATAGATCGAAGTCCGTTCTGTCAACCATAAGCGCTTCCACTTCCTATAGAAGCACTTACGTTTTTAATAAAAAAAAATAAGACTTGTTGCCAATATTTCAATGAAAAACCTTATAAGCAGAAGTGTTTCCGAAAAAAGGGCTCGATGATCGTGCATATATGGATTCAAAGCCAACTTTGACTGTTGGACAAGGGAAATATCTTAAGGGTACAGCGGTGGAGGCAGTTGTGATTTTCAAAGTACAATAATCTTTAGGAGCAGCAATTTTTACAGACCAGACAGTAGAAAAGACAAAGTTTACAACTTCAGAGTGCGAGTACCAGACGTCTCTTCTTTGTTTTCTCACTTGTTAAAGAAAAAGACACTACTTTCTCAGATGGTGTATGTTTATTTGGAATTGAATAATCACATGGCTTTGTGTTAGACTTTTAGTAGTGGATACAAAGTGCATTTTGTTTCTTACTTTTACTTTTTACAGTTAACCAGTATTCAGGCTTTTGCTGTGAGAGGGTTAGAGATAAAATAGAAAAGGAAATTTTGGGTGGGAAAAGGTACTATTACCATGTATTTATTAAATATCCAAACACACACGTTCATTCTAATTTTAATTATTCGAGCAATGCTTTATATTTTATAAGGAATTTTAACGAAAAAGCTCTTGGTATTATTCATTTTGACAAAAAAAATCATATTTTTACTCTAAAAAGTTAATCATGGTACTATTCACTTACAACACATTTTTATCATTTTCGTTAAAACTTAAAATTTTTCAAACTATTTTCATTAGTTTTCCTTAGTTTATATAGGAGAGCCGCCGAGCTTGAGTGTAGAGGAGGCCAAAACACTCCGGCGAACTTGGTTACACTACGCTTCTATTTGCAGGCCTTCAATTCATCTTTCGATTCTTGTGACTAATAAAATAAGTCTATGTACTAATCTGAATCATAAACGAATTATTTTATTAAAAAATATAAGGAATTAAACCTTAAACTTAGTTCTAGACATTTAAAACATTTATATTAGTATTACTAGGTGCAAAATTAAATAGAAAAACATTTGGATTTTGATTTGGAAAAAAACGTACCTGGGTCCAACAAGCCTATACATTCTATATATGAGATCTTCTTCTTGTTCAGTCATGTTTATGAATTTCCATTCATTGCTAATAACCTCTGCCCAAATAAATATAGAAAATTAAGTTTACTAAGAACTCAGACTTGACTGGTAAGTAAAAGTTTGTTGGGAAGGAATGAAACGCAAACAGACCTTCAGACTGATCAGTAATGGTGATTTTGGATCGCTTCTGGTGACATCGGTCCATGCTCTCCATTGATTCTTACACTAAAAACAAGAGAGCAAATGTTTGGGAGGAGAAGGAATGAACGAATGAAGAAGGGGAGAAATGTAGTAGATAGATAAATAGTGTTTGCACTTGGAAAGTTGGAATGAGCTAGAGAATGAGATCACGAATGATACATACACATATTATATATATGTATAATATACATATGTATGTATGTATGTATGTATGTATGTGTATATATATATATATTAAAATACAAGCTTAAGCTTCCCAACAATCAACAACAACAAAGTGTGTTTACGTGAGAGAGTTTGTTTGTTTGTTGACTCGTAGGCCTTGTGGTTGTACTAGACTTGTAGTTGACATCAGAGAGTGCAGAAGGGAGGAAGAAAGAAGAAATGGCAATAGGCAAAAGCTATATCTATCTATATATATGTATGTAAGTTGCCTAGCTATAACTGCTTTCCCTAAAAGGTTCATTCATCTCTTAAGGCCATCTCCAACCGATGGCTGGCCAGAGGGCTCGTTTGAGCCCTCTGGCCCTCCAAGATTCTCCAAGATATTAATATTTTAATGAACAGTACAGGGCCATATTTGCCTTCGTCTCCAACCGAGAGCCAGAGGGCCAGAGGGCCAGAGGGCTCGTTTTAGCCCTGTCACAAAAAACCGTCTCCAACCGAGGGTCAAAGGGCCATAAGGCCAAACATAATTTATTATTTAAATTTAAAAACTACAACAACTTAAATTTAAAAACGACAAATTAAATTTAAAAACTACAAATTAAATTTAAAAACAACATTAACTTAAATTTAAAAACTACAACAACTTAAATTTAATATCCATAATCAACATCATCTTCATCATCCGCCATTGTAGGAGTATAGTCAGAGGTAAACAACTGCCGCCGAGTCATAATTTCCCTTTTTTTCCTATCAAAATAGGCCTTACTCATTGGAGTGTAATTCAAAGTGTTCCTTTCCATATTCTTATCATCCATCTCTTCTTGTATTTGTTTGGCCCTGTTCTTCATGCCTATGCTTCCTTTCTTCCGCCTCAAGGGCATTTTGCTCCGCCATTAATCGCAATGAGGCCGCCACTTCATGTTGAGCGGCGTAATCATCATTTGCCTTGCCCTTTTCCCTCAACCTTCGGGCCTTGTTTCGTCCCATAGCCCTAGGTAAAGAAGCTTCGGACGGAATCGGATTTTCTTGAATGGTAGGAGATCCATCTTCATTCATATCTACAGATGGGGATGTAGCTCCTAAAGGATCTACTCTATGTTGAGGTGGATCTCCAAATAACACCCACCCTTTACAAATTTCCCAACAACCGTGAAACTGAAAAGGTTTTGTGCTACCCTCCATATACAAATCCTCCGCTTGACGTACCTAGAAAATATAATTACAAAAAATTTAGGAAATTAATTCATGAAATTAAATGTAATATAATGACATATAATTACAAAAATTAAATGTAATATAATTAAACATTTAAAATAAACTGTGAAAACACTAACTTCGTCATAGTAATTGGCGCCGCTTTCATGTCTACTTGCGGCTGCTAATAGTGCTTGATGCCATTTATTCAAACTTGGATGAAGGGTGTTTCTTCCATCTTGAAGAACAACTTTCGTGGTTTCGGGTATTCGGTGGAATGGTGCCTTCGTAGAACTCTAAGTATTTTTTGGACACACGAGTCCAAACACCTTCACTTGTTTGAGAAATCCCCCTCACACTATCTTCTGAGACCCATCTATAAGCCTTGCAAAGAGCTTCATCTTCTTTTCGTGTCCAAGCCCTACCTTTCATTGCAGATGAGGCCATTTTTTTGGAAAAAAATGAAGGAAATATTGAAGGAAATTATTGAAAATATATTGAAGGAAATTATTGAAAAATTGAAACAAATATTATAGATGAAGGAAATATTGGAAAATATATTGAAGGAAATATTGAGAAATTGAAACAAATATTATAGATGAAGGAAATATTGGAAAATATATTGAAAGAAATATTGAGAAATATATTGAAGGAAATATTGAGAAATTGAAACAAATATTATAGATGAAGGAAATATTGGAAAATATATTGAAGGAAATATTGAGAAATATATTGAAGGAAATATTGAACAAGGAAATATTGCAAATGAAGTGAAGAATTGAAAGAACTTCACCATATTTATAGAAGAAAAGAAATGTTTAAAAAAAAAAAAATTAAAACAGAACGGCTACCTGCAATTTACAGAAAAAAAAAAATAAAAAATAAAAAATAAAACTCAACGGCTAGCTGACTCAACTAGCCGTTACATTTAAAAAAAATTCAAACTAGTGATGTCGGTTGTAACTGACAGTAATAGTAAATAAAAAAAAAAATTTGCGCAGGAATAACTATTACTGTCGGTTATAACCGACAGTATTAAAAAATCATTCTTTAATGCTGTCGGTTATAACACCGACAGCAACAGGAAAACATTAAAAAAAAAAAAATAGCCAGCCCTTTGGCCCTTTGAAATTCTGTGGGGCCCTCCAAGATTCTCGAGCCCTTCTGGCCTAGCCCTCGGTTGGAGACGGTTTTAGGGCCATTTTCAGCCCTCTGGCCCTCTGGACCCTTCGATTGGAGATGGCCTAACCTTTGTTAGCATATGCATGGAAAGAATCATATAGTACAGTTTTCTCTCGAATCCGGATTCTTTTTGTGAGGATCCTGGGGATCCGTGAATTGTGTCTGTTCTTCGTATATCATGTGATAAGTTTTTCTCAGTACTGTTTGTATTCAATTTTAAATAATAAAATTTAAAATAATTTCTGACGGCACAATGTACGATGGACAGACAAGATACGCAGATCCTCAGGATCCTCACCAAAAAGATCTGAAGAGGATCCTTATTCTTTTCTCTCAACACTTTTTTCATCAAGTTGCTTCTCTTACCATTAGTCAAACTTAAAATTTTCGTCCAAAAATTACACTTGAGGCTTATATACGTAGTTAAAATGTCATTTCATGGCCTAAAACGTTGAATTTGCTCGTGTATGTAAATTTTACGTGCAATTTTTAAACTGTGTTCATCGTAATTTTAACTATACATATGTATAGTTAATACCTTTTTTGCATTGCTGTTTAGGCCCAAAATTACACAATCGGCCCAAACGGTCGAGGGCCGTTGAGTGAATGAAGTTCTAAGCCGTTAGGTGACTGAGTCAGGATAATTTTAGTTATTGTTAGGGAATAATATTGTGATTTTTATCATAATAATTATCTCTTAATAATATATTGAATTATCTAGAACACGAGAATGTGATAAAAGTTAAGTGGCCGAAACCTATTGGGATAAGGAGTCCTAGGCAAATCATGGTGCATGAATGAATTTGGCCTGCGGTTGGGGGCAGATTCAAAGTCCTAGTTGAAGTAGGATCAGCCGAGATAGAGTTGGATTAGGATCGGCCAAGGACGATTCTAACTCGATCAGTAGTATTTGCACTACTATAAATAGAGGGAGGAGCACAACATTCGGGGACCTCCAACTCAACACACAAATCTGCCCTGCGCAAACTCTCTCAACCTTGAGATTTTTTTATTTTCTTTTTCGCCAACACATCTTCAGTTTGGATAAACAGCACTGTGGAGGCAACCGGCAAACATTTTCAGTTTGGATAAACAGCACTGTTGCCGTAGAATCAGCCGACCGCGGAGCACCTTTAGTTTGGATAAACAGCACTGCGTCGGGGCCGACTGGTTATCTATCCAAGTCTCGGCCGAGAAGGATTTTCGAATCCTTATTGGTAGAGGTCATCTCATCAGCCTTCTCGGCGAAGTGAGGTGTTACAGGTTACTACATTCGGCACACTGAAAGCCGAATTTGATATTGAACTTCGCAGAACTAGCAGCCTTGTCTTCAGGCTCTAGAACCCAAAGGCCGAGGCGTGTTCCTTCCTCGGCCGTAGTCGCAAGATCGAGAAGTCAGCCGCGCACACAACGCAACATCAACATTTTACTCACCGGCCGAGCTCGGCCGTCGAGTTGGCACGCCCTGCATTCAACCGAAGGACGTAGTTAGCTTATTAATTACTCGGCCTGCGCGCCACGTAGGCTTGGTAGTTTTTAGGATCAACAATTGCACTATACGTTTTAAGACAGTAATATATATTGTCACATGGGTGATTTGCACAATTTGACAAAATTATTTTAAGTTGTTGAGAATGAATCTGACATTAATGAGATTAGGATCTTTGCATGTGCTTATAAATAGTTAACTACTCCCTATATTGTCAAATGATTTTATGATAGAACATCAACTGTCTTTATAAGTGAAACAATTTGACCAAATTTAGATAAAAAAGAGACGGATAGAAATAGATTGGGGGGCATTTACACTATTCCAACACGCATGGGTGGCAAATCTTGTTCCGTTGTTTCGGATAGGAATTTTCATGATCTGACTTGCAAGTGGGGTAGACATGCACGGTTTGATTCAATCTGATTTTCCTATTGAAATAAAAAAAAAAGTTAATTATAAAATATATCGATTTAGTTTGGTTTGATTTGATTTTGGACACCATGTAAATCTAACTAAATTGAACTAGTTCAAGAACACTTGGTTTGATTCGGTTAGTAGAGAGCTCCATTTGGTCCGATTCACCCATTTCTGATTTAAATACTCAACTTTATTTGCGTTGCGCTCATAACATAAAAGTTATCTTATGTACCAAATCATACTAATCTATGATAGTAACATTGACTCAGTAATATACCAGCCTGTATATCATCATTATAGACAGTTTGAAGTCTTGGTACGAAAGGTGCGTAGCATACGTAGTACGTACATGGTCGTCAGCATTTGAACGATTCTTCTTCTTCTTCATTATGTTGTTTGGGTCACATGCATGGATTTTATCATCTTCTTCGATAATTTACTGTCTGTCCTACTGGATAGAGGAATTATGCCTTGCTATGACAGCGCAGGAATATTGTACCGAATGGTTACATAGTTGCGAGTGCTTCCACATTTTGATACTATAGCTTGTACACCGAAGTAATGATAGGTAAATCAAATTCTCAGACTAAATTTGTAAATTATGTGATGTTTGTCTCAAATAAAAATTAGCATGTTAATCAACACTTTAGTAATAATTCAAACATCAACCTTCACGTTATATAATTTACAAAATTTGGTCTAAATAAATAATCTGTCTAGCATCATCCCGTACAAATATGTAAATGCAAAATACTCTACATACATTACCACAACCTGAACCAAGACAAAGAGAGAGGATCCTCGCCGGATCTTCCAATCACATCCATTCATCGTACATCGTGCGGTTAGTTTTTGTCAGGTACTGTTTATATTCAATTTTAAATAAAAGAATTTACAATGATTTCTGATCGCACAATGTACGATGAACATATGTGATTTCTGATCCTCACAAAGAGGATCCAGCGATCCAGAGAAATGTCTTTCTATTTCAATCCTAGAACATGCGCCATCACTACTACTACTACTTGGTATCTAGCGAGGGGACATAGATTCACTCCGGGTTTCACTGTTCGGAGCCTTAGGATCAGATAATTTGAACCGTTCAAATTGAATCCGTCAGTCCCCATTAATCCATTTCGCTAGCCTACCTCATCACACAAACCAAGAGTTTTGATCACTTTTTCACATAAACCAAAATCCAAATTTTTTAGTCTTTAGACTCCGAACAATAAAGTTCGGTGAGGATCCAAATTCAAGTTCTAGGTTATAGCATTTTCCTCGAGTTAAAGATAAATTATCATTTATGAGTGTTTTTGTCACATCCCAGTCCGCCGTAGCAAGATATTGTCCGCTTTGGGTTACGCCTTCACGGATTTGTTCTTGGGCAAGAGAACCTCACTACCCAAAACGTATCATGCTAGGAAGATATGGGCATGTACATATAAGGCCAGGGACCAACCCTCACCTTGCCGATGTGGGATACTACAATCCATCCCCCTTAGGGAGACCAATGTCCTCGTCGGCACATCCGAACGGACGGTGAGTCTGGCTCTGATACCAAACTATCACATCCCAGTATGCGGTAGCAAGATATTGTCCGCTTTGGGCTACGTCATTACGGATTTTTTATTGGGCAAGAGAACCTCACTACCCAAAACGAGTCTTGCTAGAAAGAGATGGACATGTACATATAAGGTTAGGGACCAACCTTCACCCCGCCGATGTGAGATACTACAGTTTTCATTGGCATATCTCAAAAGAAAAACTTGAATGGAGGTGTCTCACAATGTTACCCATATTACTTTTTCCAAAAACTTGAATATTGATGTGAGAGCTGCCTTTATGGTTAGACAATTATTTCGAAATTTCTCTAATATTTAAGAATTTAGGACTAATATAGTCTTGCCAAAAAATATTTTGTTTATTAGATTTTAGGATTTAAATAAGATTTTTTTTTTTAAATTTAATCTGAATGGTTTTTGAAATCCAGTTTAAGTTCCTATTTTTAAAATGTACCATCTTTACGTAATTATAACACATTTATTATTTATAAACTTACCCTATGAAATTCTCTACTCATCTATAATTAATGTATTTTTTGTGTGCTCCAATCATATTAATACATAAAACAATTTATTCAAATTCTTATAATTAAAAGAAAGTCAATAACAAAACGAAAACAATTTATATTTTAAAAAACTCATAGGTACGAAAGTATCGGTACAAGTAAATCGGTATACAAGTTTCAGTACAAATATATAGGTACATAAGTTTCGGTATACAAATGTACCTAAGTTTTGGTACAAATATGTAGGTACATATAAATTTCGGATCGGTACGTAGCTATAGTATCTAAGCATAAATAGGTACGTAGTATGCATATATATATATATATGGAGAAATTTGCACACAATAGGTGACAATATATGGATTTCTTATTATGAAAATTTAATGAATTATCAATGATATATAAGATTTTGGTTGAATTTTCAATTTAGTTCTTGAATTATCACCTGAGTAAAAATTAGGTCTCTAAACTATTTTTTGGAACAATTGGTCATTGAATTATAAAAATCTGCCAATTACATCCCTAATATTAGATTCAAAGATACTATATTCAATTTTCCGTCAATTTAAGTCACGTTCCTTGCATGTGATACATATTGGAGGGTAGATTGATAATTTTTCATAAAGAAATAGTGTATGGAATTAATTTTGGAAGGTAAATTAGACATTATATTCACAACCTACATAAAATGTTAAGGGCCTATAGGTGAAAAAATGACGGTATTACACTCGAAAATGTGTCAAATGACTTAAGTTGACGAAAAATTGGATAAAATAGCTTTGAATATAATAGTAGAGATGAAATTAGCAATTTTGAATGAAATTAGGGACTTATTTTACAGAAAAAATAATTCAGAAACCTAATTTTCACTGAGATGATTATCCAAAGACTAAATTGGCACTTCTCCTAAGATTTTTATTGTTTAAGAGAATCAATATATAACCTACATAAAAAATTCAGTAATTTTTACAGCCTAATTAATGTTTGAAAATTACAATTAAATACCAAGGACTATAGTTAATTTTTAATCTTAGACAAGATTGTATTAAAAAAGTAATCTTCTTCAAGGATTGGAATAAAATATATATATATAAACCATGGAGAATGAAGAAGTGTGAAGGGAGGTGATGGGGTAAGATCTTAAGAGGGAAAAATACAAGATATTATATAAAAACAAGGAGTTAACAATAAAAATAATTTGAATTTGTTTCAGTTTTTTGTTTTTTAGTTTCATTTTGTGTCCCGTATTCGAAAGAAGACAATGAATGGAAGCATGAAAAAATGAAAACAAGGTTCACCTAATGATGAGATCAAACACAACTTCACCAACTGATGGAAGAATGACTCAAACACAACACAATGACACATCATCATCATCATCTTTGAGTGAAGATTTTTGACTTCCGAATTTATTCTTGAGCTGGATGACAACGTTTTTAATAAGTATAAACAAAACCGTGTATATACAGTAGGCTTAATTTACTTTGATTTGTTGTGATTAAATAATTAAGTTGCAAATTAACTTTTTGGCAAAGAAAAAGGAAGATCGTATAGACTACTAGCCCAGGGAACATAATAATATTACATGGTGAAGGTGTTAAGGCAGGATATCTGTCGTGCACCTTCCGAAACAGGCAGCAACTCGGTAAGAATTTTCTTATTTTATGCACTCGGATTCTTTTTACTGTGTTCATGATTTGGCTGCCTACCTACTTATTAGCACTAATATTTATCAACTTGAAAATGAAAAGCAAAAGACATTAATAGATTATTGAAATTGTTAAAATAAAGGAAATTAATCAAAAATTATCTCCGTAATTATTGCATATATTATAAGAATGTAATTTTCAATTAGCACTAGTGTAGGATACCTATCTAAATATGGATGGGTAGTGCTAGGCAGACTAAATTTATAGACAAAATTTTACAAACTAAATGACATGGAAGTTGATGAATTGGATTATGACTTAAACGTTGATAAACATGCTCATTTCTATTAATGACACATCATTTATTTTGCAAATTTTGTCTACAAATTTAGTTTCCTTAACAATATTACCCAATAGGATTTATGTAACCCTATATATATTGTAATATTTTTGCACAAACCAATAGGGTTTATGATTTTCTCTCTTGATGCGTTTGTTATCAATAAAGCTATTGTTTTTATTCAAAAAAAAAATTACACGGAGTCATATTTCTATATAAATGAAGAACTGAGAACCGTTTGAAAGTTGTCTGGTATATATTGTTTTCAAATTTCTCTTTGTGGAACTTGAAAATGAAATTTTCCTAGGGTCAAATTTTAAATGTGAGGTTATACAATGAAAAGGCACGTGATCGAGGGTTTTTTTTAACAAAAAAATGAAAAATAAATGATTACATTGCTGGCGAAAAATGTTTTGCTGAGTTTTGGTGAAAACTTTCAAAGCTATGATGAATTTTGGGTCCATCGGTTCTGCGGCCAATTCCATGCAAGTATTACCCTTTTCTGGAAAACTACAAATTTTTACATCTAAAATACCAATCCATTGATCGAGCTGCATCCACCTTTGGCAATAAGATCACAGAATTGAAGCCCCATGTTTAGTTCTGGAAATATATTATTCAAAAAATGTGAATGGACGACAGCCGAATAGGATGCGCGTAGCTCATGACCGTGATCAAGCTCCACCCAAAATAGTTTGACCACACCAAAAAAGCTCCACTCAAATAATATATTGCTAATGGTTTCCTTCCTTCATCACAAAACCAAAGCTAATCAGTTTGTTTTAAGAAAGCAAATATTCATGAAACGTTGCTTTTCATTTTATATGCCGCCTTTGATGAAGGGTGGTGCTATGATATTCATACACACTTTTCTTAATTTTTAATCGTCGGATCAAATGTATTTAAGAAGATTAATGAACAAAAATTAACAAGAGTGTATGAGAGGTAACAATGGGTGTGTGAATAGCACTATGCTTGATGAAAATCTCACTTTTCCTTCTGAATTTGCAATTATGTGGCTTTGCTTTATGTGTTTTCATTCCAAGTCTGAAGTTACCTCATTACGTCAAATTAGAAAAATGTTAACTTTGTTGTTGTAGAACTAGAGAGAAGGAAAAATAAAATAAAAAAGAAATAAAAAAACAATGTTTCGAGCAAAACATCGATTCCACATCAGCCAAGTTAACAATTTTCCTGATCAACTGGATAACATAGAACAGGTAATGAAAGTGTATAAGCAAAGGCATACAATGGCTTTCCTTTTTGTTCTCTCCTCAAACTAGGGACTAGAGAGTTGTTTCAAGTAGAAAAGTAAGATTTCCGGAATTAAATTTAGGGTTTAGGAAATTCAGGAATATACAGAATAAATTGTGTATAATGAATAATGGAAACCACATCATCAGTGAAAACAACATTTGTGTGTTTAATAATGCTAATTACTAGCACGTCTAGAATCTATTTACAAAACCATGGTGCAGGTTTAGTTTGGAACAAAATATAGATGCCAAATCATACCTAAAAGTGAATAATTCTAGACATTCGTTTTTCAATCTTAATGTATAAGAAAATGTAATATTTCGAGCAAAAGATCAGTTATGCATCAGCTAAAATTAATTATTTTTCTAACCAACTTAACGAAATCAGGTAACATGGGACACGAAATGATAGTGTTAGATTAGACTTAATTAATATAAAATCCTCTTCGTAATTGGAGAATGTAGTATAAGAATGTAATTTCCATCTGTAATTATTATAGGATTCCTACCTCAATAGGGATTAGGAAAACTAATGAAAAGTCCCAAAAAAACTTCTCTTTTAACGAAAAGTCCTTTTTTACCTTTAACTGACACTATTCATTATACCTTTAAAAAGGACTTTTCATTAAAAGTGAACAGTACCGGGACCTTTTTATTAAACCTCCCTTAATATAACCCTATATATGTTGTAATATTTCTACACTTCAATACAAGGAGTTACAATTCTATATACCATCACTCGTCTAGATTTTTTCTTTCATCATCCTCCCACATATTCTCGTCTTCTTAATTCTACAGAGAGTGGATTTTCCGGTATATACCGCAGGGATCATATAAACAAATAATCCTTGATTAAATGTAATTACTGTTCTTTATGCTCTCTCCTGGATTGATTAGGGACTAAAAAGTTGCTTGAAGTAGAAAAGTAGGATTTCACAGTAATTAAACTTACTGCAGCATGATTAAATGGAAGCCACGTCATCAGTGAAAACAGCCAACACTTCTCAACTTGTATTTTGCATGTCTTCCAACTTGAATATATGCATGCGTTGCTCCTGTGCAGCTTCAATCTGAACACCAGAATCTAAGATGCAAAGTCAATCCACAAGTTTATAAAAAACACAGAGCACTTCTGCTTTTAAATTTTTTATTGTTCTCTAACTATTCATCTCACTCACTCGTATATATATATGCATTTCCAGCAGGATGTACATATCGGTCAAACACTTCAGGCTATACATTCTTAAGTCCTTAGTGAATACTAATCTTGTCTTTAACTACAAATCATTTCCGAGGGAGAAATCAACGTGAAGATGTTGCGATTGGTGATCGGAGTGATGGGTGAGCGATATATACTTACTACATTGTTCATAAACCTCATACTGATGCAGCAGAAAGGTTTCTTACCAATGTTGTATCATAATTTGTATACTGTTTGTTGCAGGGAATGCTGCCGCTTTGCTGCTTTTCGCTGCTCCAACGTAATGTCAACTGTGAAAACACTCTTATTTTTATTCTACTACCTAGCTCAAATATCGTAACTGATAATACTATTTGTGTTTCCTGCAGATTGACTATGTCGAGAATCGTAAGGAAGAAAAGCACAGAGGGGTTTTCGTGTGTACCTTACATCACTACGCTGCTCAACTGTCTCCTTTACACTTGGTATGGACTCCCAGTTGTAAGCAACAAATGGGAAAACGTTCCGCTCTTCACCATTAACGGCACAGGGATTCTTTTCGAGTTCTCGTTCATCATCATCTATTTGTGGTTTTCTACAGCACGAGGGAAGGCAAGTTTCAATTAATTGACACAATATTTTGGTTTTCATAGAAAAGTTTCTGGTGCAATGCAACATCTGCATGGGATGCATGAAAATATAAGGTGAGGTAATATGCTTTAACTGTTGAATACTATGGAATTGCAGATAAAAGTAACTGCGACTGTGATATCTGCTATTGTGGTGTTCTGCATCACCGCCATTATCTCAGCCGTCGTTTTCCATGACCACCAACATCGAAAGGTATTTGTCGGAAGCGTCGCTATAGTGGCCTCTGTGTCAATGTATGCTTCTCCCCTGGTGGTTGTGGTAAGTAATTTCTTACACATTGTTTCAAACACCATTAAAATCTATCTATCAGTTACAAAACATTAAGCTTCTCAATTGAACATTTATAATTGCAGAAGCAAGTGATACTAACAAAGAGCGTCGAATACATGCCATTCTACGTGTCTCTTTTCTCGTTCATCTCTAGCTCCCTCTGGATGGCTTATGGACTACTCAGCCACGACATCTTTGTTGCGGTTCGTATAAAAAATTTAAACTCTATACCTTATTAATCGTTGTTCTGATACAAAAATGGAAGTATGAAAAGGATTAACTTGAATTTTTCAACTTGAATTGCAGTCTCCTAATATGGTCGGAACCCCATTGAGCATCCTTCAACTAGTGCTCTACTGCAAGTACAGGAGAGGGGGAACAGTGGAGTTACCAAACAAAAGGGATCCTGAAGGGAATAAGGTTAACGACGAAAACACGATACAGCTGCAGGTTGTGATTTGTGACACAGAAAATGGCAAAAACTGAAGAAAAAGAATACTCAAGGTTGGTTTAGAGTGCTTCCATTTTCTTGAGAATAATAGGTTTAATATGTTAAGTATATGTTAGTAGTGATTTAACACATTTACAATTCTGTCAGCACTCTCGCAGCCAGTTGAAAACACAGTTTCTCACAGCAGTTACCGGTTTAACTCAATAATTCTCCGAGGGGGGCGGTGAAAGCAGTAGGGTGTTGTAAAACAGAGCTCTTAACTGTTGCAGTTTCTTATGAACTTACGAAGTGTGTCAATTTTGTACATAAAATCACGGATAAGTAATGAAAAATTTGTTTTCTTACTCGGTATCAATTCGTAATTTCTCCGATGTATGCCACAGAGAGAAGTAACAGCGGTAATTAGCTTCGACAAAGAGCTGATATATTAACTCTTAAGATGGTAATCCGATTTTCGTTACCTAATAACACAATCAGATTGAACGCTAAAGTTTATATATATTTGCTGTCAGATACTCCAAAGTTTCATAAATCAGATTACAATGAGGATGGGACTTATCTTCTACACAGAATACATGAACTTTCCTGTTCAGCTCAATCCAACTACATCCAGGATCCTTTTTCACTTCCAAGTTTCTCAATCGCTTCCTCGCGTTCATCTTCGCCCCCCACTTTCCCAGTACTGCATATATGTTCGATAAGAGTATATATGCGGAGGCTGGTTTTGGATCCAAACTTAACATTTTCTCAGCCACCCTCTCGCCCAGTTCCATGTCCATCCAGAACCAACAAGCATTTAGCAGAGCTCCCCAGATAACCCCATCTGGTTCAATTGGCATTTCTTGAATAAACTCCATAGCTTCTTGTAAACAACCAGACCGACCGAGAAGATCCACTACACATGCATAGTGTTCAAGTGTAGGGTTTACTCCGTAATTTTTTTCCATCAGGTGGAAAATTCTCATCCCTTCGTTGGCTAGACCAGCACGACAGCAAGCAGAGAGAATTGCCACAAAAGTAGCAGCATTCGGAATGATTCCTTGCTTTAACATCTTCTCAAACAGCAACATTGCCTTTGAGACAAGCCCGTACTGCGCATACCCGTTAATAAGAGCTGTCCAGGCTGCCACATTGGGTGAACCAATGCAGATGAATGATGCTTCAGCATCGGTGATGCTTCCGCATTTGGAGTACATATCTATCAGGGATGTCCCAACGTACACATTTGATTCAAATGGTGTTTTAATCAAATGACCATGAAGTACTTGTCCCGATTGAAGGGATCCAAGGCATGAACAGGCATGAAACAGAGCAGAGAAAGTGGATCTTGTACGGTCTATTGACAATTTGTGCATTGTTGCGTATAACTCCAAAGCCTCCTCATGCTGATGATTTTGAATGTAACCCGACATCATGGCGTTCCATGTCACAGGGTTTCTTTCCTCTTTTGTTTCTTCAAAAATCTTTGAAGCCTTATCGATATCACCATTCCTAGAATACACAGAAATCATTGTATTTGAAGAAATTATAGTTCTATGAGGCATACTCTCAAATAATCTCTCTGATTCATCGACCTGACCACTCGTTGCATAACCCTTAATCATCAAGTTATACGAAACTGAATCCTTTTCTTTTAGTATATCGAAAATTCGCTTTGCATCTTCAATCCTATCCATCAACACAAGTCCTCCAATAAGCGAATTCGAAGCATTTAAACTCGGGCTTTCTATTCTATCATAAACTCTCTGGGCACAATGAACAGCTCCACAAACACAATAAAATTCTAGTAATGCGCCACCAATCGATTCATCAGACTCAAAACCATATTTGATCAAAATTCCATGCACAGCCTTCCCTACACACAGCTCTCCTAATCTCCCACAAGCCCTTATAACACAATCCAAAGTAAACTCGTTAGGCGCCACCCGATCACTCACCATCCATTTAAACAGCTCCAAGGCTCTCTTACACCCATCCTCGCTCTTAGCGTACCACGAAATCATCGTGGTCCATGCCAAAACATCCCGCTTCGGCATATTCACAAACAACTCCGTAGCTTCACTCATCAAATTACACTGCACATAGCCCACAAGCAATAAGCTCCACAACAACTCATTTCCACCGCGCAGCTCATCGAAAACCCGCTTAGCATCCTCAATTTTAAGGCAACTAGCGTAAAAGTACAACAGAGAACTACCCAAAAGCTCAAAGCACTCTAACCCAGATTTCAAAACCAAGCAATGAACCTCCTTTCCCTCACTCAACGACCCTGAACGCGCGCACGCGCTGAGAGTTGTCAAAAAAGTCGTCTCATTTAGCCTTACATTGCCGTGATGCATATCTGAGACCAACCATAGAGCCTCGCTGAATCTTCCCCACTTTGAATATCCAGAAATCATGGTGTTCCATGAGACGACGGTTCTCATTGGCATTTCGTCGAACATTTTCCGGGCACCATCTAGCTGCCCGCTTTTGCAGTGGCGAGTTATGCAAATGTTGGTGGAAACTATGTTGGGGTCTTGGGTTTTCGTGGTTTTGTAATGCAGGGTTGAGAATTGTTCAAGGTTTGGTTCCCATCGGTTGTGCTTCCATGTTCCCGCCATCAACGTTTTCAGAGAGAGCAAAGAGGTGAATGCAGGAGACGACGTCGCCATACTATCAGGCCTTAACCCACGGCTTATGAATGTAACAAAATGATGGTTGGTGTTCATATCTTCGCTATATAACACTCTTTTTGCTAGTATATACAGGTTCTTTAAGAAAGGGATCACTATTGATTTTCGTTAAATGCGAAGTTAAACTATATTATTGTTAGTCAATTGTGAAACTTAACGCATTTTTTATCCGGCATACTCTTAAATTTAGATAATATCGTTTGTTAAATAAAAATGCGTAACTTAATTGTGTGCACAAAAATACATGTAATGAGACAGACAAAAAAGAAAAGTGAGATTTTGCTTGTGTATAATGCGTGTTGCTTCCCAATCAAGTTATGCATTATCCAGCTAAGAATGCACTTATATATGAGTGATGTATGTAAATAAATATTTTATTTAAGTGTCTCGTACATGAGAGTGATTTCTGATGTGCCGAGAAGACGACTAGATTTGATGTAACCTAATACAAATGGCTGAATATTAAAAAAAATTCTAACTGTTTAAATTATAATATTTGGTGTACTACGTTAAAAAATCTTCATATTTGTCCATTGATCAAATCTTTTTCGGATTTTAACTGAAATAGCCTTCAAGTGGAAAACCTTGTACCATTATTAATAACTTTAACGATTTCAGCATGTAAACAGATGATATATTCGAAGAAATTGTTAAAACTTTTGCATTATTCAACATTTGCTTACGATTATATAATAATAATATGGTTTTTTTGGTGAAGTAATTATAACATATAAAATTTTCCATGATTCATAGGAGAACTTCGTGTCGTTTCAAGCTCAGTCCCGAGCTGCCACGTGTCGTCAACCCACCATTAAAATCCCAAACACAAGCGTCCTCCATGCACGAAGCCACGTACCAGTTCTGTTCTCTCGTTACTTGCAGAGTCTGTCTTGTTCTTGCCCCATTCACTCACTCTCAACCCAGAAAACCAGAACGAAGAACAAAGCTGAAAAGCCCTTTTCATAATTTTATTAGTTCGCAATAAACATACAGAAAATCATTAATTTTCTCAGATATATATTGTTACACGATGGTGAAGCTGGCGTCGGCAAGGGAGTTCCGAATGTACGGCCCGCGGCTGAGCCGGAACCGTGCCGAGTACATGAACGCGGGGCTCTACGTGTTTGCCACCGCGGTGCTGCTCCTCGGGTTCGTGGCCCAGCTGTCGAACGAGCCCAAGTCGGGCGTACTCCTTATGCTTGTAGCCTTCTTGTTAATTTTGGTGGTGAATTTGCATGATCTTGTGGCTCACCTGGCCATGTTCGATTACCGGATGCCGTTGATGGAGTTCGACTTGCAGCTCGCCCTCGTCGAGTTTGCTGTCCCGGTGGTTCAGGCATTAGGCACGGTTCTTTCGTTCTTGGGGATTCTTTTCCTTCTTACTCAGGTATTTGATCACACATATCACATATTTTGATTGAATAATTTGGAACAAGCTACCTTAATTGTGTTTTATGGCTGGTTTGATATTGCTGTGGTTTGAAAGAAAAAAAAAAACTGCTTCTGCTATGAGAATAAGCTCATTTTTGTTGCTTCATGTTTTCAGTTTTTTTCACCCAAAACCGTGAAAATAAGTTGTTTTTAAATGTTTACCAAACACCTTTTTGAGCTTAGTTTTTTTTATACCCACTTTTTATATAAGCACCTCAGTACCAAACCAGTACTTATATTAGTATTTGACTTCACTCTAGTAATTAGGATCTAATTAAGTATACATCATTAAGATTGTTATTTCATGATTAGTGGAGTAACAGCTTAATCTTTAAGTAACTCATAAACTATAAATACTGGATTTGTACCATTCATTTCGAAATTACGGAGCATATTCTTTCTTTATTTCTCGCTCTAAAAATACTCTCATTCTCGATTTCTCTCTAGCTTTTTAGTTAAGAAAACCAACTAATAATGATCATACTCTTTTTCCTCGTGCTTAGTACGAACACTTACAAATGACCCATCGGATACTAAAAAGTGACCATTCAGATGGTGCAATAGACTCGTGGAGGGGGTACTAGTACATCACTCAATGGGCCAAAATCATGACGATTTAACAAATGTGGGTATTTCCAAGTGTTCGTATTGAGTACGTGTTCATACTGTAATCGTAGACAGACAGTTGATTATGTTGGACATATCTTTGCAATGTGTTCATTTGTTTGTGACTTGTGAGTGCTACGTATTGTCACAATTCGCAGGTGGAGAAAGGATATGGGTACTCCAAGCTTGAGAGGCATGCGAAGAACATGCTAATTGCTGGTCCTGTTCTGTGGCTGCTCGGATCGATCCACAACTCGTGCCAAATCTACGAGAGGGCAGACGGGCATGTCCAAATACTTCAACAAAGTGTGCATATCCCATTTCTGATTGGGAGTGTGTTGTTCACAGTAGCTGCAATTCTCAACAGCCGTGAGCAACATGGACTGTCCCTTCATGGCCTATTAATACTGGTAATTAGTCCTTAGTCCTTCCTCCTCAACTTAATTAAGTTCCTTTAATTTTGATTATTATAATCTTTTACACAATTAATTTATTGGTAAATGTGTGCAGGGTAGAACTTGGGTGTGGCTGGGGACAGGAGGAAGCCTGCTGTTCCTGATTGGAGGACTAGCAAATGTGGTGAAGGTGTTCAAGATGCAACAAATGGGTGATGGACTGAGGCTTGAGAAACTGCGGGGAGGGGCGCAGGAGAGGCTCGTTCGCGGAAGGGAAGGACAGGTTCCGCTTATCGTCGAAGATCATCGGAGGAGATCGTCACAAAGACCATCAGCTCGTTACGATGACAATCATCATGCACATCATGTGGAACCAAATCCAAATGTAGCTGCAGAACCAGCTCCTACTCCTTACAAAGATGTTCTTGTTGGTCAGACAAGTTGAATAGTGTATACTTAAAGGGCCATGCATTGTAGTTTGTAAGCACTCGGAGTGAGTGAGTGATATTTTATTATTTTTCGCGTTAAGGAAGAACAAAAGGGATTTGAAAAGCTTGAGTTGCATACAAACAAACAATTTCCGGAAGCCACAGCTGCGAGTAAAACGCTCAACGGTCACAACAATTGGAGAAAGGATATGACAAACTTTTGCACGATAAAGTATTACGCCAAATAACATCACAGTTCGAAATGGTTTGGTTTAGGTCTTAAACTAGTAGTATGATTGAGGATTTTCTGATTCTGTGATGTTTAATCGTTAGATTCTTGGTTAAGTATGCAATGATCAAGATTAAACAGTCAAAAATCTCGATGTACTAATATTTCAAAGCACCATAAAATTTTCAGGTACTTATTTAGGGCATGTTTACTTACCATGAAAAGAAACCGGGATATGAAGGATTAGGCGGTGAACAATCTAGCATCACAGTTTGAAATGGTTAGATTTAGGTCTTAAACTAGTAGTATGATTCAAGATTTTCTAGTATATCCGGGGTGTTCTATATTCTGTGATCTTTAATTGTTAGTAAACACATGAATGAGAATGATATGAATATCTTTCTAATTCATTCCTTGTAAGTAAATTACGAGCCCTTGGTTTCGATTTGGTTCAGTTATTTCTTCTCATAACTCATAAGCACTTAACCAAATACAATATATTTTCATATGCCATGGTAGAACTTCTGACTTATTTGATAGTTCTTAGATATCATAACGCTTTTATATTATCAAAAGCATTTCTCCCACGTTAAATAGTAAAAGTCAAAAGCATTTAAGGTAACCAAACACCTGAAAAATGCTTTTACAAGAAAGCACTTATGCCTTTTATATTATCAAAACATAAATAGAAAAAGACAAATATAAAAGGTTGCTAGCATTTCTCTTTCGGGAATAAAAATCCGATTTTATGCAAAACGTTACCAAATGGGTTCAAAAATAATTTTTCGTTTTTGGTTAAATGGGCTCGAAGCCCACATTTCAAGTTTTGTATATCCTTCTCTTTCTTCCTCCCGAAATTTTTTTGCTGTACTAATTTAAGCAGGCCAGGGGTACTCAGTCTCAAGAACCCTAATTTGCTGACAACCCATCGAGGTTCTAGTTCCTCTCGATTCTTCAGGTACCCAATTTTCCTCCTTTTTAATCCCTTCGATTTTTTCCCCCAATTTTAATTTTCAATTCGCAATTTTCATGTGTTCTTTTTGTTTAATTCGTCTCAAATTTTGCTTTTGCCCTTTCGATTTTTCACTCTCGACATGCATGTATTTTCCATTGCTAGCTTGGCTATGATATTGCACTTGTTATTTGCATTTTTTCACGTTTGCTGGGTTCGGATATGTTGTGAATTATCATAATTTATAAACAAGGTCGAATTTTGAGGACGTTGATGTTTTTTCCCGTCATGAAAATATCCTTACTTTGATTTGCATATGCATTTACGAACGTTCACAATCAAATATACAGATAGTTACATGCATTCCATATATATATGTGTGTGTATGTAGGGCTTACGTACGGATGGCTACCTAGCCTTTTAAAACATTCCAAATAACTGTCTGATGTTTTGAAAATTGGACGTCTGTTAGGTCACCCGCGATGTAAGGGATGATGTGGACAAATATTGAAGCACGTTTTCACTCCCACATCATTTATGGAGCTCTAAATCTCCAAATCGGCTCCTATACCCTAACTTGACTAAAAGGAGTCGATCTGGGGAATGGAGAGCTCCATAGATGACACGAGAGTGAAAACCCGAATCAATATTTGTCCACGTCATCACTTAATGCTTGTGATGAATCACTTAACGTTGGTGAGCTAATGGATGTCCAGTTTTCAAAGCCTTATGTTGTTATTTGGAATGTTTTAAATGGTTGAGATCAATCACCTGTAACGGTTGGGCAGTTATGCGTATATATTACGGGCATGAAGTGTAATTTTTCATCGTGTGTATTTAAGATGAAGAGTAATGAGTTCATTTTCTTGTGAGGGAGAATCTAATTGTGAAATGCGTCTGGGTGTGGTTATCGGAGGGACTGAGTATTTATCTGGTGTTTTTTTGTAGGTATTGGGTTGGTATACAGAATGGCTTCTGTGTCCAGTCAGCCACAGTTCCGGTACACTCAGCCACCATCTAAGGTGCTTCATTTGAGGAACTTGCCATGGGAGTGTACAGAGGAGGAATTGATAGAACTGGGAAAACCATTTGGTAAAGTTGTCAACACGAAGTGCAATGTAGGAGCAAACCGTAATCAGGCATTTATTGAATTTGTGAGTGTAATTTCAGTTTTTAGCTTTGGTTCATTCTGCTTTTAATATATGTTTTACTAATTATATTTTTCCTTTAATATTTCATGAATGTTTTTAGGCAGATTTAAATCAAGCTATTGCGATGATATCATATTATGCGTCATCTTCAGAACCTGCTCAAGTAAGAGGGAAAACTGTTTACCTACAGTATTCCAACAGGCAAGAAATAGTGAACAACAAAACTGCTGCGGATGTTGCAGGAAATGTACTGTTAGTAACAATTGAAGGTGCGGATGCACGCCTTGTCAGCATAGATATTTTACACCTGGTAAGCAATTTTGCCTGCTTCCATGTTATAGTTAAAGAGGTAAACATTTCAGTACAAATATGTTAGCATTAAGGTATTGTGTTTGGGTTGTAAATCCTCTTGTTCTGGGGTGCTTTTGTTTGACATGAATGTGAATGGATCAGCAGGCCCATTTCAAGAGAAAATCTTCAATGGCAGCTTAGTGCATCGGGAGAAAGAGCACATGTGTGTTTGTCTCCTTTCTCCTTCTCTTAACACTGCCTCTTTCTTCCCTACTCTTCCTCCTCATGATCCTAATCCTACCACTCTAATAGCGTGGACTGCTTTCATTTCTTCTCTTGTGCACCCTGCATATCCCCTTTTTTTAATTTATACATGCTCGTTTTATAGAATTTTTGTCTGTTGCTTTGTTTCGTCAGCGTGATTGTCTTACACTTTTACGTTATAGTATCTCTCAAGTGTTTAAGTTCCTCCCCAGTCCCCCCCTCCCCCTCCCCCCCCCCTCCCCCCTCTTTTGTAAATTTAGGAGCATGTTATACAAAAACTGGCTATATGCTTTAATGAAATTTGTTAAAAGATTAATGACATCACTCTTATTCCCTTTAACCAAACTGGAAATTCATGGCCCCATGGTTCTGTACACCATTCCAAAGTAATAAAGTTCTATTATATTTTGTAGATAAGATAATGATTTTCAAATATGTTAGTTGAAAGATTAAGACACTCCCTAAAAATAAACTCAATGTCACTTTTGTTTTTTAATAGGCTATAAAGAAGTTTTGCTTATAAAGAAAAGAGTAACTATTGTAAGCTTTTTAAAGTTGGAAAAAAACATTGTGTTTTTATTAATTGATAATAATTTGTAGAGTGCTTATCTCTGAAAGTTTGTTTTCAAGTTTCTGAAGTGTATTTCCCTATGTATATTTTTCTGAATATTATTCTAGTGATGCAGGTATTTTCAGCTTTTGGGTTTGTGCACAAGATAACTACTTTTGAGAAGACTGCGGGATTCCAGGTCTTTATGAGTTAATTTTCTTCTAAATTTATAATCGGCTTCCAATTCCCTCTCTAAATAATCTCATTTTGTATTCTTCTTTTCAGGCACTCGTGCAATTTTCAGATTTAGAAACTGCCACTTCTGCCAAAACTGCACTGGATTCAAGAATCATCCCTAGGTGACAGTTGTGTTAGTTGTTTTACGTGGTATCAAGTATCACACATATAGGATCTAGTCACCTGTTGGCTATTAGACAGCCTGTAGGGCACGAAAGCTCGCTCGGAAAACAGATTTTTAAACTTTGGGCGTGTTCAAGTGCTATAATCTCCATTGGGTGGTGGTTGTAAATATTGCTTTTAGATGATATTTGGTGGTGGCGGCTCATTTTCTTCTTGTATTCTTTCTAATACGTGTTGTCTTCTGACTTGTTTTTCTTTGGTACAGGTATCTGCTCCCCGAGCATGTGGGACCATGTACTCTCAGGATAACATATTCTGGGCACACTGATTTGAGTGTGAAATTTCAAAGTCACCGAAGCAGGTGTTCACATGTTTGTTTTTGTTATTCCAGTTCCTTGGAAATAATACCTAATTTTATGTTGCACCCTCCTACATTGTTTCTGTATTAATGATGTTTCCTTTTCTTGTAATTATTTATAAAACAAATAAATAAATAAATATTTTCTATTATTGGACCGTCATTCTCTCTATGTAGGTGACCACTGTTCTCATTTTACCCATTTTCCTGGTTCAGGGACTACACTAATCCTACCCTTCCTGTTGCTCCATCAGCCATAGACGGAAGTGGTCAGGTAAATGCAGTGATGGGGGAAAAATCTGTTATTAGATTATATCATGCGGGTGAGGCAGGCAGACTTTTCTGTACCAAGGCCCTTATTCATTTCGATCTTGGCATGCATGTCACATAAAATGTTTTGTATTTTTATGAGGTGTTTTTGGTACATATCAATAGATTGGGGAAAACAGGAATTAAATTTGTCTGCTGGTGCTCTTTCTAGGAAATACTTGAGACTAGTTCAAAATTGTGATGTAAACTTGTATCTTCGAGCATGTTATATCGTACCTCTATTAATAGGGTTCATTGTTTCATCATTACAGCTAATTGTGGGATTGGATGGGAAAAAGCTAGAACCGGAGAGTAATGTGCTTCTTGCATCCATCGAAAACATGCAGTATGCTGTCACCTTGGACGTTTTACACATGGTATATCTGATTTATTTATAAATATGATCATGTTCTTTTCAACCATATGGATTCAGTCGCAAACTGATCTTTTCCTTTTCCTGCCACTAGGTCTTTTCTGCTTTCGGGCCTATTCAAAAGATTGCCATGTTTGATAAGAATGGAGGGGTTCAGGCCTTGATTCAGTATCCAGGTACCTTTCTACTAGCTCTCTTTCATGGTTTTCAAAATTGGAAAGTAAGCGTTTGATCTGACCTGATTAATCGGGAACCAGGCAGCTGACATGTGTATGGTTGAACCTAAGTTTTACGGATTTTGAACCTAGGCCATATTGATTTTGAGCCTAAGCCATACTGATTTTGAGCCTAAGCCCTATGGATTTTGAACCTAAGGCATACCGACTTTAAACCACCTTAGCCTTGCTGAGTGAATGTTAGGTTGTTTATCACCCATGTACATGGTGCTGCGTTTTACAATTCCTGTAGAAGTGCTGATTATACATGGTGCTAATTATGATATGGCGTGCAGATGTTCAGACAGCTGTTGTTGCCAAGGAGGCCTTGGAAGGGCACTCCATATATGATGGAGGGTTCTGCAAGCTCCACATCTCATATTCACGCCATACCGATCTCAGCATAAAGGCAAGTTAAATATATTCCCAGAAGGTCTCCTGGATTAGTCATTTGCACTTCTTGTTGGTGTTCCTTTTTCTTTTTCAACTTTCCCATGATTTTGGGAGACGAGCTGTGCCTAATGTTCTGCGCCTACCATGCTGATTACAGGTGAACAATGATCGGAGCAGAGACTATACGATCCCTACCATTCCAATTGTGGCCACACAACCGTCAATTCTGGGACAACAGCCAGTTCATCAGAGTCCCGCGGTGCCTCCATACAGCGGGGCTCAGTATGCTGATCAGGCTGTGATGCCTCAGCCTTCTGCAGGTTGGGGACCAACTGTTCCGGCAGTTCCTCAGTCCATGCCGTTTCAGATGCATAATCAACCGTACATGCCACCCGGAACTATACCTATATCTTCTCCTCAAATGGGCCCTGGGATGATGCAGAGTGGTCTGCCGCCTCCGCCCTATCACCATGGTCATGTGCAATGACACCTCTCTTATGGAATTAACAGTTAAAGTTGTCGAATCTCCGGTCATTGGATTATGGAACACCACCTCTGCATATACAAGGAGCATTTGAACAAGGGAGTCTCCCATCTGCAGAAGCAGCCTAATTGGGAAAATTTCATGATCCTGTTTTCTTTTCCTTGAAATTTTGATAGTGAGATTCTGTAAAATCAGTGGGTTTCAAATACTTGATTGTGTTGTTGACTGTTTTAAGGTTTATTAAGATAATAATATCAACTGTTAGTTTAAACGAGTTATATGTGTTTGGGACAAGGAAATTAGGCGTTTGCTGCCTGCCTTTGGTCCAAAATTGCAAATTACAATTTTTCTCACCATAGTAATACCGTCTTCTACCATATAGTACTGAATTTTATAGTAAAAATGTATATACGGCCGGATCCATGGCCATCACTTCTTTTACACAAACGCACGTTTGTGTAGGCTTGTTTCGTAATGTATTTTAACGATGCGAACTGTCTATTTTTTAGGTCTTTCCTCAAAGATCATGCGTATAAAAAAAATCACTCAAATCCGAAATTATATGATTTTTAATGAAAAAAAATTCTGAAATTGAAAGCTGTTTAATTATCTGATTGTGGCTTGATAAATAGACAACATTAACAATGAAAAGTTTGAAATAATAATTAAAGGCTAAAGATTTTCAATTTAAGCGAATTTTTGCAAATTGATCTATAAAATGATGATCTACAAAATAAATGGTTTTAGATCATGAGATCCTCTTGTGCATCGAGCTAGTAATTAATGCCGTATTAATTTACTAATCTAATCATATATAACTTTTACTCGATGCATATTTGAATTAAGAAATGATAAGTCTTATATTTTTTGTGAAAATCGAATGACGCAATCTGAATGATTCTACCCAAAGTTTTCTTGGTCAAGTAAGCCCAATTGTTACTATTTATTTCCGATTGAAAATTTCCATTCGCTTTTATTCATAAGTATACGTTTCAAAAGATCTCCATCTTCTGTCAGCACTACGAATACCTAAACCGTCGATCACCAAGAAATCCTGCGGCTTCTACAAAAACAGAAATAAAAAAGCATCACAGCCGAATAGTATAAATAGAGGGAGCCTTCGAGCTTCCATTGCATGCAACAAAGGAAAACACCCCCCCTTCTCTTCTTCACTTCTTCTTCTGCAGCCTTTCGTCACTGTAAGTCTTTCTCTCCTCAACGTTGAATATTTAGGGTTTGCACTTTTTCTTCCTTTGTTTTTCACTTCGGTGAATCGATGTTGTTTATTTATTTTTTACGCTCACGAGTTCTTGCTTTCTGGGAACTACCAAGCAGATGGTTAACTTGTAGAACAAGGACTCCTAAATAATTCAATTTCCTACTTGTTTGATGCTTTTTCGTTGTACGATTATATGTTTTTATCTGTTTTTCAACTTACTTTAATTGCTCCTTTTCTCGAATCTTGTATTTTTTGGCTAGGTTTTAAGTTTTGAATAGGATTTGATTTAGGTTTTGGTTTTAGGAAACCTCGATTCCTAAGAATTCTTGCTGGTTAGAGGTTGATTTGTTGTTTTTTATTCAACTCGTGTGTGATTTTTTTTTTTTCCTTTTACTCTATGTTTCTTCCATTCTTTCTGAAATGTATCGGTATATTATCGAACAAATTAGGGTTTAGGAAAATTTGGGCGACCCAAGCCAACAAGGTTCACAGCTTTACGAGGATCGGGAGATAAATTGTACTTAAACTGTTGTATCGTCTTTGTTAAACTATTGATAATCTCTGCATCAAATCATATTAATTTTGCATTTTTCACTTTTGGATTGCAGGTGAGAAATTGTGCTTTTATAAAAAGCTAGGTTCAATAGTTAAACAGTTTGGGTAAAGATGGGAGCACTTAGTGATCCTAGTGAAGCCGAATTGGACTTCCTTCAACAAAGGCAACAATTCAAAGAACGCTTTCGAATCAATAATATGAAGGAATCGGGGTCTGCTAATGATCGTCCCATCGATAAGAATAAAAGTGACAAGTAAGTTTTTCTTTCTTTTCGGATGTTCATCGACGAGGAAGGAATTCATAAAGCTGCATTTGGTTTGAGATGGATGAGTTTTTTTTTACACATATGGTGTCTTCATCCTTGCAGCTTCGGGACATTCTTTGGACCCTCACAACCTACCATATCGCGAAGAGTGCTCGAAGAAAGAAAAGCACTAATGCCGGGATTAACGAAGTTGGCATCCAAGGTCAGAAGTTCTGATGATCAGGTATGCAATCAATGAAACCATTGTCATGAAATTTATTTGTATCGTGACATTAGCGTATAATTTTTCACCTCAGCGTTTTAATTTCTTCTCTAGGGTAAAAGGAGCCTGAAGACCCCTTCCTCAACTACAACGAACTCTGGTTCGACATTAAAAATTATAAAGAAGTCCCGGGCCGGATTACTCCTTTTTGTCGTTAAACGAAGCAGAAACACCGGCAATTTCAAAAGGGGAGTCTAGACTCCGTAAAGATTCTGTTTCGAATTCAAGCAATGCAAGAACTCCGGTTTCTGGTACGAATAGAGCTCCTGTGGCGAAGTTGAAGCCTGAAAAGAAGCGACATTGGGAAGATAAAGAGAGACATCATGAGAAGAGACAAGATTTGATGCCAAGGCAGTCTTCCTTGCAACGTAAGTGTTGAATCCCATATCGACCATACAAAAAGAATAGTAATAGTTTAAATATCTTAACCCCACTCTAACTAATACCGAGATCTTTTGTGATAAAACCTCATACCTGACGGATTGTGCAGGTGCAGGTGGTAATTACCAAGTTGGGGACAGTATCGGTGTTGTTGGAAGTGAGCTGTATGGCCGGTCTCTATGATAATTCTACATGGTATCAGAGCCAGGGAACGGGCCCGTAATGTACTGCCACGTGATGGGTGGGTCCCCTTGGCCCCACGCGATGATGGTGGGTCCCTTGGCCCCGCGTGTAGGGTGAGTCCCTTTGGCTTCACGTGGTTATCGATGCGTGGATCTCCCACGTGTGACCCACTAATTGGGTCCCACGTGAGGGGGCGTGTTGAATCCCACATCGACCATACAAAAAGAATAGTAATAGTTAAAATATCCTAACCCCACTCTAACTAATACCGAGGTCTTTTGTGATAAAACCTCATACCTGACAGATTATGCAGGTGGTAATTACCAAGTTGGGAACAATATCGGTGTTGTTGGAAGTGGGCCGTATGACCCGTCTCTCGGATAATTCTACGTAAGGTTCCAAAAGTGAATGAAACTTCTTTAACGAAGTCACTGCCTGCATCGAAGAAACAATTGGAGCAACGAAAGGTTTTGCATCAACCTGCGAAAGCAAAACTGAAGCCAGATGATAAAACTCGGTCTCCTCCACAACGACAGAATCTTGATAGGTACAAAGCCTCCTCATCAAAGTTACCATCTTCGACAACGCACGACATTAAAAAAGAAAAGCAAATCCTCCAACCCAATAACACGAGTGATGCCGAAACAGCAAAACTCCTCGAAAAATAAGGTTCTTTCTCACTGACATGCATTCATATTTTCCATTCATTTGTATGTTCATATTTCTTTCCATCATTCTGCGATGAAGCTCATGAATTTCTCTGCATCGAATTTCAGCAGATCAAACGCGATGTGGCGGAGAGTTCTTATGATCACAAAGTTGACGTTTCTTCAATGATCCAATCAATTTTTAGGTAAGAATTCTGTCTTTATGTTTTTGATTTCTTGGCTTACACTTCCATCTTTCGTATTATCTTAATATTTTGGGTTGTGGTTTTTCAGACGTAAACGTAAGCATTTTCCGGAGGAATATTCCGATTCCTGCAATGGTTTCCACCTTTGACGATATTATTAGAGAGGAGAACAGAAGGTACCATTTTAGCTTTCAAGCTGTGTTCTAAAAATCCCCGCCTAGCGCTGCCTAAGCGGTTGGCCACCGTCCTGATTAATGTCTAGGCGTTTAAAAATTAAGAAACTGCACCTAGACCTACTGAGGCGCCTGCCTAGACTGCCTAGGCACCCGCCTAAGTTGTGACTCACTTAGACAGAAAATAGATAACTTTTATTTTGCATTTTAATTTTTCAATAAATTGTAAGAGACTTGTTGAATACTTAAAGGAAAGCAAAGAAGCAGAAGCTGAAAGCATACAAGCATACAAAAGCGTACAAAAGCGATTCCAACTCTTGATGTAAATGACCTAATTGATGGATAAAAGTATGAAATTTTTATGTTAGTGAAATCCACATTGCTTTTGAAATCCGGCGAACCACTCGCCAAACTTAACATAAAATGCAATCAGAAGCAAATGTACAAACGCCGTCTCTCGGCACATATATACACAACTTAAATAATATCACCGAAACAGAACCCGAAATTCACAGAGAACCTAGTCCGGTTTTTTCTTCCTGTACTTTTCATTCGCGAAAGGGTTACAGAAACACAGGAAGTTTAACAATCTAATTTTTTTGTACTAATGGAGAACAAGGGAAACAAAAATATGAGTGTTTCGCGTTTGTGAAATGGAAGTGTACAACTGCCTGTCCGTCTCCAAAACCTCCGAGTTAGGAAAGCCTCGGAAGCTTCATCCATTGCAGTCTCTGGCCGCCTCCTTGTGCCATCGGTTCCAATTTTCAGAGCCGATCAATTGGCTCAGTTTGGTCCTGTACCGCAAGTCGCTCGGAGACGTCAGAAAGAGATTTGAGATTGCACTGGATCAAGGCTTCAACAAAGTAGCAGGTCTCATCCTTGGTGTTCCCTTCAGGAATGTCAACTACAAATGACTCAATCACCAGAGTCCCCGGTCTTCCGTCAATTATCTCTGGATGGAGGGAGATGATTGAAGAGTAGTTCTGGGAAAAAAATAATAAGAACAAGTTAAATATACATAGGTTGGTTGCATGAATAGCAGAACAAAAGGATAAACCGAAAACAAGGACTCCACATTGAGTTTGGAGATCCACTGATCCAAAATATTATAGGAGGGTCAGTTTCCGGCTCGGAGGCTTGTAAACTGAGGCCTACTTTAGTCGACAGGGCAGCACCCTCGTTGCTGCTTGGTGCAGATAGCGTGAGAGTTTTATGGTTAACCCTAAGGATTGATATATGTGTAACCATTCATATATATTTTATATTATCAGTAGGATTCAAGTCAAAAACCTCATCCGAATTCAACCATATGCCATCAAGTACCAATTTTGAACTTAGAGACCGATGCCAGTGGTCACTGATCAAAAGGAACAAGGAACCAACACCATAAATTTAACTTTTGTGCAGCCAAAGCTGAAGCCTGTTTCAGGAAATCTTTTTCTGTTTCCATTAAATTTTGATGAGATCAAGTTCAACAGGCCCAAAAACTTCAAAACTAAAATGCAGAGACTCTAGTGAACACAGAACTTCATATTAAAATCTTGTGAACTAGTGCAACCAAATAAAAGGAAAAGATAAGTATGTGTGGATTATAAAAGAAAGAATCTACATACCCTGAGTCTGTGATCCCCACCAATTATTTTTATGCTAAGAATATGCTCGTCATCGTCAAGAAGTTCCAATCTCTCAGTACTTGTTGTGGCAGGAAGCCCAGACTTAACATCAACTTCTCTGAGACTTCCGATCTCAAGATTTCCCTGCACCACACACCTGCTGACAAATGGCTTATACTTTTGCGGTTGATCAAATCGTCTTACCAACGACCAAACCTGAAGAGAAACAAAACAATTCACATTTCGGAAAAGGGATAACCAAAAAACATATTTATACTAATACAGTAGTTTCATGTCAACCATCCAGAGATGCAGAATTGCACTCAATATTTATTGGCAAATTATCGTTGCAGTTATCCTGCCCATTCTCAATGAGGATCTCTCTCAAATACACCTTAATCTTCCAGTTTCCAGGAAACAAGGTATTAAAAACAATCGAACATTAAAGAAGAAAAGCAGTAATTACATTTCTGAGCCAACGAACAAGAACATAAATAAAAACCCAAAAAAAAGCAATCAAAAATTCATGTTTTTTTCTCTGTTTCTCCTCAATTTTCTTAACTACACACGCACAGAGACGCCGTGATAGAAGGACTACAATGACCTAATCGATCGACACCCCCACATTAACGTAGGCGAAATCATTAAGCAACCCAACCGAAAACACCGCGATCAAAACCAGATGCTCTCCAAAAATGCAATCAAACATGTCCTTAAGGAAAAAGAACAATACTTTACA
The DNA here is from genome assembly GCA_036320875.1 of Cotoneaster glaucophyllus. NCBI lineage: Eukaryota > Viridiplantae > Streptophyta > Magnoliopsida > Rosales > Rosaceae > Cotoneaster > Cotoneaster glaucophyllus. The sequence continues at coordinate 27,875,280 of CM070062.1, forward strand.
GACCAAAAAGAGCAAAAACAATCCGAAATCGAATCCTGGTAACCCCAGTTTCACAAACTGATACCTCAACTCCGATATCAAACTCCAAATCCAATTGTAACATGAACACCCACCTACCTATATGTTACATGCATGATATTTACATCTCCAATATACAAATCCCAGATCAAACAAATCAAATAAATACAAAATCCTAGAGCTTCATAGATAGATAGATAGATATCCACAGAGAGAGGAGAGAGAGAGAGAGAGAGAGAGATGTACAAGATGGACAGGGGCTTTGATGTGCCGGACGAGAGTAGATGTACACTGATGGTCGTTAAGGTCGTGCTTGTGGTGCCTCCGAATGTAGTCGCTCACTATCCCGCCAAAACCACCTCCTCCTCCGCCGCCTCCTCCGCCTCCATTCATCTTCCTCTAAACCAACCACAACACTTTCGATCAAAACCAACAAAAATAAATCACCTTTCACAATAAACCAACCAATCAAACATTCACAAACTCACCAATCCAAACGCCGCCTTATCTTCCACCTTCAAGCTCTAAACTTTCCGTCTGCAATTCCAATACTGGTTGAGAGAGCGAGAGAGTCAAACCCCGTTCGACTCGGTCGGACACGATCAAAGCTTGGGATTGTGAAAGGAAGAAGTTAGGTCGCTAGTGAGAGAGAAAAGTGTCCAAGGACCCGATTCGTCTCTGTCAAAGCTTGGGAGTGTGACAGGAAGAAGTTAGGTCGCTGGTGAGAGAAGGAGACTCACCGCCATAGAAGATAGAGAAGAAGCGCCTCAGGCCTCCCCATCATCCCCATCACCTATCTCACCTCCTTCCTAATAAATTAATACTTCAAAACCCCCAACCAAACAAAAAATGGACCTCCAACTTTAATTAATTAAAGCAAGTTAGCAGTTACCTTTGTCTTTTACTGCAACTTGCATTAAATTATACTTTTCTTGTCTTGCAAATGCCCTCTCTTCTAGGAGAGATTTTTCAATGTGTTCCGAATAGGAGATGATAGCTGCGATGCGCCATATGTCATTACAAAAGTGGATATGATTTTTTTTTTTGAAGTGTCACTTTATTTGTATAATGACATATGGCTTATGTACCTGTATTTTGAGCACACTGAAAAATCTATCATCTTTTATAGGGTAAATGTGGGAAAGGGATCCTCTCTGGATCCCTTCCACTAAGGTCATAAATCTGGACCTTTGAAATTTGATCCAACTACTAAAGTTATTATAACTTTTAAAGTGGATCTCTGTTTATTGCTGTTTGATCAAAATTCCAAAGCCCAAATTTATGATCTTGGTGGATTTAGTGGAAGGGTTCCAGAGAGGATCCCTTCTGTAAATGTGAACATGTCATCACTCCTTGTCTGTTTCTGGGGATTTTGTTTTTCTATGACTAAATTGTCCTCTAAGGTTGCTTGATTTACGCTTCCCATTTACTTGACTGTTGAGTAAGGGTTTTGGTATTGCAACGTGACCAGTTGGATGGTTTACCGTGGGCACCACTCGCACTATAAATGGTTTAACTCCCATTTCTTATGAGTGTGGCCTCCAACGGGTCGAGTTGTCTTTACCAAAGTTTATCTCCTCACAATGTCATTGTAGAGCTAAATTCATTGTTGATCTTGCATGATTATGTGTTTAGTTTCCTCACGTGACAATACTCGATTCACCACAATGACTCCTGAGTGTAGGTAAGTTAAGAATATATATTGCAGTTGTCATTGTTAATTGATGAAGCAATCTTAAGATAATTCCGCTATTGAGATTATTAATTGATGAAGCAATTTTAAGAGAATTCCGCTATTGAGATTATGTCCTTAATTAATGTTCTTAGTATAATCATACTTCTTTTATGGTAATGAGAGAGGCCCTAAATCCGTAGTCCCTCACCCGTTTGATTATAAGAAGTATTGTCCTTAAAAATGAATTGGCCTTAGGTTACTTTGTTCACTAGCCATTGTAATTTGTAGACCATGCCAAGGGCAAAGTAGTATTTATAAAAACTCCCAATTCAGTTTATGTCACATCCCGACCCGGGCCCCACTACATCCCGGGCTCGACTCCACCGTAGCACGATATTGTCCGCTTTGGGCCCCGACCACGCCCTCACGATTTTTTTTTCTGGGAGCTCACACGAGAACTTCCCAGTAGATCACCCATCATGGGATTGCTCTCGCGCGAACTCACTTAACTTCGTAGTTTCTACGGAACCTGAAGCCAGTGAGCTCCCAAAAGGCCTCGTGCTAGGTAGAGATGGGAATATACATATAAGGCTGACAAGATTCACGCCCCTAGATGATGCGAGATCTTACAGTTTATGTCAAGGTAGACTACTATTCAATTGAATAATTAATTAAAGGTCATTTACTTGTTTGATTCTTACAATAAATAAAGTATATTGTTTTTGTTTAGCTTATAGTGGCCTATGCCCTAAAGAGTTATGGTCACATGGCCTTGAATGAATAATGGATAACACCAAATGGTCTTATGTACCATGCTATATATTTTTATGGGACCTTTATGACAAACACTCAAATATATTTGATACAACTTTACTAGTTTTGTATCATTCTAAAGAAAGATAAAAGTTCAAACTCCGACAAACCTAGTCCAAAAACAAGTAAACTAAAATTTTGAAATTTCAATCGTGCCACCAATAGACTTATTACTTAACCAAGCCAAAACTATAGACTCACAACATCTGTAAAGACTTCAAATTGATTTTAGATCTGTGAAAATATTTTTACACTTATACAAGATTAGTTCATAATTCATGCACTTCTGTAAGATCAGAAAAAATAAGAGAGAGGATGGCGAAGAAGATGGAGGAGGAGGAGGAGAGAGAGATAGAGAGAGATAGAGATAGAGAGAGAGGATAAGGAGGATGAGAGAGGGAGATGGGGGGCAAGAAGGAGGAGAGAGAAAGAAAATGACGAAGAAAAAAACTGAAGAGAGAGAAAGAAACAATACAAATAAAGAAATAGAGACTCATCTTTCAATTTTAGAGACATAAAATTGTCACTGTAATAGCAATTTAAAAAAATAATAATGAAAAGTTCAAAAAAAATTTCATTTTTAATGAAAATCCATTTTTAAAGGTATAATGAATAGTGTCAGGTAAAGGTAAAAATATGATTTTTCGTTAAAAGTGAACAGTACCTGGATTTTCGTTAAAACTCCCTTTAAAAAAACAATCATGACATTACATGTCGCGTAGATAAATTTTGTCCATCTATGAAATAAATAAAAAACGTAGTATTTCTTCAAAATATAGTCTTACAATTTGAATATACGTGTACTTATTCTTGTTTTTATATTACACTCCAACCAAGATCATTAATCTGAATTTTGAAAACAACGCAATGTTCATTGCACTTACGAAAGAACCAAATAATCAAATACAAAATTTCGAACGCATAAACGTTTCCAAGTATTTAAACTACAAATTCGTTAATTTAATCGGACATATAAATGTTCATTGCACCTACAAAAAAAAGAGTTAACTTTGACTTTTGGAATAATATCATTTTCGTTTTGTTTTCTTAAGTAACTGAAATTCAACAAAAAACTTGAAGGTCAAGGCACTCTTAAGAGTAGTATTAACTCTTAATTACTCTTATAATTTTTTTGTTAAGCAGGTGCCTTGAATATTCTCTATTGTCGTTATTTGTTTATGAGATGGGTCCCGCGGGCCCAAAAGCAGCGGTCCATTTCCGACGCGCATGAATGTACGTGGGGATTTTAACCACACAGCGCGCGCGTTCTTACTGAGAAAGGCTGAACCGTGGAGTGCATATCACGCTCTAAAAAAGAGCGTGGGGTTGTGTGGAGGGGAGGCTTCCGTTACTCGGGAAAGTGTGTGCGGAAGGTCAGCTCCGCACGTGCAGGTGAGGATATAAAGATGGGTTATGGGTCGTAGTTTACGTGTGGAAATTAATATGGGTCATGGGTCATGGGTCTGGGTCAGACCAGAAAAATTAAATATGGTCATGGGTTGTGCGTGAGATTATGAACTGCTAAATTTATTTTAAACTAAAGATTTTCATTCAAAATAGTTCTGGGAATTTGTATAACTCTTCATTTTTGGTCTTTGAGATTATAAATTGATATAAGTGGTTATTGAGGGTGTCTACCGTTAATTATTTTGACCCTTTTGCGAGAAACCTCCGTTAATTGAGAGGATTATTGTCAAATCAACTTCTCCCCTTGAACTGATGGCTTGTCCAGTTTAATAGAGATTTTTTACAGAACCGGATCCTCTCCGGACCCAAAGGAACTGAGCCCAAGGATCCAATGATCCGGGCCATTGAAATTTGATCAAACGGCTATAATTATTATAACTTTTAGAGAGCTCCCTGTTTGCAGTTGTTGGATCAAATTTCAATGGCTCGGATCATTTAATTTTTAAGCTCAAATTTTTTGGATTCAGATGAGATCCGGTTCCATTTTTTACCACATAGACCATTTTAAATAAAAAGCACGAAAATATTTGATTGTCTGGATTCTTTGGCATTGGTTTAATCCATTGGGTTGGCTTTTATCTTTGTATCCAACCAACCATTGTCGGTAAAAACTAAAACTACCTTGTCTGACTTTATGAACTTCATTTCATTCTTAATTGAGCTTAATTTTTGCATGAAAGTGACATGACATAAAATGGTAAACCAATAAACCAAAACTTATGCATGCAGAAAAGAGTATCAATTAGCTTTTGGTTTAGGTGTAGATGTCATATTCAGCTAACACAGACCATAAATTTTTCGGCGTATCCAAGACACGTGGCAGTATACTGGATGTAATTATGTAATTGGAAGGGCATTTGAAATTTAAAAAAAAAAAAACTTTTATCCAGTTATACAATGACAGATAGTGTACCATGTCGCGTTCCGAACTCACTAAAAAATTTCCCCACACAGACCAAAAGGCGAAATATTTTTGTGATGATTTTGTTTCCTAAAAGCTAATTCTGACTAATGACTACATTGTAATGAGAAAAAACTTACATTAAATAAGAAGGCCAGCTACTACATGATAGTATCCCGGACTATTCATCTGCCGTCATTTGATGATGCAACTCTATTGTAAATGGCAAAATGCTATGGAGATAATCTTTTTCGACTATTTTGTAAATCACATGATGTGACGGTTGATGATTGGATTTCATTTTTATTGGTTTAAAGAAGAAATTCAACCATCAACCGTCATATCACGTGGTTTAAAAAGATATCCACTTTAACATCATCCTTGTAAATGTATTATCTCATTACAAAAATATATTTGTAAAACATTATATAGTTTGTCATACAAAAAAAAAAACAAATTATATCGGGTGTTTTTGCTAACTTGCAATTATCTGGAAAAAAAAATACCACGGATATTATTTTGAACTGTCATCTAATTACAACAGTTACCAAATTAACGTTGGTATGAATTATAATTAGTTACCTAATCGGGTTTATGCACACCGACGGGTCCCGTGTGTTGGATCTTTGATTGTATTCTTTATACAGTCGTGGCCACTATATATGTATCGAATCATTGCATGAGTTCTGCTTTAGAGACACAATCACACAGTAATGTGCTTTCGCGTGTGATTAGCAGCTTAATTTCGAGAAACAGTGGTCATACTCATGGCTTTGCCTTTCTTATTACCAATACAGTCTAAGCAACCGTGTCCTAATGCCTAAATAGGAAGCCTGAAAGTTAAGTAAAAAGTGTTCTTATCCCGACACAAAACAATTTAATAGTTTTAACTAAGACATTTAAAATGATAAAGTCCATTTACCAATTATCTTCTGGTTTAGTTGTATTTGTCTCACTTAAGTAGATGAAGTTTTTTTTTTTCCCCCAACGCCTGAAGTATCCACACCCCAAAGGGATGACCAATCTTTATTGGGTTCCGGAAGGGCTAAAGGTATTTCAGCTCATTTCTAGTCACATTTAATAGCATACGTCCTCCCAAAGCTTTAAACCAGATAATCATTCATGTTTTTGTCAATTTCGTGCATAATCAAACCCAGAACTAAGAAGCATAACTGACTTGGAATTCTATTGCATTTCCACCGAAGATTTGAGAAATTAACGTGGGCTTCATTTTGGTACAAGTTCGATAAATTATTCTGTTTAGATTCTCATCAGATATATCTTGTTTACTGCATTAGGGCCAACATACTGGTTGTGTTGTAGGAGAACGGTGGAGATTTTTAGGGCAACCCATATCCAATTATCCATGCATGCAGGACTGTACTCACTTCCTTACCTTCAGTGACTCTTGTCGGATTATAAATTCCATGGACTTGAAGACTTAGTGTTGCCGGAATCCATTTGTGCAATGTAGCTAGCTAGCTAGAGTACTATATCATCTTCGAGAGGACACCTGTCAAACATGCAGCAAATAGAGACCATTTATATCCATACATTATTGTTTTGAGCAACGCAAGGAATCATTTCTTTTCTTTTTTTCTTTTGGTCGAGCAAGGAATCATTTCTAAATGTATATATTTTACTATTTTAGAGTACTAATAGTGCAGGTCATATATATATTTTTATTTGATGTGTAATCTAATTAATTAATTTAGAATACGCTTACTTAACAGAAATCGAAGAACATAGAATTAAGGAAAGTAAGGAGAATTGAATCAACTATAACTTCACTCCCTTCCCCCTAATTGATCTGATCCTAATTTTTAAGTATTTAATTTTAATCTTTATTTTGCGTAGGTAAATATGACCTTAGTAGTCGTTTAATAACATAGTATATGAGATTTTTGTAAGAAATTAAAGATTACATTATTCATATATTAGCGCTTCACCCCAATCAAATGGTGGCCAAAATAGATCCTTGTCGGCAAGGTTTACAAAACTAATTAAGGTTTACAACACTACTTATATATCAGGCAAAAAAATTAAATATGAAGAATAAGATAGCGTTATGTACATCCGCCAAATGTATTTTATATAATTTGAATTAGAGCACGATGGAGCAATTTATGCAAATGGCTCTTCTTATTTATTTAATTTTTCGGTGGATCTATGCATCATTCATTTAAATAATTAAGTGGTTTTGTGAATAAGAACTCACAAAATTAATTAATATATCGAACTGGCTAGCTTGGTAGTTGGTACTGTATGCAAATACTGGATTCTGGGGATTTTGAAATTAGCTAGCAACAAACAACGATGGTTGATAGTGATCCGTACTCTCACAAAGGTGGAGCATCAATTCTTTCCTTTATTTATTTTATATTTTTTTTAGCATCCGTTCTTAATTCTTTCCTTAATTGTTGATTAGAAATTATTGGTATTCAGTATGACAAATAATGAAATTTATAATTATATATTTAAGAACTAATCAGCTTCTCCAGTCACAAGTGCATCAAGGCAGCAGCCACCAGCCCACCACTAAGAACCAATTATTTTATTAAGATTCAAAAATTTTATAATCTCTTATTTTATTTATATTAATGACCATTGGTGCAAAGTGCAAAGATGAGGCCTTGTCAATTTCCATTAGTATTTTATTTGCCTCTGTACGATTTGTATCTTTATATTTAATCAATTTCCCAAGAAAAGTTACAAAATGTGCACTTTATTTGTCGATCTTTGTATTTAATCAATTTCTTAATTGAATAAGTTTTTTTTTTTTTTTGGTCAAAATTAATTGAATAAGTTTTGGAAGAACCCTAAATCGGGTCTTCTATGAACTGTCCAACATTAATATCTAAGAATGGGATCCACAATCCACCATTATACAAATTGCAAAAGGCTCAAATCAAAACATGTACAATTCCAAAATAATTCAACAATATTTGTCAGAAGATTTGATGACTATCTACTTGAGAGTAGTTATACACTTAAGGTAGAGTGTTGTGACATAAATTTTAGAATATGTATGATCAGTGGTGAAGCTACGTGAGGGCGAGGAGTGGCGGCCGCCCCTCCCCTTGCTGGAAAATACGCCTAGGAGCACTAGTTCAACCCCTCTGCTCTCGTCGGAATTCATGGCACCTGTAAAAATTGGTTATGGCCGGTGCACTGTCTTGGTTGAATATGCAGAGGAAGGGCGATAGTTTGTTGGATTTGCAGAGAAATGACGAAGACGGAGGAGAGAGGTTGGAGGGATAAGGTTGGCCCAGATTTCCCATGGCTCTACCGTGCTCCCCACCGGTATTTGGTGGGTGAAAGGTTTGAGGGGGGTGTTTGGTTAGTGAGAATTCATGGCAAACGAAGGATATTGGTTCTTTGTTTTCTTTAGGGTGTGGTGATGAAGAGCCATAGCAGAGGGGAGGGAGAAGATGGTTTCGCTGTAGAAGATTGGGGTTGCGGACACCGGGAAGAGGGTTGGAACCGATTGAAAAATAGAAGTTGGGATGAGGAAGATGATGAGTGTTTGGTAACAAAGGTAGTAAGTGCTTTGAGAGATTTTAGATATGACAGGTGGACTACTTTCATTGGGACACTTAACGAGTTCAGTATAACGGGTACTCACACGAGAGAGTACCCAAGTATTGTTCTTTTTTGTGGTTTATTAACTCATTTCTCTCTTCTTCTTTTTTTATCTATTTTTTATTTTTTTTTATTCTTGTATGTATTTTATTTTCTCTTTTAATACTCACACCGTATTTATCTTAAACTCTCACATTATTTATAAATATTGTATTACTTTTTAAAAACAATGTAAATATTGTTTAATGCATATTTTACGATAATTTAAATCCATCTAGGCTCCTGCCTAGATCTTGCCTAGGCCCCTAGCTGCTAGGTCCCAATGCGCTGTGTGACTAGCACTTAACATTTTTTAGGATCTAATTCTAACCAATTTAAGCTTCTTACATTGACTTTGATATTATTGCTTCCAACCGTTTTGGTGAAGAGACTATTTTTTGCTATGAATATTGACTAAAAACTTTATACTCTCCAATGTGAAAGCAACCGCTTCGATTGAACCTTGCACTCTTTTGAATTTCGCCCCTCCCATCGGCAAATCCTGACTTCGCCACTGTGTATGATTATGCAATTTATTAGGAGATTATATTTAAGATACTATAAGATATTATCCCTTTATGATTGTATTATTTGCAAAGGAAAGATCTTGGCTTACTATAAATAAAGGCATAAGACATGAGGAATAGCACACGCTCAAGTCTTTCTCCATTTCTCTCTCTTTGTGGCACCCTTTCAGCACGTTTCTGTCACTACACTAAGAAATAACTGAAAGTTATTCTGCTACAAACCTATTCAAAAGATTCATCTTCAAAGACGTTGCTCAAAAGTGGATCTTTTTTTACTAGGAATTTAGGAGTTTGAAGTCTTCCCCCGCCCCCCTTATCTTCTTGTAAAAGAAATAAAAGCTGGTAAATGTGGTTGAGAATGTTGAGAAAGTAGACTAGAATATAGTATATGCACACGTTTCATGGCTGAGACGGGAGATGGTTAATCAATTAGGTTGACGTTTTGTTATAGTTATCCATTTTATAAATTTATAAAGGTTTAGACTAAACTTTTGAATTAACCAGTCCGCTATATCGTCACTGGAAAATTTTGTGTCCGACGTAAATGAAACTTCATACAAAGTCATGTGGAGTATAAACCACCATAGGACTTGGTCTCCTTTCCCTAGTCATGAAGTCTCTCTCTCTCTCTCTCTCTCTCTCTTACTAGTCTTATTATTCGTTCTTATCTTCTGCTTTTGGCATGTGCGGTGAGATGTGATATATAGGATAATCCCCTTTAAGTAGGACACTGTAGTTTGTAATAGTTATTTGCAAATCATGTAATCAATTTCTCATTATTTGGTCAACTTAATTCAATAATTCATTCTTTCTAATTAACAAAAAATAGAAAAGAACATGTCAACTTGTTTTTTGATGAATCAAGACCCGATATTTCCTTGAGCCTTCAAGGATTCCAAGTCACTACTAAAGTCCCCATTCAGCTGGAGGCCAAATCAGATAAACGGTCCTCGAAGGTAATTGGAAAATAGTTTGCGTGGTAAAAAAAAAATAATTAGGATTTAAATCCACAAAGTTTAATCCTTTAACAAATTAATTTAAAAGTGATTTTTCTGTTAAATGTCCGTTAAGTGTATAGATAAAAATGTACCATAAAAATGCTCCAATATTAACAAGTACATTCACAATATTTCATGATACACCACACACCAGACACGTTTAAAAAAAAGCTGTAAATTACAAACATTCACACATACATATACATATATATATGTTAAATGCATGGGGATGGGCCAGAGTTTCACCGAAACAGACTAAAACATAGCAGTGAAACTCTGTGCCTTCTCCAACAAAAAAAAGGAATTCCATTCCTTCATTTTCATTGACCGATAACTTAGCTATATATATTAGGGTTGTTAAGGTCATAACAAATACTGACCTTAATCCTAATAATATTTCTTAAATGTTTATGTACAAATCTAGTTAATTAACTGATCTAGGTAAATTTCCAGGACCCCAAATTTGAGCAAGTGACCTGCTAGAAGAAGACGCTTTTCTCCACCTTGCAAGCCGCAACAAGAAAGTTAAAACTTCTGATGGATCGTGCAGGGAATAGCAAGCTTTGGTATCCTTCGGGGTTGAAGCCACAATTATCGGAAACCCTAGTCCTCTACTTCGTATCACCTGCATGTATGCGCAACAAGTAGCTAGTATCAATCCACAAAACTAACTGCAAGTATAAAAATTAGTCAAACACTACTATGTCGTACGTACCTTGAAAGCATCTTCATCAGTCCGATCGTCCCCAATGTACAACGGGAGGATGTCACTGGAATTGCTGAATCCAAGAGTGTCAAGTATATATTCTAGGGCATGACCTTTGTTCCATTCTATGGATGGCCGTACTTCCAAGACCTGAATATATAAAGATGCACATGAAGTCATGCTATGGATAAAACAATATGTACGCACGTTATAACTTATTACAAGGAAGAATTTACTTAGGAAATTTATATATACCCTACCTTTTTGCCCAGGGTGAGATGAAATTCGGGATAGTTTTCAAGTACGTACTTTACCTTTGCTTCTAATATGTCATAATCCTACAATTATACATACATCACTTATCAAATCAATGAAGATCAAATACAGGATTGAAATGATAGGGAGCTAATTTGAATGTTCTTAATTACCTCATCCCGGACCTTGCGGAAATGAACAGAAATGCAGAATCTGTTGTCCTCTACCCTAGCACCTTCTACTTTCCTGGTTATCTCCTCTAACAGTGTTCGTATCTGCAGTTCCAATTAAAACGTACATGAAATTTCGTGTGTAAAAAACACAGGCACATCTGAATTCTGTATGTCCCACTAAACACAATGCACATTTAAGTTTCTTGTTAGCTAACCTCTTGGATTGCAGACAGAAATCTTTTAGCAGGTTGAAAGAGAACGTCACTCTCCTGCAATGTTAATAGTACTACTGTGTTATTATTGACCAAGCCATACACACACACACACATATTAGGGTATGCTGCGTCAGTCCATAGAACTAGAAGAACACACACTGATCAGTGATCACTGACCTTTTTATCAATGGCTACAGTGTGGTTGTTGGCATCACAGGGATTTAGTGGTCCTGTTGGGACCAATATATCCATCCCATGGCTTCCAGCATAATATACATTACTTAACTGTATAAATTCTTTTACCTGTAGAACCAAATTAAATGAGAAAATTCTTTTATGTGCAACACATTGTTTATTGATCAATATCTCAAATTTGCTCGAGATCATACCGATGTTAGACTTATTCATTACCTTATCTCTACTCCTTCCACTAATTACTGCCGTTGGAAAATACTTGGCAACTTCCCGTACTGCTGCACGCATCTGTCGGCATATGGAACATAGTCAATAAAATTAGGGTCGATTGAGCCGTGTAAAGATAGGAATCTTGTTATCAAGAAAATTAAAGATTGTACCTCATCAGACATGAAGGCACGATCAGGATCATCAACAATTGGTGAAAGGGTCCCATCGTAGTCTAGGAAAACAACCACCCGCTTCCCTTTTGCTGCTTTCATCATCCGATCAAATGAGCCTAATGCAGAAGGGTGCTCGACCTAAACATATAAACCCCCCAAAAATTATAAAATAAAAAAGAACAAGGATAATGAAAGCAATGGTATATAGTAAGCCTTGTCATAAGATCATCATCAACTCAGTCCAAATGGGTAAAACGTACCACCCATGAATTATAAGCTAAATCTGAGGAGATTGGTCCATTAGGGGTAGAAATATCATGCAGGTTTGAGGTGATTGATGCTAAGGAAAGATCGACACTGTTCTCGTCATTCTTAACTACTTTCTTGATGGGTTGCACCTTTTGCTCATTGGAAGTTGATGACCTTTGGAGTCTCATTGTCTGGTTCAGCTTCGCCGAGTTTGTCATGTTCACCTGTTCTCGCACAATCCCAAACGAAAATATGATGAGGCTATATATAAGAAAGAGTGTCACACAAGTATATAAACCAAACTTTACCATTTTTAACAAGTTTATGAGGTAGAGAAAATTAAACAATTCGAAATTACAAAGAATAGATGAACTGAATTCCTTTATATGGTCTTAAAACATAGTTCTATAAGCTAAGGAAACTGAGAGACTCTTAGCTTTCCTGGGTCCAGAACCCTTTCGCTTCTAGCAAAATAATGTTTTTCTTTTTGCCACCGATTAGGTCAAAGTCACTCACGTTATCCTCTCCTTTTTTATTTTGACATATGACAGGACATGAAGAAGACCTTTAGGTGCTCCAATTAGTAGATGCAGTTATGAGATAGAGGCTTGGGGCAAAAGAGGTAGAGGAAGACTTACTTGGAAAAAGACTCTAAGAAAAAACATGGAGTCTTTGGAGCTAATAAAAGACTTGACATAAAACTCAACGCAATGACGTTTTAGGATTCATACAGCTGACCTCACTAAATGAGATAAGACTTTGTTTTCGTTGGATGTCAGGACTTGGCACAATCCACGGCCCATCCCGGTTTAGCTAATCAGCTTTTCTTGATGTAGTTTATTATCAAAAGAAGTTGTATATGAAATTAGTAAACTCCTAAGATTAAAAAAGGACCCATCTTCCCGAATATTGAATAATATTATTTAGAATGTCGTTGGTGTGCTTAATTAGTTTGAAACAAATAGTTCTCATTAGAATTGCTAAACAATTAGTATGGTCATATTTTCACACGCAAAGCAAGCTACAAGGATAATTAAATACGGTCAAAACTGATTTCTTAATCAATTAGGCTAATTTGAAAGTACTTGTGTAGCTTTTACCAGGTGGTGTAAGCTAATTTCAGTGTGCTAGAACAGAATGATCAAGATTAAATATTAATTCGACATAAAAAAAGATCAAGATTAAATATTAATATGTGTGTATAATTTAAAAAGATTAAGGTCGTTTCCAGTTAAAACACCTTTTTCTTTTCAAAGGGAGCTAGATAATGTCATTTTCAAGAGATCGATAACATCATTTCGTAGAGAAAACAAGAACAAGAGGACCGATTTAGTGTGTGAATAATTAGATTTGGTGACTCGACATTACATGTAAAACCTAAAGGGTCTGTCCCAGGGCGAGTCATCAACCTGGCTGATTCAGATGATGACACCACATGTATATAAAACGACTTTTTTTGTAAAATATATGGTTGGTTTTTTTTACCCTACCCTAACTATCATCTTGCCTCATTCCAACTGAACTGCTACCTAACTGATAGGTCTCGAATCATAATATAAATTGTTAACTTATATCTGTTTCATAATAATATTACTATAGTACTACTAATTAGTACAGTTGTTTTGAACCAAAAAAAAAATTCTGAGAATAGCCAGTGCAAATACATGATCAAAATCAAATATTCAAGGAGAACGCTATAGTGTACTTTTTATGGAAAAATTGGACGAGACTTGGCAGAATTAGGTTTGTTAGCCAAGTGAAAATCCTATTAATTTAGGAATGATTAATCAATGATTCTAATATACTTCGGTGTACCATATATATACCAGGGTGACCGCTAAATCTTTGATTAAAGATCTTATAACTAAAATCTAACAACTGAAAATCTCGGAGTATACTAGCTAGAACTTACGTGGGCGATCGAACTAAGAAGACAACCAACGAATTCAAGAATGTTTCCTGAAAGGTTCATGGTTTGAAAGAGTAGGACACTTGTACGGTTGATCAGTTCATGTTCCTGAAGTCCCCCACAATACACTTGAAACAACATGCATGCATGGTATAAAAATATCACTGCTGGCTAGCTAATTAATGAAAATATAGACTCCCATGGAATTTGAGATTTTGATGAATTTTAATGGAATTATCGACTCATGGATGCTAAAAATCACAATGAGGATGATAAAAAGAAAAGCAGAAATGAAATGAAGATTTCTACGGTGATGAAGGGAAGTGGTGTTTGCAAGTACAAGATATATTTGGGTGATTATGGCACAGATCAGGTAAGGAAATTGAACAAACAAACAAGAATAATATCAGGCTAGGAAATTGAAGATTATAATACGATTGAGTTGAATTGAGAATTTAGGGTTCTCCAAAACAAATAATAAACAAATTGGCCATCAGGAGAAGATAGGAAAATTGCTGATTACTTCCTTCCTTGAAGAGGAACAACATAAAAATTTGGCCATACAGAAAAGATAGAAGAATTGAAAAAAACGAGTTAATTTGTATGTTTCTGGGCGTGTTACCTTTTCATGTCTACTTATAAGAAGAGTTTGTTCATATCCAAGCCCGCTCATATTTTGTAGAGGGAGGAATCACGATGAATCTTAGGGGTATAGCCGTAAAGGTATGATTTGTGAAGGCTTTTGGTATTTATATTTTTCACTCTAGAATCCACTAAAATCCTCCAACTCATAAATTCCTAAAAATTCATTGAACTCATAAAAAAATAAAAAATAAATAAAAACCCAGATTTTGAAACGTTTTTAAAAACTCAAGATTGAATATCACCAAATTTTGACACTCATTTAAATCAAGATTAAATAACAATAGAGTTTGACAATATCATTTAAAATCTTAATTGAATGCATTTGAATTTCAAAATCTTTTAAAATCCATTAGAATCTCAAACTATCAAGCTCGGATTAGAGGCCAGTGAAAAAATTTAACCACAGCTCAGTGCGCAAATAAAATAAAAATACTGAAATAAAGGTGAAAAAAAATAAAATCTTCTTATACATATAATCCCAAAACCTTACAATTGTACAAAAATGAAGTAAAACCCTTAAGTCCCAGTCTAACACAAATTCAGCTCGTCTAGTCCTTGTATTGCAAAATAACTCATCTATAAAATAAAAGGAAAACTAATGAAAAGTCCAAAAAAACTTCTCTTTTAACGAAAAGTCATTTTTAAAGGTATAGTGAATAGTGTCAGTTAAAGGTAAAAAAGTGGTTTTTCGTTAAAAGTGAACAGTACCGGGACCTTTTCATTAAACCTCCCTAAAATAAAAGGGTGAAGGGTGAGCAACAACCACTGTTGGCCAGTAAATAAAATATGCAATATGTCAATCAAGCAATGTTGTTTTACACACTCTAAAAAATAAAGTACTTACATAAAATCATATACCACATAATTTCATATCACATCATTCATTTACGTGTTCATCATATCATTCATCAAATATAACTCACAATGTGACCCTTAATAGTTTTTCTACCCTGATGTCTCCATGTACAGTTTTACATTTATCCCTAAGAATAAAGCAACACAAAAGTTATCATGCTCCCTACACAATCCACTGATCAGATATATAATAGCTATGAAAGGAATTTTCCAAAATAAACATGCCTGACTTGAAAATAGAGAAAACTCCATGATATACCTCATGGTTTTCTCATGTATCATAAATAAAAAGTTTTAAGATACATTACATAAACCACTCACCTCGTCGATCGATAGCTAAAACCTTGACAAGCCAATGACACCTTAAACCTAAACTCTCATGCTTTCTTTTCTATACGTGACACGTTAAATGCATGCTTTGCATGGTGCCTTACTTTTTACTGTGGACAAACAATGGAGCAAAGCTCCCTATTTATAGCGATAGGAGGTCGCTGCAACCGTAGTGGCCAAGTTTACTTATAATCCTATAAATATGTGGGGACGTATAGGAAGCAAATATATTACAGAAGGGACAAAGATCCTCTTGGGATCTTCTTTGTGGGAATCCGAGAATCAATCAATCATATTCGTTAATCGTACATTATAAAATCAATTTTCGTTAAGTACTGTATATTTAATTTTAAATTTTAAATTTTAAAATCTTTAAACGATGTATAATAAACATATACGATTAATTGATCATCTAAATCTTTACAAAACAGATTTGAAGGGGTATCTTGTCGTTATATAAGGAACACAATAATAGCTCTTTCAAAATAATAATAATTAAACAAATATTTTCAAAAGGACAATACTTGGGTCCTCACCGGGGAGGACCCAATATACACTAACCCCCAATGAAAAAGTGACACTTGTCTTTTTCAGATATTTTTTATTCTATTTCAAATCTCGGTGGGTCCCTTTAATGACAAATGACTTGATTTGATTGGTTTAAAAGCAAAAATAAGTATTGTCCTTTTCAAAATACGAATTCTCACAACCCCTAAATTATTAGGAGGGCTCGGCATGTTCGATGTTTTCCTTTGTCTGTCTACTACTAATGTTATAACTGAATTAACTAATACAAGCTCAATTAGGGAACATACTTTATTCAATTTTTTTTGTTTATTAAAGTTCTTCAGCTGACTCAAAACCCATTTTATCAATAACCAACTGACTTGAACAAACCAAACACAATTCTTGGAATTTGCAAAATAAAAAAGTTCTTTTTGATAAAATAACATAGGGTTGTAGCCTTGTAGTTGTAGGACGTCCACCATTTTGGAACTGGATCATCTCCTGGACTCAGGATAAGGATCATTCTGAGCAGCTCATTTGAACCGTTCAAATTTAATCTAACGGTTTCAAATAAAGAATATTTCTAAATATTATAATAATTGCAGTCGTTGAATTAAATTTGAACGGTCTAAATGAACTACTCATGAGGATCCCCATCTTGAGCTCAGGAGAGGATCCTGTTCCCACCATTTATTTAAAATACACATGATGACAGAAATTAAAACAAAAGGTTTTTTGTTTTTTTAATGCCCTTTTTAATGTCGACTCTAATCATATTTTGCCCTTTTAAAATTTAAATATCGCCATATATGGCAATGATGAAAGAGGAAAGAGTACTTTTCAGATCATTTTTGTGAGGATCTCGAAATTTTTTTAATTGTGTTTGTTTATCGTATATTGTGCAGTCAATTTTTGTCAGATATTGTTTATATTCAATTTGAAATAAAAAAATTTACAATGATTTCTGACCGCACGATATACAATGAACATATATGATTGGAGCATTTATGAAATCCTTACAAAGAGGATCGGAGAGGATCCTCATTCATGAAAGAGGATGGGTTTCTTCGAGTTAGAAGATGAGGTGGCAACTGGGTAGCCATGTCACAAACATGCCATGTGGGATATTTAACAAATTTTACTGATGGAATTGACGAAATCTTGTAAAGTGAAATGAAAATTGAGTTTAGGAGGTTAAGTGATAATATTTAAATTTTAGAAAGCAAAATGAAATTAGTGTTGAGTTCTAAGGGGCAAACAGAAAATAAGCCTGAAAACAAATTTTCATTAAACATTTATGAAAAACAAACAAACCACGTGGTGTACTATTTTACGATTAAATAAGGGTGATGGACATAATTGATATACCATACTAATAAGACATATTAATTAAAAGTAAAACAAATTCAAGTGTTATAAATGAAGTTAAATGGTAATTATATGTGATCGTGTTCTGAACATGATGGAAATGTACTCCCAAATATGCCGTGGGACACACGTGTATCCAAATAAGCAACAATTGACCACTCCTAATTTTACTTCTTTGGTTCAACTGACATGGCCCTTTTAAGTTTCAGAAAATTACATATCAATTGTTTTTTTAAAAGAGGTTTTGAACCCTTGACTTTTCTCAACCTAAAGTTCAAATGTTGGAAATATGGGGAATGCCATGGATGCAAATATATATATAAGTAAATAGTTGAAAAACCCTAGTAAAGTCCAAAAGAACAACTTTAACGTGCCGACTGGAGAAGTGACGAATAGACAAGCTTTGTACGTTTTGGTTGTACACAGAGGCCACGTCTAAAACAAAGATTGGAGAAGAGAAAGTGGCAGCTGTAGAATTCAGAACCAGACATGGAATAGGACGAACTGTCCAAGTCACAAAGAAAGTACCAGGAAGCGAAATGAAATTGCTGTAATAATATTAGCAGCTAATTAGATATATAATTATCCTATTTCTGTATTTAAAAAGTGAAAAGCTGGTCAGTTCATTTGACTTTGTGCGCGACGCTTTTCGTGTAGGTCATCTGATGTGCGTTTCTTCGTTTTGTACTGAGGAATAGAAACCCAATAATGGGACTTGTATGGTTAAATATTCAAACGTTGAAACCAGAACATATGAGAACTTATAGGAAGCTTCACTAGTTCTAATTTAAGAGTTGAATTCTTTATACAATTAATTGACATTAAAAATAATAGTTTCAAGAAGCAAAACTTTATATGAAGCATCTGATAGGTACATGCAAAGTGTTAATTTTTCTACCTGGAATTCTCACTTTCAATAATTTACAGATTAAGTACCGACCAAACCTTATTTTGTTGTGAAATACTTAGACAAGACCTTTCAAAGTATGTTTGAAAGAATAAAGAGAGAGGACTTCAAAGAAAAATGAAAAAGCAAGCACTTAGGACCCCACATAAAAAAATCTTGACAAAGTGGAAAAACTAATCATGTTGTTAACTTAACATCAAATTTCCCACCTTTTTTTCTTACGAACATTATATTTAATAAATTAATGATCAAACTTAAATATGAATATATAAAAAAATTAAAAATGATGTGTGAAAATTCTTTTTCTTGTTAGTATACCTAAAAACTCATCACTGTCTTCTTAACATTTAGGAATATTGTCACTCGAGACGCCATTAACATTACTCAAACACTCTTTCACACCCGAATTCTCGAGACCCCATCAAATGAATAAGGTTCTAAAAATTCTAGAAAACTGAGCTAAAACTTTATCTTTTCCAGAATAATTTCCACAAAAACTCTTCCAAGCTAATTCATCTATGAAAGATGCAATAACTATAAAATAGAAAAAAAAGTAAAACAAATTATGCTTGTTCTAAATTTCCAACGGTTCTGGGTATACTAGCAAATCGAACAAGCTAGCTAACAAAGTCAAGATACAAATAATACAAGCAAGCATTTGTTTATGTAAACAAACAATAACACAAGCAATCAATTGTTTATGTAAATAATCTACTGATATACAAATATAGTTCAAAGACACATTTTGACACACGTCTGTCAATCTTTACTTCAAATTTCATCTCTGCCTCAAATATAATTCTGAGATACATTTGTTGGACATATTCGTAATGTATTTCAACGATTCAAACGTCTATCTTTTTTGTTTTACCTCAAATATTATATCTTCCAAAAATCACCCAATTCCTAAGTCATATATGAGTATTGAATTAAATATATATATATATATATATATATTTTTTTTTTTTTGTAGAACCCTATTCATCTATTTTATTTATTAAAAATGAATGCCATGGTTTTAGATTTGTCTAACTTTTTGCATTGATGATCTATGAATAATGTATTAAATTATAATCGGTTCACTGGAATACATAACAAAGTAGACCCTAAAAATAGATGTTAAAACATGAGTAAAAAACGTGTTGTCCCGGATCCTAATCTATATGTAAACGTATATAACACAAAAAATACTGATATTATATCATATTGAAACTTAAAATAAAAAGAAAATACCAGAAAGATGTTGTGGCCATATTGCCAGCAAATCTTTAATTTTGAGTCCTAGAAATCTTAAAAAAAAAAAAAGATAAAAACAAAATTTATGATCTATTTTAAAGTTGGAGGTCAAACGAATAATTGATTAGGACCGCAATACAATTAAATTGATGAGGAGGTGGAGGTCAGACGAAACTACCACCAACCGCTGAGTTTTCTATTAAAAAAGACCGTAAAAGCCGAAAACTTTTGACTTTTAAATAAATAATTGAGCAAAAAAGATAAATTCAAAGGCTTCTATACACAAAAGATTATTAAATCAACGAGTAAATTGTTCAAACACCAATTTGAATTACAACATTTTACAAGACCAAAACATACACGAAACAATATAAATAACGAATTTGATAACAAAGTTTTGTAAGTTTCATAGCTTAGTTAGTTAACGGTATTTAAATTTGCACTCAAGTCTTCGGTTTTTATTTTCTTTTCCTAATAAAAGGCGATAACATAATAATGAAATCAAAGTAAGGGAATGTAAGCAAAGAAAGACTCACCTAATGAAATCTTCGTTGCCTAGAGCTTGTAGTTTCCTAGCCTAGCGAGTAAGAAGCACGATGGAGGTGAAGAAATAAAAGGAGTTTTCAGAGAGAGAGAGAGAGAGAAAAAAAAGGGGGGGGGGGGGGGGGGTGGGGGTGGGAAAGAGAAAGAGGGAGGCTGATAGAGGTTCAATGTGAGAGAGGGGGAGGAGGGGGAGGATGAAAGGAGGGATGAGGAAAGGGGGGAGGGGGTTTTATTTATAGAGGGAGAGGAGGGGGCGGGGGAGGGGAAGGAGAAGGGAAGGTTTATTTGTAACGACAAAAGGAGACGTGGATGTTTGACACATGACATACGTACATGGGTTCAGTCTCGCATTGCATTACAACTTCCTCCAACAACAAAATTTACCCCAACCCCACTTTTTTATTTGAGGGAGTCTTATAATTTGTTGGACTTTAATCAATTAACTGCATACACCAAAGAGAAATGTTAAGGATACACTCTCAAAAGTGAGATTTTCTATGTTGCAAATTTTTTTGCAACAATATTTTATAATATTGGCATGATAATTGAAGCTAAACTGTGAAATGACAGAAAATCTATGAGGAGTCTCATTTTGAGAGAATCCCGTAGCATTTCTCTACACAAAAATAGACGCAAGTTATTTTTCATATTTCCTTAAATCATTTGAGATACATTAATTAAATTTATAATATGGGAATTAAGACTTGAATGAGAGTGCAGAGCACCGACTTCTCAATATTATAATAGAATAATATACCACGTGGCTAATGTTCTTGATCCTTACAAAAAAATTCGAGAGAAATAATGAGAGCTATTAACCTAGTCGCATGTACAGCTATATACATACACAACCAAAGTATAATACCGTAATCTTCTTTTTTGGTATGTAATTAAATCGTAATCTTCTCTTGTATGTGAGTATTCATTGTATTTAATTATATCATGTAATAATAAAGTCTCATTACTAATCATGATTTTCTAATCGAGAATTTTAAAGCCGTGATTGCCTGGATTGATTGGTGCATTAAGGAGTTGAATTCTCTCCCTCCAAGGAGAGATGAAAGAGTTTGGAAGGGAGACAATCCACTCCGTGCAGTTCATCAACGTGATTCTATGAATCCACTTTTTATTTATTTATTTATATTATACAAAATGATACGGTCTATTGTGAGGCTAAGTCCACCCCTTAGTATCGTTTGTTCAAACAAAACAAAAAACCTTCAGTCGTAGGAGTATTTAATGTTAATCGTTTGAGCTGCAAATTTCTTATGTTTTGAATGCCTATTTCGTCCGTGAATTTCAAATTAAGTTATTGAGAAACAAATTATGTACGACCATGACAAGGAGATAGAGATGGCAATATACAAGATCAAGTTTGGCATTCGCCGTGGGGGCTTATTCTACGTCGACAAAAAAAATTAAACAGAAAATTACAATAAAATTAGTAGTATCCAGTTCAATATACATGATAAAGTTACACAAACAGTCCTATATGGCCACCCTCATGTGATTCATTAGCATCATGAATCGAACTCAGGACATGCCATGTGGAATACGGACTTAGAATTCGTTCCCAACCACTGAACCACCCTATGGTGGTTGCCCATGGGGTACTAGACCTAGCGTATGTCTCCTAGAATGACCTAATATATTAATGCAAAAAAAATAAATTGGTATCGAACTCATCATTTACAATTTATAGACTTTCACTTATAAGTAAACATGAATACCATTAGATCGTATTACTAAATGACATATTGATGTACAATTTAATTTTTGTTTCTGACAAAAAAGGTAGAATTTTATACTAAACTACAGGAGTCCACGTATGAATGTGCTCAATTCCTCTAGTTTTTATTCGTTCAATTGTTTTTGAAAAAAGAATAAGCTAGCAAGTCCCTTGTATGTGGACCATACAAATTATAAATTGTATATGATGATTCCGGTTCGACATGCATGGTGGAGTTTTCGTGTGAACCATCCTTGGACTTTAATATTTTCAGGAGATGCCGACATTTGCATGGCCTTCGACCGACATGACTTGACGATGAAAATCAACCCAGATGTTCTTAAATTATTCATATATTGGTCGACCTCCTTGTATGTAAAAATACACACACACACACGTATAAGATTCTCCGTCTCATGCAAGGCAATGCAAAGCTTATTTGCGTCGTTGCATGGATGACTGTATGTAATGCAACTCTGCAAATACACGCAGTATTGAGAGTCAAAGTCTCCTTCTGAATCCTTACACACAAAGACAAAGACAAAATCACTAATTAACTATTTTCTAAATGACCAACTAATTAGCCCTTAGTTTAGTGGTATTTGTCTTTTTTTAGTTGGAGCTTGGATATGTGGGTGCACCAAAAAAGATATGATATTAATAAGGATGATATCCGAGGTAAAATAGAAGTGACCGCGATTGAAGATAAAATAAGAGAAAATTGGTTAAGGTGGTTTGAACATTGACTAAAGACCTATAGATACTAGCGTTAGAAGATGCAATTATGAGATTGAGGCTCATGATAAAAAGGGTAGAGGAACTTAGGAAGACTTGGAAAGAGACTATAAGAAAAAACATGGAATACTAAGAGCTAACGAAAAACTTGGTGCAAAACCGAGCACAGTGTCATTTTAGATTAATTCATCAAGTTGACCCCACTTAGTGAGATAAGGTTTTGTTGTTGTTGTTTGAAGTCTCGAAATCGACTGACATGAATGACGAGAATGATACAAGAGATGAGTTCTATACCTAATTGTGATTAACGCCTTACGTGGATATAATTTCTAACGTTGTCGTGTCATAATACATTGTGAAATCTTTACAAATTATGTAATTGTGGGTGAAAATATTGATAATTTCCGATGAATCCAATAATATTTTAGACCATGTGCGTAGACACACAGTCACACACATTCGATAGCAGATGCAGATGTTTGTGTTCAATCAAAATGTACATGGTGTCAAAATATATGTGATGATTATTTTTTTCCTTTCTTGTTCCTTTGCTGCTTAGCACTTTACTTGATGACTCCTGAATCCTGATACCACAACAAATATATCCCACTTTGTCAGGATTCAGGAAGATGATTTCCGCAATCTTTTTGCTTCTACACGCCTTTATTTATCTTTGTCAACTGATTTTGATTTTGATTTATTTGATCCAAGGACGAAAAATATGCATAAATGTGCAATGAGATAAGCGCATTGGGGTTTTAACAGAAAAAAAATGTGCAGTGTGCGCGTGGGCTTGCATTGAGTCAAAGATTTCCGGGACGCACATTCCAAACCTGCCAAGTCACAACAGATAAGGGATGGGCACGATTCGATAACCCAACCGTGTGAGAAGAACTGGTCGCCAAACGAACAAAACCGGCAGAGGCAACCGGAAAGCTATGTCGGTTCAGCCGATTTCGTGGCTTTTGGGTAAGAATGCCCGGCGCTGCAGAGAACAGACCGTAGTTCACGGATGAAAAGGCAAATATTACTGCAGTAACTAGTCAACTGAAAGATGTAAATAAAAGTTAAAACCCATGATGCCAAAGAACATTACGGTTAAAAAAACTGGTCGTCAGAGAGAACAGGCATGAGTGATTTGCTCAATGCTGCTAGCTTTTAGTTGTTCAATTGTTTCTTGACAAGAATAAGCAAGTTCCTTGAATGCAAACCACATAAATTTAAATTGTATATGATTACTGTTCGACATGCATGGTGGATTTTTCGTGTGAACCAACCTTAGAATTTGGAATTTTCTGGAGCTGCGAGCATTTGCATGGTCTTAGACCCACAACACTTGACGATGAAAATTGAAACATATGTTCATATATTATTCATATATTGGTCGTCCTCCTTATTTATATAATATATATATATATATGTATATCAATTATATAAATAGAAGATTCACCGTCTCATTCAAGGCAATGTAAAACTTCTTTGCATTGTTGCATGGATGACAGTATGTAATGTAACTCTTACACGAAGACACGCCAGTATTCAAAGTCTCCTTCCCGAATTCTTACACACAGACAAAATCATTAATTATACTCTTTTTTAAATCCGACTAACCAGCATTTGATTTAGTGGTATTTGTCTCCTTTAATTGAATGAAGTCTTGGATTTGTTTGATTTAGTGGTATTTGTCTCCTTTAATTGAATAAAGTCTTAGATTCGATTGACACAGATGACGAGAATGATGATATGGATAATGAGAATACACGTAATTGTGATTAACTCCTTATGCTGATATAAGTTGTAACTTTGTCGTGACAGTAAGGATACATTGTTGAATCTTTACAAATACGTAATCGTTGGTGAAAAATATTGATAATTCCGATGAATCCAATAATTTTAGACCATGTGTGTAGACATACAGTCACACACATTCGGTAGCAGATGCAGATGTTTGCGTTCAGTCAAAACGTACAGTGTCAAAATATATGTGATGATTACTTTTTCCTTTCTTTTTCTTTGACAAATAGAGCATTGAACTTCTATTATTGTACTTGTCCTTTGCTCCTTAGCAGTTTACTTGATCTCCTGATACCAAAGCAAGTATATCCCACTTTATCAGGATTCAGGAAGGAATATGATTTCCGCAATCTCTTTCTGCTTCTACACGCCTTTGTTTACCGTTATCAATTGATTTTTCTTTTGGTTTATTTAATCTAAAGCTGAAAAGTACGCATCAACGTGCAATGAGATGAAAGCATTGGGCTTTTAACGCGTGGGCACACAGATAAGGGATGGGCACGGTTCGATAACCCAACAGTGTGAGAGGAACCGATCGCCAAACCAACAAAACCGGCAGAGGCAACCGGAAAGCCATGTCGGTCCAGCCGATTTCTCGGTTTTTGGGTAAGAATGCCCAGCGCTACAGAGAAGATGTATCTGTGTGCCAAATCATGGTTCGCAGATATTAATGCAGTAACTAGTCCACTGAAAGATGCAAAATAACCTTCATTTTCCAAACTACAATTATAAAACTGATCTTCAGAGAGATCAGGCAAGAGTATACAAAAGTTTTCAACTTTCGTAAAATCCAATGACCATCTGACCTTTCATTTTCCACAAAAAATGCAAAAAAAAGTTGGTATCACCACCACCTGCTAACCAATTGCTGCTAATAATGCAGCAGCATGTATATTTGCAACGGGTCTTAGCAAAAACAAAAAGGTTTAGCATAAACAAAAATGGCCAAACCTATCCAGACGACCGGTATTATCTTCTAGCAATGTCCATAATCTACGGGTGCTGCGCTTACAGCTTCAGTTTCCTTGGCCAACTTGGCATGTACCACTGTCGTCGATCATCATTGGTTGAGGTTTTGCAATTTCTTCATCTGTTTTAACATCATTCTGTTTCATTGGTGCATCATGAGCTTCTGTTATAACTTGATAAAGTTCCGAAGGGAGAGCTGCTGGATCCAATTCCCAACAACCCATTGGGGCATTATGAGCTTCTTCGCCAGTAAGCAAGTGACTAGGGACCTGATGCGAGAAACGGAACATCTCCTCTTTAGGGATCCTCTTCACTTCCTTGGGGTCTGTGTGCTTACGGAACACTGTTTTAAAACCAGCAACCTTAGATAGAGGAGCGACAGACACACCGTGTTCCTCAGTAAAGTCATGGAGCAGTTCCACCATGTCATATTTGTTGATTACTGCATCTGGGGTATGCTGATTCCAATCAGGGGACCAGTTCCTATATAGAGCCCAGATTTCACCCTTTGTAGGAAATACACGAATCACCCCTCGCGTGCCTTTTGTCCAATTAACCTTGCTTGAGAAAGAATTTAAAGTACCAGAAATTTCATATTTGCCAGGCCGGAAATCCCCACAGGTTTTAGCAAAACCAGAACCTACCCAGTTCAGCGGACCCAATTCATTGTTGCTTCTCGAGTTAAGCCAACTGATCCGCATCTTAAACGGCCTCAAGGAGATCACCTTCTGAATTCGAGCATAATAACGAGGCATACCATCATCATCATATGCAGCCCAAACTTGGTCCTCTCTAAAGGATCTTTCAGTTCGATCCATGTCAAAATTATGAAAATCGGGATCTGGAACATTGATCGGCATTGGTGACTTACCCTCTACATTTGGACCACTGTTTGTACTTGTGTCAACATTTCCCACGCTCTTCTGTTTCTTATTTACTTTCACAGTTTCTTGCTCTTTGTTTGCCTGCTTTGCTTCAGTTGCTGAGCTCCGCTCAAGAAAATTGCGAATTGAAGTTAATGCCATCTCAACCAGAGCTTTTTTTATTACCGGATATGGAACCTCTCTGAGGACCTTAGGCCTATCGCATGTACTAGAGAAACCATAAATTCTTTTTGTTCCAGTATTACCTTTACTCAACTCAGATATAGCTCCCAAGTCGGCTCCACCATTTCCCATGGACATTTGATTCGCCTTGTTTTTATCATAGCCGTTCAAATGAGGATCATCCATTCTTCTCTTTTTCAATGAAGGATTTCCGTTCAAATTTTGACTCCTTTCCCATTCAGCAATTGACTGTCTCTGCTCTGCGTCTTTCTTTACATTCCCACTTGTCTGCTGACCCCCGTCCACAGCAACATGACCCGAAGCAACTGTGCTACTGATACTAGTCATTTTGGAGATAGAGCCCTGGTTTAAGTTTTTGTTGTTTGAATTAGGACCCAAAGACCCCCCAGCTCCCACATTTTGAGTTGCAGCAGAGTGTCTTCCAGAACTATTTGAGTTACCACCAGCAGCATGTTGTCTTGAACTCTGATGCTGCTGGGAAGAAGAGCTCTTGGACGCCTTGAAAAGCTCCACAGGTGGAGCCCGTTCTACAGCCAAGAAAGTATTCCTACAATTAGGGCAGACAAGAAGATGACGAAGATACATCCTGACATACTGATAATGAGTTTTGCAATGGTTGCAAACAGTCCAAAAAGTAGCAGCTTTTGCACACGAAGGTATCAGGGTGGGACCATGCTGGGTCCTTGCATTCATAACATTCTGAAAGGTAGTTGCACTAGGTTGCTTAGTCCTCACATTCGTAACATTCTGAAAGGTAGTTGCACTAGGTTGCTGGGTCTTCGCATTCATAACATTCTGAAAAGTACTTGCACTAGGTTGCGTTGACGGACCTCCACTACAGTGTGCAGATTCGTGTTGATACGTTTTTACAGTCTTCATGACACTATTCATAGAATTTTGAAAGGTGCTTGCACTAGATTGCACTGACAGACCCCCAGTACGGGATGCTGCTTCCTGTTGAAACCCTTGTACATTCCTCTTGTGGTTATATGCTACCCTCTTGGCCTTGTCTGATAACAAACTCCAGGCCTCTGAAACCAACTTAAATGCGCCTTCTGCACCAAAAGACTTGTTTTTATCAGGATGAAGCATGAAAGCCAACTTTCTATACTGTTTCTTAATACTCTCATCATCAGTATATGGAGTAACACCAAGTACTCCATACCAATCCGCTTCCCCATTAATTTTATTCTCCGAAGAGATGTAAACATCAAGTATAGTCAACATTTGGGAGAGACCCTCAACCTCGGGATACAAATTTAGAGCCTTCAAAACAAACTTCTTAGCACTAGCATAATTTTTTTCTGCAAACTTCTTCTCAGCAAGTTCCTTAGCCTTGACCGCATCATCTTTATTGCACTCCATAGCTTCCTTGAGAGTCTCAGTACACTTCCTCTTTACTTAACTAGAGCAGTAAGCATAATATGAGAAAAAGTATTAGATACAACCCTTGGCCATTTTTCTTTCCAGGAAGATGGTCATGACTACAGATGTTTAATACCTGATCCAATGAGATATTAAACAAATCGCATCAGATTGTGTAACTTGTTAAATAGAAAAATAATACCCAATACAATTATGCTAAAAACTTAACGTCGGTTGCATAAACAAAATATTCATATCGAAACAAACATTGTTTGAATACTGAGTTTAAAACCCTCCCCCACCGACACCGAGCAAAACCAAGTCTTTGCTATAAATCTAGAAAATAAGAAATCCCATCACATTGAATAGAAACAAGTATCACTTTTATTGACTGAAACAGATAATGTACTAAATTAACTCCAAATCTCATAGATGCTGTAGCAAATTAGCAATGCATTCTTAATCTCTCCCTTTCAACTTGAACCAGAGACATCCCCGTTCAAGGACGAAAGGATTCCGCTTCATTACAAAGGCTAGGCATGCGTTTTCATCAAACACTTGGAACTACACCAACAGGACTCCCCAACACAACAATTCCACTACAATTTCCAACAGATCTAACCAATTGATGAAGCCATATATGGCACGCCATTGCACATTATTACAAGAAATTCAACAAGAAATTACCTTAATGAAGCTTCACTAAATGCATACAACATGTCAAATTATCAACAAAATGCAACAAATCAAAAAGCCAACTTTTCGAGAAAAAAAAAAAAAAAAACCCTTAAAAAAATCCCCAAAACCCACTTGGAGGAAAAAGTCCCCAACAAAATAATGATCAGAATTTACCACTCAGAACACTCAAAGCTTTTTACCGAAGAACTACAAGATTTCTGTGTGGGTTCACAGAAACAGAGCTTTTAGGGTTTCAGTAACACCTCCCGAACTTCTGATATAAACCTTCAATATTTTGGGTGGGAAAGGTCTGAAATTTAGCACTTTCAAAATTTCAGAAAGTCTTACAAACCCTAGCTCTGTGCCAATTCCCAAAATTGAACAAAACCAGAAAAGCACTTAAGCAATCGCGAAAATTGACGAGAAAAAGTGATTACCCACAAAGAAGGAAGAGGACGAGTGACTTGAAGGAGTTTGAATCTGAGACGACCATCAACGCCAGGTACACTGACCCATTAGCCCCTAGAGAAATTTCTTAATTGCAGATTTAAAAATTGAAATTTTTTTAGGGAAAAAGTAGGAATGGGTTTTGGTGCCTCTAGGCTCTAGTATTGTTTAGATTATATAGTGGTTTGATTTAACCCAAGAAGATTAACTAAGGTTAAGTTTTAACCTCGGCGTAAGATTTAAGCTAGATAGATGCCGCACATTCTAGATGTAAAAGAATCGTTACACCAGATGGAAGACGGAAGACTAACTAGGGTTAAGTCGGTGTAAGGTTTAGGCTAGGTGGACACCGTACATTCTAGATGTAAGATAACTGTTACGCCAAATGGAAGACTAACTAGGGTTAAGTTTTAACCTCGGCGTAAGATTTACGCTAGATGAATGACGCACATTCTAGACGTAAGAGAATCGTCACTCCAGATGGATGCCAGACATTCTAGATGTGAGAGAACTAAAATTATAATCGAAACAGGTCTTGAGTTCGATTCTCAACGCACATATTAACTTTTAAGAAACGTACTGCGACTGTGTTCCGTTTTTAGTGGGTGGAAATTTAGTTTAATTAAGAAAATATGCAACTACCATATTTCTTTAGTTCTTTAATTTGTTTTTTAACATATGGTACACACAAATTATATATGCAATTGGGTTGGCGAGAAAAAGACTAACTCTTGCCAATAATGTGGGTATGTGTTACATTCCAAACATTCCCAAATTTTAAATGATTAAATTACATTTTATAAATAAAAAAATAAATTACATTTTTAAAGAAATAAGATAATTAAATATCAATAAAACATTAACATTTTAGTCGTATTATAATTTTCAGGCACATGTTAGTATGCACTCTTCCAACTGTAAACCAAATTTTATTTCGTAAATAGTCTATAATTCGATTAGTTAAGAGTATTCATTTTTGCATGTAAAGTTCTACGGTCATATCTCTCTTCCGTAAATTAAATAAATTTAATGTAGAATATTATTATTGTTTGTCAAAATAATTGTAACTAGAAAATGAAGGTGAAAGGCACAACTAAGTCAAATGAAACACCAAATATTGTGCCCAAAAAACAAAATGAAAACAAAATGGTCCAAGCCACGTACAACATCAACAGCACAGGGTACAAGCAGCTTCACTCAAAATTTCACCCCCATAAAAACACAAAAACTGCAAAACACCGCATGTCTTTTTGCGATTCCGTATTACGGTCTAATCCTCTTCACTTGGAAGTAAGAATTCCTACGTTCGAATTTCGTATATAACGAATTCGATACCAAATTAGATTGTCCATTGTATGGTTTAGCCAAACTTCCCGCTCCTAATATAAAAATAGCGAAGTACTCACCAAAAAAAAAAAAAACACCTGCCTGCGACCGACGTTTTCACTCTGTTTCCCTTCCCACTTGGTTTTAAATTTCTACTGCTTAAGCTCTATTAACACCAACTTTCAGTAAACCCTGCAGCCTACTCGCCTGCCTCTGGAAACCCTAGCAGTAGCAGTCCTCCTTCTCCAAAGCCTTCCATTTTATGGTAACTCCAAACCTTTTTGTTTTTTCCTCCCCCCACACGATTTTTGTTTTTTGTTTTTTTTTTTCTGGGTTATTTTTCTGCTTGTTTTTGCTTCAAGATGTTTCCTTTCAGCTTTCTTTTCATAAAGTTTGATGCTTGTTTGGTTGCTGAGAATTGAGTTGGAGATTTGGGTTTGGGGGTGAGGTGTTGTTTTCTTTTTTTTCTTTCTTGGATTCTCTTGGCAACCAAACAAGGGTTCAGGGGGAAGTGATCAGTGGTTGTTGGTTTCTGAGATTTGTGCTCTGTTTAGATGCCGAGAGTTGATGGGAAAATGAGAAGGAATTGTACTTTATCAATTAATTGCAGAAACAGAAAAACAAAGTTGTTCGTTTCACATAAATGGATGATTGGAAGTGGCTAAATCAATCCATTTCGTTAGTTTGGCATGTTATACTAATCTTATTAGATGAAAATTTGCCCGTCTTGCATATTCGACATTCCAATTGTTCATCCTTTTTCACACAATTTTTATGATAATTCAGGTCATAATTGGATTTATTGGTCTCTCTGATCTAGCCATCATATAAAGTTGAACCCAAGATCTCGAGCCAAACAAAAGCTCGGAGTTTAGGTGCATTGAAGTGAAATGAAGATATTGCAGGTTTTAGCATCATTTATATGTATTCTCAATCTGCGAATCATCGTTGATTTTATTAATCTGACAGACAATGATAGCACCAGTGTTGTTGTATGAAAAGCACTTAGCTGTTTGTTGCCATAAACCATACAACTGAATTGTTTCCCCCTCCTAGATAGCCTCACATTTCGATGAGTTCAAAACAATACATTCATTTCGCGAGTCTTGTTTACTTCTTTGAGCTTCGTATCCCTAAGCAAGGGAACTTTCACAGGATAAACAGAAATCAACGGAGAAGCAATTTCCCCGTAATGACAAACAAAATGGAGTCAGTGAGGTTCCTACGGTGGACGCTGGTTCAGTATCTATTTCCAGCAACAAGAGTACAAAAGTCACGCGTGAAGATATTGAAGTTGTAAGACATTTTTTTACTTTACTTGTTTGAGCTTGAGTTTGATTTTGTTCCAAGGACGAAACTTAATTACATTGTTTTGCTGGGGTAATACAATGAACGTTGTAGGTCCAGAATTTGGTTGAAAGATGTCTGCGGTTGTATATGAACAAAAATGAAGTCGTCAATACCCTGTTAGATCGTGCTAGGATTGAGCCGGGCTTTACAAGCTTGGGTATGCCGCTACATACATAATTTCCTTTGTTTTTTCTTCCTCCAGACACATGGAAATAAAGCTTTCCATTCCCTTTTATACGACGTCTTCACTTTTCTTCATTGTTTGCAATGCACAAGTATTACTAGTTGATGGCACAAAAGAAGATTTTGACTTTGTCGTTGTATTGCTGCTATATGTTTCGAATTGCTCTAATCGTCATTTTTTTGTTTGTTTGTTTATTTAGTACTTGAGAAATTGGAAGTAGAAAATGCGGAATTTTTCAAGGCTTACTACATGAGGCTAAAGCTGAAAAATCAAATTGTTATGTACAACCGTTTGCTTGAGCAACAATACCATCTGATGAAACAGCAAGAGCCTCCAGAAGTTCCATTGCCTCCCTTGCGTAGTGGGATGCATTACATGCCTGGTATTTTCTTCTCAGAGAACTTGAATGTCTAGGCACACGTCAGCGTCTTAAATTTTTGTAGAAGAAAGGAGTAGGAGCTGCGTTGCGTTTTCTCTTCTTTCAGTACCAATGATCAGTTCGGTATACCTTGTTTGGTTGATTTGTTGAGGCATTTCTTTCTTAAGCTTGGTCATGTAAACTAGACTGGACGCAATTGGCTACAATGCATGTCTTCTCGTATTCAAATTCCTTCTCACTTTTGGTGTTGGTTTATTGGAACGTTGTCGGCTACTTCTAACTGAATTCTATGCCATAGATCTAACTGTAATGTGATCCCTTATTCCTCGTTTGTTTATATTTAGTGCAGTTAACAATTTACCTTTGGGATACCCCGTCATGCAGCGGCCTCCATTTCCGTCTAAGGGTCATCACCAAATCAATTCCATGGGCACTATATCGAGTTGTCATTTGGTCAATGGAATCCCTGCTCACGGAAATTTCCACCATATGCCCCTAAACTTATGTCAAGAGTGAGGACTCTATCTCACATCCACTTTTTCCTTAGTTGTTCTAAGCATTCAGTAAAGTTTCTGTCACGCACACACACAGTGACCGTCGTTTGTGAGGTGTTCTTGATCATCCTTGACAGGGGTATCAAGACAGAGATGGTTTCGAGTCCTGTATCAGCGTCCAATGGCCAGTTTCCTTACGCTCCATCAGAAATATCAGGGCTAGGTGCAGACACATCGATGCTTGATCCTGCATTTACTCACTTTGCAAATTTGGAGAGGTTCGGTAATGGAACAGATGGTGGAAAGTTATCTGGGCAGGCTCCTTGGAATTTCGGCCTCGTTGATACTGCTGGATGGCCAAACTTACCAGGTAAGAACAGACATGGACACGGGAAAACAGTGCAGTATACCGAACTAGAGTTTTTAATAAGTTTCGGGTGTGAAGCCATCGCGTGCTTGTTAACCGTTTCCTCTTTTATTGATGGATTCTTCTTTCACTTACTTCATGAACAGATCTCGGATCACTTGGAAACTATTCGGGTTCGCCCTTTCTGCCTTCCGACTCGGACATAATGCTTGATTCTCCAGAGCAAAATGACATGGGTACTAAAACCACATTACTCAAATGCTTCGTCACTCGACGTTTCCATTTGAACATTCTTTTCGTTTCTTACTAGTTTGATTGCATCGATGATTCTTTGATACGGAGAAGAAAACTAAGTATTACCTTACGCGTTATTTTTCGCAGTGGAAGAGTTCTTTGTCGACCCTGGTCAAGGCTCTCAATCGGAGTAACCTTTCTTATGCGCCAAGGCATCGCGGTCTCATGTATTTTGGAGCTCTCTTTTGTTTAGGATGAGATAGATGCTATTTTTGAGCAATATTATGTAACTGATTGATGAGTACATGTAAATTTTGAATCTCGATTCTCTTCGTTTTCGTGCGTATTTTTTCGGGTTCGACTTTTACGGGTCCGACTTCGGACTCTACATGTTTAGTAATTTAGGGAATGTGCCCTAAAACATGAGGTGCGCCACTCAAAACACCCGATCCGACATTTTACAGCTATGCGGAAGAGGTATACAATACAAACATAGACAAATACGGCGACCAAACGGGTCGAAAACCCCGTCTTCTACGTACAAGAAATCGAAAAATTAGATACAAAACCAATGAATAAACAAAATTGCTTTAATTTCTATAAGCACATTCATCCATTTGCATGCGCATATTTAATATTCAGTTTTCTTAAAAATGTTGACAAAACCACACCTGCAATATGTAAAATTTCTAATCTTGGTGAGCGCTGGCTGGCTCTGCTTTGTCATGCTGGAACTTCACCACAATGCACGTTATGTTGTCGGCACTGCCACGGCAAAAGGCGACCGCCGTTAACTTTCGAGCTGCTGCCTCGGGTTCTTCTTCCGTTTTGGTAACTTCAACAGCAACCTGACATATGATGCAGAAATAGATAAGCAGGGAGCCAGGGTTCTTATCATTGTAATAATATTGCAAAACAACCGTTCGCCTGCACAAAAGAACTCGCCCATCCCATGTCCGATCGTGAAAGGACCGGTGAATGGCCTTGTGTCTGCGTATGTGTCAAAATCGAAGGTTCCAGCCAGGATAGGATTTACCTCATTCGTTAGCACATCCCATACCCCATCACTAGCAATCACTAGAAGCTCAAAATCTTCATCCACCACTTGGTCCTGAAATAGAAGGAAAAAAACTGATGAAGATTTTGCTTTAACTTCCAATCTGTGTTAGTTTTCGACATCGGGAATGAAAAATCTTCCAATCTAGGGGATACAAATTTATGTAACATCCATGAGTAAACAAGTATTTTGTGATTTATGCTACCAAATTAAGACTCCTCGGATACAACAATTACTAGGAAATTACTATTTACTATTCACAACTAGGCTCCTACACGAGATTGTAGAAAGAGTTAAGACGGGTTCACCACATGAAGAGATTAAATCCTCAGAAAACAAATAAAGAAATAAGTTAATTCAGAATCAAACAGCGAGAAGTTCAATGATCACCTGGATCTCAGGTTCTGCAACAACATATTGCTTCAACATGCGGTTCCCAAAAGCCCGAGACATAGCCAGCACACCTCCTACCCTCCAAGTGCCTGAGAACATAGCAGAAAGAAGTAGGACACTTGCTGATTTATCATAATGTTGTAAACAGTGAAACCGTATAGAAATTTTCAAGCGCATGAATAAAATCAACACCTGATGCTTGAATAGCACATTACCTGCCCATATTACAACACCCCCAGCACTTTCAATTCTCTCCCTCTCATCACTTCGATTTGGTTTATGATCCTCGGATAAAGCAATAGCTGTCCAAAATGGGAAAAACGAAAGTTAATTTTAGATATCCAGCACATCAAAATATTAAACTCTTACATTCTATATGATTACATTCAACACTTTCAGTATGGAAAGGCGTCCGATATACTTCATGATGAATTCTGTTACGTATCATAATATTTTTAACCACTTTTCAATGACTAATGATTCAATTTATACCTTTTCCTGCCTTTGATATTACTGTACGTGAATCTCCAACATTGGCAACATACAGATGGTTACCAACCAAGACTGCTGTTGAAGCAGTAGAACCATCATCCCGGTATGTATCTCTTTCAGAATCCAAAAAATCTGCATCGGTCTGTTGATACGATTCACCTGCAAGGTCACCCAAGTTACCCAGAAGAACCAAACAGATCTATGTCACAGGGTAGAATAGTGTTCAGTGCAGGACCCCACATCTTGATGAAATGACATGCGTAAAAAAATTTCATCTCTTTCCATCTGAACTAAGAGGACTCAAAACTAAATAATTCCACTCGCATGGGATCCTGTGTCAGAATAATGGACATGCTACAACCATATCACCCTAACACTTTATTGTATGTGCTGCACAAATTTAGGTATAAAGGAACGCACTAATAGCTAACTTTGTGTCTGTCATGAATTGTGGATGCTTCATGAGATTGTCAAATAGATGTTCCTTCAAATATTGAGCAGCACGAGAACCGCCGTGACCTGTAAAGACAGATAAAAAAAGAATTAGAAAACCTTGCATCATACATAGGACAAGTACTTTCTACTTCAGCCAATAGGCAAAATGCTCATATTTGACTGAAATCTCAGGACAATTACATCTTAGGAATAAGGTCAAAGTTGTGTAGCAGAACCCTCAGATATATGCGAGTAATATCAACCGACTCCTGTAACTAAAATGATAAAGGCTTTGATTTTTTCCTTTACGTGGAAAGTTACCAAACGTAGCATCTAAAGCAGCAAAAGTTATCAGTTTCACCCAACCGTTTGCCACTGCAGTTTCCTAAGGATTCAGCCACTAAATGGCCCCAAATATGTTCGAAAAACCTAAATATACTCCACGTGTCGAAACACTCTGGATTCTTATGTAGACAGCATTGCATAAACATTGTAACGAATGATTTTTAGCCCTACATTTTAGACTTTTAGTAATCAGAACATATTCCGTTATCTAAAACAAAAGAAGAATATAACGAGAATCTAACCATCGAAAATTCCAAACAGGCAGACCGGTTGCCCATCAATTTTGGACATTTTAACATCATAAAAATCCTCCATAGTTGCTCTTTTTCCCCTGAAACTTGAATAACCGCAACTCAGTTTTCCACCTTCGCTGTCAACGAGACAAAAAAAATAAGAACATGAAGGTAAGTCCAAAAAGCACCAGTTAGATCATTCAATATCAGAACGGGTCAACTTATAGCTGAATAAGGATATCACTTTTGCCTATGAATTTTACCCAAAAAAATAAAGACGAATAAGGAGAATCGATGTAAACCTTTTACACCCTCCACTGGTATATTCACCATCCTCATCTTTGTCAGGCAGCACATCAAAAACGGATCCCTGGTTATCCGTCGCGCCTGTATCAACCATCATCCTTAAACTCTCCCTAAATGCTCCGTACCGCGAATTGGCAAGCATGCAAAATCTATCAGTATTGTTGAAATGCACCCTTGCTAAACTCGCCCTAAATGCTCGGTTCCACGAATTGGCAAGCATGCAAAATCTATCAGTATTGTTGAAATGCACCCTTGCCTTCGTAGACGTTACGAGATACCCAGCTTGAACAATCACACTCCTTATGTAACTTTTGCATATCATCTAAACACAAACCGGTCTACCAGCGGAAACCAGATCTTCTGCAAATGCACAGCAGAAATCGAAAATCACCAAAAGATGCCAATGTAACTAACAAAATTTCGAGTTAATCGATTAATCGAGCCTACTCCGATTGAGCTAAAGCTAATTTCATAAACAAGCAACAAGAAGATGCAAAATGAAAACAACATTTTCTAGTTTCTATCACTTTCCTCCTCAGCTTTCTCGGCAACCAAACAGGAAGTTAATTGACAAGTTCACAAACAGAAAACACATACGCACGTCCACAGGCAACCAAAAGCAGATCAAGAGCTAAATTCGATCGAATTTCGCGATGAAATTAAGGAGAAAAAGTTGAATTGATTACAGAATTGTGGATGGAAATCTTCGAGTTCGAGCACCGAGTCGGATCGGATCGGATTGAATAAACCGGGCGCAGACGGCGAGGATCCGAATCTAAAAGTGTGATCCAATCAGCTCCATGCGTGCACGGGTATGTTTAAAGTACAATTTTCTCGCTCTAAAAACCTGATAGAATATGGAACCCTAGAGAGAGAGAAAGTAAGAGAGAGACTGACTGAGTGAGATTCGGGAGCTGGATAGAGAGAGGAGAGAGAGAGAGAGAGTAAACGAAGTGAGAAAGAGAGATGCATTTTGTAGCTTGTCAGAATGTCAGTGAATAGAGGTGGCCACGTAGCGGCTATCATGCATCCACTTTAGGAGTCATATGGTGCAGCCGCATCCACGAGGGGTTTTGATACTCGTAATAGTAGTATGCCACGTGTTTTTCTACTTTGCTCCCCGCCCTTAAAGTGATCAGCGTCTAGTAAATTCGGAGAGATCCGTATGCCGAAACATGGGTACATACATAATATATCAGTATACAAGCGGAAAGAAATAAATACAACATCGATTATTTAATATCCGATAAATTAATACCGGTTAAATCTTAGTTGACAAATATATAGAATTGTTACTTTGTAAAGCAAAAAATTAATAAAAAATACAATATTTAAGAAAATAAGAAATACCTTGATCAATTCAATATTTGCTAGATTAATAGATTTTCCATGATTCCAAGGGTATTAATTTATAAAGGTTTAATTGTAGGCGGTATTTTTAAGAATACATATATATTGAGTGTGACGTGAATGCACATAACTCATTACGCTCAATATGTCGATAATGATACCATATTAGAATATGCATGATTATCTCTGGCACATTTGTTTCATGAAATAACGACTGAGATTTAACTGATTTTATTAAGATTTAGTTAAATCTTAACCGTTTCTTTTTGTTGATGTTTATGAGAGCAAAGCTCATTAAAATACATATGTGCATCCGTCCTAAAATCAATTAGTGGTACGAGGCACATTAAAAACAACATTTTGGATAACTTTATTGCCCAATTTCTATCGGCCGCTCATCATCCTCTGGCTCTGGCGTTTATGAAGTACCTCAAGAACGTCTCCATTCGAAAGACCATAGAGAATTTGCGCCCATCGAAGTTTAGAAGTAAGAAGTATAACTTGAGGTACTTCAATAACGTCTACTTGTTACAAAGTAGCAGCACAATGGAGAGCTTCTCAATAACGTCTCCTTCGCACAGTCGAGGTTTCCTTTTTATGGCAACGCCAAGCTGCTTGCAAAGCATAAGCTGCCCTTGGTTTCCACTGCTCCACGCTAAAGCTAGTATTAAGGCTCGAGTGGCGGCGTAGCTCTTTGGTGAAAAGCCACCAGAATTTGGAGACTACCGCCTTCAACTGCTGCGCCCTTGACAGTTTCAGTTGACAGGGGGAAGTTAGATAAGCTGGCACAGTTGATCAGCACCCAATTGAAAAGCTCGTCTCCGTAGAAGTCACCTTTGCCAAGAAATCTTACCCTAGCAGTAGCAGAGGCGGTGTAAGTCAATAGCTTACCGCGTGTGACGAAGAGCATCTCAGCAAGTGGCTCTCCCTCATGAAAAATGATGCTGTTTTTCGCGTACAACACCGGCGTGAGATGTTTGCAGATGGCGAACAACAGTTGCTCGTCCATGGTTTGAAGTATTGGCACTTCTCTGAGTGGACCTGAGCAGAGATGCCATTTTATATCCTTACAAAGTTCCACGGGAAGAAGGTGAAGAAAATTCTCCACGTCAATGCGTATGTTTTCTTTCAGTTTGTGTTTCATGGATTGCCAAATCCGCGCCTTAAGACTCCGAGGAAGTGAATGGAAATACATCCACAATTCTATTTCTTGTTCCTTCAATCTCATTTCCTCCGATCTCGCAACTTTTGACAGCAAATATTTCTGTTTGACAAGTTGACAACAAAAGATGTCTCTGTTAGTCCAAGTCGTGATTCTGATACGGTCAAAGCTGCTTGAAGTGTTTTAAGTTGACCTTCAACTCTTTATTTCACAGGAAGTTGGTTTAGTCTTCTTCTTATTTCAAACGTTTGTTGGACGTTAAACAGTCTGTAGCTTTCTTTGCTTTTCTGTTTGTACTTTTGAATTTGAACATGTATATAGGGTTTTCAAACCCTGGATGTAATCTTCAACGTATTATAAACACATGCAACCCAACGTTGAATGGGTACGCAATTGAAGTGAAACGTTGAGTTCTTTAAGTTTTACAGGCTCATCAGGTTTACACAAGTAAAACTAGATTAAGTAATTGGTAATTGAATGCGTAATCAGTCATTCGATAATTAGACTAAAGAACGAGGAGGGAATGGTTTAGCACCAACCTGCAGATTTCCAGCAAGAATTGCAAGTAGCACCAAGCCGGATATTGAAACAAAAACTGAAAAGTGTATCTCCCATTGGTAGGTAGTAGTGGGTTTGAGGCTTTGGCCGAGGGAGCTGGAATAACACGATACAACTAAACATATAAGAGGATATTCTCAAAAGTGCTTAATCCAGAAGCAGTAAGAAATCCTTAGATTCTCTCAATAGTAAGATAATTTGGATAAGTAATAACCTTAGATTTTGTATCCCCCACCAGAAGCAGTAAGAAATCCTTTTTACAAAAGGAGTTGAATCCAGAACTATAGATTCAAGGGCATCAGAGTATATTCCAAAATTCATTGTGTTTGTAGAGCAAGAGTCGTATACGTATGCTTTAGCTTCAAATGTGTCATCGCAAAATAAATAGCAGTCTGCACCTCCATGATATTCACAGGCTTCTGCCCAGCACGTTGCTATTCTTTCTATAGAAAAAATATACCAGAAGGCTCCAGTAACCTATGTACAGAACCAGAAAATTGGTATACAGAAGAACAAAAGCGTTTCAGATGTCGAAGGGCTGATTAGAAAGGAAAATGACAGGAGACCATCTTTGTTTTAAACCATATGATTGGCGGTTGATGGTTGGATTCATTCTTTATATCAAAATGGTCTCTTTAGCATCACCCGAATTAGAAATGGTTATGGAACTTACATGACCGGCAAGCATAAAAAGAAAGAGATCAGGCCATGCAGATTCTGCAAGGATGCTAGAACCCCTTCGAGCTACTTTTAACAAGGAGCCGATTCGAAATACCCTTAGCATATATTGATGCACAAACATAATGTTCGATATACTTGCGACAAAGAAAACCCTCGAATGTTTAATTTTTGGAATGACAGCAAAAATTAGCACCTGGACAGATCAGAGCAAGCTTATAAGCTAGCATTACCTTGTAAATATTATAGCTCAACTGTACATAAAATGGCTTTCCATACCTGAGGAATTGGAAGAATTATGAGCATGTCGACTGGTAAGTACATCAACAAATATTTCCGTGCTCTTGCTCGAGTGTTTGTAACTGATTCGCCTTGTCGAGAGGCTTGAAAAGAATGAGAAACAATGCTTGCACGGAATTGAAAAATGATATGAAATATATAAAAGATATCAATGATGAACCGTAGAAGCGCAGTTACGGTCCCCATTGTTCTGTCCAGGGTAAGGCAATTCTGCTCGTTGTTAACCGTAAAGAGGTAAAAGAACAAAGGATCGGTTGAGAGAGCCATAACGCAGTAAACTAGAAGTATCTGATTCCACCTCTGCAGGACGACCTCCCGTAAATCAAGAAGCTTTTTCTTGGGGAATTTTTTCAGTACTTCCCTAATATTCTTTGGAAATTTTTCTGCAGCATTTTCTTCTAAGTCATAGTGATGTAGCCTGAGTACAACATATTACAAACAGAAATTGGCTGAGAACTTTTTCTCATAACTCCAAAA
Source organism: Cotoneaster glaucophyllus (assembly GCA_036320875.1). Classification (NCBI taxonomy): domain Eukaryota; kingdom Viridiplantae; phylum Streptophyta; class Magnoliopsida; order Rosales; family Rosaceae; genus Cotoneaster; species Cotoneaster glaucophyllus. Next base: position 27,916,680 of record CM070062.1, read on the forward strand.
TGGCAAAACATAAAAAGGACAGCATTCGCTTACCGTGGAATTTGAACCTCCATTGCCATTTGCCAGTGCCACAAAATTTAACCTAGCAGATTATTTGCCGGGTTAAAGAAAGGAAAAGACTCGAAAACTAGGGATGAAAAAAGAAGCAAAAAGATCAAGTGTCAGAAAGGTTTCATGAAAACCGGTTGAGTTCCAAGAAATGCAATATGTTGGAAGTAGCTAGGAAGAGCAGCAACGGCGACCCTAAGAAGTGCTAAAACCGACAAGTTCCTTCAAGTCAACAGAGCCATTCAAGGGCATGGATCCAGTTCACACAGATATTCTCAAAGAAACTTCGCGGAGATTTCATTCCTCACAAGGCTAAAGGGACACCTCACTCTTAGATATCTTCTGTTATGGAACAGATGTATTTGTTACATCTGTTTTGTTGTTAATCACAATGTTAGTGTTAATCTGGTGTCATTAGTTTCTAAGCTTATTTAGCTAAGTGTATATAAACCCTCTTGTATTTTACTTCCTGATTAAGAAATGAAATACAGAGAGCATTTTTTCTATCTTGGTATCACTGCAACAGATAAAGTCAACCAGTCTTCTCAGTCTGATGACTTGGGCTTATGACATTAATTATAGTTTACTTTTCAAATGTGGTTTCATCTGAAAATTTTTGGATGCTTGTACAAGGTGATCCTTCGAGGATGAATTTTTGGATCCGTCATTGGTTCAACCTCGCATCGACAAGAAGAAGAATTCAAACTTGTATGAAAACTGACCACATTGCTCTGACCAATTTGCTTAACGTGCATTTGTTTAATTCAAAGTTCACATACACTTTTGTGTGTGCAATATTGAAGGACGATTGCTCACATGCACATCTGAACATCTGGTTCTCAGACGTTGATTATAAAATTTAAAACTAAGAGCATGCTTAACTTATTAGCTATTCTTATGCTTGAAGTAATTAGAAGAACCCTTAGAAGAATCAATTTCGCATCGAAGGATCGGCTTGCATACATAACTCTATGAAAAGTCTTTATCACTGAACATTTGATGTTGAAGAAGCATTACAATTACAAAGGGAGATAAAAAATAAAAAGGATTGGAATGACTACGTGATCTGCACTGCACATATATGGACAGACTATACACTTATCTTTGCCAACCCTAGAGTTGAAGAGAAAAAAAATATTCAAGTGGGATTTTCTTTCCCAATATCAGAAATAGAAAGACAAACAATAAATGGGAGAGATTTGGAGTGCAAATTTACGATACTCCTAAATTCTTAGAAATTCTAAAAAGAAATTTTTTGTTAGCTTGACGTTATCCACCCACATATTCTACCTTTCACACACATTATTAATCTATATCCTCTGATTTTCTTTAATTATTCGTTCGACGATTGAAAATCAAGAAATCTTTGTAAAATGTTAAAAAAATAAAAAAATTGTAAATCTCACCCCACTTTAATTAAATCAGGATAAATTAATAAAACAATCGAAAGAAAAAAATCCCAACCAACGTAGATTTTTCAAATAAAAATAAATATTTAAAATACTAATAAGTTAAAAAAAAAATTTGCCACACGCATTAGAATTTGGAGAGCCTAGTAAAAAAATAAATTCTAAATTCCCTGGAATAAAAAAAAAAAAAAGATAAGAAGCAGCCATATTCCCTGGAAGCACGCGGGCACAAATTCACTTTTCGCTCATCGGCGAACGTACGCGCCGTTGCGAATAGTAGCCACAAGACTTTGTTAATCTGCCTAATCACAAACTTAGTTGGACTTCCTCTCTCTCCCCGTCTCCCTCTCTCTCTCTCTCTCTCTCCCCGTCTCTGTCCGAACGCCTGTCTCAAAATCTACAATTTATTTAATCACGAGTAGGGGTAGGCCGACGGAGTGTTCGACTCACTTGACTCGGAGACCCACTGACTCACTTATTGCCCTACGCATTTCCCAGAACCTTGGTCGTCTTCTTCTTTTGATTCTTCTTCCTCTCTAATCAATCTCTCTCTGTCACTGATTGATATATCGAGCATTAAAAGTTATGTGGGTCTTGGGAGGTAATCACAAGGAGAAGCTTCTGTTTGGGTCCTTCCGCCATGGACAATCTGCTCGGTCGCTCTCAGACTTTATTGTTTGGTGAGTTATTGTATTTCCGCCGCTTTTGTTGTTGGGTTTTCTTCAATTTGCTGTTTCTGTTCACATTTTCTTTTATTTCAATGATATGGTTTTATCCAAGGCTCTAAAAGACACTAGGTGCTAGTTGGGTGACGGGCTAGGCCTAGTGTTCAGGTCCTAGACGGATTTAAGTAAATCTGATATATTTTGGGTAAATAAATGTTTGTTTATACTTAAAATATATATAATTTAATCATAAATTACAAAATAGAATGACATGTATATTATTAATTACTGAAACATAATGAAAACATGTGGAACAAACATATAATATATGTTCATTTAAGTATTCAACAAGTCTCTTATAATTTATTAAAAAAATAATGTAAAATGAAAGTTATTTATTTTCTGTCTAAGTGAGTCACAATCTAAATGGATGTCTAGGCAAGTCTGACGGGTTAGGTGAGTGCCTAAGCGGCCGCCTTAGCAGGTTTAGGCGCCCTTTCTAAATTTTCAAATGCCTAGACATTAATCGGATCGGTGACCAACCGCCTAGCGCCTAGGTGGAGATTTTTAGAATGATTTTACCGAAAGATCGGATTTTAGTTTTTGGAATGTAAAAGATTCAGTTTTTTTGGTCTTTTTTGGAAAGGACATGAAATTGGAAATCCAAAAATATCAATTTTTTCGTTGAAATTCGTTGGCTTTTGGTTCAAATTTTGAATGCAAGAGGTCCTGTTGGTCCATTTGTGACAATATTTTTTATTTACTTGACTATATTTTGTTGTTAGCATTGATTTTATGAATGTACGAAAAAAAAAATGGATGCTAAATTTAGGGAGATATTGCTCAAATGAAGATATTTTTGTATGGATATTTAGCATTAGTGCGATTTCTGCTTTTTGAATTGGGGCAAACAGCACTTTGATATTGCTCTTGGACCCCAGATAAAGTTCCCCCTTTTATTAACGCGTTTAGGCGAGTAATTCTACAAAACATCTTGTGAAATTACAGAAGTTTCTATGTTGAACTCATTTTGCTTCACTTTGAATCGTTGTCTAGGACAGCTTTTGGGAACTTGGTGGTGCACGAGGAAGCTCTTCGGGTTATTCAAACGTTCGGAGGTTAACTTTCCGTGTGAAGATTCTATCGAAAACAAGTTGTAGTCATGAATTTTCAGCAAGAGAAGTTCGTCAGGTTAGTTTGACGATTAGTACTATAACCTTACATACATGATATCATGTTGACTAGTTTGCAACTATACAGCAATTTCCTGGCTTTTGGAGCCAAATAGGTCAGGATTTTGATGTTATGTTGTCCTGCCACTATGAAGTACTTGCCGGGAGTTTTATATCACGGTGGCGATGGGATGCTAATAATGTGCCACAACTGTTGCTAATATCACTTCTTTCACTGGTTCTGTCCGCACATTGGCACATAATTCCACCACCCTGTCCCTGTCTTTTCGTTCGGAATTATGTTTAACTGTTGTATGTAATGCTAAATGCTTGGAAATCTCCTTGGGTGTTATTTAAATTGGAAGTATAATGTCTTGTTTCAGGTTTCGGGATTGGACTGCAGAGAAAAATGTTGAGCCATTATATTCTCCAGATGATGACATGCCAACAGGGAAGTTCAGAAGAACGATTAACTCGGTGTCAGTCAAATTCCAAAGAAGCTTGGAATCTGGTTCTGAGCGGATTAAGAAGTCATGGAAATCTTATTCAATTGACAGTGTTGTCGCCAACAGCTTTGGTAGTGGAATTCTTGATCCTCAAGGGCCATTCCTTCAGAAGTGGAATAAGATATTTGTATTGGCATGTATTATTGCCGTCTCCCTTGATCCCTTGTTCTTTTACATCCCAGTGATCGATGATAAGAAAAAGGTGCCTTGGTTTGGACAGGAAGATGGAGATAACAGCTAGTGTTTTGCGTTCATTCACAGATATATTTTATATTGTTCACATAATTTTCCAATTTCGTACTGGATTTATTGCTCCTCCTTCTCGATTGTTTGGAAGTGGTGTTTTAGTCGAAGATGTTTGGGCTATTGCAATGAGGTATCTCTCGTCATACTTCCTAATTGACATTCTTGCAGTCCTTCCTCTCCCACAAGTAAGTTAACCCTTCCTACTTTGTATGAGGTGCATTAATTTACTGTTCGGTTACGATTTAGTGCTTTGCTTCCCACCCTTAAGACCATCTCCAACCGAAGGGTCCATAGGGCCAGAGGGCCGAAAATAACCCAAAAACCGTTTCCAACCGAGGGCTAGGCCAAAGGGCTCGTGGCCTTATGGGACAAAAAGGGGCCAAAGGGCCAACCGGCTGGCTTCCCACAAGTAAGTTAACCCTTCCTACTTTGTATGAGATGCATTAATTTACTGTTCGGTTGTGATTTAGTGCTTTGCTTCCTACCCTTAAGACCATCTCCAACCGAAGGGTCTAGAGGGTCAGAGGGTCGTAAATAGCCCTAAAATCGTCTCTAACTGAGGGCTAGGCCAAAAGACTCGTGGCCTTACAGGACAAAAAGGGACCAAAGGGCCAACCAGCTGGCCATCTTCAGGCCAGCTAGCCAGCCCATTGGCTAGCCCATTTTGTTTGTTTGTTTGTTTGTTTGTTTTTTTTTTTTTTTTTTTTTTTTTTTTTTTTTTTTTTGTGTGGTTCTTTCAGCCCACTTTAGGTTTAGGGTTTAGGTTTAGGGTTTAGGAACTTTTTTGGTCCTAGCCCACCTTTTTTTTTAACAGTCCAGTGTTTTTTTTTTATTTTCTAATTTTTTTCTACAACATTTCTCACATATTTTTCCCCATTTCATACTGTTTCATTTTATTTCAATTCTTCACATTCCATATTATAGCCTTTAGGTCCTCGGTTGGAGATGGTTTTTTGTGATAGGGTTAAAACAAGCCCTCTGGCCCTTTGGCCTTTGGTTGGAGATGGAGGCAAATATGACCATGTACTATTCATTAAAATATTAATATCTTGGAGGGTCAGATGGTTAAAACGAGCCATCTGACCAGCTTTTGGTTGGAAATGGTCCAAGCAGCGGTGATGTCACCCTTAGACGTTTGATCTAAAAGTATATCAAGATAAAAGCATCCCTCCGTGTGCTAAACCACGAGTACATACATCATATATCAGTATACAAGCGGAAGGAAATAAATACAACCTCAATAATTTAATATCTGATAAATTAATACCGGCTAAATTTTGGTTAACAAATATATAGAATTGTTAGTTTGTAAAGCGAAATATTAATAAAAAAATACAATTTTTAAGAAAATAAGAAATACTTGATAAATTCAATATTTGCTAGATTAATAGATTTTCCTTGATTCCAAGGCTTTTAATTTATGGAGGTTTAATTGTAGGCGGTTTTTTTTTTGGAATACATATATATTGAGTGTGACATGAATGCACATAACCCATTGCGCTCAATATGTCGATAACGATATCATATTAGAATATGCATGATTATCTCCGCACATTTGTTTCATGAAATAACAGTTGAGATTTAACTTATTAAGAGTTGGTTAAATCTTAACCGTTTCTTTTTGTCTTTTGATGCTTATGAGAGCAAAGCTCATTAAAATACATATGAGCATTCATCATAAAATCAATTAGTGGTACAAGGCACATGAAAAACAACGTTTTGAATAACTTTATTGCTACAATTTCTATCGATTGCTCATCATCCTCTGGCTGTGGCGTCTACGGAGTACCTCAAGTTATACTTCTTACTTCTAAACTTCGATGGGGCAAATTCTCGATGGTCTATCAAATGTTGACATATAATGAGCAGTGTGATTTGAGAGAAACCAACCTACAACACGGAAAGAGAGTTTCAAACACGAAACTTCGGGTGCTTGAGCGAATAACTAATGATTCTTTACTTAACCCTATATAGAAATAAAATCTACTTGTTACAAAGTAGCAGCACAATGGAGAGCTTCTCAATAATTAACGTCTCCTTTGCACCGTCGAGGTTTCCTTTTTATGGCGACGCCAAGCTGCTTGCAAAGCATAAGCTGCCCTTGGTTTCCATTGCTCCACGTTAAAGCTAGTATTAAGGCTCGAGTGGCGGCGGTGCTCTTTGGTGAAAAGCCACCAGAATTTAGAGACTACCGTCTTCAACTGCTGCGCCCTTAGAACAAACACTTCAACTTCCGTTTGCGCCTTGATAGTTTCAGTTGACAAGGGGAAGTTAGATAAGCTGGCACAGTTGATCAGCACCCAATCGAAAAGCTCTTCTCCATAGAAGTCACCTTTGCCAAGAAATCTTACCCTAGCAGTAGCAGAGGCGGTGTAAGTCAATAGCTTACCTCGTGTGACGAAGAGCATCTCAGCAAGTGGCTCTCCCTCATGAAAAATGATGCTGTTCTTCGCATACAGCACCGGCGTGAGATGTTTGCAGATAGCTTCCAACAGTTGTTCGTCCATGGTTTGAAGTATTGGCACTTCTCTGAGTGGACCTGAGCAGAGATGCCATTTTATATCCTTACAAAGTTCCCCGGGAAGAAGGTGAAGAAAATTCTCCACGTCAATGCGTATATTTTCTTTGAGTTTGTGTTTCATGGATTGCCAAATCCGTGCCTTTAGACTCCGAGGAAGTGAATGGAAATACATCCACAATTCTATTTCTGGTTTCTTCAATCTCATTTCCTCTGATCTCGCAATTTTTGACAGCACATATTTCTGTGTGACAAGTGATAACCAAAAGGCTGCTCATCAGGTTTACATAAGTAAATTGGCTTATCTGATAAACCAATGCGCAATCAGTCATTTGATAATTAGATAAAGAACTAGGAGGGAATGGTTTTGCACCAACCTGCAGATTTCCAGCAAGAATTGCAAGTAGCACCAAGCCTGCTGTCGAAACACAAAGTGAAAAGTATATCTCCCCTACATAGGCAGTTGTGGGTTTGAGGCTTTGGCCGAGGGAGCTGCAATAACACGATACAACTAAACATATAAGAAGACATTCTCAAAAGTGCTTAATCCAGAAGCAGTAAGAAATCCTTAGATTCTCTCAATACTAGGATAATTTGGATAAGTAATAACCTTAGATTTTGTATCCCCCACCAGAAGCAGTAAGAAATCCTTGTTACAAAAGGAGTTGAATCTAAAACTATAGATTCAAGGGCATCAGAGTATATTCCAAGATTCATTGTGTTTGTAGAGCAAGAGTCGTCTGCGAATGCTTTAGCTTCAAATGTGTCATCGCAAAATAAATAGCAGTGCGCACCTCCATGATATTCGCAGGATTCTTGCCAGCACCTTACTATTCTTTCTATAGAAAAAATATACCAGAAGGCTCCAATAACCTACGTACAGAACCAGAAAATTGGTATACAGAAGAACAAAAGCGTTTCAGATGTCGAAGGACTGATTAGAAAGGAAAATGACAGGAGACCATCTTTGTTTTAAACCATATTTTATAAACCATATGATTGGCGGTTGATGGTTGGATTCCTTCTTTATATCAAAATGGTCTCTCTATCATCACCCGAATTAGAAATGGTTATGGAACTTACATGACCGGCAAGCATAAAAAGAAAGAGATCAGCCCATGCAGATTCGGCAAGGATGCTAGAAACCCTTTGAGCTACTTTTAACGAGGAGCCGATTCGAAATACCCTTAGCAGATATTGAAGGACAAACATATATTTCGATATACTTGCGACAAAGAAAACCCTCGAATGTTTAATTTTTGGAATGACAGCAAAAATTAGCACCTGGACAGATCAGAGCAAAGGTTATAAGCTAGCATACCTTGTAAATATTATAGCTCAACTATATATAAAATGGCTTTCCATACCTGTGGAAGTGGAAGAATTATAAGCATGTCGAGTAGTAGGTACATCAACAAATATTTCCGTGCTCTTGCCCGAGTCTCTGCAACCGATTCGCTTTGTCGAGAGGCTTGAAAAGAATGAGCAACAATGCTTGCACGGAATTGAAAAATGATATGAAATATATAAAAGAAATCGATGCTGAAACGCAGAAGCGCAGTTACGGTACGCAATGTTTTGTCCAGGGTAAGGCAATTCTGCTCGTTGTTAACGGTAAGGATGTAAAAGAACAAAGGATCGGTTGACAGAGCGATAACACAGAAAACTAAAAGTATCTGATTCCACCTCCGCAGGACTAGCTCTGGTAAATCAAGTATCTTTTTCTTGGGGAAATTTTTCAGTGCTTCCCTACTATTCTTTGGGAATTTTTCTGTAGCATTTTTTTCTAAGTCACAGTGATGTAGCCTGAATTATACAACATTTACAAACAGAAATTGGCTTAGAACTTTTACCCTAAAAATTCAACATGGCAAACATAAAAATGATAGCATTCGCTTACCGCGGAATTTGAACCTCCATGGCCATTTGCCAGTGCCACAAATTTTAACCTAGCAGATTATTTGCAGGGATAAAGAAAAGAAACGACTCGAAAACTAGGGAAGAAGAAAGAAGTAAAATGATCAAGTGTCAGAAAGGTTTCATGAAAACCAGTTGAGTTCCAAGAAATGCAATAGTTGGAAGTAAAAAGTTGAAGCAGCGAAGCCAGCCAAGTCAAGGGAGCCGGCCAAGGCCATGGGTCCAATTCACACACGCATTGTCAAAGAAACCTCCAAGAGCTTTCATTTGTCACAAGTCAACCAATCCAAGTCAACTAGTTAGGGGTGGGCAAGGTGCACTTGAATTCGGATCCTCGCTGGATCCTTTTTGTCAGGATTTCAGAAATTCGTGAATCATACGATAACTCATGATCGGGTTATGATTAATGCTAATTAATGATATGAATCAAATGCTTGCAATGTGTAATTATGATTGGATTAAAGGAGTTTGAGTTTTTTCTCTAATGAAAGTTATAAAACAAATTGTAGTTTTAGGTACTTCACAAGTCAGAGGCCAAGTCTTAAAATATCTTTCAGTTCTCTTTTTCTCACTTTTCCTCTCACAACTCTCTCCTTCCCTCTTCCCAGAAAACGCATACACACAGCCATCAGGAGGACTTCACCATCATCTTCATCATCTGAGCTTCATCTTTCTCTCCCTCACCTTCAATATCCATCTCGGCACTGTGCACAATTACTATGCACAAGATCTCCGATGAGGTAAGTGCAGAGCACACCTAAATCCCCTTAGATCGTGCTTGTTATTGTGTTTAGATAGTGTTTGAGTTGTTGTGGTACGGTTTAAACACCAAAGTATCTCAGGAAAAACGTTTTCCAGGTTTTTGGGCGAACACTGCGCCTTTCGAGCCAATTTTCGGCCAAATCACGGCGATTTGGCCGGCATGCACGGTATCAATCTCTTCGTCTCGCTCTGAGTACTACAACGTTCCTTTTTGTTTCACTCAATTTCGTCGAGTATTGAAGAAGTTGTACTCATTTAAAGTTTACCCAGAAATTCCGGCGAGTTGACAGCTTTCCCTCGGACAGCCACCTTTCGAAACGTTTTCTGGCCAAACCACGGCCAGTTAGATGTCTCTCGAGTTAACATTCTCTTCGTCTCGTCGAGAACTACAACTTTCGTTTTTATCTCACTCGATTTCGTTGAGTTTTGACAAAGTTATTAACGTTTAAAGTTAGCTCAGTTTTTCTGACTAAAAACCTCAAATTCTGGCATTCTCCTTCTTGAGGTCCGGCGACCCACCAAACCCAGGCCCTTCGGGCCGTTCCTGCCAAGCCCAGAAAACCCATGGAACTCAGGGCTTTCGGGCCACCTCAAGGACCATCGGGCCTTAGGCCCGTTTCAGACCCAAGCCCAAGCCTTTTTTTTTTTTTAGTATTTGTTTTGTTTTAAATTATTTGTTATAGGACTTGGGCCTTATCTTGTGAGGGCCCTAAACCCAAACCTAATTTCCCTTTTTATTGCTAAAGGCCTTTGGGCCATTTAACCTTTAGGGCCTTAGGCCCGTGCCTTCTAAAAACCCAAAAGGCCTTTGGGCCTTTTAGCTAAACCCTAAACCCTTTTAGTTTAAAAACCTAAACCCAACCCATCTATTTATCTAAACCTTAAAACCCAAATCCTTTTATTTTATGTATTTTATTTATTTGAAACTAAATCCTTTTTAAAATAGAAAACCCTTTAACCTCATTACCTAGACCCTTAATCCTCGCCGGCCCAAACCGTTTGTGTGGAATATTCTGTTAGGGAATATTCCATTAGAGAATATTCTTTGGAATATTCTTTGGAATATTCTATTGACGTTTATGAAATTTATCCGGGACCATTCTTAGGGTAATTCGACTTCCTGAATCCGTTTTTGACGTCTGTTTTCCCAAATTCAATCGTTTTAATATAGTTTTATTAATTGGACCCTTTATGTGCTTAGGGGCAATTATTATGGCGTTCCTTGTTCGCTAATTTGCGTGGCTCTTCAGCGGCGAAGTATTGTGAGTGGACAACCTTCAAAAATTCCATGTTTTAATTATAGAATTGCATATATTAATAGCATGCCTTACGGATTATGATTTGGTGAACGTTTTACAGGAAGAATGATTATTATGTTTTGAGAATTAATTACTAGTACATATATATTTTGAACTTATTTTCATTATATCGTATTTTCTATACACCCCACATTCTGGTAGGCTATCTGATGGATGACGATAGAATACTAGAATGTGTTTTCAAATGCTTTTTCGAACACCTCTTCATAATGTAGATGATGTATGACTTTACACTATGAAGTTGTATTTTAGAAACATATGTTTTGTGCGTACCTAGTGAACATCATGCCGCCTGGGGCGAGGATCTGGTATTGTCTTTGAGGCCGGGAGAAATAATCCCTAGCTATAGGCTGAGGGACACGGTGACAGGCATTGGGCCGGGAGGGAGATATCTCTGCCTACGGGCACATAGACTGAGGTGCATGCATTGGGCCGGGAGTTATTATTATTCAGTGAACTCACTAGCAGCACACTATATATATGAGTTGACTTGTGACATGCTTCCTGAGATGATTTGTTTTTGAGATTGATATTACAGTTGGACATATGATTTGATTTGATGAATTGTTTTATGGCATGCTAGAGTTTTCTGAAAAGCTTATCACTTATTATTCTACTAGTTTTCATTATATTAAACGGTGGGGGTTAGTATGTTCATAACTGTTTTCGTATTATGTATATATATAAACTTGGTCCACTCACCCTTGTTTTGCGCCCCTATTCAAGTTTTAGGAACGAGGCATAGAATCCCGGTATCAAGGCACTTCCGCGTCAACATCTTTGCGCCCTCTCGGAGTAGGACCCACTCCCTTGTTTCGTTAAATTTTATACTGTTTCTTTTAGTATTCTAGGTTAGTTGTATGCTCTGAACATGTTCCTTAACTGCACATTCTCTATTCTTTTATATTTAAGTCTTATTTATCCCTTATTTTCAGCATTTTCACTCAATAAATGGCTTTCGTCACCCTCGGGTGTCGGCCAGCACATGCCTATCCTAGTATTTTGGGAATATCGGGGTCGGGCGCGTCATCTCCCTTTTGGGATTTTGTGGAACCAAATTTGTAATTTTTGTGTATTATGAAAGTTGAATACGTGGGAATCAATCAGTTCTTCATTTTTCGTGTGTATGGAGAATGTTGTTTTATGCTCTTTTATGGTTTTGGGTAGTATTACATTTTTTTATAGAACTTATGGTTTTTGTTCTTTCAGTTTTTATAACAGGTGTGAACTCCAAGGGTTAAAATTTTCAGAGTTTTGGTACTTTCCTTGGTGAGGGGTTTCGAATTTCTGGGTTTAAAGCGGATTGATTTTTATATTTAGGTTTAATATCAGGAAGAATTGAAAACGAATTTTGCCCTTTTCGAGTATTTCATAAGTACTAGCTTGGTGTATTTATTATTCTGTAGGTGTAAATATAGTTCCGAAAGCAAGCTCGCTTATTTTTCAACTCTTTAACTGATGTGTGACTTCCAACTGTAATTTTTCGTATTTCTTCTATCATGTTCTGATTATTGAATTTGAAATCACTTAATGGAATGAAATTGCCAAACCATGTTAGAGTGTAATTTTACGCGTTCCATTTGAGTTTACAAACAACATTTGCATTCATATGTATCTTTTGTTCAGTGCCTATCACCTGTTTGATAAAATATACCAGACAAACACACACGGTTTTCTCGGTTTTTTGTTCTCTATTTTTAGATGTTTAAGGATTTAGAATTTTATGGGTGAAATGCCTCTGCGCATTGGGTCTAAATTGCAGGTGAGGAAAACATAGAGAGCCAGCAAAGCTTTGTAGAGAGGAGGCATGAGTTTCCTGTGATGGTAAGTCTATTCCTTCATTTGGGTAGCATCTTCGCTGTGTAATTACAAAATATCAAAATGTATCCTTTCTGCTAACGATAACACACTCTTGCGGGAAATTAGACATCCCAATATTTTGCAATCTGATTACAAAGTATCTACCAAAAGTACATACCGCCATCAATTATATGATATTTTTAGATTGTTAGTGGCTTTGTTCTATTTTATATATTGACACACAACATTAAAATCCGATCATAGTCCACTAAAAAGTATTAAACGTGTTATGAATAGAAACGCATTCTAACTTGGTTTTCTTTTTACAGTGGAATTATCTACAGAAAAGTTCTCTAAAAATGGTTACAGTGGAGACCAATATTCAGAACACAGTGGACAAGTCTTTACAAGCTAATCCTACTGGTAATAGAAACCACATCCTTTGTCTCTCTGCTTATAACATGGAGAGAAATTTAATCTGTATTTCAGAATTAGTGGTCTTCTTGATGTTCAACTGTAGGGAAATGGTTCTTGAAATTGTATTTTGGAATTAATGATCTTGATTCAGAACAAAAGGACTATAATTTCCTTCCTACATTCCACATGTATGTAAATAGTATCGCTATCATATATATATATATATATATATATATTTACTAATCTTACATGTTCTATACAGTTTTGAAACTTACAGCATAGGAGACCTCTGTTTTCTGTATTTACAAATCTTACATGTTCTATACAGTTTTGAAACTTACAGCATAAAATATTTACAAAATATTTTAAAGACCCGCGGCAACGCGCGGGCACTCCTTCTAGTAAAATCTACTTGTTACAAAGTAGCAGCACAATGGAGAGCTTCTCAATAACGTCTCTTTCGCACCGTCGAGGTTTCCTTTTTATGGCGACGCCAAGCTGCTTGCAAAGCATAAGCTGCCCTTGGTTTCCATTGCTCCACGTTAAAGCTAGTATTAAGGCTCGAGTGGCGGCGTTGCTCTTTGGTGAAAAGCCACCAGAATTTAAAGACTACCGTCTTCAATTGCTGCGCCCTTAGAACAAACACTTCAACTTCCGTTTGCGCCTTGACAGTTTCAGTTGACAAGGGGAAGTTAGATAAGCTGGCACAATTAATCAGCACCCAATCGAAAAGCTCTTCTCCATAGAAGTCATCTTTGCCAAGAAATCTTACCCTAGCAGTAGCAGAGGCGGTGTAAGTCAATAGCTTACCGCGTGTGACGAAGAGCATCTCAGCAAGTGGCTCTCCCTCATGAAAAATGATGCTGTTCTTCGCGTACAGCACCGGCGTGAGATGTTTGCAGATGGCGAACAACAGTTGCTCGTCCATGGTTCGAAGTATTGGCACTTCTCTGAGTGGACCCGAGCAGAGATGCCATTTTATATCCTTACAAAGTTCCACGGGAAGAAGGTGAAGAAAATTCTCAATGCGTATGTTGTCTTTCAGTTTGTGTTTCATGGATTGCCAAATCCGCGCCTTAAGACTCCGAGGAAGTGAATGGTAATACATCCACAGTTCTATTTCTTGTTCCTTCAATCTCATTTCCTCCGATCTCGCAACTTTTGACAGCAAATATTTCTGTGTGACAAGTGATAACAAAAGGCTGCTCATCACGTTTACATAAGTAAATTAGGAGGGAATGGTTTAGCACCAACCTGCAGATTTCCAGCAAGAATTGCAAGTAGCACCAAGCCAGATACCGAAACAACAATTGAAAAGTATATCTCCCATACGTAGATTGTAGTGGGCTTGAGGCTTTGGCCGAGGGAACTGCATAACACGATACAACTAAACATATAAGAGGAGATTCTCAAAATTGTTGAATCCAGAAGCAGTATAAAAGAGATTGTCTCAAAAGTAGGATAATTTGGATAAGCAAAACCTTAGATTTTGTATCCCCCACCAGAAGCAGTAAGAAATCCTTCGTACAAAAGGAGTTGAATCCAGAACTATAGAGTCAAGGGCATCAGAGTATATACCAAATTTCATTGTGTATGCAGAGTAAGAGCTGTCTGCGAATGCTTCAGCTTCAAATGTGTCATCGCAATATAAATAACAGTGCGCATCTCCATGATATTCACAGGCTTCTCGCCAGCACGTTACTATTCTTCCTATAGAGAAAAAATACCAAAAGGCTCCAGTAACCTGCGTACAGAACCAGAAAATTGGAATATAGAAGAACAAAAGCGTTTCAGAATGTTGAAGAACTGATTAGAAAGGAAAATGATAGGGAGACCATCTTTTTAGACCATATGTGGCGGTTGATGATTGAATTCCTTCTATATATCAAAATGGTCACTTTAGCATCACCCGGTTAGAAATGGTTATGGAACTTACATGACCAGCAAGCATAAGAAGAAAGAGATCGGGCCATGCAGATTCGGCGAAGATGCTAGAACCCCTTACAGCTACTTTTAACAAAGAGCCGATTCTAAAAGCCCTTAGCAGATATTGAGACACAAACATCAAGATCAATAGATTTGTGAAAACCCTCGAGTTATTTCGTTTTGGAAAGACATCAAAAACTAGTTCCTGGACAGATCAGAGCAAGCTTATAAGCTAGCATACCTTGTAAATATTGTAGATTAACTATATATAAAACGGCTTTCCATACCTGTGGAAATGGAAGAATCATAAGCACGTCGAGTAGTAGGTACATCGACAAATATTTCCGTGCTCTTGCCTGAGTCTCTGCAACCGATTCGCCTTGTCGAGAGGCTTGAAAAGAATGAGCAACAATGCTTGCACGGTATTGCAAAATGATATGAAATATATAAAAGAAATCGATGCTGAAACGCAGAAGCGCAGTTACGGTCCCCAATGTTTTGTCCAGGGTAAGGCAATTCTTCTCGTTGTTAACTGTAAGGAGGTAAAAGAACAAAGGATCGGTTGACAGAGCGATAACACAGAAAACTAAAAGTATCTGATTCCACCTCTGCCGGACGAACTCCCGTAAATCAAGACGCTTTTTCTTGGGGAATTTTTTCGGTGCTTCCCTAATATTCTTTGGGAATTTTTCTGCAGCATTTTTTTCTAAGTCACAGTCACAGTGATGTAGCCTGAATTATACAACGTTTACAAACAGAAATTGGCTTAGAACTTTTACCCTAAAAATTCAAAATGGCAAACATAAAAAGGATAGCATTCGCTTACCGCGGACTTTGAACCTCCATGGCCATTTGCCAGTGCCACAAATCTTAATCTAGCAGATTATTTGCCGGGATAAAGAAAAGAAACGACTAGAAAACTAGGGAAGAAGAAAGAAGTAAAATGATCAAGTGTCAGAAAGGTTTCATGAAAACCGGTTGAGTTCCAAGAAATGCAATATGTTGGAAGTAGGAAGCAAATATAAATTGTGTAAATAGCACTACCCTATTTAAAATGCATTGCATGCGTCAATGGTCAATCAGTATAATATTGTGAAATTGTCGACTTGTATTTGATTCCATTGACTCGGGTGAAAAGGATCTGAACGGATTGAGCTCCAAGTTATTGAGATGGCTTAAGCTATACTTTACAGGAAAGGATTTGATTCGGCTATGTATTAAGACAAAACTTGCCCAAAAGTTCCAAGTCAACAGAGCCATTCAAGGGCATGGATCCCGTTCACACAGATATTCTCAAAGAAACTTCGAGGAGTTTTCATTCCTCACAAGGCAACCAAACAAGTCAACCAGTCTGGAAATCTTATTCAATTTGGAGATTAGTACTATAACCTTACATACATGATATTATGTTGACTAGTCTGCAACTATACAGCAATTTCCTGGCTTTTGGAGCCAAATAAGTCAGGATTTTGACGTTATGTTGTCCTGCTACTATGAAGTACTTGCCGGGAGTTTTATATCACGGTGGCTAATAATGTACCACTACTGTTGCTAATATCACTTCTTTCACTGGTTCTGTCCGCACATTGGCACATAATTCCACCACCCTGTCCCTGTCCTTTCGTTCGGAATTATGTTTAACTGTTGTATGTAATGCTAAATGCTTGGAAATCTCCTTGGGTGTTATTTAAATTCGAAGTATAATGTCTTGTTTCAGGTTTCAGGATTGGACTGCAGAGAAAAATGTTGAGCCATTATATTCTCCAGATGATGACATGCCACCAGGGAAGTTCAGAAGAACGATTAACTCGGTGTCAGTCAAATTCCAAAGAAGCTTGGAATCTGGTTCTGAGCGGATTAAGAAGTCATGGAAATCTTATTCAATTGACAGAGTTGTCGCCAACAGCTTTGGTAGTGGAATTCTTGATCCTCAAGGGCCATTCCTTCAGAAGTGGAATAAGATATTTGTATTGGCATGCATTATTGCCGTCTCCCTTGATCCCTTGTTCTTTCACATCCCTGTGATCGATGATAAGAAAAAGTGCCTTGGTTTGGACAGGAAGATGGAGATAACTGTAAGACTTAGAACTCTAGGGTTTTCAGTTTGGTTTGCACACCCAGATAATGATGGGTTGCAGTGTATTTATACACATCAGTGGCAGATTACAAGTAGGGTTTTGAATACCCTATTTACACGGGAGACTTTAAATTCAAAATACACAATCTCAACAAACCGATATTGATCTATCCGAACTAACAACCTGACCTAGCAATCCTATCTTTGGAAGAGTTTGTTTCGGAACTTAGTTGCTGATAAGATTGACTTGATCTAACATCCCCCCGCAAGCTGACAGGACGAGGCAGCACTGGAAGCTTGGAGACCAACAGTTTGAAACGTGTAGAAGACAGACCCTTGGTGAACAAATCTGCAAGCTGGTCTTGGGAACAAATAAAGTGAACCAAAAGCTGTCCACGGACCACTTTTTCCCGTACGTAATGATAGTCTACTTCCAAGTGTTTCGTGCGTGCATAGAATACAGGATTGGAAGCTAACGCAATAGATGAAACATTGTCACACCAGATCTGCGGCCGAGGAAGATGAATGTGAAGATCTCTGAACAGGCTGCCTAACCATGAGAGTTCAGCAGCAGTATAAGCAAGTTGCCGATACTCAGCCTCTGTACTGGACCGGGAAACAGTCTTTTGTTTCTTGGAACTCCACGAAATTAAATTTTGTCCCAAATAAATGCAGAAACCTCCAGTTGAATGACGAGTATCCGGATTGCCTGCATAATCAGCATCAGAGAATGCATTTAGTGTAACACTGCCAGGTTGATAAACAAGGCCATGATCATATGTGGCCTTTAAATAACGCAGTATCCTCTTAACCGCCATCCAGTGTGTTGTCCGAGGCATATGCATAAATTGGCAAACCTGGTTCACAGCATAAGAAAGATCAGGCCTGGTAATCGTCAAGTATTGCAATGCTCCAACAACTGTTCGATACTGTTCAGGACTCGAAACCGGTTCTCCATCATACTGACTGAGCTTAGGTCCTGTAGACACAGGGGTGGAAACAGGTTTCACATCAGTAAACTTTGTACGTTCCAGCAAGTCCAACGCATACTTGGATTGTGTAAGATGCATATGCTGCCCAGAATAGGTGACTTCGACCCCTAAAAAGTAACTTAAAGGACCTAAGTCCTTCATAGAAAACAAGGTGCCAAGCTTGGCAATCAACCAGTGCATTTGTTTATCATTGTTGCCCGTTAGAAGAATATCATCCACGTAGATAAGTAAAACCAAGTAGATCCCACGTTGATTAAACACAAACAATGAATAATCACACAAAGACTCTTCAAACCCAAGTTGCAGGAGGAAATCCGAGAAGCGTCGAAACCAGGCACGAGGAGCCTGTTTTAAACCATACAAGCTGCGTTGCAATTTACACACATAGTGGGGATACTGTTGATCTTGAAAGCCTTGGGGCTGCTTCATGTATACATCCTCATCTAAATAGCCATGCAAAAACGCATTCTGTACGTCTAACTGTCGCACACTCCACTGCTTAGACACAGCAAGGCTCAAAACAAGCCGAATGGTACTATGTTTTACAACAGGTCTGAACGGTTCATTGTAATCCACTCCAGATTGCTGATGATAACCATTAGCCACAAGCCTAGCCTTATGTCGTTCAAGAGAACCATCAGCACGTCTCTTGATTTTAAACACCCATTTGTTTGGTAGAAGGTTCATCCCAGGACGATAAGGAACAAGAGTCCACGTTCCACATCTTTGCAAAGCACTGAATTCCTGTGCCATGGCTGCCCTCCACTCTGGATATTTAATAGCCTGACTGAAACAAGAAGGCTCAACAGATTGGGGATTAGTTTTGACATGCAACGCGTACTTTGGATTTGGCTTGTGAATCCCATGTTTTGATCTAGTTATCATGGAGTGTGACTGAGAATCCTCGTGAGTGTAGGATGACACAGGCAGTGTGACCGATGGATTAGATAATGACAGTGGACAGTGCACGGATGAAATGGGAACCAAGTCTTGCTCATTGGTGGGTCCTAACGTAGAGCTAGGTGGAGGATGCGTGATTAAGCTAGGTGAAGGAGGCATGGTGACACTAGGGTTATGTGGTGTAGGTGAGTGAGGAGTACTATAGGGATTCGAAATGGTTTCATGTGAGGCAACAGGTGGCGTGATCTGAGGGAGTACATCAGGAACCAAGAGTGACTCATGTTGTTGTGTAATATTAGGTTGAGACACGTTAGGGCTAGGTAAAGAGTCCGTGTGTAAAAGCAAGTCAGGTGGCAGGAAAGTACCTGTGGTGGTGGCTTGTTCCGTGGGAGATGTAAGTTCCTTGAAAGGAAAGGAATCCTCATCAAATAAAACATGGCGAGACAAATAAATTTGTCTCGTGGATAAGTCCAAGCACTTGTATCCTTCATGATTCAGTGAGTATCCTACGAAAACACATGGTTTGGACTTGGGTTCAAGCTTATGCCGTGTATAAGGTGTCAACAATGGAAAACATTTGGAACCAAACACCTTAAACATCTCATATTTCGGGTTTTTTTGAAACAATTTTTCATAAGGTGACACATTTGATAAAACTTTGGTTGGAAGGCGGTTTATAATGTACGTAGCTGTGGAACATGCATCGAACCAAAATTTTTGAGGCATATGAGCATGAGAAAGCATTGTAACACTTGTTTCAACTATATGACGATGCTTTCGCTCAGCAAGTCCATTTTGTTCAGGATGTTTAGGACACGAAAAACGTTGAGAAATGCCATGTTTATCAAAAAACAACTTGAAAGTTTGACTTTTGTATTCTCCACCTTCGTCACATTGAAAAACTTTAATAGGCTTGCCAAACATTTTTTCAACATACGTTTTAAACCTCACAAAAATTCCAAAGACTTCCGATTTATTTTTCATGGGAAAAATCCAAGAATAACGTGAGTAGTCATCCACAAATAAAACATAATATCGAAACCCTTCATTAGATATAATTGGTGAAGTCCAAACATCTGAATGCAAAAGTTCCAATGGACAATGAGACACAGACACAGACGTACTAAATGGTAGTTTAGTACTTTTGCCCAATGGACAAGAATCACAAAACGTTACAGGACTAGTACCATGTGATGGTACTTTGTTATTGGAAATCAAAAAACTAATAATTGAAGCAGCAGGATGACCAAGACGCAAATGCCACTTTTGAGGCGACACCCTTACACCGATACACACTGAAATAGGATAGTTGGACAGTCCACCGCCACCAGGAAATGGGTATAAGCCATTCTCACATCTCCCTTGGAAAAGCGTCTTCCGGGTTTTGAGGTCCTTAACAAGATAGAAATAAGGGAAGATTAGTATGTAGCAATGGTTATCTAATGTGAATCTATGTGCTGATATGATACTGGTGGATGCGGATGGACAATGTAAAATGTTATTTAGGTTAAATGAGCAAGACTCAGTTGAAATATGTTTGGAACCAGAATGTGCAATAGAAAGTCCAGAGTCATTACCTACTCCACCAATATTATCATTACCAGTGTATTCTTTGGGATTGGCAAGGTTCTGGAGATCGGGGGTGACATGAGCATTGGCACCTGTGTCAAGAAGCCAGTTTCCATTTTGCGATGTCATTTGAGACGACGCCATGGCAGCAAGACGATTGGTTGGGATACGTCCTTCATAAGCAGTATTCATCCGCTGGAAACAGTCCACAGCAGGATGGCCAGGTTTGCCACAGATTTGGCATTTGATGCGTTCTCCACTTAAAGTGCACCGATCACCACTTCCGGTAGACACAGCCCCACGTTGGTTGTTATTGTTGTTGCGAGGGAGAAAGCCTCGCGGATTGGCAGTGTTGAGTCCACCACCACGATTGGACGAAGAAGCTCCTCGTCCATTTCCACGGCCACGACCACCACGGCCTCGTGATGCTACGAACACACTGATCGGAGCAGTTTCAACAGGTATAGCGTGCTCCGTCATTCTCCTTTCAGTTGTCAACAGAAGGGCTTCAAGGGTGGGATAGGTGATTGGAGAATCATGAGCCTGTGCTGCATTCACAGTCATCTCGAACGCAGGACCAAGATTATTCAAAATAATTTGAACCAGTTCATCATCACTTACTGGTTGTCCGGCCAAAGCAAGGTTGTCGGCGATCGCATTCATACGATCCAAGTAGTCAGCTACAGAAAGATCACCTTTCTTTGTCTGCAGCAATTCAGTACAAAGAAACAAAATACGATTCTGAGAAGTGGACGCATACCTCTGCTCAAGTGCTTCCCAGGTTGCACGTGACACGACCCGACCCTAATATTCACCGAATACCAGGATAGGCACGTGCTGGCCGACACCCGAGGGTGACGAAAGCCATTAATTGATACAAAAGCTAAGAATAAGAAATAAATAAGGGTTATGAATTCAAATACAATGGATTAACAATCTAGGAACGTGTTCAGAGCATACAACTAAACCTAATCACTAAAAGAATTAAGATAAAATTAAATGAATAAAGGAGTAGGTCCTACACCGAGAGGACTCGAAGATGCCAATGCGGAAGTGCCTCAACGCCGGGATTGTATGCCTCGATTCTAAGTCCTGAATGGGGGCGCAAAACAAGGGTGAGTGGACCAAGTTTATATATGTAATACGAAAACAGTTATGAACATACTAACCCCCACAGTTTAAATGAAAACTACTAGCATAATAAGTGATAGCTTTTCCAAACCCTCTAGCATGCCATAAAACCATTCATATCTATTTGTCATTCAATCTCAGAAATCATAACAGGAAACATAATACAAGTTGTGCTGCTAATGAGTATCACCGAATAGTAACAATAACTTCCGGCCCATTGCCTGCACCTAAATCTCTATGGCCTTCACCATGAGATAACTCCCTCCCGGCCCGATGCCAGACTCCGTGGTCCCTCAGCCTTCCGCTAGGGATTATTTCTCCAGGCCTCTGCCAACTACAAGTCCTCGCCCCTGGCGGCATGGTGTTCACTAGGTACGCACAAAACAGCTTTCTAAAATACAACTTCGTAGCATAAGTTCATCGATCCCCCATACTACGAAGAGGTGTCTAAAAGCATTTGAAACACATTCTTAGCATCCTATCGTCATCGATCAGATAGTCTACCAGAATGAGGATTATATAGAAAATATGATATAGTGAAAATAGTTCAAAAGATCTATCTATTCAATAATATTCAAATCATCATGCTTCCTGTAAAGTATTCATCAAATCGAGGCATGCTAGGAACATATGCAATTCTTTAATTAAAACATGTTATTTTTGAAGGTGGTCCACTCACAGTACTTAGCCGCCGAAGAACCTCGCAAGCTAGCGAAGAATAAAGTGCCACGATAATTGCCCCTAAGCACATAAAGGATACATTTGGTCAAACTCTATTCAAACGATTTAATTTGGAAAAACGGACTTCAAAAACGGGTCCAGGACGTCGAAATTAGCCTAGGAAGGGTCCCGAACGAAATCAGAAAAGTCAACTCAAAAAGTCAACTTTGACCGTTGACCGGTCAAAGTCAACGCTGACCTTTGACCGAGTCAACGGTCAGACCGGGTCAGTCAACGGGTCCTGGGTCCGGGTCGAACTGGATCAAACGGGTCTGGGCTTAGGGTTTGGATCCGGGTTGGGCTTAGGTTTAGGGCTTTAGGATTTGGGTTGGGTTTAAAGGAAATGGGTTTAGGGTTTTAGGTCACACGGGCCAAAGGCCCTGGTTTGGAAGGCCCAAAGGCTCTAAGCCTAAGGGTTTTGGGTTGCAGCATAATGGGCCGAAGGCCCTGCTTTAAAACGGCCCGAGGGCCTTTAAACTAACACAATTAATTAAAGAGAAAAGGGTTTTGGGCTAGGCTCGGCAGGGAAAGGCCCAAAGGCCTTTGGGGTTTCTGGGCTGCCTCACAACGGGCCTAAAGCCTTTGGTCTGTGAAGATGGCCTGAAAGGCCTGGGTTCAACGTAGAAGAAGGCCGGAAATTCGGCCGGAAAACCACCCGACTTTAGATGCTCATAACTTTGAAACTACTCAACAAAATCAAGTGAAACAAAAACGAAAGTTGTAGTTCTTGAAGAGACGAAGAGAATGGTACCTCGCACGACGTCTAACTCGCCGTGGTTTGGCCGGAAAATGCCTCGAAAGCCTCGGAGGTCGCCGGAAACTGGGTAAGATTCAAATGAGTATAACTTCTTCAATTCTCAACGAAATTGGGTGAAACAAAAAGGAAAGTCGTAGTACTCGACGAGACGAAGAGATTGGTACCTTGCACGCCGGCCAACTCGCCGTGGTTTGGCCGGAAAACGCCTCGAAAGTGACCGGTGTTTGCCAGAAAAACGGGTGTGCTCACCCTTGCTCGAAAACGAGGAAAAACCTAGAATTAAAGGATGGGTTCGACTTAGAAATCACAACCATGAGTCACAATGATAGAGAAATGAGAGAGATCCGACTTACCCAACGGAAAAACCGAGAGAGAGTTCGTCGGAGCTTTTGCTCCTGTGCCGTCGAGTTCTCAGAGGTGAGAGGAGGAAGAAGGATGAAGTGCAGATGGTGAAGATGGTCTCGCACGCTAGCAGCTCTGAGTGTGATTGTGTTCGTAGAAATGAGAGATGGAAGAGAGTCGAGAGAGAGAGAGCTACGGGAGAGGAAGAGAGACAGAGACGAGGAAGAAGAGAGAGCTGAGAGGGAAAGAGAGACTCGGGGGGACAGAAACCAAAGGGTGGGCCCTTTGGGCACACCATTTAACACCCCAAAAACAATTTTAAAAGAAAAAGATCCCCAAACCTAGTAAAAATACAAAAATACTCTTTTTATACAGTAAAACTCGGGACAGGTTGTTTCAATCTACCCCCCTTAAAAGAATTTCGTCCCCGAAATTTAAAATCACTTCTTAAACTGAGAATACTCGAAAATAGAAGAAGAATATATAAAATATATAAATAGATACGTAACGAAGAAATCAAATCAGAACGGTTGCACAAAAGGGAAAATGCCATCCCGTCGCGATCGGGTTGCAATGATTCCATCTTTCGTGCCTCCAGGCTCATACTTTCTTTCCCCATCAGTGTATAAGTAGAAACATACTTTAATAAGATATAAGGTCGAAAACAAATATTGACACAAGGTCAAAAATAAGTAAGTACGCAAAATATGATAACGTCAAATAGATACATAGTAATATATAGTTTTAAAAAAAAATTCGCGCTGAACTTAAAACTGAAAACGAAAATTCTTCCCCCAAAACATTTGAAATGACAAAAACAAATAACTAGTAACGAAAATCAAAATACTTCTACTGAAAAAAACAAAACTGAAAATGAGAGTGAGTCTTGCCCAAGAATACGAAACATCAAGTACTCCGAGAATAGATGTGTCTTGGGTCGAGTTTCAAGAATAACAATTCTGAAACTGCATCAACTGCCGTAGACGAATCTTCTTGCCCACTTGAAACTGTACCTTGGGATTCAAGAGAAGTGGCTACCATGTTAATAGTAGACCCAAAAGCTCGAGTCAAACAAGCAGAAAACGAGAAGTCATCTTTCCAACAAGCAGTATCTCTTGGGAACTATTGTAGTGCTCAAACCACCTCTTCATTTTTTGCTTAGCTACAGATTTCAAGTCAAACAAGGTCAATGTTGGTGGAAAGGAGGACTCGCCAATGATCAACCTACAACCCCAAGAGAGCACACAACCTTCCAGAAAAGTGCAACTTCTAAATGTGCTAACGCCACAAAACGAGGGAACACAACGCGTCGTCCAAGGTCTAGATAGTTCGTTCAGATATCAGACTCGAATCTCAAGATGGAATTTAATCTCAGAAGATGCCTATCAAAGGTGTACTAAGGTTGGATGGAAGATAACCATAAAATATTTAAGCAAATGAATTTATTTACATATCGTTGGAAAAAGACTACTAGAGTACGATATGATATTGATGAATTGCAGTAGGATGATATGTGGTGATCAAACAATTCAGCCAGAAAATACTGATGCAATCTGTTGGTCACCTGCACCACAATCTTCACCAAACTCTTACTAGAAGACGGCTCAAACCTCACAGCCATGTGGAACTCTTCCTGGTAAGCCTAGTGAGCTTGTGAAAGGATTAAGCTCTTAACGTTCCCGTCCAAAACGTTAAGAATTAGGTGCACACTTTCGTTGAAAAGATCGATCGTGAATTCCTCACTGATTGAGCGAGAAACCATGTCGAGAAGGCTAAAAGAACACTCAAGAATTTGAAAGTCAAAACAAGCTAGAGTACAAGATATCGGGATTTGAACCAGAAACCATGCCGAGAACAAACGTTTTTTTTTTTTTTTTTTTTTTTTTTTTTTTTTTTTTTTTTCCGGCATGATCCAGTTTACATTGAGAAACAAACAAGCGAAGGAAGGTGAAGATGCAGAAATAGAAGTCATGGTTTATGATTATTTGGTTAATCATCACAGCCAGGTCAATTGGTTTCTTAACAAAAAAGAAATAAGTCTAAGCTCAAGAATAGCTAAGAACCGCTAACAAGATTTGACGAGGCCAAAAACATTTCGAGATTCACAAGACATTGTGAGAGTTGCTTCAAAGTTCAGAAATTGAATGTGGAATCTCTAAATCAACAAAATGACAAAGAAGGAAGATACAAAGCAATTTGAGTACGCGTGCAGTGACACGACATGCTACCTTAAAGTGATGCTCTTGAGCAAACCAAAGCTTAAAGAGTCCAAAGAAGTTCAAAGTAAAGCTCGATCTTTCGTACAAAGATGAATATGGCAAAGTCTCAAGTCGTTACACTGAAAAATTACAAGGCTGAACGATTAGTGAACAAGAGCATTGATCAGTTGGGCTACAAGCAAAAGGCTAAATTCACCTTTACCGAAAGGTACGTGGTCAAGGTGCTAGGATTTACCACCGAGTACTGGACCCAGGTGAAATTCAAGGAATCTGTTTATCCAGCCAAGACTGGATCTTCATCATCCAAGTCCAACTACAACAACAACAAGAATCGCAGCTCCGTTTGGAAATTGATGAGAATAGTATTTGCTACTGAGGAGTTTCTAAAGAAAATCAATTAGTGAAAACAAAGTCAACACTCGAAGAATTTGGTAATAAGCTGACGGTCAAAGGTTAAGGAACTTGACTTCGTCGTTGGAGTAAGCAAGAAGGTTATCGATAGGACAATCGCCGAGAATTGTTCTAAAGATCCACACGAACTTCCTTCATTGGTAATGAGTCCGAGAACACTGATTCGACCCCACCAATTACCACTTGCTCGTTTCTTGCAACACGAACTTAGAAAGTTTCGAGTAATTACCACTTAAGACATGGCTCCGTTCACCATTTCTAGGGAACGCATGTCATAAAGTGATATTACCGATTCAGGACTCCAGTTGGTCTTAACCAACTCGTACCGCTAAGACTTTTCCGTTTCCCAAGATTTCAATGTAGAGCCGACTCCGCCCGCAATTCCTAGGGAACGCATGTTGCAGAGTGGCATTGCCAGTTCGGATCTACAGCTGGCCTTGAACAGACTTCCTCGACTGAGATTTCTAAAACACGTCGCTTCCAAGTAACACAACCTCTGCTCACCATTCCCCGGGAATGCACGTGGTTGAGTATCGATCCGATGTAAAGGTCGTCCAACCAATCAAACACGTCACCGCTGAGGCACAATCCCGACACGAATTCTTGTATTTCAACCAGAATGCGACAATTCAAACAGAGAAAGATTTGCACAACTGTGTTGAATGGCACAAAATTCGGAAATCATGATATCCAAATGACGTCATGACCGATACACTATGAGGATAGGAGAGAATCCTAAGTATGCTCAGAACAAAACCACGCTCTGATACCAATCTGACACGACCCGACCCGACCCTAATATTCACCGAATACCAGGATAGGCACGTGCTGGCCGACACCCGAGGGTGACGAAAGCCATTAATTGATACAAAAGCTAAGAATAAGAAATAAATAAGGGTTATGAATTCAAATACAATGGATTAACAATCTAGGAACGTGTTCAGAGCATACAACTAAACCTAATCACTAAAAGAATTAAGATAAAATTAAATGAATAAAGGAGTAGGTCCTACACCGAGAGGACTCGAAGATGCCAATGCGGAAGTGCCTCAACGCCGGGATTGTATGCCTCGATTCTAAGTCCTGAATGGGGGCGCAAAACAAGGGTGAGTGGACCAAGTTTATATATGTAATACGAAAACAGTTATGAACATACTAACCCCCACAGTTTAAATGAAAACTACTAGCATAATAAGTGATAGCTTTTCCAAACCCTCTAGCATGCCATAAAACCATTCATATCTATTTGTCATTCAATCTCAGAAATCATAACAGGAAACATAATACAAGTTGTGCTGCTAATGAGTATCACCGAATAGTAACAATAACTTCCGGCCCATTGCCTGCACCTAAATCTCTATGGCCTTCACCATGAGATAACTCCCTCCCGGCCCGATGCCAGACTCCGTGGTCCCTCAGCCTTCCGCTAGGGATTATTTCTCCAGGCCTCTGCCAACTACAAGTCCTCGCCCCTGGCGGCATGGTGTTCACTAGGTACGCACAAAACAGCTTTCTAAAATACAACTTCGTAGCATAAGTTCATCGATCCCCCATACTACGAAGAGGTGTCTAAAAGCATTTGAAACACATTCTTAGCATCCTATCGTCATCGATCAGATAGTCTACCAGAATGAGGATTATATAGAAAATATGATATAGTGAAAATAGTTCAAAAGATCTATCTATTCAATAATATTCAAATCATCATGCTTCCTGTAAAGTATTCATCAAATCGAGGCATGCTAGGAACATATGCAATTCTTTAATTAAAACATGTTATTTTTGAAGGTGGTCCACTCACAGTACTTAGCCGCCGAAGAACCTCGCAAGCTAGCGAAGAATAAAGTGCCACGATAATTGCCCCTAAGCACATAAAGGATACATTTGGTCAAACTCTATTCAAACGATTTAATTTGGAAAAACGGACTTCAAAAACGGGTCCAGGACGTCGAAATTAGCCTAGGAAGGGTCCCGAACGAAATCAGAAAAGTCAACTCAAAAAGTCAACTTTGACCGTTGACCGGTCAAAGTCAACGCTGACCTTTGACCGAGTCAACGGTCAGACCGGGTCAGTCAACGGGTCCTGGGTCCGGGTCGAACTGGATCAAACGGGTCTGGGCTTAGGGTTTGGATCCGGGTTGGGCTTAGGTTTAGGGCTTTAGGATTTGGGTTGGGTTTAAAGGAAATGGGTTTAGGGTTTTAGGTCACACGGGCCAAAGGCCCTGGTTTGGAAGGCCCAAAGGCTCTAAGCCTAAGGGTTTTGGGTTGCAGCATAATGGGCCGAAGGCCCTGCTTTAAAACGGCCCGAGGGCCTTTAAACTAACACAATTAATTAAAGAGAAAAGGGTTTTGGGCTAGGCTCGGCAGGGAAAGGCCCAAAGGCCTTTGGGGTTTCTGGGCTGCCTCACAACGGGCCTAAAGCCTTTGGTCTGTGAAGATGGCCTGAAAGGCCTGGGTTCAACGTAGAAGAAGGCCGGAAATTCGGCCGGAAAACCACCCGACTTTAGATGCTCATAACTTTGAAACTACTCAACAAAATCAAGTGAAACAAAAACGAAAGTTGTAGTTCTTGAAGAGACGAAGAGAATGGTACCTCGCACGACGTCTAACTCGCCGTGGTTTGGCCGGAAAATGCCTCGAAAGCCTCGGAGGTCGCCGGAAACTGGGTAAGATTCAAATGAGTATAACTTCTTCAATTCTCAACGAAATTGGGTGAAACAAAAAGGAAAGTCGTAGTACTCGACGAGACGAAGAGATTGGTACCTTGCACGCCGGCCAACTCGCCGTGGTTTGGCCGGAAAACGCCTCGAAAGTGACCGGTGTTTGCCAGAAAAACGGGTGTGCTCACCCTTGCTCGAAAACGAGGAAAAACCTAGAATTAAAGGATGGGTTCGACTTAGAAATCACAACCATGAGTCACAATGATAGAGAAATGAGAGAGATCCGACTTACCCAACGGAAAAACCGAGAGAGAGTTCGTCGGAGCTTTTGCTCCTGTGCCGTCGAGTTCTCAGAGGTGAGAGGAGGAAGAAGGATGAAGTGCAGATGGTGAAGATGGTCTCGCACGCTAGCAGCTCTGAGTGTGATTGTGTTCGTAGAAATGAGAGATGGAAGAGAGTCGAGAGAGAGAGAGCTACGGGAGAGGAAGAGAGACAGAGACGAGGAAGAAGAGAGAGCTGAGAGGGAAAGAGAGACTCGGGGGGACAGAAACCAAAGGGTGGGCCCTTTGGGCACACCATTTAACACCCCAAAAACAATTTTAAAAGAAAAAGATCCCCAAACCTAGTAAAAATACAAAAATACTCTTTTTATACAGTAAAACTCGGGACAGGTTGTTTCAGCACGACAGCTGCGTTTACTTGCTACTGTTGACAAAACAGAAGCAGTGAGGGAGCCATTGATCCAACTGAGGATCATTTGATCATGTTGCATCCAAGTAGTGTAGGCCGGATTAACCGCAGTACTACTAGGGAGGTGCTTGGGAGGACACACAATGGAGCCATCAACATACCCCATCAGGTCTCGGCTCTTGAGGACAGGCAAAATCTGGGCCAGCCACAGAGGATAGTTCGAACGGTCCAGTTTGATATTCACCACACTGGTCATTGCCGAGGAAAAGGAGGAAATGGAGGCAGGAACAGCATGGATGGTGGAGGAGTTTGTGTTGTTTTCTGCCATGGAAGCGACAATGGGTTAAAAAAAAAAAATTGGATCGTGTGTCGTTAGACTTTAGGGCTCAATACCATGTAAGACTTAGAACTCTAGGGTTTTCAGTTTGGTTTGCACACCCAGATAATGATGGGTTGCAGTGTATTTATACACATCAGTGGCAGATTACAAGTAGGGTTTTGAATACCCTATTTACACGGGAGACTTTAAATTCAAAATACACAATCTCAACAAACCGATATTGATCTATCTGAACTAACAACCTGACCTAGCAATCCTATCTTTGGAAGAGTTTGTTTCGGAACTTAGTTGCTGATAAGATTGACTTGATCTAACAATAACAGCTAGTGTTTTGCGTTCATTCACAGATATATTTTATATTGTTCACATAATTTTCCAGTTTCGTACTGGATTTATTGCTCCTCTTTCTCGAGTGTTTGGAAGTTTTAGTCGAAGATGTTTGGGCTATTGCAATGAGGTATCTCTCGTCATACTTACTAATTGACATTCTTGCAGTCCTTCCTCTCCCACAAGTAAGTTAACCATTCCTACTTTGTATGAGGTGCATTAATTTACTGTTCGGTTACGATTTAGTGCTTGTTTCCCACCCTTAAGACCATCTTCAACTGAAGGGTCCAGAGGGCCAGAGGGCCGAAAATAACCTCAAAACCGTCTCCAACCGAGGGCTAAGCCAAATGGCTCGTGGTCTTATGGGACAAAATGGGGCCAAAGGGCCAACCGGCTGGCCTCCCACAAGTAAGTTAACCCTTCCTACTTTGTATGAGATGCATTAATTTACTGTTCGGTTATGATTTAGTGCTTTGCTTCCCACCCTTAAGACCATCTCCAACCGAAGGGTCTAGAGGGTTAGAGGGTCGTAAATAGCCCCAAAACCGTTTCCAACTGAGGGCTAGGCCAAAGGACTCGTGGCCCCACAGGACAAAAACGGGCCAAAGGGCCAAAAGGCCAACCGGCTGGCCATCTTCAGCCAGCCAACTAGCCCGTTGGCTAGCCCATTTTGTTTGTTTGTTTGTTTTTTTTTTTTTTGTTCTTTCAGCCCACTTTAGGTTTAGGGTTTAGGAACTTTTTTGGTCCTAGCCGATTTTTTTTTTTTTTATAATTTCTAATTTTTTTCTACACCATTTCTCACATATTTTTCACCATTCCATACTATTTTATCTCATTTTATTTCAATTCTTCACATTCCATACTATAGTCTTTTGGCCCTCGGTTGGAGATGGTTTTTGTGACAAGGTTAAAACAAGCCCTTTGGCCCTTTGGTCTTCGGTTGGAGATGAAGGCAAATATGACCATGATATATCCTTGTGCTAAAACACGAGTACATACATCATATATCAGTATACAAGCGGAAGGAAATAAATACAACCTCGATAATTTAATATCTGATAAATTAATACCGGCTAAATTTTGGTTAACAAATATATAGAATTGTTAGTTTGTAAAGCGAAATATTAATAAAAAAATACAATATTTAAGAAAATAAGAAATACGTGATAAATTCAATATTTGCTAGATTAATAGATTTTCCTTTCCAAGGCTTTTAATTTATGGAGGTTTAATTGTAGGCGGTTTTTTTTTGGAATACATATATATTGAGTGTGACATGAATGCACATAACCCATTGCGCTCAATATGTCGATAACGATATCATATTAGAATATGCATGATTATCTCCCCACATTTGTTTCATGAAATAACGGTTGAGATTTAACTTATTAAGAGTTGGTTAAATCTTAACCGTTTCTTTTTGTCTTGTGATGCTTATGAGAGCAAAGCTCATTAAAATACATATGAACATCCATCATAAAATCAATTAGTGGTACGAGGCACATGAAAAACAACGTTTTGAATAACTTTATTGCTACAATTTCTATCGATTGCTCATCATCCTCTGGCTGTGGCGTCTATGGAGTACCTCAAGTTATACTTGTTACTTCTAAACTTGGATGGGAATAACATCAGGCATAAAAAGCCATTTCTATATCGAAGAAATTAAATGAGTTGTGATTCCGAATGAATGGTTCGAGAATTGGGCTAAAGGCTAGCACATTACATAATGTGACTGCCTGACTGGCATAGAGAATCAATTTGGAAGAACTCCAAACTCTACAAACTCTATCTAGTTTGGCCCACCAGATTAATTATCTTTGAAAGTATGCAAATTTGCGCCACATATTCGAAAACCTTATAAAGAATGAGCTCTCGTCTCAAATTCCAACATCTAGAATAAGAATGATGAAACTTCTCAAAAGCCGATAGGATTCAATCCCATAATACTCAGAGCCAGGACTGAAGGCCAGCTTTTGATTAGTACATCATAAGGTGGATCAGATCATGGAATATATTCAAAACCAAAGACTAACTGCAGTTTTTCCTCAATCAAAACATATTCCCAGATGCGGCCTCCAACGAAAGGAGCAAAGAAAGCACAGAAGGCAACCACTAACAAGCAGAATACAGTAATAGCGACAACCTGCCACGTAAACAACACACTTTAGTTTATAATTCGATAAACAAATCGATGAGAAAGCACGAGAAATCAAACAACAAAAATGTAATCCAGTGTCCAGAAAATGAGTAGATAAATGGACGAAAAGGAAAATTAACAAATTCCGCCTGTAGAGGTTCAACTCTAAACAAACATAAACTTAAGCATTTGAGTTTTTTCTTATGTTTTCACTAAGTTGGGAACCTAATAGTAAAATTTCATCCCAAAT
This sequence comes from Cotoneaster glaucophyllus, assembly GCA_036320875.1. Taxonomy (NCBI): domain Eukaryota; kingdom Viridiplantae; phylum Streptophyta; class Magnoliopsida; order Rosales; family Rosaceae; genus Cotoneaster; species Cotoneaster glaucophyllus. The sequence goes on from CM070062.1 coordinate 27,948,910, forward strand.
AGTGCTAACCACAAAGTAAAACCGTACCTCTGGGACCCAACTAACAGTTAAAGCAATAATGTCAACCAAAAAGATTTGACCTTTTACACGAATTGACAAATCAAAACCCACATTCAGAACAGAGATCAGATTTCTGTTTTCACAGGGAGGGCGGACACACTGCCCCGGCCAACCGACCTAACTCGTATGGAGAACCGGGATCAGATAAAGTTCAGCCTTCCAGGGCAAACCCCACATCAGCAAGTGGTTTAAGCAGAAATGTAAATACCTGGAAGGTGTGAGCAGGCAGTTGCCATCCATGTTTTCTCACCATAACTGCCTAATTCAGAGCAAACCCACCAAAACCTTAGGTACCACTAGCAAACCAGAGCGTGTACGAGGACCAGAAGAAACACAAGAAATATGAGAGAGAGAGAGAGAGAGAGAGAGAGAGAGAGAGAGAGTTTCCTCTCTCCACAACCCAAAACCCAAAATTAAAATACAATTTTGGGGAACCCCAAAAGGAAAAAATGAAAACTTGGTCTCCTCTCAAACAGCCATAGGCCACAGATAATGCAAATGTTTACCAAAAAACAAAAGAAAAAAAAAGGTAGAAATTATATAAACAGAAATGGAAAAAGAAAACCCAGTTGTGGAAATGGAAGGAGAAGGAGGAGGAGTTTCTGTTGAAAACTGGGTCAAAGGAAGAGTGAGAAAGGGAGTAGAAATTGGAATTTGCTGCTGAGGAATTAGCAGAGAAAAAAGCCAAAAACAAAAATACAGAAAAAAGTGGGGCGTTGACAGATTGAAATACTCAACCAGATTGTGAAAGGTGTAATATCTGTATTGGTAGGTATGCTTTTGGTTATCAAAATATGGCGTTTTTTGTGTGGACCCCACCAAAAACATTATTCTCTCTCATCTTTTTGTCTCTCTCCTCAACTTTACTCTTTTTTCATGTTTTGTTAGTACTTTGTTGGCATCTTTTACTAGTGATTTTATTTTTTTAATTATCTTTCCATCACTTAATTAAAACATTAATAAAATATTTTTCAATATTACAAAGAACTTGTTTGATTAGGCTTGGCTTATAATGACACCTTGCATGCGAATAAACTTTCACAATTGTAAAATCTGAAGGCGTCAAATTAAAAATAATAATCAGACGTCATTTTTTGTACACATTTTTTAAAATTCTTCGTAAGCGTCAGATTGAATAAATAAAACAATGCTAAAAAGGTTCTATTAGAAGTGGAATTCATTGATACTTTATTGTTTTTTTGTAAATATTGGCACGAAAATTAACGTTAAATTAGAATATGACAATCATAAAGAGTCTCATTTTGAGAGAGCGACATTTCTCTTAAAAATATCTTAAAATTGAGTTCTTCTCAAACTTTTGTAGTAGGATTCTCTCATATTCTATTCTCCTCTTCTTCTCTTCCACCTCTCACACTTTCTAATTTGTCATTCTCTCTCTCTAAAAAGTAAAAAATTAATATAAAATATTAATCTGACTTAATCGTAACAATTCAAATAAAGAGAGAAGAAATAGAAGAACAAAAAGAGAAAGAGAGCAGTGTGATTTGAGAGAAACCAACCTACAACACGGGAAGAGAGTTTCAAATACGGAACTTCGGGTGCTTGAGCGAATAACCAATGATTCTTTACTTAACCCTATATAGAAATAAAATCTACTTGTTACAAAGTAGCAGCACAATGGAGAACTTCTCAATAATTAACGTCTCCTTCTCACCGTCGAGGTTTCCTTTTTATGGCGACGCCAAGCTGCTTGCAAAGCATAAGCTGCCCTTGGTTTCCATTGCTCCACGTTAAAGCTAGTATTAAGGCTCGAGTGGCGGCGTTGCTCTTTGATGAAAAGCCACCACAATTTAGAGACTACCGTCTTCAACTGCTGCGCCCTTAGAACAAACACTTCAACTTCCGTTTGCGCCTTGACAGTTTCAGTTGACAAGGGGAAGTTAGATAAGCTGGCACAGTTGATCAGCACCCAATCGAAAAGCTCTTCTCCATAGAAGTCACCTTTGCCAAGAAATCTTACCCTAGCAGTAGCAGAGGCGGTGTAAGTCAATAGCTTACCGCGTGTGACGAAGAGCATCTCAGCAAGTGGCTCTCCCTCATGAAAAATGATGCTGTTCTTCGCGTACAGCACCGGCGTGAGATGTTTGCAGATGGTGAACAACAGTTGCTCGTCCATGGTTCGAAGTATTGGCACTTCTCTGAGTGGACCCGAGCAGAGATGCCATTTTATATCCTTACAAAGTTCCACGGGAAGAAGGTGAAGAAAATTCTCAATGCGTATGTTGTCTTTCAGTTTGTGTTTCATGGATTGCCAAATCCGCGCCTTAAGACTCCGAGGAAGTGAATGGTAATACATCCACAATTCTATTTCTTGTTCCTTCAATCTCATTTCCTCCGATCTCGCAACTTTTGACAGCAAATATTTCTGTGTGACAAGTGATAACAAAAGGCTGCTCATCACGTTTACATAAGTAAATTAGGAGGGAATGGTTTAGCACCAACCTGCAGATTTCCAGCAAGAATTGCAAGTAGCACCAAGCCAGATACCGAAACAACAATTGAAAAGTATATCTCCCATACGTAGATTGTAGTGGGCTTGAGGCTTTGGCCGAGGGAACTGCATAACACGATACAACTAAACATATAAGAGGAGATTCTCAAAATTGTTGAATCCAGAAGCAGTATAAAAGAGATTGTCTCAAAAGTAGGATAATTTGGATAAGCAAAACCTTAGATTTTGTATCCCCCACCAGAAGCAGTAAGAAATCCTTCGTACAAAAGGAGTTGAATCCAGAACTATAGAGTCAAGGGCATCAGAGTATATACCAAATTTCATTGTGTATGCAGAGTAAGAGCTGTCTGCGAATGCTTCAGCTTCAAATGTGTCATCGCAATATAAATAACAGTGCGCATCTCCATGATATTCACAGGCTTCTCGCCAGCACGTTGCTATTCGTCCTATAGAGAAAAAATACCAAAAGGCTCCAGTAACCTGCGTACAGAACCAGAAAATTGGAATATAGAAGAACAAAAGCGTTTCAGAATGTTGAAGAACTGATTAGAAAGGAAAATGATAGGGAGACCATCTTTTTAGACCATATGTGGCGGTTGATGATTGAATTCCTTCTATATATCAAAATGGTCACTTTAGCATCACCCGGTTAGAAATGGTTATGGAACTTACATGACCAGCAAGCATAAGAAGAAAGAGATCAGGCCATGCAGATTCGGCGAAGATGCTAGAACCCCTTACAGCTACTTTTAACAAAGAGCCGATTCTAAAAGCCCTTAGCAGATATTGAGACACAAACATCAAGATCAATAGATTTGTGAAAACCCTCGAGTTATTTCGTTTTGGAAAGACATCAAAAACTAGCTCCTGGACAGATCGGAGCAAGCTTATAAGCTAGCATACCTTGTAAATATTGTAGCTTAACTATATATAAAACGGCTTTCCATACCTGTGGAAATGGAAGAATCATAAGCACGTCGAGTAGTAGGTACATCGACAAATATTTCCGTGCTCTTGCCTGAGTCTCTGCAACCGATTCGCCTTGTCGAGAGGCTTGAAAAGAATGAGCAACAATGCTTGCACGGTATTGCAAAATGATATGAAATATATAAAAGAAATCGATGCTGAAACGCAGAAGCGCAGTTACGGTCCCCAATGTTTTGTCCAGGGTAAGGCAATTCTTCTCGTTGTTAACTGTAAGGAGGTAAAAGAACAAAGGATCGGTTGACAGAGCGATAACACAGAAAACTAAAAGTATCTGATTCCACCTCTGCTGGACGAACTCCCGTAAATCAAGACGCTTTTTCTTGGGGAATTTTTTCGGTGCTTCCCTAATATTCTTTGGGAATTTTTCTGCAGCATTTTTTTCTAGGTCACAGTCACAGTGATGTAGCCTGAATTATACAACGTTTACAAACAGAAATTGGCTTAGAACTTTTACCCTAAAAATTCAAAATGGCAAACATAAAAAGGATAGCATTCGCTTACCGCGGACTTTGAACCTCCATGGCCATTTGCCAGTGCCACAAATCTTAATCTAGCAGATTATTTGCCGGGATAAAGAAAAGAAACGACTAGAAAACTAGGGAAGAAGAAAGAAGTAAAACGATCAAGTGTCAGAAAGGTTTCATGAAAACCGGTTGAGTTCCAAGAAATGCAATATGTTGGAAGTAGGAAGCAAATATAAATTGTGTAAATAGCACTACCCTATTTAAAATGCATTGCATGCGTCAATGGTCAATCAGTATAATATTGTGGAATTGTCGACTTGTATTTGATTCCATTGACTCGTGTGAGACGGATCTGAACGGAGTGAACTCCACGTTAGTGAGATGGATTAAGCTATACTTTACAGGAAAGGATTTGATACAAAACTTGCCCAAAAGTTCAAGTCAACCGAGCCATTCAAGGGCATGGATCCCGTTCACACAGATATTCTCAAAGAAACTTCGAGGAGTTTTCATTCCTCACAAGGCAACCAAACAAGTCAACCAGTCTGGAAATCTTATTCAATTGTTGTCGCCAACAGCTTTGGCAGTGGAATTCTTGATCCTCAAGGGCCATTCCTTCAGAAGTGGAATAAGATATTTGTATTGGCATGTATTATTGCCATCTCCCTTGATCTCTTGTTCTTTTACATCCCTGTGATCGATGATAAGAAAAAGTGCCTTGGTTTGGACAGGAAGATGGAGATAACAGCTAGTGTTTTGCGTTCATTCACAGATATATTTTATATTGTTCACATAATTTTCCAGTTTCCTACTGGATTTATTGCTCCTTCTTCTCCAGTGTTTGGGAGAGGTGTTTTAGTTGAAGATGCTTGGGCTATTGCAAGGAGGTATCTGTCGTCATACTTCCTAATTGACATTCTTGCAGTCCTTCCTCTCCCACAAGTAAGCTAACCCTTCCTACTTTGCATGAGGTGCATTAATTTACTGTTCGGTTTCGATTTAGTGCTTTGCTTCCCACCCTTAAGCAGTGGTGATGTCACCCTTAGACGTTTGATCTAAAAAGTATATCAAGATAAAAGCACACAAAAGATGATTCCAACCCCTCCCTTTCCACCCAAACAAAAAGTGATCAGCGTCTAGTAAATTAGGAGAGATTCGTGAGCCGAAACACGAGTACATACATCATATATCAGTATACAAGCGGAAGGAAATATATACAACCTCGATAATGTAATATCTGATAAATTAATACCGGTTACATCTTGGTTAACAAATATATAGAATTGTTAGTTTGTAAAGCGAAATATTAATAAAAAAATACAATAGTTAAGAAAATAAGAAATACCTTGATGAATTCAATATTTGCTAGATTAATAGATTTTTCTTGAATTCAATATGTTGATAACGATACCATATTAGAATATGCATGATTATCTCCGGCACATTTGTTTCATGAAATAACGATTAAGATTTAACTTATTAAGATTTAGTTAAGCAAGCAGCTGTCAGACACCGCACCTATGGGCTAATGAGTATAAAGTGAGCAACAAGATGAGCGGAAGTACGAAGATGTAAACTAGAAAAGTTGCAGCAGAGAAGTGAGTAGAAGGGAAGGGTGATAAAGCATGCTTACAAGGTGTTGCAGCAGCAAGAATAGCGTTCCTCACAGCCAGGCGTTTTAGCTTCCTTTCTAAACCCCTTGTCTTGCTGAGAAAATATATGAGCATTGTATGTTTCTCATAACACAAACATCGCTTTCGTTGCAAGGGACCGCATATATTATACAAGCATTCTGTGAACCAAACATAAAAGGGTTCACATGCATAAGTGGACTAAGTCATTTTAACTAAAGCAAGGGCCGGCCCTGAGGGTAGTCGGGGTAGGTGGTCGCCTAGGGCCCCCAAGCTCGGGGGCCCCAAATTTTTTTGTACATCCTTCATATAACATATAAATATAAAGAAACGTAAGAAACATTACAATTACTTTTGATGGTGTAGCGGAAACGTTTCCACTTTGTGTTCCTTGGGGTGAGCATTTTGAAGCCCCTTGTAGGCATTAGTTTTTGCATTTTTTCAAATCTATGAAATTAATGGTCCCAATAGGCCAAATCCATTTTTTTTTCTTTTTGCTTTTGAAGGTAACCTCCAAAAAAAAAACCAAAAAATAAAAAAATAATCATAACTATGTAATTCTTTTTCTTTCAACTTCCCCGTCTTTCCATTTCTATTGAATGTTCAAGCAACTATCACTTGGTCTGAAGATTATAATTTGAGGTAACCGAAACTTTGAATTTAAATTTTCTTTTTCAATAATTTATTGTTAAACTATGTTATTCTAAAATTTGATTCGCTAGTGTGATGTTAATTTTAGAAAAAACACAAGAGAACCACTTGGCGTTGTTGAATTATTATATTCGTCAATCAAGTTTTATTGTTCTTCACTCTCAATCTTAGACTCTTGACTGCAAACACTTTGTGCATTTGCGTCTAAAGACATGTAATATTTAAGTAATGTTAGTATATCTTTTTTCTTTTGATATTAATTTTTAATGATATTCGATGAAAAATAAACTTTTTATGTAGTTAGCGAATTCTTTTTACTACATACCAATATACAAAGAGTCGAAGGTCCGAGAACTTTAGGGCCCCCACTTTGTAGACTCGCCTAGGGCTCCCAAATTCTCAGGGCCGGCCCCTGCTAAAGCGGATGTCTACATGCACAGACACGGAGGATTACCCCCACATTCCGTATCTGAAAGCGGGTATAAGATACACGATGGATACGTAGTTGACTGTTGGGATACGTGTACCAGACTTTCGGGATACAAGTATCAGACTTTTCGGGTACTTTTCACACTTAAATTCAGAGGATAATAACAAAACAAAACAAAAAAAAAAAAACCCCAAAGATAATTGTACTTAATCCGAAGAGAATAGGGATAATTGAGATATAACCGTGATATTGACCAAAAATTTGAAACGATTCCGTGTATAAAATTTGGGATCTACCATTTTTTTCTTCACTCGAACTTCAGAATTCAGACTCTTGAAGACCTTCACCCGTTGACCACCGTGTGCACCTGCTACGTCGTCTGGTCTGCAACTGCTGCTGGGTGACTTGGTTTCGAATTCGACGCTTTCCTATCTATGCTTTCTTGTTATATGAGTTACAAATTATAATATATCATATTTTTCAGTGTTATCAGATTTTTCAGTGGGTGGTTATCCTTTTAGGGTTATCAGATTTTTCAGCGGAGTCACTTTTGGGTCTCTTCGTGTGGGCTCTGATTTTTGGACCGAGCTACATTTTTTGTAATGTTTTTATGCTTTAGCTATAATTGAGAATCTTTACTTATGCGATGAATGCATAAGTGACGTTTTATTTGTATCTACCTCATTTGTGAGGCTGTTACCTTTGTGCTGTGTCTGTTTGGACTTTGTTATAAGATTCCTCCTTGACCAAAAAAAAAAAATATATATATATATATATATCATATATGCTTTCCTGATGTTTTTTGAATTGTTCACCATAAATTTTTCCTCTTATATATAAAGCTGGCAGGCATAAAATTTTCATCTTATATATAAAGTCAGCAGAATTTTGAATAATGATTTTTGGTGTCACAAGCTTCATAAAAAAAAATTGAACAAAAATATATCTCAAACAAAAAAATTTAAAAGCAATCCAAAATAATGCATCAAATCTTATATATAAAGCCGGTAGGCTTTTGAACAGTAATTTTTGGTGTCACAAACTTAAAAAAAAAGTAATTAGACAGAAATGCCCCTCAAACAAAAACTCCAAATAGTCAGCCACAAAGAGATCACCCTTCTTGGTCTGGAGCAGTTCATTTTTCACGAAAAGGATACGATTCTGAGAAGTAGATGCATACCTTTGTTCGAGTGCTTCCCATATCGCACGAGCCGCACGCTTGCTGGCAACCGTTGACAAGACCGAAGCAGTCAGCGAACCATCTTGTCAGCGAACTATTGATCGAACTGAGGATCATCTGATCGAGTTGCATCCATGTTGAGAACGCTGGATTAACAGCAGTGTTCCCAGGTAAGTGTTTGGGTGGGCAAACAATGGACCCGTCTACATAGCCCATCAAATCGCGGCTCTTCAGAATTGGCAAGATCTGAGCCAACCACAGTGGGTAGTTGGATCGATCAAGTTTGATGTGAACCACTGTGGTCATTGCAGATGAGAATGGATTGATGGAAGTCATGGTATAGGGGGGTTGGTGGGGTTGACGCTGTTGGTTTCAGCCATCGGAAGGATGGTGGGCTAATAAAAAAATGGGTTGTTTAGAAAAATGCCCTTGAAACTCCTATTTTCCAAACAAAAACCCATATAATATTAAATATTCAAATAAAACTCAAATTTCAAATAGAGTATCATGTAGACAAATATGTAACCAATTATTATCACATATTTACAACTTATGCCACAAAACTCTAATTATGTCAATAAATATTATTACTCACCCTAATTATGATTAGCAACTAACCCCATATGGAAATTTTACCTTTCTTGTATGATAAATATTAGGAATACACACACACACATATATATATATATATATATATATATATATATATATATATATATATTAATTTAGGCATGTTCATAAACAATTATGGGCACATTTTTCGTATGGAAAAAAAATTCCTTTGTACAATCAGTTATTTTGCATCGAATAATAATATTGTTTGATAAAAACAACAAAGAATCAATTAGTATTCTTTTATGTTGTAGGTAAATTATTTTACCTAGATTATTACATACATTAGGCATTTTTTGTTTGTTATCATATATGCTTGTTAAAAATAATTTATCTATATTTATATGTAAAATATAAGTAAATTAATTTTGAATCAAATAGCATTTATTTTGTAGGTAAATTAAAATAGTAATTCCATTATTTTGGTAAAGTTAAACAGTGCCTAAATTATTTCGTAAAAATTAAACCAAGACAAATTATCTCTATTAAAATAAAACAGTACATATTCAACAAAAATAAAAATAAAACAGTAGATGAATTATTTTATTATAAGATTAAAGGAAAACTAATGAAAATGGCTTGAAAACTTTGAGTTTTAACGATAAGGACAAAATAAAGGGTAAAATGAATAGTACCAGGTTTGACTTTTTAGTGTAAAAATGTGGTTTTTCGTTAAAGTGAACAGTACCGCGGACTTTTCGTTAAAACTCCCTAAGATTAAACAATAGGTAAATTATATTGTAGTTACATTATGTTTGTAATATAAAAAAAAGAAATTGAAATTCATAAACAAAAAGTAGTAGATATATTATTTTTTAATCAAATTCCTTTATTTGTAGGTGAATTATTTTCATGCATTATTATATATAGGGCACATTTTACTACTAATATATATGTGTGCAATAATTTACCTATTTTATTATATAAAATACAGATAAATTTATTTTGAATCAAATAACATTTTTTATTTTATAAGTAAATATTTTTTGTTTTTTGAGTTGAAACGATAGCGATTTTATTAATGTCAAGAAAACGACATACAATCATCCAAGAGGATACCCTGGAGTAAATTATTTTGCATGTATCATTACATATATAGGGCAAATCCATTACTAATACACATGTCCAAATAATTTACCTATATTTTTTAAATATAGGTAAATTATTTTATAGTGCTCTTTCAGATTTTCATTTGTTAAGAAAATGACAAGATTAAATTAAAATTGTCTAATTTTATGCAAATTTGAAAAACAATTACGAAATCTTAGGGAAAGTACAACATTATTAGTTCTTTTTTACTTTAACATACAATTTGTTTTGATATATTAATGCAATGATTTTAAACATTAATACATTTTTTTCATTAATCTCTCCCTTCAAATATGCATAGAATTAAATGTCTACATCAAAACTGTAATTAGGGGTATTTTAGGCATCTGAAAAATGCAAAATGTGTAAAGGCAAACAAAATTAATAAATTTGCTTATGTGGAGTCTAGTCATTGGGTTTTATTCAGATAAAAAGACTATATCAGGTTTTATGTAAAGAAACTTGAGTTTCAGGGACTAAAATCATATTTTCAGTAAAAAAATCTCTGTCATTAGACTAGAAAGCTCAATACCATGTAAAACTTAGAACACGAGTTTTTCAGTTCAGTTTTTTGCATACCCTCAACGTGATGGGTTGCATATATTTGTATAGATTACATCAGGGGTTATCAAGAACCCTATTTACACGACATTTTGAATTTCAAATGTTACAAGCAATCACACTTTAAACATTTACATTCAAATGAGACCTAGACCTATCAGACTTATCCTCCGATAAGGATTGTATGTTAGAATGACTAACAGATGAGTTTGAAGAATTCAACCACGAGCTGGATTGTGGATAAGCCTGACGCGGTCCAACAGAAAGAAGCAAAAAGATCAAGTGTCAAGAAAGGTTTCATGAAAACCGGTTGAGTTCCAAGAAATGCAGTATGTTAGAAGCAAAAAGTTGAAGCAGGAAGCAGCAGCAACGGCGACCCTAAAAAGTGCTAAAACCGACAAGTTCCTTCAAGTCAGCAGAGCCATTCAAGGGCATGGATCCAATTCACACACACACACACACATTCTCAAGAAACTTAAGGAGATTTTATTCCTCACAAGGCAACCAATCAAGTCAACCAGTATTCTGATTTGATGACTAGGGCTTATGACATTTAAGTATCGTTTAATTTTCAAATGTGGTTAATCTGAAAATTTTTGGATGCTTGTACAAGGTGATCCTTCGAGGATGAATTTTGGAATCCGTCGTTAGTTCAACTTCACATCGACAAGAAAAAGAATTCAAATTTGTATAAAAACTGACCGCACTGCTCTGATCAATTTGCTTAACGTGCATCTACTTAATTCAAAATTCACATACACTTTTGTGTGCACAATATTAAAGGACAATCGCTAGCATCTGGACATCTGGATCTCGGACGTTGATTATAAAAGTTAAAAACTAAGAGCTTGCTTAATTTATTAGCTATGCTTATGCTTGAAGTACTTAGAAGAATCAATTTAGCATCAAAGGATCGGCTTGCATACATAACTCTATGAAAAGTCTTATCACAGAACATTTGATGTTGAAGAAGCATTACAATTACAAAGGGAGATAAAAGATAAAAAGGATTTGGAATGACTGCGTGATCTGCACTGCACATATATAGACAGACTATAGCCCTAGATTTGAAGAACCAGTTGAGACTTTGAGGATAGCATGAATGCATGCAAGTACAGGATTGACATATTAGTCAGCAGTTCTTCGCGGCTTCATCTTAAACTTAAGATTTCTATCTGCCGTTGAAGTGCCACCATAGAAATTTATTCTCCATGCAGTGCAAGTAGCTTCATTAGATCGCCCTTCAAAGTAAAACTCTCATATTTCTGAATCTTCAACTTCAGAAGTCATCACAAAGCTAGGAAACACTAATGTTATATCCCTGCAAAATGGTAAGAAATGGAACGGAAATAAGCAATACGTAGAGGCAGTAACAGTAATGATTGACAAACTTCAAGCTAAATCTATTGCTTACTTAAATGCAGGAGATTCATATTCTTGATCATAGACGGATGCTTCAACACAAATTCCTTCCACTCTTCTTCATCAATCCGCCCATCACCTTTCTTATCTGCGTTATATGTCTTCGGGAAAAAAAAAAAAAAAAAAAAAAAAAAAGACAAAGAACATAAGAACATTCAGCTAACTGAGCAAAGAAGAAGAGTCATCGCGATAAATATATATATATGAATTCGCACAAAAGTGCCAGATTCGTGCAAAAGTGCCAGCACCATCTCCTTCAACTGTCGTGGAATGTTATTACCTTAAGTTACGAGGAGCGATTCTCATCTAGAGAGATGAGAATGCAAGTGAAGGAACTGAAAAATAAAGAAGTTTGTATGAAACTGACCTCCTCTCGCTCAATGTAAAAGAATTCCCACCGTAACTTAGCAGATGACAAACACTTTTTAGTAAGATAAGGGTAATGTTCTTACATGCAATTTTGTCTTCTACAGGTGCATTGGGGTGAAAGACACCTAACGATCGAACAAGCTCTCCAAACTCAATAACCCCATTGCACTTGACATCAAATAAGTCAAAAATCGACATGAACACTCAAAGATTAACGTAATGTAGGTAGATAAAAAACCGCAGTTTTTACTTATCAATAAACACACAAGATTTTCAGCACCTAAAATAAACATCAGTCTCCCTCCCCGTATTTCCACATCATCATCACACTCCCTTCACTAAATAAATGAAATAAAATAATTTGAGAATAGAGAAGAGCCAAGTTCAGTGGCGTTTCGAGGATTCATACAGGCGACCATAAGTAGTAAGATAAGGCTTTGTTGTTGATAAGAATAGAGAAGAAGAGTCGGCATCACACACCGTCTGCAAAAAGATTTCTCCAATTTTTGTTCTTGAAGAGCGCGAGCTGAAATTCTCCCTACTCAAAAACAATAATCCAAACCAATTCAGGCATCCAAGGTACGTAGCACCAAGTGGAACCTCAAAACTCATATAAATAAATAACAAAAAAGCTATTTAGCAAGATAATAAAATTTGCCTACGCAGATTTTGGGCTTAATCATATTAGCTACAACATTATACTCTTTCTTTTGCGCTTGAACTATGAGTTCTTGCTGGCATCCCTCCCATTTGGATCTAGAGATAGAGATGGAGAAGAGAGAAAAGAAAGAAGATACACATGACAATGAGAACACGAAAGAAGATGAACATGAATTGATGAAAAGGTGAAGATGGGAAAAGATGAATAAGAAATTAATTCTTGGCTGTTCGATTTTCGGTTAAATGGGCTGGAATTATTTTTTTTCCGTTCATGTCTTAATATAGAAATTTATACATCTTCCATAAAGGAGCCGAATGAAACCAAAGTTTCATGTTCAGTTTTAAATTAGAGACGTTAAAAATGATAAATTAACTTTGACTATTACCCCTAGCCTTTCAAGCAAACGATGCAGCTTCAATTACTGCTACTGCTTTATTTATTTTTATTAAATTAATAAGATAAGAAATACGAAAATGATTTGTGGCTGTCTCTAAAACAAATTATCGACAATTCGTTTATGAGTGAGTTGTAGCTCTCCCTAATACAAATTATCGACAATTCCAATAAAAAAATGTTTAAAATATCAACTAACCATCATTGCTCACGCAATACTTTTCAAGTGGGATTTGAAATACTAAATATTTGTAATAATTGCTTAATAAAAAGACAGTTTTGGATTCAAACGTACTAATCTGATTGAAAAGATATTATTCTGGAATAACCAAAAAAAAAAAAAAACAAAAAAAAAAACATTCAAGTGGGATTTTCTTTTCCAATTTAAGAATAGAAAGCCAAAAAATAAATGGGAGAGATTTGGAGTGCAAATTTATGATACTCCTACATTCAAATTCTAAAAAGAACAATTTTGTAAGCGTGACGTTATCCACCCATCTATTTTACCTATTCGTTCTGACGGTTGAAAATCGAAAAATCTGTGTAAAATGTAAAATAAAAAGTGTAAATATCACCACACTTTAATTAAATCAGGATAAATTAATAAAACAATCGAAAGAGAACAACCCCACCCAACGTAGATTTTTCAAATAAAAATAAATATTTAAAAGGGTGAAGTGTTGATTTAATTCCTGAACTATCACCTTAGTAAAAATTAGGTCCCTAAATTATTTTTTGGTAAAATAAGTCCTTAAATTCAGTAAAAATTGCTAATTTCATCCCTACTATTATATTCAAAGTTATTCTATCCAATTTTTCATCAACTTTAGTCAATTGACACACTTTATAGTGTAATACCGTTATTTTCTTGCCTATAAGCCCTTAACATTTCATATAGGTTACGAATCTAACGTCTAATTTACCATCCGAAGCTAACTTACACTATTTCTTATGAAAAACTGACACGCCCCGACCCGGATATTCCCCGAATACCAGGGTAAGCACGTGCTGGCCGACACCCGAAGGTGACGAAAGCCATTTATTGAGTGCAAATGCTGAGAAAAGGAATAAATAAGACTTAAATATGAAAGAATAATGAATAACATTTAAGGAACGAGTTCAGAGCATACACTAATCTATAACACTAAAAGAATTAATATAAAACTGAATGCAACAAAGAATGGGTCCTACACCGAGAGGACTCGAAGATGCCGATGCGGAAGTGCCTTGACGTCGGGATTGTATGCCTCGATTCTATGCCCTGAAGGGGGCGCAAAACAAAGGTGAGTGGACCAATTTGATATATATATACTAAAACAGTTATCAACATACTAACCCCCAGGTTTTATGAAAACATATATATATATATCATGATAAACATAGGTTTTCCGAAACCTAGCATGTCGTGCAATTTCTCAAATCATATCTCATAAAATAATAGTCGCTAGTGAATGTCCAATGAAACACTTCAGGCCCCATGCCGGCTCCCCGTCTCTGAGCAGACAGTCAGAGGAAATATCACTACAGGCCCCTTGCCGGCTCCCCGTCTCTGTGCTAAATAGCTAGAGGAAACACCCTCCAGGCCCTATGCCAGCACCAAACCGTCGCCCGGGACGGACCGGACACTATCCCTACGTCCCGTAGCGGAATGTGGACCACTAGGTAAATACAAAACCATGAATTGAAAAGCAACTTCATAGTATAAAGTCATCGATCGTCTATACTATGAAGAAGTGTTCGAAACATGTTCTAAACATTATATCGTCATCGATCGGATATCCTATAAAGAACATGGGTTATAGGAAAAATAGTAATAATTCAAACTAGCCTCAGTAAGCATGTTATCTCAAAGCATTTCATAAATCATATTCATCAAATCATGCTTTTCATGTATGCATTTCTAGTATTAAAA